>VBSM01000413.1:4406927-4448563 GCA_008086735.1 Cheirogaleus medius
CTGGGATTACAGGCGTGAGCCACTGTGCCTGGCCCCTTCTCCACTTCTTCATTCGCTTGTCAAACTTTGTTAGAGTAAACGACACTGCTGTGCATATTGGAGCCACCAGACGTGCGTGGGTTTCCACATTCACAGATGCATAGTTGCTGTTCAACAGGCTTTTATTTGTCCTTAAAATTGGTCAGCTCTGTCATTCCCATCAGTGACTTTGCCTTATTTTCACCAGTCTCCATGGCCTCTTAAACATGGACTAACCTCCTTTTTCTTTGTGGATAATCATGTCTCTCACAACAGTACATTCGAGGTAATTGAAATTCGTTCATTCCACCAGCAGACTTCTCACCTAACTCATGTTCCTTCCTTCCCCTTCTTCCTCTGGCTTCAGAGAACAGCCTTGGGTCTTTCCCTGCGTAAAGCCCAGCCCCCTCCTGGACTCTTGATGCTGTCTTCTACTTTCTCCAGAACCTCGCCCTCCACATCCCCCATTTTCCCCAAGTCTTCACTCTTCTCTTACTGCTTCCTTCCCTTGGGCCTGTGAACATCTTGGAGTAACTAAACAAACCAAGCAATCTTCCCTTGACTCCATGTTTCTTCCCAGTTCACTCTCTTATTTTGAGTTCAGTGTCTTGAAAGACAGTTCTACTTCACTCTCTTCTCTTCTCGCCTCATGTGCCATCACTTCCTGGGCCCACTGCCCTGGCCTGCCTGTGCCCTGCGTGCTTCAGGAAGCACCTTCACCTCTTAATAGCTCAATTCATCAGAAAACTTCTCAGTCCTTATCATCTGCTTCATCTACTGGTTTGACCTTGAAACATTGTTTTCCTGACTTCTGACTTCTGTGGCCAAAATCCTTTCTGTTCTTGTAATTTTTTCCAGCCATTTCTTTTTTTTTTATTGCCTCTTTTTTGGGTTTATTTTCTTGTACTTGCTCCTTAAAATCTGGGGCTCCCTGCCATTCCACCATGATTCTTAACCGCAAAATAGGTGACATATCAAAAGCAGTTGTCAAAGCTTTGAAAATTTGTACAATCTGAGCAGCCTCTGGAATGTCTGATTCAGTAGGTCCTTCTAGAAATTTACTGTATGATGGTTCTGTAATAATCTGTCATACAGAAGTACCATAATTTACTTAGTCATTTCTCAAGTATTCATTTATTCAAAATTATTTATTCCTTCAGCATCTACTATTAATATATACTAGGTGCTATGATTTAGTATTTTCTCTCATGTAAAGCACTGTGATGAACAGCATTTATCTTACTCTTTTCATAGTCTCAGCATAGATTTCCAAATGTTGAGTTGCTCTTTTATAGGATGGAGATGGTTTTCAAAGATCTTGATACCTGAGGTCAAATTGCTTCATAGAATAGTTGTATTTTTGCTTCTACCAACTCGATGGTGTGGTTTTAACTACCAGTTATGTATAATAAGAAGGTCGCACCCAAATTGTGTATCTCTCGACCTCCTCTCTCTAGGTTTACGTATCCATACTGTTCTGAGTTCTCTGCAAACTCTTGTTTCCTGCTCCTCTGCCTGTCCGAGCCCCAGTGCTCCCCTGTCGAATGCCCTGCACTCTGTGGCTGTAGTCACAGGGTCACCACGTGGGTAGGAACTGCTTGTTTACTTACCTGACTTCTATAGGCAGGATGTTGGGATTATTCATCTTTGAGTATCCTTAGTGTTGGCATGCAGGGGCTAATAAATACATTCGGACTGAACAAACCATGGATATTAATGTTTTCATGCTTTAGAAGTTGTCCTGTAGTCTTTCATTTCATCTGGAAATTTGGTCTTTAGAATCAATAGCCAACATTTTTTAAAAAGATAATTTAGTACATTGTTAGGGTTTATTTTTATTGAGTTTAAATAATTATTTTTATATTAAAATATTATAGGTAAATTAGTAACTGAAGAAAATATAAATGCTAACATAAAATCTGTTAATGTACTACTCTCTGATAGCCACTTACATTTTGGCCTCCTTCTTCATAGACCTATTAGTATATATATTCCTCTGTGTGTCTGTACATATGTACATATTCCTCTTTGTGGCACAAAGTGTTAAGAATGTTGATGGTTAAATCATATTCTGTTGTATGCAAGTATTTAATTATCTGTTTCACCAGTCCCCTATTGTTTTACATGTAAAATTTCCCCTGAGTTATTATTGACATAAATGCTGCAGTAATACTGCAATAGCAGTTCACTGATTGGGCAACTGTGTGTCAAGGGGCTAGTGATCAGGCATCTATGCGCTCTGCCGAGTAAGATACAGTGTAATGAGGAAACCAGGCAGGTTCTCAGACTCTGCTGTGAGAAGTGCTGCTGGGACCCCGGGGGCGAGGAGCAGGGAAGGATGGGAATAGAGTGGGGGTTGGGGAGACAGGTGTGGGGGAACAGCAACAAGGTCATTGGCTAATTTCTTTCTTTGAGGGTATTTATTAGAATAACATTTGGTTAATATGATGAAGAACATCCTTTCCTATTCAGTGTTGAAGGTTTTTTTTAACACTAAAGATAGATGTGATTTAATCAAGTACATTTTGGGACATTTAAATTACTTTTCCCCCTCCCTTGTTTGCTATTACAAATTATGATAACTTGCTTCTGAATATTGAAATAGCTTTGCATTCTTATTTTCTGTGAATATGCTTCTTGATATAGATTGTTAAATCCATACTCAAACGAGACTTGTCTCTTGTGTTGGTTTTTCTGCCCCTTGCGTCAGGTTTCATGTCAGGGTCACGCCAGCCTTGGAACATGATTTAGAACACCTCTGTGTCGTGCTGCCTTCCGGAGCAGTTTAGAACATGCTTTCTTCTTAAAAGTTTGAAATAGTTTGACAGTAAAACTGGGCCTGGAACCTTTTTGTGTATTTTATGTTGCTCTGTGGTACTTCCTCAGTTTTATCAGTGGTGGTTATTCTGGTCAAGTTTTCCTCTTCCTGAATCAATTTGGGAATTGTGTATTTTTCTACAATGTTTACTAGTTCATCACAATTTCCAAATTCATTAGCACAGAGTTGAGTCTGATTTTTTTCACTTACTACAGCAGTGTTCTTCAGGATGAAGTATGGGTGGTTTAGACTATCATTTTCAGCATTATTGTCATGTGTCATCTTCCTCAAAGTCTGGGTGGTATTTGAGATGTACAACTTGTAGGTTAAAATGGCTTGCGAAGATAGGTTTATTTAGTTTACTAAGCAGCAAAGACTGGGAATAATCCCGATTTAGAAGAGCGTGTGTAAATGGTTGTGTGTACTGGATATAATTTTAGCATTGTGCCATTGTCATATATTTAGTGGTATTGAAATAGCTCTCGCAGTTCACAGTAAGAGTAAGGAGCTTGTGCTGACGTATAATGAGAGGAAGTAGGAATTATGCTTTATTCAGTAGTAAAAATAGTACAGTCACATATGGTGATCTTTTTTCAATCAGATGGTACTTCTTTCAGTAAACAGAGGTGCCTTTTACAGTTCATTAGGATCTACTGTATAAAATTTCACCAATTTGTGTTTTTAGAGCTAAATGAAGAGGAAGAATCTATGGGTGTGAGAGCAGAGGCTGTATGGTGTCTCGCAGAACATTAAGAGGGAAAGATGAGCTAATAGAATTAAGGGAGAAATAATTTAAATCTTTCATAGATTGAGTGGCATAATAGTTACTAATTCGAGTGCTTCCAGTGTGCTGATATGATTTCCCAAATGTTGAAATCATTAATAATGTTAAAGATGTTAAAATGCTAGATTTTTAAGTGGAACAACCCAGTCCAGTTTTCAGTTTATGTGTTTGTGCTCCTTTTTCAGAGTGCGTCCATGCTTCTGTGTCACTTGACTGGTTATTATCGTGTTTATACGATCAGTCAGCCACGCAGCTCCATCTCATTGCCATCATTACTAACGACCATGAGATGCGTAGCTATGAGAAACAGGGTGCAGAGAAGGGAGTGCCGGCTCTGAAGAGGGTGGTGGGCAAGGTTTCCCAGAGAAGCCACATCTTGAAAGGATGCCACACACAGCAGGGATGGTGTGGGAGGGGCCTTTGGGGAAACTGACAGAGTGGCTGTTAAGCCCTAGGGGTCTGGTCTCGCCTGAACTTCACTGTGGCTGAGGCTGAAGAGAGAATGCAAGTGGGGAAGGCAGAGAAAGTAACTAGATCACAAAGATTCTTGTTAACCACTCAGGGAAGTTTGGACCTTATTTACCATCAAATTGATATTAAAATGATTATTTCAAGAGTGTGATAAAATGGGAGCTCCTCCAGGAGAACCATTCTGTTTCCTTTGTTTCTGTAGCTCTTCTCATTGTGCCTGACACAGGGCAGGCATTCGGTATAGTAAATAACACACAGCATTTGGTGAACCAAATCCTAGCAATTTAGTGGGCTGGTCCCCAAACCTGGGATGTACCTAGATCCCAAAGCTCTTGATGGTTGGTACTGAGGCCTCTGAGATCGTGAGCGAGGCCCCAACATTTCAGCATAGGGTGAAAAGTGGTCAAAGAGCAGGGACTTACTGTGAAAGCTTATTTTGAAGATCATTTCATTTTTATAAATTATTTGTTTTTAATTATGCAGTCTTCCAAAAACCCTAAGACTTTTTTTTTTTTGCTCAGTGGTTTCAGATTATGTTTCACAGATAAAGAGACTTCTTAAATAATTATTTGTGAATGATGAAAATGAGATATTTTTGCATTGTTGTACAAACAAAATTTTTAAATTAAATTATGTAAAGCATTATACAAGATAGTTTTTGGCCTTTATCATTAACATTTTCTGTATTTTAAAGGTGAAGAAAGAAAAGTATAAAAATGTATAAATTTTTAGTAGTTGTAGAAAAAAATAACCTGTACTATAAGTACCCTCTCCTACATAGCCTATTTCTCCTTTAGCCCCTGGCCCCTCTGCATCTTAGGAAGATTATGGATCCATTCGTATGTTGCTGGGATCTGTTCCAGGTGACAACTCCTCTGAGTATATTTAGTAAAAATTAAATGAATTAGGATTACGTTTTCATTTAGATACAGTAAGAACTCATTATAGTAAGAATGCATTATTAACTTTAGATTTATTGATATGGCACACATGTCCATTATGTTTGTGTATCTATTTTTATTTTTAGGAAACAGCAACAAAGAAACTATTATTTATTTCTGAATATGTGGTTCTTTGTGAAATTCTTAACCCAGATCACAATGGTGGTGGGGAGGCTGTGTTGGAGGATGTCTCAGAGTCTAAGATCCCATCCTTCCTCCTACCCCCACCTCCCCAGTCAAGACTTATAATGAGAGATGTGATTGCTGGGAATTGTCACCCTTGGTTTGGTAAAGGTGTGGCAAAAGGATGTGTTGAACACAGTTCCTTATGTTGTCGAGCTTCAAGCTGCAGGTTAACCATCTAGCAGTGAGTCCTAAAATTAATGTAGGTGGCCTAGGGGCAGCATCTTTCCTTTTTAATAGGAAAGGATAGAAAGTAGAGCATGAATAAATTTGTTTCTGAATTATGTGCATGTATAAATGCATATTATGCGTATACATGTGATATGGGTTGGAGTGTGAAAATATACTTTTTTACTCTAGGCCATAGTGGAAAAAAGGATAAATATGCTTTAAATATCAGTAAATTGCCTTGTTTCAACCAATTAAGGACATACAATATTAATAAATGACTACATTCTCTGTAATTTTGGAGAGTGTCTTTTAAATCATATTTACCAGGAGAATTATAAAACACAGGTTAATTACAAATAGGAATTTTTATAAAAATTGAAGTAAAAGCTTTTGTAATGGCTGTTACAAACTCTCTAATTAAAGATTATATTTACCTGTTGAACTGGAGCTATAGGTAAAAGCATTTGAGTAGGTGCTCATTGTATCTAATGTAGGAGATGTCCTAAATCAGTAGTCCAAGTTTATATACTGTTATTATAAAGACAAAGAGATAACTTAATTGAAATTGTTAGAAACAAAGACTAGTATTTTGTGAGTAAATGTAAACAGTCCATTTTTGTAAGAGTTTGTTATGTTGAAGTGCAAACAGAAAGTGGCCAAACCTCAACTTACTAAATAGTAGCTATTCTGTAAGTATTTGTTAAATTATGAGTTTTTGTTGCTTCGAGCCACAATTGGTTCTATTAATAAGAAGTGGTTTGTGTTATATAATGCCAAATTATGTGTGTTTAAACTATTACTACTGTGAATATATATAGTATACATGTATATATTATTTATGATTCTTAAGTTTGGGTGAATTGCTGGCATAGAATTAATAGTGCTTTGGTAATAAAACTCCTTTTATATGTTTCTCAAGGACCGTATATTTAAATTATGTGATTTGTTTACTTACAGTTTGAATATCTATAATGTACTCAGTGTATTTTATTTTTAAAAAGTGAGCCTTAGCCTTTTTTTTACTTACACTGTACTAATATAGATTTCATCCATGCATGTGGTATTTTTCTCTTTGAAGTCAAATTACTACTGAATGCAGCATACAGTTTCTGCATTTAATATGGTTTTTTTTTCCAGGACTCTATTTAATTTCAGTCAACATTTCATGAGAAATAGCTAAAATTTATAAATCAGGAAGATTGTCTTAATTTCCAGCAGTTGCCTGTACTCCTGAAATTGCATTCTGGATCCGATAATTAGCAGGAAGCCAGTAGGACATTGCTGTGGGGGATCCATTTGTCAGGATGAAAATTCAGTTGTTTTTGACCATTGCTGAGATACAATGTCTCATATTTCAAACTAGCTGGCTTCCTTTGTTCTGTGGCTCCTGCTCTGTCTTGGCAGGCTGGTTGGATCAATATGCAATTGAAGGACGTTTGATCAGTAAATCAAAGGTTCACTTGAATTTCTGGTTTTTATGGCAAGATGGAGAAAGAGGCAGGTAGACCAGAGTTTGAAGGGCCCATTTATTTATTTATTTGGAGTAGGATGCCATATTGGAGCTTATGTCTTCCATGGCCAGTAAGTAGTGGTAGAGTTAGCACTGGGGACAATTTCTGGGGTTGATGGTGTGTATGTCAGAAGGCAGAGGCTAATAGTCTGCATTGCTGAAGCAACAATATTTTGAAGGCATTTATCTAAACTATACTTTTGTAGTTGGGATATCTAAAATGTTATGTAATTATCAGTATTAGGCTGAGGCAGGAGGATTGCTTGAGCCTAGGAATTTGATGCTGCAGTGAGCTATGCACTGCACTCCCTTGCATTCCATCCAACCTGGGTAACAGAGCAATACCCTATCTCAAAAAAAATAAATTAAAAAAAATTTATTGATACCGTATTCAGTTCAGTGCAAAATAGTGCCCTGGAAATTTTGTCCCTTTATCATTTTCATAAGTACCTAGCCTAGTGTTAAATATGGAATTGATTACTGCCATAGTCATCAAATATGTGTATTCTTACAAAATTTAAATTAATTGTTATCAAAGTAGAACATGCAAATATTTACAAAATCCAGTTCTGCCCAGAGCCTCAGATCAGAGAACAGCGGGACGGAGGCAGCACTCTCAACTCTGTTAGTTATTGCTTCTGGGTTATACCTGGCCTGCAAAACTGTGAGCCTGTATAACAGTTCTCTAGTGAGTTTTATATAGTGTCTCTGCCCTCACACTTCATAGATACTCTGTGCTGTCATCAAGGGCAGATACTTTCTGCCATGCCACTCTTCAGCTCCTCCTTTCCTTTGTTTTTCCATCATATTCTTTCTTCTGTGTTTGTCTTAGGTCTTAGACTCTGACGGTCTCTGAACTTTGCTTAGTCTTGTTGTTTCTAAGCTAGTAGGTATTTTTTATATCTCTAATAAAATTTCTTTTGGGCACCTCATATGTGAAGAAACTATTATTTTTAGATACTTTTATTAGGCAAATAAACTTCTTTTTAACTATAGTTCAGTATTTAAAGTACACTAATTATTTGCATAATGGAAACAATTAGAAGTAGTCCTTGTGACTAAGAAATGATAAGAATTATAAATATAAATTTAAAAGGGAATATTTCCTTTAACAGTATACAAATGTTTGTTTCATAAATCATTCAACAAATATTTATTACTGTGTGTCTGATCCTGTTTATAAGTAGTTTGTTTGCCCTACTTTATTGTTGTTTGTATATGATGAATTGATTTATAAAATTGTTTTTTTTTTTTTCTTAGACAAAATTGAAGAAGCACAAAAAGAACTTAATGGGGCAGAAGTTTCAAAGAAAGGTAAGTTAAAATTAACTCGAATATAGACTTTGTTTTTGGAGAGATGCCTATCCAGGTGCCTCGTAATTGCAGCCTTACTAAATCAATCGATGTAAACATACCACAAAAGTAGAAATCACCTTAAAGTTATTGACACTTAAAATTTTATGGACTTTGCTTTATGAAATATTTTAGTTACATAATACATTCTATAACTGTTTCCCACATATTAATATATTGCTGGTAGGAGAGTGAAAGATTGTTGCAGCTTTTTTTTGTTTTGTTTTGTTTCTGAGGCAGGGTCTTGCTCTGTCACCAGGAATAGAGTGCAGTGGTGTCATTATAGTTCACTGCAACCTCAAACTCCTGGGCCCAAGCAATCCTCCTGCCTCAGCCTCCTGAGTAGCTGGGACTACAGACATGTACCACCACACCCAGTTAATTTTTCTATTTTTTGTAGAGATGCAGTCTCACTTTGACTCAGGCTGGTCTCGAACTCCTGGCCTCAAGCAATCCTCCTGTCTCGGCCACCCAAAGTGCTAGGATTACAGGTGTGAGCCACCATGCGTGGCTATTACAGCTCTTTTGAAGGACCTGTTTGTGAGTCTGTTCATGGGAAAAGTACCACTGTAATAGATGCAGCTGGCTATGGTCAGGCATGTGTATCCATGTGTATTCATGTGATGCATTATAGTTTTATAATGACAAAAACCTAATACAGCTAGAACAGCCTGAATGCCAGTCAGTGGAAGAATAGTTGAATAAATTGCAGTACATTCATAATTTGGGATATCATGCAGCTTTAAAGAAATGTTAATTACTTCAATTGATGGTGATGCCTTATTATTAAATAAGAAAAACAAAATTGCAGTGTAGCATGTAAAATATCCTATTTTTTGTTAAAACAAAGTCAAATACATGTACAGATGTATATGTGTATATGTATGTTTATATACATATGCTTATATGGGATTGGACAGAGTTTGAAAGGATTTACATACAGATATGTTTATAATGGTTGGAGAAGGTGCAGGAAAAGATGACTCACTTTTATTTATATGTCTTTGTATTATTTCACTAGCTACAATGGGTATGATTTTGTATTAAGAGTAAAAACTTTAAAGGCAAAAATTAGTTTTCATCATAGAATGAGTATTGATTATCTTTCCAAACAATATACAAAAATACAATGGATGCAGAACAATGTGCAGGAAAGGGCAGATAGTGAGGTAGATAGTGTTTCAGTTTTAATGAGTAAAATTGATTATATTATTTAATACAGAGTGTCTGAAAAGTTTCCATACATAGGAGAAATTTTGTAATGAATATTTTGTAAATAAAGGTACATTTAGCTGCAATTTCCCATTTTCCCTATGTATGGTGACTTTTGGGACACCCTGTATAAATCAAAGTTTAATATAAAAATAAAGTTCTCTTTATGGCATTTATATTTCATGATTTACATTTTTCCTTCTTCTTAATATATCTTCTAATTACAGTGGAATATTTTGACAAGAGTAATTTACCTAAATAGGATTCTAATTGAAAGCCTTTTTTTAATTTTTTTTTTTTATCCAGTTAGATTGCTGACTAGATATCTTTAGGGGAAATAATTTCTTGCTGTCCCAGTTCTTCATCACTTGGACCAGTCTGTGAAGCCTCCCACGTTGTTCTGTTTGGTCTTAATATTTGCGGTGCTGGGCGGCTACCTTCAAGGGTCCTTCTCCTCCTCACCCCTTCCCCTTCTTCCAGTGGGGCTCTGGAAGGACCATGTCAAATCTGACCCTCCAGTAATGACCTTCTTGCAGGAAAGCAAGGCTAGAGAGGGTAGAGATGTCTCCACAGCCATGCTGTCCATTCGAAAGGTTGACTGAAGATCCTGTGCATGAGGGTGTTAAAGACACTGGGGTTATAAGAGGCCTTGTTTTTTAAACCTCCTTTATCATAGCCAGCCTTTTTTACATCAGTCATAATTTAGAGCTGCTTCGAGTAGCAGAATAAATGTGAGCTTGTCTTCCTTTTCCCTTCTTAACTCCTGTGGCAAAGAGTTTTCAGAACAGTGAACTAAATGCCTGAAAGGAACGAGGAAATGGAACAAAGGTTCTAGAAAAAGAAATTGGATAATGAGGTTCAGAATAATTGAGTGGGCTACAGTTGGCAGGCTACACTTACTTAAGACCTAGGATGAATACCAAGTGAGCATTGTTCTGTGCAGTTCACTGCATAGAATTACTACTTGGCGTTCATTTTTACGCAGAAATTCTGGGCAAATTAAAAATAAACTAAATTTCCTTCCAAATATAAATAAGGAGTAATATCAGTTCCCCTTTAACAACATGAGAAAAAAGTCTGTGAATAATAGAAGCGTTGAGATTTCGCAAATCTTTCCTTGCTCAGGTACCTATTTTTTTTTTAAAAGGAAATTCATTTCTTTTGTCAAAGAATATACTTTAAAAATAGTCATTTGTTTTTAGATTATGATGAATCATCTGTGATAGATCGTTTTTTTACTATTTTTGAGATGCTTTTGGTTTTTTCATCCTGTAAAATTGACCAAATCTGGCTTTTTTATTTTTAAATCAGTGCTAACATTTCTAAGGCTTTGTTTTCACCGAAGATTCTGTGATCCTTAACTTATTTGAGATTCTGTCTCTCCCTCTCTTCCTTTTTTGTAATTATTAGGACAAGTAACTAATTTATTTTCAGAAGTATGTAGCATAGGGGTAGGCTCTAAAAGAAAACATGCTCATTAATAAATTGAAAAAGACTCCTTCCCCCGTATTTTAACATTTGAGGGCAGGATAAATCTGTTTAGCATAATAAACAGACTTTGCCCATCATACACCAATAGAATAAAGTGCACTAAATTATGTTATGATGTATCTATTTTATTCTTTTTCTCTGCTTATGAATGAAAATGAGATGACTTTGATTTATTTTTATTTTAATCAATTTGGGGATAGATACAAGCATGTAACACTCACAATTCTCCATCACGTCATTATGTCTTTACATTGCTATCTACTTATTCTTAACATGCATTATGCTTGACACTATTTTTAAAATTATTGAGCGGGATTTAAGTGAAATAGTGACTATCACAGATGTGGTAATCGAATATGAATAAAATTAACTGGGAAGAAATAAATAGATCAATTAGGAGAGCTTTTACGTGCTGTCTCTTGGATAAAATTTAATTTTAATACTTTGTTTTAAAGTTTGATCATAAAATGTTTAACATGAAACTTAATAAAGTCAACATATTAAATTATAAAGACTAAAAATAACATGATAATCTTTGATTTCAACACCCAATTTAAGAACTGCAATATTTCCAATACTATTATACCACCCACATGGCTGATCCACATTTCATCTCACTATCTCCTCTGTAGAGGTATTTACTGTCCTCAATTTTGTGTTCATAATTTCAGTGCTCTTAAAAATACTTAAATATGTATCCTCAAACAATATGCTTCTTAGTTTTCCCTGCCTTTGAGCTTTAAAAATAAAACGATGTCATATATAGTCTTCTGTAGCTTTTTTCCATCAACATTGTTCCTAAGATACATCCTTGTTGTTGCATGTAGCTATTTCATTTCATTGCTATAATAATATTTCATTGTATGAAATGATTTGTTCGCCCAAATCATCTTCTGTTGATGGGTTTGAATTTTTTCTGTTTTTGCTATTGCGAACAATGCAGCTATGAATATTTTCCAATCCTGGTGCCAATGTGTGAGTTTTCTAGAGCATATATAGGGAACGTGGATGTTCAGCTTCATAAAATGTTGCTAAATTGTTTTCCATAGTTTTTGGAGGAAACTTTGTATAATATATTTCTACTGTCAGTGTTTAACAATTCATTTTGTTTTTTTTTTTATTTCAGCATATTATGGGGGTACAAATATTACAGTTATGTATATTGCCCCTGCCCCCCTCCCCCCTCGAGGCTAACAATTCATTTTGTGCTATCAAGCACATGATATTTCAGTCTTCTTAATTTTTTCCAATTGAATGGGTATAAAATAAATAGTATTTTATTCTGCTCTTGATTTGTGTTTCCCAGATTAATAATGTTAAAAGAAACATTAACAATAAGTTTAAACAGAGTTTATTTGAGCCAAGAATGATTCATGAATCAGACAGCATTCAGAACCAGAAGAGGCTCAGAGAGCTCTGCCCAGCAGTGTGGGCAGCACGCTTTCATAGGCCAAACATGGAAGCAAGGTAGAGAAATCACCTGACTGGCTACAGCTAGACTCTGCCTTATTTGGGCATATTGCATTGAGGCGTTTGCCTTATTTGGCCATGGTCTGATAAGTTGGCTACCTGGGATTGGCTAAAAACAGGCTGGCTATCTGTTACCAAAAATATATTGTTAAATTCGGTTTCAGTTTGTTTACATACTAAGTTAGGTTCCAGTTTGTTAGATAGTAAGGAGACAGCTTCAGGTTAATGGCCTCTTATTTATTTAATTTAACATTCACAATGTCAAACATGACTTCATTTATATTTCCCCTTGCCGAAATGTTTGCTACTATCTTTTGTCCATTTAAAAAAAAATAGGTTATTTTATTCTAAATATATTTTGGATAATGACTCATTGTTTTATATGTTTTAGGTTTTCTCTCTGTCTTTTTACTTGTATAAATTTAAAGGGTACAAGTGCAATTTTGTTACATAAATAAATTGTATAGTGGTGAAGTCTGGGCTTTTAGTGTATCCATCACTCCAATAATGTACATAGTACCCATAAAATAATTTCTCTTCATCCATGCTCCCCACCCTTCTGAATTTCCAGTGTCTATCCCACACTCTATGTCCATATGTATACACTTTTTAGATCCCACATATAAGTGAGAACATGCAGTATTTGACTTTTTGTTTCTGAGTTGTTTCACTTACAATAATGGCCTCCAGTTCCATCCATGCTGCAGTGGAAAGGATTTCATTCTTTTTTATGGCTGTGTAGTATTCCACTGTGTATATATACCACATTTTCTTTCCCCAGTCATCCACTGATGGACACTTTGGTTGATTTCATATCTTTGCTATCGTAAATAGTGCTGCAATAAGCATAAGAGTGCAGGTATCTTTTGGATATATTGATTTTTTTTCCTTTGGGTAGATACCCAGTAGTGGGACTGCTGGATTGAATGATAGTCCTGTTTTTAGTTCTCTGAGAAATTTTCAAACTGTTTTCCATAGAGATCGTACTAATTTTCATTCCTACCAACAGTGTGTAAGTGTTTCCTTTTCTCCCCATCTTCACCAACGTAAGTTATTTTCTGACTTTTTAATATTAGCCATTTTAACTGGTATAAAATACCCTCTCATTGTGGTTTTAATGCACATTTCTCTGATAATTAGTGATGTTGAGTACTTTTTTATATGCTTATTGCCATTTGTATGTCTTCTTGTGGAAAATGTCTATTCGTGTTCTTTGCCTGCTTTTTAATGGGATTATTTGGTTTTTGTTGTTGTTGAGTTGTTTGAGTGCCTTGTAAATTCTGGATATTTGTCCCCGTTGGTTGAATAGTTTGCAGATACTTTCTCCAATTCTGTAGGTTGTCTGTTTACTCTTTTGATCATTTCTTTTGTTGTGTAGAAGCTTTTTAGTTTAAGTCCCATTTCTCTATTTTTGGTTTTGTTACATTTGCTTTTGAGGTCTTAGTCGTGAATTCTCTGCCTAGACTAATATTCAGAAGAGCTTTTCCTAGATATTCTTGAATTTTTATAGTTTCTGGTCTTACATTTAAGTCTTTTATCCGTCTTGAGTTGATTCTTATATACGGTGAGAAATAGGGATCCAGTTTTATTCTTCTGCATATGGCGATCCAATTTTCCCAGGACCATTTATTGAAAAGGGTGTCCTTTTCCCAGTGTATGTTTTTGTCACCTTTGTGAAAGATCAGTTGACTGTAGATATGAGGCTATATTTCTGGTTTCTCTATTCTATTCCATTGATCTTTGTGTCTATTTTTATACCAGTACAATGGTGTGTTAGTTACTGTAGCCTTGTAGGATAATTTGAAGTCTGATAATGTGATGCCTCCAAATTTGTATTTTTTGCTAGTATTGCTTTGGCTATTTGAGGTCTTTTATAGTTCCATATGAATTTTAGGATTGTTTTTTCTAATTTTGTGAAAAATGATATTCATATTTTGATAGGGATTGGATTGAATCTGTAGATTGCTTTGAGCAGTATGGTCATTTTAACAGTATTATTAATAATCCTTCTGATCCATGAGTATTAATTCTTCTGATCTGTTTTCCATTTATTTTGGTCATCTACAATTTCTTTCATCAGTTTATATTATTAGTTTTTCTTGTAGAGATCTTTCACCTCCTTGGCTAAATATTAATATATCCCTAGGTATTTTATTTTTCTAATAGTTATTATAAATGAGATTGCCTTCTTGATTTAGTCCTCAGCTTGATTGTTACTGGTATATAGAAATGCTACTGATTTTTATATGTTGATGTTGTATCCTGAAACTTTACTGAATTAAATTTATCAATCCTAAGAGTTTTTTGGTAGAGTCTTTAAACATAAGATATTATCAGCAAACATAGATAATTTGACTTTCTCTTTTTCAATTTGGATTCTTTTTATTTTCTTCTCTTGCCTGATTGCTCTGGCTAGGACTTCCAGTACTATGTTGAATGGGAGAGGTAAAAAAGTGGGCATCCTGTATTGTTCCAGTTCTTAGGGGGAATGCTTTCAACCTTTTCCCATTCAGTATGATGTTGGCTGAGGGTTTGTCATATTAACATTTTGAGGTATATTCCTTTTATTTCTAGTTTGTTGGGGGGTTTTATCATGAAGGGGTGCTGGATTTTAGCAGATGCCATTTTTTTTTTGCATCTGTTGAGGTGATTACATGGTTTTTGTCTTAAAATTCTGTTTGTGTGATGAATCACATTTATTGGTTTATGTATGTTGAATTATCTTTGCATTACTGGAATAAAATCTACATGATCATGGTGGATTGTATTTTGAATGGGTTGTTGGATTTGGTTTGCTAGCATTTTGTTGAAGATTTTTCCATCTGTTTTCATTAGGGATGTTGGGCTGTAGTTTTCTTGTGTTCTTGTCTGGTTTTGGTATCAGGGTAATACTGGCCTCATAGAATGAGTTGGGGAGAATTCCCTCCTCTTTGATTTTTTTGGAATAGTTTCTGGAGAATGGGTATTAGTTCTTTGTATGTCTGGTAGAATTTGGCTTTGAATCCATCTGGTCCTGGCCTTTTGTTTGGTGGGAGATTTTTTATTACTGATTCAGTGTCTTTACTCATTATTGGTCTGTTCAGGATTTCTATTTTTTCCTGGTTCAATCTTGGGAGGTCATATTTTTCTAGAAATTTATCCATTTCCTCTAGGTTAGTTTATCAGCATATAGTTGTTTATAATAATTTCTTATGGATGATCTTTTGTATTTCTGTGGTATCAGTTGTAATGTCTCCTTTTTCATTTCTGATTTAGTTTATTTGCATCTTCTCTCCTTTCTTGGTTAGTTTAGCTAGTGATTTATCAATTTTGTTTACCTTTTCAAAGAACCAACTTTTTATTTCATTGATCCTTTTTTTAATATTTTCTTTGGTCTCTATTTCATTTACTTCTTCTCTGATCTTTGTTATTTTTTTTTTTCTTTTACTAGCTTTGGGTTTGTTCTTGGTTTTCTAAGCTTTTTGAGGTACAACATTAGGTTGTTAATTTGTGATCTTTTTATTTTTTGATGTATGCATTTATGCTATAAATTTCCCTGTTAGTACTGCTTTTACTGTATCCCTGAGGATTTGGTATGCTGTTTGCAATTTCATTCATTTAAAAATTTAATTTCTGTCTTAATTTTCTTATTGACCCAAAGATCCTTTAGGAGAATATTGTATGTATTTGTATGTTTCTGAAGTTGTATGTAGTATATGTATTGTATGTATTATATGTATTTGTATAGTTTCTGAAGTTCCTCTTGGCATTGGTTTCTAGTTTTATTCTGTGGTCTGAGAAGATAATTGATATGATTTTGGTTTTTAAAAAATCTGATTGAGACATTTTTGTGGCCTAACATATGATCTATTTGCAGAATGTTCCATGTGCTGATGAGAGGTATGTATATTCTGCAGTTGTTGGGTAGAATGTTTTGTAAATGTCACTCAGGTTCATCTAGTCTAAAGTCTAATTTAAGTCCAATATTTGTTTGTTGAATTTTCTCTGTCAGTGATCTGTCTAGTGATGTGAGTGGGGTGTTGAAGTCCCCTACTATTGTTTTCAAGCACTGAGTACTGTGTTAGTCTATCTCTTTCTTTAGGTCTAACAATATTTATTTTATGAATCTGGGTGCTCCAGTGTTGGATACATATATGTTTAGGAATGTTATATCCTCTTAATTGATCTCTTTATCATCATATAATGATATTCTTTGTCTATTTTTACTGTTTTTGATTCAAAGTCTGTTTTATTTGATGTAAGTATAGCTATTCTTGCTTGGTTTAGCTTCCATTTGCATGGACTGTGTTTTTCCACCCACTTTCAGTCTTACATGTCTTTAGACATGTAAGGTAAATTTCTTGTAAGCAGCATATAGTTGGCTTATGGGTTTTTGTTTGTTTGTTTTCCATTCCACCAATCTGTTTCTTTTAAGTGGAATATTTAATCCATTTATGTTCAAGGTTAATATTGATATGTGAGGTCTGTCTTTGTGGTTTGGTGGAGTTCTGATGGTGTTGCCATTTGATTCCTTTCTTTCCCTCCTTTTTGTAATTGTTTTATAAGACCTGTGAGTTTATGATGGCAAATATCGACCATTCATTTCCATGTTTGGAACTTCTTTAAGCATTTAGTTTAGGGCTCATCTAGTGGAATGAATTTCCTCAGCATTTGCTTGTCTGGGAAAGACTTTATTTCTCCTTCATTTATGAAGCTTATTCTAGCTGGATATAAAATTCTTGGCTGACAGTTCTTTAGTACTTTGGAAATAGGAGCTCAGTCTCTTCTGGCTTGCAAGGTTTCTGCTGAGAAGTCTGCTGTTAGTCTGATGGGCTTTTCTTTATAGGTGACTAGACACTTTTCTTTTGCTTATTTTAGGATTTTTTTCCTTCATGCTAACTTTAGACAGTCTGATGACTATATGACATGGTGAAGTCCATCTTGCAATGTATTTTTCTTGTGTTCATTGGGCCTCCTGAACATGTGGACATTTAGAAATGTGGATGTCTAAATCTCTTGCTAGACTAGGTAAGTTTTTATGAATTATTTCCTTACATAAGTTTTCTAAACTTTTTGCTTTTTCTTCCTTGGGAGTACTGATGATTCATGTTTGGACACTTTATGTCATAATAGTCCCATACATCCCGAAGGCTTCGTTCATTCTTTTTTATTCTTTTTTATTTTTCTCTGAGTGGATTAATTCAAAAGACCTGTGTTCAAGTTCTGAGATTCTCTCTTTTCATTGGCCTACTCTATTGTTGAAGCTTTCAAATGTATTTTGTAATTCCTTCAATTTTTCATCTCCAGAAGTTCTGTTTGTTTGTTTTTTAAGATACCCAATTCCTTGGTAAATTTCTTGTTCATATCCAGAATTGATTTTCTGATTTCTTTGTAAGGGGTTTTCAGATTTTTCCTAGATCTCAATGATCCTTTTTAAAATCAGTATTTCACTTTATCTGGAATTTTGAGGATTTCTTTGTGGTTAGGACTCATTGGTAGAGAATTACTGTGTTCCTTTGTGGGTGTCATTATACCTTTCTTTTTCATACTTCCTGTATATTTATGTTGATTTCTTTGCATCTGGAGAAACTGTCACTTCTTTTTATTTTTGAATTTTGTTGGGGCAGGACTTTTTTGTTCTTGAAGATATGCCTGTAATGTACATTGAGTAGGACCATTTGGCTTTGCTCCTGGATGCATTCAGTAGTGAAAGCTTTATATGATTTCCTTGGTTATAAATAGCCTTAGTGTGGTGGCTCTCTCAAATGCTGATTCTAGTAGCAGTGTACCAGGCCCTTCAGTGGGCTCACAACCTCCTGAGTAGCCAGGGTGATGTGGGCAGTAGTGGTAGCAGAGGTCATGAGAAGCTTATCTTGTTTCCGAGCACTGTGTACTGTGTCAGTGGATGTTGTGGGCTGTGCAGGTCGATCCCCCGGCCAGTAGGTGGCGCTTGCAGGCAAGAGCCAGCTGCCATGGTAGCAGTAAGGGTTATGCTTGACCTTTGTTAACCAGGGGAAGTACTCAGGTGTCCCTTGCTCTGTCTGGGAGGCAGAGGGCAAAGCTGCCTGGCGGGGGAGAGGGAGGCAAGCCTGCTTTCGGACCTCCCAGTGGTGGGCACAAGTACCGGCGCTGAAGGGGGCTGCGGGCAGTACTCAGGCTCCTGGAGAAATGCCCGTGCAAGGAGTGGAGCAAGTGCTGCTGCCCCAAGGTCTCAGCACAGGAATGAGGGGCGTTCCCGGCACCCCAGCCAGGTGAGTGGGAGTGGGACCTGCTTCGCTCTCGTGCTCCAGACCCGGTCGGGCTCACTCGCCCAACCTGACTTTGCTAGCCAGTTGTTACAGTTAGTTACATTAGATGCAGTTTTCTTTAAGTCTGCAAAACTGCCCAATTCCAGCGCCCACGCCTGGAGCACACACAACACTCATTTCCGAGTTCTGGCTGTGGGGCCCTTGCCCCGCTTGAGACCCGGATCACGGATCCCCAGCCGGGGACTCCATTGCCAGCGGCTGCTGCCCCTGCCACCTTGCAGGATTCTGTGCAGCTTGTTATGAGCTAGGATCAAGAATGATGTTCTCCTATCAGCGCCCAGGCCTGCAAGTGTACCTGGGACACTCCGTGTGGCCAGTCCTTCCACAGTCTCCCAGCCACTGCTCGTGTTAGAGCAGGCATGGGAGAGTCGAGGTGCTCTCCTGGGCCTGGATTGCTAGTTTCCCAGTGGGAAGGTGGATCGTGGAGTCCCCACCCCCCATATTGGGGATTCACTCGTGGTTTTCAGCCAGACGTCGCCTTGCAGGCTGCCTGTCCACCTTCTCTGTCCCCGTATCTGAGGCTTTCTTACGCTTTGCTGTTGAACTCCCATGTTCCTTCTTGGATTAAGCTTCACAGTGTGAATCTCTACATGCTATTAATATTTTGCTACTTCCAAGTGGATGAAGCATGCTGGAGAAGTTTCTAATCTGCCATCTGGGAAAAAAAGGACTGTTTTAGATATTTAGCTTGATTTTTCACATTCTTTAAAATGTCTTTTAGTAAACAGAAGCTCTTCATTTTAATATTGTCAGCCTTTTTCTTTTATGATTGATTTCATTTGTTTGGAATTTTGTTTGTCTTAAGAAGTTCTTTTACATATTTTTCTATATTTTTTCTAAAAGACTTCCACATTTCAGATTAAAGAATCCATCGGGAATTGAATTTTTAAAATATATTTAGTTTTTAAACATAGTGTAAGTTAGTTTCTTTTTTTTCTCAAGTCGATAACAATTGCTATATTGTTAAATGTCTCTTGAAACATTATTGAGTGGTTTCTCCTTCTACTACCTGTTTAGTATTAGTTTTCCATATATGTATGGGTTTGCTTCTTAATTCTCTTCTCTGTTATGTTAATTTGTCTATCCATGTGCTAATATCACAGTGCATTGATTACTGTCACTTTATTGTCTTGATATACAGTATGCAATATGCAGTATATACACTATAAACAGTAGCTCAAATTCTCGTTTGTCTTTATGAAGACAAACTATTTGACTATTTCAAGGTTTTGCTCACCTGTTTAAATTTTTGAATCAATTTTTTAAAAAACTTGTTGGAATTTTGTTTGAGGTTATTGAATTTAGGGCAAACTGACCATCTTTGCACTTTTTAGGCTTTCTATTTATAAAGATGATATACATGTTTTCTTTAATGTTTTATAATTTTCTCCATATGAATCTTATATATATTTTGTTGGATTTAGTTCTTGGAACTTTATTTTCTTGCTCATTTCATTGATTTTCTTTTGTAAAAATTGTTTTCTAGTTCTTTTTGGTAAATAAAAATGCAGTATATTTTTGAATATTGATTTTATATCCAACCACCTGGATGAATTTTCATTCATTCTGAAAATTTACTGATATTTTTAGATTTTCTTGTCATATCTACTGGGAACAATGAAAATTTTATTGCTTCCTTTTTAAATTATTGCTTTTTTGTAGGAGGGAGGGTGCTATGGTTTTTAGTTGCTTAAAGAGGTTATCTTCTATTTTTGATTTATTGAAATTTTTTAAAAATTACAAGTGATTATCATTTTATTAAATATTTCTTCTTTGTATATCAAGATGATATTATGATCTTTACTCTTTCATTTTAATGTTTAAATATGACTTGCATTCCTTTGATAAAACCAGTTTGGTCATGATGTTTAATTTTTTTAATCACATTGCTAGATATGATTTGTTAATATTTTATTGAAGAATTTTGAATCCATGTTTTAGACATATTGATATATAACTTTATTTTTTAATAATTTTATTGCCTGATTTTGTTTTAAGGTTATATACTAGCTCAGTAGAGCGATCTGAGGACTATATGCTTCTGCTTCCCTGGAGGTGTTTAATGCTGGAATGATACCTTTGTAGGCAAGTCTTAGAACATGTTTTGACTTTTGGGAGGAAATGGAGAATAGATTTTTAACTGCCAATTCAGTGTGTTTGATAATATGGGATTATTCAAACTTTCTGTTTGCTCTTCAGCAAACAGAAAGTTTCAGGAAGTTATAAATTATCCATCTTATAAATATTCACATTTATTCGCAAACAGTCATTTGTAGTATTCTCTTACTCTCCTTCATTGCTGCTGGATCTATAGTTACTTCATTTTTCATTGCTAATAATGTTCATTTGTGCATTTGCTTTCTTTCTTGATTAGTGTTGCCAGAAATCTATATATTTTTCTCTCTTTTTGTTATGCCAACTTCTGGTTTTCTTCATACTCTCTTGTATCATCTTTTTCAGTTTCACTCAATTTTTTTCTTTATTACTTTTTCCCATCTTTTTCTTTGGGTTTATTCTGTTATTCAGATTTTGTAAGTTGGAATGTTCATTTATTTTTAAGCTTTTATCCTTTTGTATTGAAATCATTAAAACTGTTAATTTCCTTCTAAGTAATGCTTTAGATATATCATCCACAATTTTATATTTGCTAGTTTCATTAATTTCTGTACTGGTTTCTTCTCTTACCCCCATGTTAGAATGTTTTTTTTCTCACATGAATAGGGTTTTGTTTGTTTATTTTTAGTGATTTCTGACATACATGCCTTATGATATTAATTGTTTTTTAAAACCATTTAGGATATCTAAAATTATTTTTTCCCTGTTTCTGAATACTATATAATCAAAATTTTCAGGGAATGTTCTATAAAAGTACTCCTAGATTTTGTTTTATATATTAGAAATTTAGCATTTTATAAATAAATTCACCATTTTGCAAAGATGAAAAAGCTAAAGTTGAAAGATGTTGAACAACCTTTCCCAAGAGAGTTCAACCAGAAGGTGGCAGGAGAATATTCAAGCCCAAGTCTTGAACTATGCCGTCCTGATATTTATTATTGCACTCTATAACCTCATCAGAGCTGTGTTCAGTGATAGGTTTTGCTCATCTATTTAAATTTTAGGATCAGTTTTACTCCTGTTCTGAATTATCCTTTTGAATAATGAGATTTTAATGACAGTCATCTCCAAAAATGTTGTGATGATTCAGGAGAAAATAAGATTCAGACAGTGGGCATAGAGAAAGGTGGAGATTTTAGGTAAGCTTGCATGGTGATTTTTTTTGTTGTAGTTGTTTTTGTTTTTTACATTATTCTGTCTCAACAAAAACCTACCATTGACACCATTTTTATCAGTCATTTCTTTTCAGCAGCAGTGGTATCACTCAGACATTATATCCTTCAGCCCTCAGGAAGCATTTATTTAAAATAATTTCTATTAATTTTACCGTGTATATGAGAGTAAAAGGGCCTAATCATATGTAGACAGTTTATATGGGTTAAGAAATACAGTTAGGTCATCTGTACTAGTAATAACTGAATGATATTCAGATTTGCTCTGAGGAGTCAGTTGATGAGTAGAATTTTTGTTAACATAGGCACAATTTATGCCCTGGAATACCCTTCTGTTATCTGGGGAAGTTTGAGAGAAGTTAGATTTCTGTATAAAACTAGACTGAATAGTTCAGAATTGAGAGAGATACTAGATCATGAACTCTAATTAGTGCATAAATAAGAAAGCTATGGTTTGCTCACCTACTTTCTTATATGTTTTTTGGGGGGTTGGGGGGAAGCTTCTCATATTGTGAATGAATTTCCAAGGGCAAATATGACGACTTTCATTTTTAAAAAATTTTTATATATCACACATATTTTTAAAAATGAAGGCTATTTCACAATAATACTTTATGTTAATAAGTTTATGCTTTAATGCCAAGGAAAATTTCTTCCTTAAAAATTCTGCTATATTTAATAATTAAGAAAATACAAGAGCATATTCTTATAATTAGAGGTGATAAAGTCCTTCCCATGTAACACTAAAATTTAGGTCACATAGGTGAGAAATTAGGCAGATCTTATTAAATTAAAATGAATAATGTCAATGTATTATTTCATCTTGGTGAGTTGAAAATGTTTTAAAACAGTCTGGGAGAAAATTTGTGCAATAAAACGGAACTTGATAGGCTTAGTTAAAATGTTACTATCTTGGAACAGCAATTGATAATTTGCAAAGTGAAAGCTCGATTTGATATAGCTAGAGGAAAGCTAATGTAATATTTTAGTGAGATGTCTGAATAATACAGTATTTTTAAAGGAATGCAGTTTTATTATTTTAGGATTATATCAATACTAACTAGTTTAGTATATATTTTTAACAAGTTATGGTCTTAGGTTTACTAATTATTAGGGAATAATGTATTTTAATAAGCATGTTTAATGGAGGTTTATTATAAATACCAGTATTTGTAAGTCATACTCCCTTAATGTTAAAAGTTCTAAAAAAGTCATCATATTTTCCCTTGTAAAGTTCATTTATTTATTCAATAAATTGTTATTATGTATCAGCCATTCTTTTAAGCTGTGGGAAATAGATGGAAAGAAAAAATCAAAACCCAAAAGGATCTCACAAACTTTAACCCAGCCCTTGCCCAAATCATAAAATCTGAATCGGTAAAGTGAAAATTCATGAGGTGTTATGTAGACTGGCAGCAGTGCTAGCAAATCTCCCTTGGGAAAACTGCAACAGATTTTCTGTTGTTTAGACAAGAAAGTCCTCTCCTTCTTCTTTTCCCATTATATTACTTAGAATTTCAAATTTAAATATTTAAGTCTCATGAAGTGTTCCCTTAGTGTAATAGACAATGAATGCTATGAGCTTGAATTACAGGGAAATTAGTATTGTTTTAATTGTTTGTGCCATGTATATAAGTTAAAGGTATCATACATCAACCACGTCAATATTTTGGAATTTAAAAATACCAAATCTCAAGAGATCATTGCCTTTCAGGTAGACTGCCAGCTTTATAAAAGATGATTTGCATATGACATAAACAAAGCATTTTTAGTACTTTAATGTAAGATAAATGTCTATAAATATTCTGTCTTCACTGTATTTAAGTTCACAATCCTAAAACTTTGCTTGCTATGAAATATGAGAGGCAAAAATCCTCATTATTTCCTAACAGTGTTAATTATTACTATATATTGAGCAATTTGTTAGAGACTTAAAGTAACCAACATGATTTTAATTTTATAAGATGATTCATAGAAAGACTTGCATTGTTGTGCAAGCCATTTTTATATTAATAGCATATTTCATTGACTTCAAAATATTGTTGATTATAAGAGGGACAATGATTTTATGCACCCTTCAGCAAGGAAAAAAGTCACGGCCAATTAAGTTATGACACAATGCTCTTATAACTGATTAGAAGATGCATCCTGATTTTAGAGAGTTTAAAATGTTAAAAATATTCTCTTAGATTATATTGAATACATATTTATATCTGCTGCTTCATTTTACAACAAGAAAGATAAAGTAATTAAGGTAATGATGTGTGATTTTGAGCTGCTTTGAGAACAGTGTCCCTGAGGACTGTGAAAAACAAAGGAATGGATCTTATTCTAGAGGTTCATTTGGGGATTCATGGAAGGAAGATACAAGGGAATAAAACTCAGGTTTTGTTTGTTTCTCTTCAGTTCTGAGGTCATTGACCTCATGCCATATGTATCAGTATTTTCTATATAAATAATGTTACAGGGTGACTTAAAAGGATAATGGGTGTTGCTGTTGATTTATTTAGGCTTTTTTCCAGCTTTGCTGCTGTATTCTCTGTATAAGGGCAAAAGGGGGAGGGAGTGAGGGAAGCTAAGATATCTATTGCCTATGCAGAGACTTGTTCTTTTTCTCATGTTCCCTGAGAGAAGGCAGCAGAGGACAAGTGTGAAACTGAAGCATATAATTTGAGGAGAGAAAGAAGAGAAAATACAAATGAGAGAGGCATTAGATAAATTGAAGAGAGATAAAGAACTGGGAGAAAACGAAAATGAATTTTTTGAAAATGAAAAAGCAAAGCAGATAGGGAAATAACAAAGTCCCATTTCACCGAAAATATGGTGTTCTTTTATTATTTCACTATTCAGAGGGTGTTTTATGGGGCTATGCTGTATGCAAGAAGTTTATCAAACTTTGAAGGCTATATCTTAGAATTTTTCCCTGACCACTAAGCATGAGGTATAAAATTATTTCATTCAAGTAAAGATTTAGAAGCAGCAAATGAGATTCTGTGGATGAGTGGAGAAGGGCAGGGAGAGGACTGGAGAACATCTGACTGAAAACGCCGGTCTGTAGTACAACATTTATGCACAGCCTGGTATTTGGAGGAGAGAGAGATTGGAAGAGCCTGAGTAGCAGCTAGCCTGTGCTGGGAGTCCAGCCTGCCACACAGGAGCAGGAGGGAAATGGCCCTGAGTTTCTGGCTTGTTGGAGGAGTGTGTTTATTTCAGCAGGCTCCTCCCCTCCCTGCTGCCCCCTCCCCCAGCATGTAGTTAGCCACTTCCTAACTGTTTATAAAAACCCTTTAATGTGAAGACAAAACTTCATAAAATAGCCTCATCTCACTGCTCCCCAACCCTCACCGTCACCTTTACCACACGAGTCTCATACGTCCTCCAGTTCAGTTTTGCCCACAATCATATCACAGCACCTACTGCATACAGTTCCTGGTGGATACAGTAAGGATTTGTCAAATACTGAGTCACTGACGATGGGTGGGCGGTGGCGGGGCGAGGGGCAGCGTGGGGGGGAAGGATGGCTTCCTCTACGTTACAGGGAGGCTTTATAAGCAATGTCTGCTATTGCTTTGTTTTCCAAGTGTGATTAAATATTTATTTCTCCTGCTGTAACCTAGGTTGGATATCTGAAGTAAATTGTGTCTTTTATTATATTAAATTATCTAGTGCAGTGATATATACAGATAGTTTATGTATGTCACTGTAACAAAAATAAAAGCTTCATTCTTTAACCTTTCATAAAGACTGTGAACAGCTACAAACAGACCTTATGATTATATTTAGTCGCAAAGACTGTGACTACTTTGTGTACTTATTTTGTAGTATTGTAACATCTTTGTTACTTAGTAGGAAGTTGAAATATTCTGAAGAATTGAGGTTCCAGGTTTCTGTATGTTTAACACTACAACCCAGAAGCCTTGATGGTAGAAATGTTTATCAAGGAGAGTTCACATTTTCCTGTTTTGGTAATAGACAGTATAACCCTCAATTTAGACATTTTTTGTTGACTTAAGCTCAGTGGTATGCTGGTAAACTATTTTAGTCATTAAATATGAAATGTCTGATTTCGAATCAAAAGTTTAGTTTATTATATCTCAAACAAGAAGTGGTACAATTAATCAAAGTATGCACCTAAACTATTGACAGAGTTTTGCCGTCTTAACGGTAGCGTGTTTATGCCAGCAGCAAAGAAGCCTGGAGAACGAGTGGCCATGAAATCACGAAAGGCGTTTTCTATAGCTTGTCGAGAATTGAATATTTTTCCTTGTAAGAAGTGGTCCAAAGCCTGGAAGAAGTGGGAGTCAGTTGGTGACAGGCCTGGTGAATATGGTGGATGACAGTTTCCAAGTCCAGCCTCTGTAGTTGGAGCAGTGTTGTTTGCGCAACATGTGGTCAAGAGTTGTCCTGCAGGAGCATTGGCCTGTCTGTATTGACCAATCTCAGCTGCTTAATTGCAAGCATCCTCATCATTTCATCCAGTTGGTTACATTAGACATCCACTGTAATCAGTTGACCAGGTTTCACAATGCTGTAGTGGATATTACAAGCACTAGACCACCAAACAGACACCATTAGCTTTTTTGGTGAATATTCACTTTTGGATTGTGTTTTGGCATTTCATCTTTATCCAACCATTGTGCTGAATGCTTGCGATTGTCAAAAAGTATCCATTTTTCATTGCACATAACAATATGGTATAGAAATGATTAGCCTTCATGTGGTGATAACAAAGGCATGCTTCAAGGTGATTTCTCTTCAGGTGCTCATTTAATTCATTAGGTACCTATCTATCCAGCTGCTTTACCTTGCTGGTTTGTTTCAATGGTCCGATGTTGTTAGAATAGTAATGTCAAACTTTGCTGCTAATTCACACATAGGTTTGAGATGGACTCACTTCCACTGCAGCTTTCAGCTCATCATTATCCACCTTGTTCTCATGTCACCCACGTGGCTCATTTTCAAGATTAAAATCACCAGAATAGAACTTCTCAAACCATCGATGTACTGTGCGTTCATGAGCCACATCCTTCCCAAACAATTCTTTGATATTTCGAGCTGTCTTTGCACAGTTGGTTCCATGATGGAACTTATATTAGAAAATAACACGCATTTTTGACTTATGGATGGTTTCACAAAAATTTCTCTAAAAAATTTTTGAAAAATAATCACAAGCCAAACTGTGTGTTTGAAAGAATAAAGTAAAATAAGAAATGTCAAAGTGAAATGTCAGAGATATCAACTGTCAAACTTAGTACTTAAGGAAATTGGACATTTCATGCTTAGTAACCTAATAGTTTGGGCAGACTTGGAATGGGGAGGCTAGGGAGATAGGCAACAATTTGTAGCATTTGTGACTACGGTAAAAATACTCCCCACCATGGTTGATCTCAAGGTATCAGTAGTTGTGCTTTGCAAAATTCCTGAATATTTAATAGTAGAGTGGTCTTTAGCACACATTGCTTGGAGAAATCATTACCATATTGTGTTCTTACTGTGCATTCAACTACTGTGTACTCCAGTACTGCATTCCCAACCCCTGGGCTGTGGACATGGCCTGTGATCTGTTAGGAACCGAGCCCCACAGTGAAGCTTCATCTGTGTTTACAGCTGCTCACCATCACTTGCATTATTGCATAAGCTCCGCCTCCTGTCAGATCAGCAGTGGCATTAGATTCTCACAGGAACAGGAACCCTGTTGTAAACTGCTTGTTTACAATCTAGGGATCTAGGTCGCGCGCTCCTTATGAGAATCTAATACCTGATGAGGTGGAGCTGAGGCAGTGACGCTAGTGCTGGGGAGCAGCTGCAAATACAAATTATCATTAGCAGAGAGGTTTGACTGCACAGTAAATGGAATATGCTTGAATCATCCCAAACCTTCCCATCCCCCCTCACCCATGGAAGAATTGTCTTCCATGAAACAGGTCCCTGGTGCCAAAAACGTTGGAGACCACTGCTCTAGTAGGAGAGAGACATAGCACTAAATAGATCATAATCCCTAGAAAATTTTGAATTTTCCTTGAAAAGTCACCACGGTCTTTGGAATCTTTCTTTTGAAAGTGTAACAAAAGAATGTAAATTTGAAAGACTTTTCTTTCATGGCAGGGAAATGTGACTTATTCTATAAACTTAGTGTTTTAATTGAAGTCTGAATCAGCCTTCTATCATTTTTCTTAAACCTACAAAAATACATCAGAATACAGGTTGAGTTTCTCTCATCTGAAAAATCTAAAACCCCAAATACTCTAAAATCTAAAACTTTTTGGGCACCAACGTGATGCTCCAAAGAAATGCCCACTAGAGCATTTCAGATTTTGGGTTTTTGTATTAAGTATGCTCAACTAGTAAGAATAGTACAAATATTCTAAAATTTGGGAAAAATTCAAAATCTGAAGCAGTTCTGATACTAAGCATTTAAGGTAAGGTATACTCAACCTATATTTGGTTTTATTACCAGTGTCAGACATCTTGTTAGCAACATTCAGATTTTTATCTTTTACTCTTCTGCTATTTTTGTACAAACCTTTTATATAACATTAGAACAAACTTAGAAAATAGAAAATGTACTTAGTTCATGACACCTTGTATGAATTGTCACTTTTCTATTACCTTCTTTGCTAACCCAACCATAGCATAGCCAAAGAGGACCTATTTTGAGGTACAAAGTTGCTTTTACCACTTTCTCTGAAGTGGTTGGCAGAAGTCAGGCAAAGTGCTTATGGAACATGTTACTGTACTGAATACTGTAGGCAGTTGTAATAAAATGCTAAGTGTTTGTGTATCTAAATGTAAAAACGGTATGGTAAAAAAGGTAAATAAGAAAGTCATAACAAATGCTATAAGTATATACTTGCTTTCCTTCTCTTAGTGGAAAGCATTTTAAAAGACACAGTTATGTAAAGTAATAATTATAACTGTGTTGTTGGGCTGTTATATTTATAGGTGTATTAATAATATGTGCAACAGTTATACCACAAAAAGGGGAAAAGGGAATAGAGCTGTAATGTTTCCATTTCTCAATGGAATCAGTGTAAATCCAAAGAGACTCTGATAAGATGTGAGGTAAGCCCTAGAGCAACTACAAAGGAAATACATATATATATAAAGAGAGAGAAAAAAATCATTAAAGAAATTAAAATATTATATTAGAAACTATTCACTTCATATAAAAGAAAATAATAAAGGAGAAGTAGAGGAACAAAGACACGAGACATATAGAAAATAAAAAGTTAAATGGCAGGCAGAAGTTTAGCTATGTCAATAATAACAGTAATGTGAATGGATTAAACAGTCCAATCAAAAGGCAGAGATCGTCAGACTAAAGAAACAAGACCCAACTATGTTTATGCTGTCTACACTGAGATTTTAGATTCAAAGACACAAATATTTTAAAAGTAGAAGGATAGAAAAAGATATATTGTCCAAGTAAAAAGCATGAGAAAGCTGGAGTGGCTATACTATATCAAAAGAGACTTTAAAATAAAAAATGTTACTAGAGAAAAAGAGGGACATTTTCTAATGATGAAAGGGTCAATTCATCAGGAAGACATAAGAGTTATAAACATATATCCACCTAATAACAGAGCCTCAAAATACATGAAACAAAAACTGTGACAGAAATGAAGGGAGAAATAGACAATTCAACAATAACAATTGGAGATTTAAACACCCCACTTTCAGTAATGGATGGAACCTTCTAGGCACAAGGTCAACAAGAAAACAGAAAATTTGAACAACACTATAAAGCAACCAGACCTTAGCTCTCCACCAAACAGCAGCAGAATACACATTATTCTCTAATACATATGGAGTATTCTCCAGGACACATCATAACCTAGGCCATAAAACAGTCTATGAATAAATCAAAGAGGGTTGAAATAATACAAAGTTTGTTCCAGCCACCATGGACTAAAATTAGAAATCAATAACAGAAAAGTGTACTGGCCTGGAAAAGTTCTGCCAATCCTACGTCATCCCTAAGAGGAGGACAAAAGGCAGTCAGCAAAGCAAAACTTTTACTGCACAAACACTAACGGTTTTCCAAATAAGTAGGACTAGCAAGATTGATGTGATATTCGTAAAGGTAATTCTACATTAGAATCTCTATACATGAGGAAACTAACAAAGATAAATGCCACTGGAAATGCTTTCTTTTAAACAAAAATACAGCTTGATATATGTTTGTGTGTTTGTATAAAAATATGACTATAATTCCTCCAAAAAACCCCCAAAATTGTTCAAAAGCATCTCCTTAAGTATCAAGCAAGAAGGGTATTATTTGAAGATACAGAGAAATATATTTGATCTCATTTCCTTTCTTTTAAATAGAATCAGAACATTTCAAGAGCTGAAACTTTTAGTATAGGAATATACTTGTGACCCATTGTTGTCACATCATCATTTCTTAAGGATGTACTTATTAAAAAGATAAAGTATTATTTTGTTTTTATGTTAATTTAATTGTCTTTATTTTAATGGTGTTCAGTCTATTTTTAATAATCTTTACTAATTTTATATTCTAATAATTAGAATAATATTAGCCTTCTTAGAAAATTATTTTAAAACATAAAATATATGTTTATTTATTGTTTTTTTTTTTTTTTTAGTTAGAAGGGTATGAAAAGTTTAGTTTCACAGAAGCTAAAATACCAATGTTAATCCTGGCTACTTAGTATTATAGAAATAGATAAACTGAAATAATGGTGAAGCCATTTTGTCTTAGTATTGTAATTGCAACCAGCAATGATGTTGATTATATAATATGATAATAATAATATCAACAGTAGCAATAATAATGAACTAAAATTGAAATTCTGGGCACCATGCTAGGCTGTCTATATAATTTATCTCAAATAATCCTCATAATCCCATGAGGTGCCATTATCTGTGTTTTGCAGATAATGAAGGCATAACAGAACTTACAAGGACACATAGCTGGTAAGTGGCAGAGCCAGGACTTAGACCCAGGCTCCCTTGTCTTCAGAGTCCACATACCTAAGCAATGATGATTTGGAGAAAGCACGAGCACAAGTGGTAACTGGCTGCCAGAGCCCAGCATAGTGTCTGGTTCTCATAGCTGTGTGAACGGCTATTGCATGCACTGAGGTTGGCCTGTAATGCTTATTCTTTTTTGATCTGCTGGATTTAATTGGATTGGATAGCTTTCCTTAGATTTAATAATCTGTAAAAGTTAATATGTGCTACTTGAAAGTTTGAATGTTTTCAAGGGAAGGAGAGGAGTTTTGTGTAGGTCTTGAATAATGTATTCTTACTTTCTTCCTCACTTAAAGGCTTGTCCAAGTTTCCACCTGCTTAGGTCAATTTTATTTTTAACTTAAGTTAAATTCTGTATGTTACTCAAGTTGTCTTACTATATTAGGAGTAAAATATTCTGAACCTTTATTGTTGATTAGATTGACTTTTTTTTTTGAATGGTTTTTTAAAAAATATATTTTGTTACATATTATGTTATAAAAGTTGAATAATGCTGTATCTTGCTTTGTTTAAATGTTTAAATGATTCTTTGTCTTACTTTGAATGGGAATTGACCTCAAATCCCACTTATATTCCATTCTTGCTTTTCTTTCCAGTGATTGGGGTTGTGGTTCAGGAGTGCTGCTGTGTTCTGACTACTTTTCAGTATAGCTTCATTAGGAATACTAAAAAGGCTCTAGAGTCTGTTTTGGTTGGTAAAACTTAACATATTTTATCACTAAATGACCCCAAGAACCACTCTAATCTTCCGATTAATATACCTTTAGTGAGGCCCGGGGATGCTCTCAGAGGTTGCTTGTTGTATCGTATACTGACTTCAGGACTGTTCATCATAGCATTTCTTTTTCTCTCTTTTATGGACTTGTCCATTTACATGCTTTTGACTTCCATGTTATTGTTATTAGGTCACTAAATATGAAATGTCTGATTTCAAATCAATAGTTTAGTTCCTATCTTAAACAAGAAGCAGTACAGTTAATCAAAGTATGTGCCTAAACTATCAACATGATTTTGTCATCTTAACAGTAGTTGTTTATGTCAACAGTGAAGAAGTCTAGAGAGTGAGTGGCAATTAAATCACAAAAGGCATTTTTTTACAGCTTGTTGAGAAATGAATACTTTTCCTTGTAAGAAGTAATCCAAAGACTGGAAGAAGTGGTAGTCAGTTGGTGTAAGGTCTGGTGAGTATGGTGGATGACAGAGAGTTTCTAAGTCCAGCTTCTGTAGTTTGAACAGCGTTGTTTGTGCAACATGTGGTCAAGCATTGTCTTGTGAGAAGATTGGCCTGTCTCTGTGAACCAGTCTTGGCTGCTTAATTGCAAGCATCCTCATCATTTGGTCCAGTTGGTTTCAGTAGACATCTGCTGTGATCGATTGACCAGGCTTCGTTAAGCTGTAGTGGATAATACCAGTGCTGGAACACCAAAGAGACTTTTTTTGATGAATATTCTAGTTTGGACTGTGTTTTGGCAATTTATCTTTATCCAACCATTGTGTTGAATGCTTGCGATTGTCAAAAAGAATCTATTTTTTGTTATATGTAGTAATGCAGTGTAGAAATAGTTTGTCTTTATGTCATGACTGTAAAGAAAGGCAAGTTTTGGGATTTTATTTTTTGACACTGGTTTAATTTATGTGGTACCAGTCTATCCAGCTTTTTTACCTTGTTGATTTGTTTTAAATGGTCTAATATTGTTGGAATAGTAACGTCAAACCTTGTTGCTAATTTACATGTAGGTTGGGATGGATCTGCTTCTACTGTAGATTTTTGCTCATTATTATTCACCTGGATCTCAGGTTGCCGACGTGGCTCATTTTTTAAGATTAAAATCACCAGAATGGAGCTTTTCAAACCACAAAGGTACTGTGTGTTCATTAGTCACATCTTTTTCAAACATTTGGTTGATATTTTGAGCTATTTGTACTGTATTGGTTCTACGACAGAACTCATATTTGAAAATAACATGAATGTTTGACTTATCTGTGGTTTTACAAAAGTTGTTTAAAAAAACTTTGAACGATAATCACAAGTCAAACTGTGTATTTGAAAGAATGAGGATGTACCTTCACAATAAAAATAAGTGTCAAAGTGAAATGTCAGAGATATCAACTGTCAAATTTAGTACTTAAGAAAATCGGACATTTCATACTTAATAACTTAATATTATGTATTTGAATTCTGTAGGCTTAATTTCTTTTACAATTATTATTCATTTTTATTTATCCACATGTTAATCACTTTTTAAAATTTATTCTGTCTTAAATCTCTAGCTTTTCATCTGGGATACTTGAATAGTCTTTAGTTTTCTATTAGTGCAGGTCTGTTTGACAAATTCTTTCAAGTGTCATTTGTTCAAAAGTGTCTATTTGGTTTCATTCTTGAGAAATATTCTTGCTGAGTATGAAAGCATAGACTTTGAGCTTGGCAGTTTATTTGAGTACATTGACCTTGAGTACATTGTTGGTATAGAGATGTCAGTCTAACTATTGTTCCTTTGAAGGTAGTATGATTTTTAAAGTTATCATTAATATATTTTTTGGATTACTTTTAAGATTTTTGACTTTTTGCAGTTTCTGAGTGATGTGTATAGGTATGACTTCTCTGTATTTATCTTGCTTGCGGTTTAAAGTGCTCTTGAATCTGTAGATGTGTTTCATTAGTTTTTGAAAATTTTTAGACCTTATCTCCTCAAATATTGCTTCTGTACCCATATTTATCTCTTCACTTTCAGAGAGTCCAAAAGGCTTTTGGTAACTTATCCTTTTTGTTTTGTTACCTTCTAGATTTTGCATTCTTTGGTCTCCTAGTACTTTATTCTGTATTGTTTCTTCTGACTTATCTTTCTATTCACTATCTTTTTTCAATTGCTCTAATATGAATTTAAATGCATCCAGTGAGTTCTGAATTTTATGATATTTTTTTCAATTGTGTAATTTATATTTGACTTTCCAAATCTATGTCTCTTATTATAACTTCTGGTTTTCCTCTGGAATTGTCAGCACTCTTGGTCATTGAACACAATAAGCACTTTTATTTTTAAGTCTTTGTATATTCATACTAATATACTGAACCCTTGTAAACATGTTTGTAATGTTGGTTCTTTAATGTTGAATTATTTTGTCAAATGCCTGTTTATCTTTGAATATGTGTTGAGCATTTTATTTAAAAAATTATAGAAATGTTCTGAAGCCTAAGGGACGATGTCTTCTTTCAGACAAGATTTTTATTAATAATTTTCTCCTGCCAGGCTTCTGGGAGAACTAGCAATCTAAGATCATCTTAATCGAGTTTTGGGGTTTGAGAATTTTGGGGCCACTGAAAGTGAGTTGCAGTTTACGCGAAGCTTGGTCTACATCCAGACATATTCCTAGAATGGAGTCCCTTAGGCTCCCAGCTAAAAGCACGAAGGTTTTAATATGGACCCCACGCATGCCGCGCCCTGGACTGTGTGATTTGTAAACTTCGCGATTGTCAGAAGGACTGCTTAGCCTTATAGTGGCTCTTTTGGATAGGCAGACCTTCCCTGAGCAAAAGGAGCCCCAAATGCTGATCTTAATTTTTTAGACTTTTGTCTTCTCCTGGATCTTGGCCCAGTAACTTTTTACTATCATTAAAATACTTCAGTGACTTTAAGCTGGTAGTGTTTGTATTTTGTCTAGCTAATTCCTCAGAGGGGAATCATCTGAATTACTTAATTCTCCATTACTATAAGTCTCTTGTAAACATTCTTCAAACATTATTTTATCAATCCTTTGTCTGCCTTCTATGTTGCAGATGCTTTTCTGAGTTTTTCATTTGCTTTCTAACATTGAAGTTTATGTATATATGTAAGTTTATGTGTACGTATATATACACACACATCCCCAGAGAGTTTGGTTTTTATGTATTCAAATAGCTTTTCTTTTGCTTGCTTTTTTGCTTATAAAGTGTGTTCCCAGCCCAAGATGAGTTGAATATTCATCCATATTTTTCTAGTTTCTGCTGTGGTTTTATTTCTTATGTTAAATCGTTGAACTTATTTGGAGTATTTGGTGTTTGCTCAAGATCTACTTTATCATACCATGACTGAGACCAGAATCACATTTTTTAAAACTTTACCATCTTTTCCTCAAGATTTTACAATATGTCACTTTTTTCATATACTAAATACATATAATGATGGGATCTTTTTAAGGGTTTTTGGTTTAACCATTAATCTGATCTCAAGAAAATACTATTTTAATCACTTAATATCTTTCCATGAAGTTGTCTTTATATAATTTTTAAAGGGTTTTATTGTCTAATTTAAAATGTTCTCCCAAGTGAAGATTAGAATCATGTCACCTTTTTAAAGAGCAAATAACTTTTTATTCGTTGAGATTTTATAAAATTTAGAAATTTGAGAAAAATTAACTTCTTCAAAATATTGATTTTGCTTCTTCATTCTGTAAGCCTTTTTTGTTTTAAATCATACCATAAACTGTTTAAATTGTTTGTATGCTTTGAATATTTTGTGCTAAATTTATTTCTAGGTATTTTTCTTTTTCTTTCTTTCTTTTTTCTGTTATAAATAGAATGATTTCCATTATATTTTCTAACTAATTATTTTTGGTATAAGGCAAAAGACTAATATTTGTATGTTTTTGGTAGGTGGTTACCTTACTGAACTCTTGTTAGGTATAATAGATTTTTGGTGATTTCTTTTGGGTTCTTTACAAGACCATTATATTATCAATAAATAATGCTATTTTCTTCCTTACCATCATTTATATCTTATTTCTTTTTATTCTTTCATTGTTTTAATATTAGCTAGTCTAGAGAAGTAATTAAAAATAAATAAAAATAACAGTGGTTATTGCAGGAATCTTCTCATTGTCCCAGGCTTCAGAGATTTTTCTAGTGTTTGATTTTGAGTGTTACATGTCATTGGCATGAGATAAATATTCTTTTTTTTTTAACCTAGTTTTCTGGTTTTGTTTTGATTTTTCTAATTTCCCTTGTAACTTCATTTTTCATCCCCAGCCTATTTAGAAGCGTGTTGTTTAATTTCTAAATATGTGGGGATTTTCCAGATGTCTTTTTGCTATTCATTTCTAGTTTAATTTTGTTGTGGTCAGAGAACATACTTTGTTCTTTTAACTTTTTTGAGCAGCATACTTTGTTTTGAAATTTAAATAGCCACATTTGCCTAGTGGCTGTTTGTATGGGCATCATCCCTCAGAGATACTGCAGGTTTGATTCTAGACCACTGCGATAAAGCAAATGTCACAGGCAAGTCACATCAATCTTTTGGTTTCCCAGTGCATATCAAAGTTATGTTTACTTTATTAAATATGCAAAAAACATTATGTCTAGAAAACAATATATACCTTAATTTAACAATACTTTATCACTAAAAAATGCTAATGATCATCTGAGCCTTCGGTTGAGTCATAATCTTTTGCTGGTGGAGGGTCTTGCCTTGATGTTAATGGTGGTTGCTGAACGTGGGTGGCTGGGTGATTTCTTAAAATAAGACAACAGTGAAGTTTGCCACATACATTGACTCTTCCTTTCACGAAAAATTTCTTTATCATGTGGTGCTGTTTGATAGCATTTTACCCACAGTAGAACTTCTTTCAAAATTGGAGTCAATCCTCTGAAACTCTGCCACTGTTCTAGTCAGCTAAGTCTGAATAATATTCTAAATCCTTCATTGTCATTTCGACAGTGTCCATGGCATCTTCATCTGGAGTAGAGTCCATCTCAAGAAACCATTTTCTTTGCTAATCCATAAGAAGCAACTCCCCATCTATTCAAGTTTTATCATGGGATTGCAGCATTTCAGTCACATCTTCAGGTCCCATTCCTAATTCTAGTTTTTTTGCTATTTCTGCCATATGTACAGTAATTTTCCCCACTGAAGTCTTGAACCCTCAAAGTTAACCATGAAGGTTGAAATCAGGTTCTTCCAAACTCTTGTTAATGTTGATATTTTGACCTCTCCCCATGAATCATGAATGTTCTAAATGGCATCTAGAATGATGAATCCTTTTCAGAAGGTTTTCAGTTTACCTTGCTCAGATCCATCAGTGGAATCCCTATCTATGGCACGATAGCCTTACAGTATGTATTTCTTAAATAATAAGACTCGAAAGTTGGAATTACTTCTTGACCCATGGTCTACAGAATGGATGTTGTATTAGCAGGCATGAAAACAACACTAATCTCATATATCACCATCAGAGGTCCTGGGTAACCAGGTACATTGTCAGTGAACAGTAATATTTTGAAAGGAATCTTTTTTTTCTGGACAGTATGTCTCAATAGTGGGCTTAAAATAGTAAGTACACCATGGTGTAAACAGATGTCATCCAGGCTCTGTTGTTCCATTGATAGAGCATAGGCAGAGTTTATTTAGCATAATTCTTTTTTTATATAGAGACTAGATTTTATCTCACCCTGTCACCTAGGCTGGAGTGCAGTGGCATGATCATAGCTCACTGTAACCTCGAACTCCTGGGCTCAAGCGATCCTACCACCTCAGTCTCCTAAGTACTGAGGACTTATTTTTTATTTTGTAGAGATAGGGGTCTCCCTGTGTTGCCTAGGCTGATCTTGAACTCCTGGCCTCAACTGATCCTCCTAGCTTGGCCTCCCAAAGTACTGGGAATATAGGTGTGAGCCACCACTCCAGCCTATTTAGCTTAATTCATACGGGCTCTGAGATTTTCAGAATGGTAAATGAACATGGGCTTCAACTTAAAGTCACCAGCTGAATTAGCCCCTGACAAGAGAGTGTGCCTGTCCTTTGAAGCTTTGAAGCCAAGCATTGACTTCTCTTCTCTAGCTATGGAAGTCCTAGATAACATCTTCCGGTGGAAAGCTGCTTCATCTTCATTGAAAATCTGTTGTTTAGTGTAGCTACCTTCAACAGTGACCTTAGCTAAATCTTATGGGTAGCTTGCTGCAGTTACTACTTCAGCACTTGCTGCTTCATCTAGCACTTTTATGTTATGAAGGTGGGTTTTTTTCTTAAACCTCATGAACCAACCTCTGCTAGCTTCTGACTTTTCTTCTGCAGCTTCCTCACCTTTCTCAGCTTTCATAGAATTAGTGTTAGGGCCTTTTCTGGATTAGACTTTGACATAAGGGAATGTTATGGCTGGTTGAGTCTTCTATCCAGACCACTCAGACTTTCTCTATATTAGTAATAAGGCTATTTTGCTTTCTTATCATTCATGTGTTCACCAGAGTAGCAGAGTAGCACTTTTAATTTCCTTCAAGAACTCTTCCTTTGCATCCACAATTTGGTTAAATGGTGCAAGAGACCTAGCCTTCAGCCTGTCTGGCTTTCAGCATGCCTTCCTCACTAAGCTTAAGCATTTCTAGCTTTTGATTTAAAGTGCGAGATGTGTGACTCTTCACTTGAACACTTAGAGGCCATTGCAGGGGTTTTAATTGGCCTAATTTCAATATTGTGTGTCAGGGAATAGGAAGGCCCAAGGAGAGGGAGAGAGATGGGGAATGGCTGGTTGGTAGAGCAGTCAGAATACATACAACATTTATTGATTAAGTTCACCATCTTAAATGGGCAGGTTCACGGGGCCCCCAAAACTATTAGAATAGTAACATCAGAGGTTCCTAATCACAGATCACCATAACAGATATGATAACAATGAAAACGTTTGCAACATTGAGAGAATTACCAAAATGTGACACAGAGACACAAAGTGAGCACATACTGTTGGAAAAATGGTGCCAATAGACTTACTTGATGCAGGGTGCCACAGACCTTCAATTTGTAAAAAAAAAAAATGCAGTGTATGGAAAGTGTAATAAAGTAAAACACAATAAAATAAGATATGTTTTATTTCTATTGCTGTGTACAAATTGCTGCAAATTTAGCAGTTTAAAACAAAACTGTCTTGTCTTACAGTTCTGTAGGTTAGAAGCCTGACGCAGGTGTCACCAGGCTATAGTCACAGTGTCAGCACGGCTGTATTTCTTTCTGGAGGCTCCAGGGGAGTGTCTTTTTCCTTGCTCATTCAGTTTATAAATCCCATGGTTGTAATCCTTGTGTCCTTGTGGGCTGTCAGATGAAGGCCGCGCCCAGTTTCCAGAGGCCACTGTCTTCTCTGGATCGCAGCTCCCTTCCTCCATCTTGAAAGGCTGCAGTGGCAGGTCAGGTGTCTCTCACTTCCAGTGTGTGTCCTGCCTCTTCTGTTGTTTGATATCTCTGACTTCATCCAGAAGAGAGTCTCCATTTTTACAGGACTGTGTAATTAAATTTGAAGTGGTCCTGCGATCATCCAGGATAATCTCCCCATCTTGAAATCCATGTCCTCATCACATCTGCAAAGTCCTCCTTGCCATGCAATGAAACAAATTCACAGGTCCCGGAGCCTGTGCTGTGGCCATTTCTCAGGGCTGTGGTTTTCCTGCCACGCTACCATATTCGACAATACAGCTTAACACCGTGTTCGTTGTCTTTTAAAGTGGTGAAATTTTAAAAATTCTTTTTATAATTTCCTTTTATTACCATTTTCTGAGCTCTTCATTTATACGCATAGATCCAAATTTAATTATTAACATTTTAGTACAAATCTCTAGCATTGAATTCTCTCAGCTTTTGTTTCTCTGAAAAGTCTTTCTTTTGCCTTCATTTATGAAGGCTAATTTATTTCTCAATATAAAACTCTGGGCTGGACAGTTTATTTTTTTCTTTCAGTAGTGTAAAAATGTTACTCGATGTTTCCTGTTGAGAAGTCTGCTTTCATTTTTATCTTTGAGTCTCTGTATGTAATGGGTTTCTACCCTCTGGCTGCCTTCAAAATTTTCTTTTTATCTTTGGGTTTTAGCCATTTGAGTATGATGGCTACATTTTCTCCTTTTTTTCTTTTCCTTTCTTTTCTTTTTTTTTTTTTGTTTTTGTTCTTCCCTTCTTTATTCTTTTTCTTATGCTGATTGTGGTTATTTAAGGTTTTTGGATCTATGGTTTCTTGTTTTTAGAAAATTCTTGGCCATTATTCCTTCATATATTTCTATGGCTCTGTTTGTTCTTCCTTTTCCCTCTGTGATTCTATTTATACTTTAGATTATTTGGTATTGCCCTGTGGCTCTTGAATGTGCTGTTTTGTTTTGTTTATTTTTTTCCTGTGCTTTTTTCCTATTTGTGTAATTTTTATTGGCATATCTGTAAGTTTCCTGCAGATTCTTTAGTTTGTCAAATCTACTAATAAGTCTATCAAATACTTGATCTCTGTTACTCTGACTTTTATTTCTAGCATTTTCATTTGACCCTTTCTCTCTGCTTAAATTCCTATTTGTGAATACATGTTGTCCACCTTTTCCACTGAATTCTTTAGCATATTAATCATAGTTATTTTAAAGTCCTTGCCTGAGAGTTCCAACATCTGGATCATCTCAGAGTCTGGTTAGGTGGATTTTTTTTCTTTTGACAGTGGTTTGGTTTTTCATATGTGTGCCTCTGTGTGTGTGTATGTGTGTGTGTGTCTTAAATTTTTATTGAATTTTGGTTATTAGCAGTAGATACTGAAGTTAGTAATTTGCAATGGTTAGAAATGGGCAAATGGGCACTGTTCTATCACGTCATCAAGAGGGGAATTGAGCCAAGTTTGGATTTTCAGTGTATTACATTGGCTTTTAGTTCTTGTAGCCATGGCTGGCCATTTCTGTGTGGGCTGGGATCCGGAGGGCTTTTCTCAGTCTTAGTGCTCCTTGCTCAGCTGCCAGCTGTGGTGCCATGGGTTGGGGAAGGGAGTCTCCCCGCTCCCCACCCCTCTCCTAGAAATAGAATGCAGCTACTTCTCACTTAGAGCTGGACTTCTTATTGGGGGTGAAATAAGGGTTGCTCCGTTACCCTGGTCCAGTCTTAGTTATAGGCAGTTCCTGTGTTTCCAACCCCTCCCCATGGCTGCAACTCAGATTTTATTGGTGTGGAATTTTGGTCTCAGGAGTTTTCTGCCTCCAGAGTCTTCTCTTCTATCCTCCCCCCAGCTACGGTGTGCTTCTGCCTGTGCCTGTGGTGACTCAGTCTGCTGCCCCTTCCCAGCAGCTTAGAGCTCAAGGCTTTGCTTCATGTGAGAGGAGCACTTGAGCAGGGCTGGCTTCTTGCCTTTTCCCGCATGCTTGCATACTCCGGACCACCTCTCTGGTCCCATGTCCTGCCCCATGCATGAATAGCTGGTACAGGCCCATGGAATAGAGCCTGGGAGTGCCTGTGGGCTCCCCAGTGTCTGCGGCCCAGCTCTTCCAGCCTGTCCTAATCAGAAGGCAGAGGAACACATGTACATAGGTCAACAGGGCATTTTAGATTGTGATTATCCTAAAGACAGAAATAAACAAGGTGTGGGCAACACAGGTAGGATATGTAGGTTGGGTGGAGGAACAGCCAGCGGTAACATTGGCGCAATGATTTGAAGGTTGAAAATGATCCCATCATTTAAAGAGTTGAGAGGAGGGAGGGTGTCTCAAGTGAGGATGACAAGTACAGAACCCCAGGGGCTGGAAGGAGATGGGCCCCGTTCGAGGATCAGAAAGTTTGCCGTGTGTGGCCGATGCAGAGTGAGTATGGAGGAAATGGTATAGAGGTCCACAACCCCAGGCCTTGGACCCCTACGTGGTCTGTTAGGGGCTGGGCCGCAGAGCTCTGCCGCCACCCCCC
>VBSM01000413.1:4448680-4515421 GCA_008086735.1 Cheirogaleus medius
CCCCACCCCCACCCTCACCCCTGGCTGTGGAAAAATTGTCTTCCATGAATCTGGTCCCTGGTGCCAAAAAGGTTGGGGACCACTGATGTAGAGGGATGCTGGGAAGATGGTTGTGAGTCAGTTGATATATAGTCTTTTGACCATATTAAAATACTCGAATTATATTCCATGAGGAACAGGAAGAACTTGGTAATTAATTGAATGTGGCTTCCTGTTGCCTGCTAAGTGAATTCCAGTCTCTTCTGCTTAACATTCAAGACGCAGAGTGACCTGGTTCTAGAATACCTTTTTGATCATGTCTTCCACTCTACTAATATATGAAAAACAAGGTTTACTTACTGTTCTTTATGTGTGTCTTATGTATTTTCCTGCACACCTTGTTAATGTCGTTTCCTTAACTTGAAAGTAATTCCTTCTGCCCATCAGGGTAGGCTCAAGACAGGTGTGTTGCATCCATAAAACCTTTCCCAGTCATTTCCTCATCTCCATTACAACTGGTTGGTCCACGTCTGTGTGCTAGCTTCCTGAGTATACCTCTGTATCACATATTAATTTATTTGTCATCTCTCTTGCATCTGCAGTCTTGTTTTCTCTGCTGACTTTAGTTTCCTGTTCATAAGCAATCTCAACCCTCCCTTATCCTAAAGAAACGTTTCCTTAATCTCCTCTTCACCTGACACTGACATCTTGTCCTTCTCTTTTCCTTCACAGCCAAATTTCCAGGCCCTTGTGCGCCAACATGTTCTCCCTCACTCCTTACCTGTGTGCGATAGTGCTTGTACCCCTGGAAACCACTGCCACCTCTGTCAGAGATAATGCTATCCTCCAAATCTCGGTGACCACAAACCCAGTGAACACTTGTTAATTTCCATCCTGCGTATCTGAATGTGATGTCTAACACTATTGCCTACATCTTCTTCCTAAAAGTCTCCAAATCCTGATGTTCTGGACATTTCACTGTCACATGTTTTGTCTCATCTTTCTGATTCTCTCCTTGTTTTTATTTCTGGCTCATCCTTAAGTATAAAGGATCACCCAGGCCGCTGGATGTCAGGCCTCTCCTCTCTCCACAGCGTATTCTCCTCTGCATCCCAATTATGTACTTTTATAAAAACAGCTCTCACTGTGTATTCCCAGATCTGTTCCTCTCGCCCAGACCTCTTGGTGGGGGGGAATGTGCATGTATACTTAATGTATCATAATTTTCATATTGCTGTGTAATCTTCATAATTATTTTAAATGGATGTATAATGTTAAGTGGCTGTGCCATAATTAGCCTAACCATTTTCCTATTGAAAATTTCTTGTCCTGAATTTCCAGCTCCAGTTTATAATTCTGTGCATATATAAATGAGTTTGAGGTTGGTGGAATGGAAAGTGAATGGATTTTTTTCCCTCCCAAGCCAGCTCAGTGCTTCCATGTAAAGTTGGGAAAGCTCAGCAGAATCTTGGGCAAACCTTTTGCAGACTTTCTGGTTTTGAATCAGTCAAGAGGCCCACTATCGCTACCTGAGTTCAGGGTAGCATTCTAACTCTTGCACAAACTATGGAAATATGCCATGTAAGTGGTCTCCTTGTCTCTGATTTCTTGACTCTCAGAACCAACATACTCTCATTTGTCAGAAAACAGGTAGTTCTTGTGTCCTTAAGGCCCAAGAGATCTAAAGTTTTTCACACTGATATGTCTCTGAATACATCTGAAAAAGAGATTTACTCAGAGATTCACCTTCATTCAAGATAAGATTTTAAATGCACTATGAGGTTGTAGATCTACTACCTACCTTAAGAATCTTCTTTGCCACCCCTAGCCAGCAACGCAAATGCTCTCTTGAGCCAGGAAACTTGTTTTTAATTTGCTTTTCTCCAGAAGTAATCCTGAAAACCAGCTAATAGTCTTAGTTTAAACTCCTTGATGCCTTTCTCTAAAGAAACATAGGAGCCCAGTGATTAGGTTTGTGCCTTGGAAAATAAAATACCAGTGCCTTTCGCACGTAGAACCTAGGAACCTTAGCTCATATTTCTCCGGCCACTCAACTTTTTCCAATAAAGTGGGCTTTGTGCTCTTTCTGAACTGTTCTTGACTGCCTAACTGATGGAAAACTGGAGAACTCTGGCTGTTCTTATGAAGCCCAACAAGTCAGGGATTCTGACAGTGGCAACACTGCCATTTTGGGTCCCTTTCCTAATTGTGATTTATATCTGTTAAATGAACTCATATTTGGATTTTTGACCTATTGTCTCAGTTTCAGCCTGATTTTCAGCCATTACCAGTAGCACACTGATAAGTTAGGAATATAATTTTCAGCAGTTGGCTGACTCCTTTTTGAATCTTTCTTCTCCCTTCCCAATCTGACTATATGTTCTCCGTGTCAGGAGAGAGGGTTGTGTTTCAGCCCTGGTACGCACCAAGCATGTCCAACCTTAGTAGTAGTAAAAACCCAGCACTTCTGAATTGTAGGGTGGTAAATATTAAGCAGTGTCTTTACTCTGAGGCAGAGGGTAGGCCTGTGCATTGGTTGGTAGGGGAGTGAGCATGTTAAATCACAGCGTCCTTGGACTGTCTTCTACTATGCGTCTTCCTCTAACTTATTTTCATTGTAGTCCACCATAACAACAAATTGCCTTTAAAATTATGGAAAAGCACAAGTGCTGATGATAAACAGCTATTCCCCTCCCTCCCTTCATGCCAATTATATTCCTGCTTTGAGGCATTGTGGTCTATACATCTTCTTAACTCTGTGGCCTATGGTAACTGTTATACACGCCAGATATTATAGATATAGCCACAAGGTTTGATGATTGCACTCTTTTCTGTAGCTAGGAAGGCAAGAGAAATAACTCCAGTCACTCTCTAATAGATAGATTTGAAATTAATCAAGATTAAGGTCAGTTTAAAAAACTACCACAGGTATATCATTCTCCAAAAGTACAATGGTCTGCCACCTTCTGCTCTGGGGCACTGGTTCCCAAGAGAAGGTGTCTCTCTATAATTCCCAGCCATGCAACTTAGCCAGACACTCTGAGCATTTCAGCCCCAAATCTTGAGAATCAAGGACAGTGAAAATCTCTAAGAGGTGTGAAGCTTGCTTCACTTCCATCTCTACAATGAAAGTGTGGTATTTATTTCACATATGCCTGGGACCCTCCTTCTACTCCTCTCATCCCCTCCACCAACCTCTCTCCTCCTAACACAAAAAAAGTCCTTGAGGTTAGAGACTATTCCAAAATGGAGGGTCATCCCACTACCTCCTCTCCTCCCAAGCACCTATAATGGTGTGGGCTTTATGCCTTGAGCAAGGAGAGTGAACCCTGTTAAAGAAAGGAGATCCAACAAAACCTGAAAGCATGAACACAGCTCAGAAAAAGACTGTGAAGATCATGTGTCACTGTAGTGCCATGCCACCCTTCGCTGCTGCCTGTGGCGTCAGGCAGTAGAGGAGTTTTGAGAACATGGAAGACCAGAAACTAAGCCTTAAAGGAAATACTGTCTCAGAAACAAGTATTTTAGAGTGCAAAACCTAATAGGATCATATATTTATTGAAGCAAGAGTTCAAACTTAATATGAGACAACAAAATGAAATGAAATGAGAAATATGGAACTGAGGGAATAAAATCAGAGCAAAGCAGCATCAGTCTAAAACTAATAAATAAATTTGAAACAGTAAGGAATGTAATGGCTTGAAAATTGAATTATTGACATAAGGGGAAAAGCTTTAAATGTAGAGAAAACAAAAGGTAAAAACCAAAGAGATGAAAGCAATTTAAATCATCATAAGGGAAAAATATAATTGATATCCCTAAAAAAAAAGAACCTTATCCCAAAGAAAAAAAATTGACCAGAAAATATATTTGAAGATACCATAAAAGAAAAGTGTTCTAAAATAAACCATTTTGCTAGAAAGTGAAGAAATATGCAAAGTTTTGAAGGAAAAAATTGGGGTACTAGCACAAATCAAGTGTTAAGATTCAAATAGAGAACTAAGAGTTAACAATAATGTGGCTATAATGTAAATGTTATAAACTCTGACAAACGAGACAAATCTTTCTATATCTAAAATTGAAACATGTAGTTCAAAAAACCTGTTTAAAATGTCTGTTTTTCTGGTTCTTGACTCCCAGTGAATTTTTTAGGAAATAGTTTCTCTTATAAAGAAATATGGATCTTAAGTTTAGCAATTCCTTTATCTTCATCTCAGCTTCATTTTTTCTAAAGTAAAAAGTTAAATTTTATTCTTTTTGTTTAAAACATGTATAATATTTCTGGATGTTCTACCTGTGGGTTGAGTTTTTGCATTTTCCTTTGGAATACATTGTTTAACTTTAAAAAAGAGATAACTTTATCTAAAAATAAAAGTTTATTCTAAACCATATATAAAACAGAACAAAACCTCAGCCAAAACTCTGGCTGAATAGGTCCTAGTTGGAACCCAGAAGAGATTTTTTTTTAGTCTCTGGTGTTTCAGCTCTGCCAGCTTCTCCTCCAGGTGGTTTCTCATCTCTGTTTTATATTAATACATATTAATATATATATTAAATATAGCCCAGTGGCTTTCATTTTTATGACAGCCCACCTCTCAACTTTTGGAAGTGAGTGGAGAAACTACTCACACCAGATAATGGTCATCATTTTTCACACTTGCCTGGTAGAGTTAATGAGAGGCAAAAAGTATATTATTGACTTTATTACATTCATCTTGAGGAGGGAAAATATCATTTCTTAAGTGAGTAGATTGAAGAATAAAAAAGATTTGCTCAACATCATATCATAAAAGTTAACAATACTGATATTTTTTTCTATTATTCTTTAGGTCAATATTTTAGTTATGAGACCCCCTCCTCTTTTTTTTTTCTGATTATGGTGGGTAAAATGTATCTTTAGTGGAATAGTAATGTATCTTTTTCACTAAACTATTATATGAGAGCACATAAGCTGACATCACAAGAGGAGTAGAGTATTTTTTATTTTTTGTAAATTTTTGTTCTCAATAAAAAGTTACTACAGTATAAACATTTTGGTCTAATATGAATTTCAAATAGGTACATTGCAACAGCTATTTGAAAATAATGAGGAATTAAAGTGTTTGGCTTTTCTACAAATAAAGTAATACAAAGTTGAATAATTTTTGTTTATATGTCCAAGGATCCAACAAATGAAAACAAAGCTAAATTATGGCAAGTAATTATTGCTCAAAAATATAATAGTTGACAGAGATTGTGGGTGGTTGATGCCACTTAAATACTGATTTATTTCTAACACAGCTAGAAATAAAGGTGGTTTCTTCTCTCCCGTAGTAAGTTTTACCTGTCTTTCTATCTCTCTATCTGCCTGCCTACCTACCTAGCCTACCTATCATTAATGACAAAGTAACATGGCCAGTGAGTATTTTGTTCAGTTAAAATGGTGATTTTTTTTAAAAACCAGGGGCCATTAAAACATTATGACTTTTTAATTTTGTTGGTGAGAAACCACAAATAAGTAGATTATTTACTTTCTTAATTTTCTGTTCATTGATATAATTGCTATGTTAGTAAGACTTCATAGCTCTACCAACTAATATTTCATGATCATCTGAGGCATGTCTGCTCTAAAACTTATTATATAGCAGCTCTTTTTCTCATGAGGATATCAGTTTTATTTCTTTAGAAACCTGTTGAAAAGTTTGCTTGAAAAGATCCTTAATGTGCCAAGACAGTCAAATGCTCAGCATGAAAGGGTTGAATTTGCTTCTTTCTTGGCCAGCCTTCTCAGACTGTTGTGTAGACGGAGTCCTTGGGTATGAGAGTAAAAGGGAGAGGATAATTCAGTTTGTGGAGATCTGGTTCCAGAACCTCGGTTCCTAAAGAAAGGAACATAGCATTCTAGAAATGCACACTAAGGTCTTTGCATGTTTCAATAGATTTTGATTGGTAACATTTTTCAAATTACCAGAATGTTAAAATACAGTTTTATTCAACATAGGCTTTCCTTAAACTACCTTCTTCAATTGTAATAACATCCTCAGTATGGCAGTCTTCATATTTTAAAAATTTATGGCTGGTATATGTATAGTTTTACCAAATGGTTTCCTTTTTTTTTCTTTTAACAGAAATCTTAGAGGCTGGTGTTAAAGGAACTTCAGAATCCCTTAAAGGTGTGAAACGAAAAAAGATTGTAGCTGAGAATCACCTAAAAAAAATACCAAAATCCCCACTGAGAAATCCTCTTCAGGCAAAACATAAACAAAATCCAGAAGAATCATCTTTTGCTGTTCTTCAGAGGGCATCAGAATCTCACAAGAAACAGAATTATATTCCCATAAAAAATGGGAAGCAGTTTACCAAACAAAATGGAGAAGCACCTGGGATAATTCCTGAAGCCTCAAAATCTGAAGACTCTGTCTCTCCAAAGAACCCCTCATTTCTGCAGCACCCATCTGAACTGCGCAGGTGGGGATCAGAAGGCGCTGACCCCGCCAAAACCAGCGTCCCTGATGGAAAATGTGACTCGAGTTCTTTGTCAAGTAAAACCAGGACTGACAACAGTGAATGTATCTCTTCTCATTGTAGTACTACTACATCCCCCTCCTATACAAATACCGCATTTGATGTCTTACTGAAAGCAATGGAGCCAGAACTGAGTACCTTGTCACAAAAGGGCTCATCTTGTGCAATTAAGGCAGAAAAACCGAGACCAAATAGAACTGTACGATCCCCTTCAAAATTAAAAAACAGTTCAGTGGATGCCCCAAATCAGATTTCACAGGAATTTGTTGCTGAATCCCAGTCTTCTCCTTGCACCTCCTACACGGTGCATGTGTCTGCTACTCAGAGGAAGGAGCACGGGGCAGTGCAGTTGGTTTCTCATTCATATAATCAACAGGAACGCTTTGTTTCCACACCCAACCCACATAATCAGCAGCTTCCAGGGGGTTCAGGTTTCACAGGATCACTGACGAATCTGCAAAATCAAGAGAGCACCAAACTTGAACAAGTGTATAGTATAGCAGTGACGTCATCCCTAGGTCTGATTTCACCTTCCAGTAGAACTCAGGTTACTCCCCAAAACCAGCAAATGGATTCTGCTTCACCTATGTCAGTAAGTCCAGCCAATTCTACACAGTCGCCCCCCACGCCAATTTATAACTCAACTCACGTTGCCTCTGTTGTTAATCAAAGCGTAGAACAAATGTGCAATCTTCTTCTGAAAGATCAGAAGCCAAAAAAACAAGGAAAATATATCTGTGAGTATTGCAATAGAGCGTGTGCGAAGCCCAGCGTGCTTTTAAAGCATATCCGCTCCCACACTGGAGAGCGACCCTACCCCTGTGTGACTTGCGGATTTTCATTTAAGACTAAAAGTAATCTTTATAAGCACAAAAAATCCCACGCACATACTATCAAACTGGGTCTCGTCTTACAACCAGATACTGGTGGCTTGTTCTTGTCCCATGAGTCCCCAAAAGCACTTAGCATCCATTCAGATGCAGAAGACAGCGGGGAGAGCGAGGAGGAGGGTGCCGCTGATGAGAGACAGAACGACCCAGGTGCCATGGAGCTGCAGCCTGTGCACATAATGAAGGGGATGTCAAGTGCTGAGACTTTACCAAAATCTAGTCCCATTCCAAGCAATCCAGATCATGTACTAGGTGACTTTTCACTACAGGACAAATCTTCAGAATTCCAGGCTGTGACAGAGTTACCTAAAGTGGTGGTCCATCCTGTCAGCCTGTCTCCCTTAAGAACTAATAGTCCAAAGGTTGTCGATTCCAAGCCTGAACTTCCGAGTGCACAAAAACAGAAAGACCTTCAGGTAACAAATGTACTGTCACTTTCAGCCAGTGTGTCCCCGCTGGAGACCGAAGACAAGTCTCATCAGAAGAGGGACACGAGCCAGCTGGACGGAAAGCAAGACTCTCACGTGGGAACAGCGCACGCCCAACTGCAAAGGCAGCAGGCTACCGATTACTCCCAGGAACAGCAAGGAAAACTCCTCCTGAGTCCTCGAAGCTTAGGAAGTACAGATTCTGGTTACTTTTCACGTTCTGAAAGTGCTGATCAAACAGTGAGTCCACCAACTCCCTTTGCCAGAACATTACCCTCCACGGAGCAAGACTCAGCGAAGAATAATGGGTCCTCTGCACCTCGTGGCAACACGGCAGCACCGTCTGCTTCACCGACAGGGGAGAAGGCATTGCTTCTACCAGGCCAGATGCGTCCACCCTTGGCCACAAAAACACTTGAGGAACGGATATCGAAGCTCATCTCAGACAATGAAGCCTTGGTGGATGACAAGCAGTTGGACAGTGTAAAGCCACGGAGAACCTCTCTCTCAAGACGAGGGAGTATCGATTCCCCCAAGTCATACATATTTAAAGATTCTTTCCAGTTTGATTTAAAACCAGTGGGACGGAGAACAAGTTCAAGCTCTGATATACCAAAGTCCCCCTTCACCCCTACTGAGAAATCAAAACAAGTGTTTCTTCTGTCCGTACCTTCCCTTGACTGTTTACCTATTACAAGAAGTAATTCTATGCCTACCACAGGTTATTCAGCAGTTCCTACAAATATAATACCTCCCCCTCATCCACTGAGAGGAAGCCAGTCATTTGATGACAAAATTGGAGCTTTATATGATGATGTCTTTGTATCAGGACCTAATACTCCTGTGCCCCAAAGCGGACATCCCCGTACACTTGTCAGACAAGCAGCAATAGAAGACTCTTCAACAAATGAAAATCATGTTCTCGGGGCTGGGCAGTCCTTGGATGAAGGCTATCAAGGATGCCATGCCACTGGCGAGAGCGCATCAGCCAGGAGCAAGGCGTTGGCCCAGGGCCCACATTTAGAAAAAAAGAAATCTCATCAAGGGCGAGGGACAATGTTTGAGTGTGAAACTTGTAGAAACAGATACAGGAAACTGGAAAATTTTGAAAACCATAAGAAATTTTACTGCTCAGAGTTACATGGACCGAAGACCAAGGTAGCCATGAGAGAACCTGAACACAGCCCCGTGCCCAGCGGTACCCAGCCTCAGATCCTACACTACAGAGTCGCTGGTTCCACAGGTGTCTGGGAACAGACGCCCCAGATAAGAAAAAGGAGGAAAATGAAAAGCGTTGGAGATGATGATGAACTTCAGCAGAATGACAGTGGAACATCTCCAAAAAGCTCTGAAGGTCTTCAGTTTCACAGTACCCTGGGCTCTACTCCCGGTTTGTCTAAACAAAATGTTGCCATAACAAGTGACCACCAGCATAGAAATACGCAGCTGCAAACCTCCCAAATTCAGCTGGTTGCCAGGGGCCCCAACCAGACCGTGGATCCAAAGGTGTCTACCGTCATGGAGCAACAGATAAGTTCAGCTGCCCCGGACAAAGCAGAGCTAAAGAGACACGGGACTGGGATCTCCGTCATCCAGCACACAAACTCCCTGAGCAGACCCAATTCATTCGACAAGCTCGAGCCTTTTGAAAGAGGCTCCCCCATTTCTTTCCAGGAGCTGAGTAGAACAGGGAAGCCCGAGTCACTGAAAGTAATAGGAATGTCCCAAGAAGAAAGTCACCCTTCTCGCAACGCATCTCATCCTCACCAGCGTGCACTGTCAGACGTGCTCAGAGGAGAACTTCAGGAAAGCTCAAGAAAGATTTCAAACGACCGGCATGTGTTAGGACAGCCCTCAAGGCTTGTCCGGCAGCACAACATCCAAGTCCCTGAGATTTTGGTCACGGAAGAACCAGATCGGGACCTGGAAGGCCAGGGCCACGATCAGGAAAGATCAGAGAAGTTCAGTTGGCCTCAGCGTAGTGAAACCTTGTCAAAATTGCCAACGGAAAAACTGCCTCCCAAAAAGAAGAGGCTCCGTCTGGCCGAGATAGAGCATTCGTCTACTGAGTCAAGCTTTGATTCCACTCTGTCCAGAAGTCTCAGCAGGGAGAGCAGCTTATCACACACTTCAAGTTTCTCAGCCTCGCTAGACATAGAGGACGGTTCTAAAACTGAGGCTTCCCCCAAAATTGATTTTCTAAATAAAGCCGAGTTCCTTGTGATTCCAGCTGGCTCAAATACACTGAATGTTCCTGGAAGTCACCGGGAAATGAGGCGTGCTGCATCAGAACAGATTAATTGCACGCAGACCTCGATGGAGGTGTCTGATTTCAGGAGTAAATCATTCGACTGTGGAAGCATAACCCCACCCCAGACGACACCACTTCTTGAATTGCAGCCTCCGACTTCCCCTTCTGGCATGGGAGTCGCTGGGCATGTGCCTCTCTTAGAGAGAAGGAGAGGCCCACTGATACGGCAGATATCTTTAAACATAGCTGCAGACAGTCATCTGTCTCCTGTAAACCCAACATCTTTCCAAAATATTGCTCTTCCCAGTGTGAGTGCAGTGCCGTTTCAGGGGCCCCAGCTCACTAATACATCTTTAGCTGAGTTTCCTGCAAATAATTTGCACTCCCAGACTCAAGTTAAGGATCTACGGGCAGAAACGTCAGATTCCAGCTCCACGAACCTCTTTCCTGTTCAACAGCTTTGTGATATCAATTTGTTAAATCAGATCCATGTACCCCTTAGCCACCAGAACACGCAGCTGTCTCCGCAGGTGTCTACACAGGGTGACAAATCAGGTGCAAGTTCTGCTTTATGTGTGTCTTCGAAAAGTGAGGATTGCTTTGCTCCCAAGTATCAACTGCAGTGTCAGGTTTTCACTTCAAGCCAGTCTTGCTCTTCCAAACCTGTACATTCTTTGCCAAATCAGGTTCCTTCAGATCCAGTTGCAGTAGATTGTTGCACGACATCAGCAGCATTACCGACAAAACTAATAGATACCATGCCTACTTCGTGTCCTCTGCCACCACTGGAGCTCGGGTCCCTTGGTGTTCCGGGGCAGAAAGTGCCGTCGTCATTCATGCTGCCCGTATGCCTGCAGAGGAATGTGCCTGCTTACTGTTTCGCCACATTCACGTCCCTGCCACAAATCCTCGTGACCCAAGATCTGTCCAGTCAGCCAATTCGCCAGGCTAATCATAGTATAGTGCCAATCAGTGAAGAACAAAATCCCGTGCCAGAATCACAAAAAGATCACCAAAATGCTTTGCCAAACCTAGAGAAAGAACCTGTTTGTGAAAATGTCCTTTCGGAGATGGGCCAAAATTCTTCTCTGTCAGAATCCTTGCCCGTAACTCAGAAAGTGTCTATTGGTAGACTTTCCCCCCAACAAGAATCTTCAGCTTCGAGTAAAAGGATGCTTTCCCCAGCAAATAGCTTAGACATTGCCATGGAAAAGCACCAGAAGCGGGCCAAAGATGAAAATGGAGCTGTTTGTGCACCAGACAGTAGACCGGCAGAGCCACTGAGTTCAAGAGCTAATGAAGCTAATAAGCAGAAGAAACCTGTTTTAGTGAGGCAGGTTTGTACTACAGAGCCCCTGGAAGGTGTGATATTGGAACAGGATATTTTTTCTCAACCTGAAATTAGTAGTGAGTCTGTTAATTTGACAGATGTTTTACCAGCAGATAATTCATCATCAGGGCACTCCAAGTTTGTCATGGTGGAACCTATAAATGAATTGCAAGAATTTGAAAACATTGAGTCATCCACATCATTAACTCTTGCAGTTCGAAATTCATCTGCCTCTTCAGAAAATACTCACATTTCTCCTCTGAAATGTATAGACAATAACCAAGAAGGGAAGTCTCCAGGGGTTAAGAATCAGGGTGACAAAGTGAACATCCAAGAACAAAGTCACCCACCTACCACTACCGTTTCATTGTTTAATGTCAGGGACTCACAGCAGGTGGCTTTCCCCAGCCTGAAGACTGCCACCAGCTTTACATGGTGTTATCTCTTAAGACAGAAGTCATTGCATTTGCCTCAGCAGGACCAGAAAACGTCAGCCTATACTGATTGGATAGTAAGCTCCAGTAATCCAAATCCCCTTGGTTTGCCCACAAAAGTTGCGCTTTCTCTCCTGAATTCAAAGCAGAATACTAGAAAATCACTATATTGTCAAGCAATAACTACCCATTCCAAATCAGATTTATTGGTCTACTCAAGCAAGTGGAAAAGCAACTTAAGCAAGGTACTTGAAATATATTTTATCTTCAAATGTGGTTTGTGCAAATTAGTTTTAGCATGTCTCAATATTTTTAAGCATTTTAATTGAATTTTGAATGACAAATTGCCCTTTGTGTATGTGGAAATTTGAAAGAAAGGGTGGTATATTTACCCTGGGAGTTATCCTGATGAGGGTTACCTGGAGTCCTTTCAGTGATTCTATCTTCAAATATTTTGGAAACAGTAACTTGCTCTGAGCGCTTATTTTTTCCCTCGGCCGACTATTCTTTACTTAACGGTACAGATAGTCATGGTTTTACTTTGATGCTTCTCTTATATTAAGATTTTGTTGTTCCTGTTAAGTGAGAGGAGACATATGCTTTGTCCCTGCTGATGCCGGGAAACAGAGGTATGGATAATCAAAGGTGGTTACATTTCACTCTGGAATATAAGCAAAGAGGCATCCACACTGTCCTGTGCACATTAACTACCCTTCCCCTCGACAGGCCCATCCCAACACTCTTCCAGTGAAGCTCTGAGAATCGTTAGTACTAGCGAGAAGATTCACAAAATAATTAACTCGCACACTTGAGAAGTTGATTTGGTCAGGATTTATGGTCATGTAAGGTCATTAAACTATAATTTTGGATAATTTGTGGAATCAGTCTCATTAGGATTGTCAGCTTTATAAAACTGGCAAAATCATTTAAGTGATTAATAAATAGATAAGGGGGTATCTATCACATTGGATGGTGGGCATTGAGAATTATAGATTAAGTCTTTGGCCTCTGCAGGTTTACAAGCATATGTTCAGGTTCATAAGCATTTACATACCTATCAGTAAGAAAATATCCCAGAATCAGTACCATAGTAGAAATATGAAGAATTCTAACATTGCCAATAGGTGGAGGTATGGATACAAGGATTTTATTCCCAAGGTGGTGAGACTTTAGCCGAGTCTTAAAAAAAAAAAAGGATTTTTCAGGCACACAAGAATAAAAAATTTTAATAATACATTAAATAACATGTAAGTGATAACAAACTTGGACATGTAAAGAACTCTAAGGAGCCTGGCATGGTTAGAAAGTTTTATAAATTTGAAACAGTAACATACTTTGAAGTTGGAAATGTAGGTATAAAAATCAAAACATATGCATGATGGTGGGTGAACCATTGATACTTTTCTCAGTGAAGGAGGGTGTCCCAAACCAGTTGTGAAATATTTTTTTTTAAATGTTCAGACTCTAAAGCTACTAAATTCGAATCTTGGAAGATGAGACCTAATCATTAGAATTTAAACAGAGCTTCATGTATATTCCTGAAGTACCTATGGAAAGTGGCTCTCCAAGCTACCAAGTACCTTGCAGGAAATGTCTGGAAATGCATATCTAGAGTTGGATCTTAGGAGAGAGCTCCGGGTGAAGGGTGTAGACATTGTTCAGTACATAGGTATAATTCATGAACTTGCTCAGCGAGAGTATAAACAATAGGATAGGGCCTAGAATTGATCTCAAAGATCACGATTCTTTAAAGGATTGAATGGACAAAGGAAGCCCACACAGGAAACTGAAAGAGATTTTTCAGAAAAGGAGGAAAACCAAGAGAAAGTGGTATCACACAGAACGTGGAAGAAGATATTTCAAGGAGAGATGTTTAAGTAGAGAGGTCAAAGAAAGAGGAAGGCAAACGGGTGTCTGGACTGAGCTGTTCTGATCCCGCTGGAGACTGGCATCTGTGAGCAGGTGGCCGTGGAGGGAAGGGTGCTGGGTTGACTGTCAGTCCCAACTGAAATGTGAATGCGTTTATGATGCAAAATGGAAAGGAACAGATAGATGCTATAAAGTAAAAGAATTTCTAAGAAAAATAAGGCGTTAACAGCATATAATACCATAGAGTATGCATATAAAGACAAAGATTTTGGCATTTAGCTCATTGATAACTTTGGTGAACAGAAGCCAGATTTGCCTAGTAAGAAAGTGAGCAAACCATGAAGGGGAATTTGATGTTGAAAAGAAAGTAAGAAAGAGGATTAGCGTTAAAAGGATAAAGTCAAGGAAGGGTGTGTGCATATATTCCAAATTGTGAGGAAGCCTGATCTGTTTGCCAGGAAAAGAGAAGGCGACGGTTGCATTTTTACCTCCATAGTAGGCAGCCTCAGTACCTCTTTACACGACCTTTTTGAGGAATGTGGGCTGCAGCTTTTCTTTACTCCTGCCTTTCACAAGGACAACAGCTGCCTGAAGTACTCTTCGGAGGCGGCGCAGATCCATGATGCGCACTCTTTCATCACGTGCTATTCAGTCATCTCAGTTTGATCGCTCTCTACTTGGCAATGTAATTGTTTAAAGGAGGTTTATATAAAAGAAGCCCTTGATCAGAAAAGTTGTGCCTGGTGTTGGATCCCACCCTGGACTAGAGTTGGAGCCTTTGCTGCTAACACTTGACCTTGGACAAGTAACTTAAACCTGAGTGTATCCTTTCTCACTGTATAGCGAGAAGATACATAGCTCACCTGTGCTGCCTGCTCCAAAAAAACGTGAGAATAGGATGGCCTGATGAGTGAGCAAACATACTGTTAACAGTGCAGTTGCACAAAATTTTGTATGAAATCGTAAAGTGGCGTTATTGTTTCTATAGGAAAACCACACATTATTTATCATTTGGATGTCCATTACCTTTTCCAGAGATTTAATTATCCAGCCAAAACTGGACTTTTGACCTGACCTGCATCTCACAGTTATCACTATTCAGGGAACTTTTGAGAAGATACAAAGAATTATGGTTTAAAATAATTGGGGGAAGAGAAAGTAAAATATTGGGAAATGATGCTTCTGCATTACCTTTATAGTGTACTTATGGTGAAGATTTAGTGGCGTTTCTCAGGGGCATGAGACATTATTTTACAAATAGTTCTTTTCCATCTCCAAAGAATAAACTCTTTAAGAAATATATTTAAGCTATAGTATGAATGGTTAGTTAAATACAAGAAAGAATATTTAGTCTCTTAAAAAATTTTCTGTTAAACTCATGAAGTGCCACGGTGGGAAGTTGTAAAGCCTTTTTGGGGGGGTGTCAGGAGACTATGGTGGGATTTTAAAGTAGCATAAGATTAATCAGCTTGCTATAGTTTAGACAGATTAATGATAAGGAAGGAGATAAAGCAAATGCCCTTTGAACCTGTGAGTTCTTTGAAATGTATTTCATTAAGTTGACGATATGCTCTATACTCTGCCATGTTTTAATTTCCAGTGAAACATTAGCATGTTTGTGTTTTCAGTTTTATTAAATTAGTTTCTCTTTTTTTTTTCCTTTCAGAGAGCATTAGGTAATCAAAAGTCCACAGTAGTTGAATTCAGCAATAAAGATGCCTCTGAAATTAACAGTGAGCAAGATAAAGAAAATTCCTTAATCAAAAGTGAACCAAGAAGAATTAAAATATTTGATGGAGGGCAAGTACAAATTTTACTTCTTAAATGTACATTTAAACTTACTTTTTAAATGTACATTTGCTTTCATGCGAATGAAGATTTAGTGCCAACTTTATATAAATGTTACAAGGTTTCTCCGCTTATTAACAGAATCTTCGTGGGAAAATATATGTTAGTATTATGTTAAATAATTCCATTTTGATGGAGAAAATGATGACTATGGAAGAAACATTCTAGGGCCCAGAAGGCAGCTAAGAACTAAATTTTCAGAATGATCCCTGGGTTTCATGTTGATTTACGACGAAGAATGACTTGGAAAATCTGCTCTCAGAGAGATTAATTCATTGCCTATTTGATGTCTTTGTGTATTATGTTAAAAAACAAATTGTAAAGGCGAATTCTTTGGTTATGGTGAAGCTTAGAAATATTTCAGTACTTACACTTGTGATTGAATTTAGCAATGAAGAAAAGTTTTTAACCAATCACTTAGAAATAGGAAAATATTTTTAAATTAAACATAATATTGAATAAATTTGTTTGATTAAAGTTAGCTATTAGAATATTAAGTATTGATGTAAAAAAGCTGGAATATTCTGTTACATGTGCATAAAATTTTTTGGTTGAGTATAAAATTTGTGCCTTTTTTTTAGGTTGAATTTTAATCATGATTTATTTTCTCAAAGATACAGTGTCCAATCTTCCTATTGGTTTTTTTTTTTTTCTTTAAATCAGATATAAATCAAATGAAGAGTATGTATATGTCCGAGGCAGGGGACGAGGAAAGTACATTTGTGAAGAATGTGGAATACGTTGTAAGAAACCTAGCATGTTAAAGAAACACATACGAACCCATACAGATGTCCGCCCCTACCACTGCACTTACTGTAACTTCTCCTTTAAGACTAAAGGTATGAGATGCACATTGTTTCAAGGTCCTTTTTATATGCATTTAGGTAGTAGAGCTAAAACCCAACTTTGCATTCTTTGACCAAGGATATAGTAGTTTAAATAGACTAATATAAATTATATCTTGTCAGCACTGTAGACTTATTTCTTTATATGCTTCTAGACCTTTTGGTAAAAAGTTTTTAATTACACGCTTTTAAAATATATATAATAAATATAACATTTTAAAAGAAGCAAATGCCCTTTTTTATTATTCTGTTCCTCCAAATTATAGTTGTATAACATGGTGACTAATATACATTTGAAAAAATATTTACTTTGAGGATAAAGAAAAATAAATTTTCATGATCACAAGTAAATTCATTTGGGTGCTAAACGTTTGAAGAAAGATTTAAAAATAATAACTACAATAAACTTTTATAATAATTACACTCATGTCTTATTATCTAATTTTAGGCACATATAGCTATTTTTCTTCATGTTACATTTGTTTACCCAAATACTGTTGAATTTCAGCTTCAAAATTTTTCTAAAGTTTCTACTATTGAATGTTTATAAAGAAATCTCAGAACTAATCATTAAACTTATATTTAGCACCCTTTCTGTTTTCTTTGTTTTTATTTAAATATGTGCCTTTATTATACATAAAGTAATTTTACCCTGTATAAGTTTCCTCTTACATATTATAGATACACTGCTATAAAATGTTTTTTTTTCTCCAATCCCTGTTCATGAATCATTATATAACAGTTTGTTACTTGAGATTTTAATTACACATACCACACTTTAACAAGTAAGAATCTCTCTTTCACAAATCTCTCATTAATATATATCTGAAAGAATAATATTTGTAAGAAAAAAATTTAATCAATTTTAATACAAACTATTTTTATTCATTTTTAGTTAACATTGCTTTTTCTGATTATATTGGTTGTCTTTGCAGTTTTTGTTTTAAAGATAAATCAACTCTTAGGCAAAATTTATTACATTTTTGGCTAATATTTATTGACATTTAAAGAGAGTTATAACATGTAACAACTAAATAGCTTCACATTAGCTCTCTTCAAATGCCAATTGTATCTGAAACAAGAATAAGAGAAAAACAAAATGTTCTTCAGATAGCTTTGAATATTTCCAAAAGTTTCAAGCATTTGGAGGGGTTGAGAGGAATGCTTGTTCTGTAGCTCTGTGATTGTGATGTAGAACCTCCTTCTGGAGATGAGTTTCAGGATGATTTTCTGGGTCTTGTGTGAGGATTCTGATAGGATAAGGTGCTTTGATCTTTTAACTGAATTTATTGCTTTTTCACTGTTTTTTGTCCTATGATTAAGAAAATCTATTAATTTCCAATATGAGACAAGGAGTATATTTAAAAGACAAATATTACTAATAAAAGATTACCACTTACAGAGTAGCGTTACCAAATACAAGAAGATCAAAATATAATGTGAAATGGGTATTTCTCAATAGAAAGAAGAAAAGGAATCAGAATATTTTTAAAATTATATTCATAAAATAGGGATAAGAAAGGAAAGACAACCTAGATGTGGAAAAACCAAATGAAACTACAGAGATTTCTTGGCAAGGAAAAATATTATAAATCACAAAGTATTAATCTTAGTGAAATAACTCAAAGCATCATGCAAGATTTTAGATAAGTGTTAATTAAGTGGTGGACAGAGCATAGTGACGCCTGAGCAGTGAGCCTTGTCTGGTAGCAGTTTTCATGTCTTACATTTCTCTAATATGCTGCATATCTGAATTTGCATTACATTTTTTTTGCTTTTGTAAGATAAGTCATGGGAAATTACATGATAAATATTTATTTGAAAGAAGCTATCCTAGCTAAGGAGACTGGTGAAGAAAACATTAGAAATTCATTATTTCTTTATTCTTAGCATGACAGTTCTCTTATTTTGCAGTCAACTTCCTTTCAGAAGTCTACCTTTTGCAGATCTGTGTAAAACAGATTCCAAAGAACCTTTTAAAGGTAGCTAAATAATGGTAGATAGACCTGTTTTTCGATTAGACTGTAGATTTTAAACTCCTGATTTATTTTGGTATCCTAACCAATGGAGCTCTACTTCTTATTGAAAGTGTCTGGTTATTATAATAAATATGGTGTTCAGAGACAGCAAAACACTATTAAAAGTGAACTAGAAATTGATATTTCTGATGGTAATGCTTACAAATCTATAATTCATTATTTGTCCTCAGTTTATTTTATGAGTACATTTTCAAAATTTTAATTGATTTGTTTTCATGATTCCACTTTAAAGGTACTTCAGCAGAAAATATACAGTGAGCCTGCATCTCTGCAAGATTTAGTCCCTTTTATATCACAGAATCCTAGACTGTATGTAGCTATAGGAATCCAGAAACAAAACCCTCCTGCTTTCCAGAGGATTTAGATAAATGTTTATTAAATCAGTCAGAAAATGTGTCTATTAAATTAATACACAAGTTTTATAACATTGGATAATTTGCATGTTTAAGATGCAGATTTCTTGTTTATTTTATTTAAAAGTTGGTTGGCAATAAGAAATAGCTCAGGTTGAGAAAATATGCTTATTAAAAACTTATAGTCCCAAATTTGCCTAGCTATAATATAAATATGTTAACTTCTTAGAAAGTAAATAACTTGCTGTAGCTCATCATAGGAAACAAGCATTTGAAAGAACTATTAGTGGACCTTTTAATTCAGTTTGTAATATTATTATATTGAAAACATTTCGACTTACAAGTAAAATTTTCAGCTATATTAAGATGGCTAAACCATTTTTATAACTTTTTAATGTGAAAACTTTGAAGCTTTTATAGAAAAGCAGATATCTGTATAATAAACACTAATGTGCCTATAATCTTTTATTAATTCTTAACATTTTGCCAGATCTGCTTCACATTTTAATAAGTATAATTAGCATAAATATCAAATATAGCCAAGTGTTAAGGCAGGTGTTATCTCCAGAATCACAGAAGTCAGGGTTTGATGGATCTTAGATATCATCTGGTCTAGGCAGCCTATTACGCTTGAACTCCTTAAGCACTAAGTTCCAGGGTGCTGTTGTGGTTGGCTCACACAACAATGTACTATCTACTGCAAGAATCAGCTTGTACAGGTGTGACCAGTTTCACAGGCTTCGTGCATTTGTTAAGGAATTGAAGCTCTATAAATATAGCAATTCTGCATATGCTTCAGCTACTGCAAGCCCCGAATTCAGACCAATGATTCAGACATTTCAAGCTGTTCTAAAGGCTTATGCTCAAATGCTAGTTTGCTGCTGTCCACCAAACTCAGTATTTAGAGTGGTTTTTGTTTTCCCAAAAGAGATGATTTGCCCTTTTCCGCAATGTGCTTGTGTGTGGCATTGTCCACTAAAGATGCTTGGTGTCCTTAGAAGCTGAGCTGTCCCCCTGCATTCATGATCACTGGGACAGGTATGCCCAGTGGTCCTCAGTTAGTCTGATAATACTTACAGAGGTCAATACAACAGCCGACAGAGGAAGCACTCCTTTAGTGATATTATTGAGACTTCTAGTCAATAAGTAAAGTAAAATTAATGCAGGAAATTCTTTCTCCTGTTCCAAACACCCAGAAATAGTGTTTATAATATTACAATGACCAAAAATAGTTTTTCATTGATAGTCAAGCTTGAAATTTAAAAAGGTAAATTCCAAGATACCAGAAATAAAGAAGAAACTCAAAACTATAATGGCATGGTGAGCAGATACTAAAAAATTTAAAAGTCCTTAGGGGAATCAAAACCAGATATATGCCTGTGGCCTGGCATTTTAATGCCTGTCCCGAGACAAGCCCCTGAGATAAGCCTAGCTCTCTTGTCCAGTGACTTTGGGCCTTGTGGGAAATAAGCTGTCTGCTTAAAAGCCAAACTGTATACCTATGCCATGTCAAAACAAAACAAAACAAAACAAAAAAACTGGTTCAGGATCAGTGATCTGAAACATATGAAACTATGAAGGTCCCAGACAGAAGCAATTGGGAAACTGCCTTATAAAGATGTTTCTACGACCCAGGGTACCTAAGACTGCATGGAAAACAATCTTGCTGAAGATAAGCTTACAATTAAAACTAAAAAGCATACGAGGAAACAAACTACTCTGAGAGAGAGCCAGCAGACCAGCAGATGTAGCTAGTAGAAAATTCGCACTCCATGAATAACAGATCACAATGCAGTCTGAAAGGGGCTTTAAATTAAGTGTGCGTAAAATGTTCTAAGAGATAAATAAGGACTAGAGAATAGAAACTATAAAGCAAAAAGTAGATATCAAAGTAGAGGAGGCAGATTTGAAAAAAATTATTACTAATAAATAACAAGATTATTATATAGATACCAATATTTTCTTTTATCCAAATTTTAGTCATTGGAATTGTATGACCACAAACTGTACTTTTGGTTGAAATAGGGATGGAATGCCAGTTTTGACAAATGCAATAGCAAAATAATACTGTGTAAGCTTAGTAAACATTCTTTTCCCTTAAGGAAATCTGACAAAACACATGAAGTCCAAGGCACATAGCAAGAAATGTGTGGATTTAGGCGTCTCAGTAGGTTTAATAGATGAACAAGATACAGAAGAATCAGGTAAGGCTTTATACCATATTTTTCATAAGTGCTATATACGATGTACAATTTTTTTTTTGCATCCATACTCTTCTTTCCATCCCCACGGATACTGCTTAATTCCTGTTTTCATTACCTCTTATTTGTACTATGTGATAGACTCCTGATCAGTTTTCCCATCGCTAGATTGCCATCCTTCCTCTCCATCTATCCTCACTGATGTTAAAGTAATCTTCCTGAAGCATGTGACTGATCATACCACTCCTGCTCAAAGTCTTTCCTCGGTTCCCATTTATCCACAAAATAAAGAGTGTGATCACTTGACCTTAACATCCTTTGTAATCTGCTGCCTACCTGCTTCCTCACCCTTCTCATTTCTCTTTCACCTACCCTCATGCTTGAATTTCCTGCTTAGCTGACATTGTTCCACTCTCTACCTTTACAACCCTCCCTTAAAACCCCGCCCCCACTCCCCACACAAACGCAGCTCCCAGTCTGCACTGGTCAGAATGTCACTTTCCTTCCAGATCTAGCGCAAATGCACTGCTGTCATGAAGCCTTCTCTGATTTTCCCTTCCCACACCACTTGCAGGAAACGATTTTTCCCTTCTCTGAACTGCTGTAGGATAGTATTTTAGAGTTTCCTCTCTGAGAGCATTTAATCCCTTCCCACCTTATTTTGTGATATTTACATGCTTGCCTTAGCTCCCCACTGAGACTGTTCAGCACCTCTGAGCAGAGTCAATGACCCAGTGATATTTGCTTCAGCCACAGCACTTAGCGCAGTGCCTTGCACACAGCAGCTGCTCCGTAAATATTTGTGGAATAAAACATTCATTTGCTTCTCCAAAATGTTTACTATTTTGAAAAAGTTAACTGGTTGGTTTTTTTTTAAACAGTGTTCACAAATATAAGTATTTATCTCCTACCAATTTTAAGGGAGAATAAATCTGTTCATGTGTTGTGACTAATCAGAGAATAGAAACACCTTTTTGTAAAAAATTTTTTTAAACCCAAGGATTTATCAAAAAAGAATTGAAAAAAAGGCATCCCACTGCTTTTTGGAAAGGCCCTAAATTAAACATTTACCTGCTTGCTGTGTTTCCTTAATATGTATTAGTTTGGTATAAAGAAAATTTCCAAAGAGAAAATGATGAGGACATCATTGAAAATACAGCTTCTACCCAAAGGAAAAAAAGGCATTCTATTAAAAAAGACATCTGCACTAGAATGTTTGTAGCAGCACAGTTCACGATTGCAAAGATGTGGAAACAACCCAAGTGCCCATCAGTACATGAGTGGATTAATAAAATGTGGTATATTTATACCATGGAGTTATACTCAGCCACAAAAAACAATGGTGATCTAGTACCTATTGCATTATCCTGGATCGAGCTGGAGCCCATTCTACTAAGTATCACAAGAATGGAAAAACAAGCACCACGTGTACTCACCATCAGATTGGTATTAACTGATCAACACTTAAGTGCACATATAGTAGTAGTAACGTTCATTGAGTGTCGGGCAAGTGGGAGGGTGGAGGAGAGGATGGGTATATTCACACCTAATGAGTGCAGTGCCCACCATCTGGGGGATGGACACACTTGAAGCTCTGACTCAGGTGGGGCAAAGGCAATATATGTAACCTAAACATTTGTACCCCTGTAATATACTGAGATAAAAAAATTAAAAAAAAAAACCATGATAAATAAAAAGAAAATATAGGTTAAAAATAAAATGTATTTAATGCCATCTGACAACCAGTAACACACTACATTGAATCGGCCTGAATTTCTTTCTAAATATGCCAGAGAAATGACTCACATCTTAAGTGGTACAGAGCAATTCAGATGTAAAAAGCTAGGAAAAATGTGTAAGAGGTTCAGCAAGTCTATCTTACCCACTGACTAGGAAATACACAAGGTATAGGTTATAATGTGAAACACTGATGTCTGAAAAATGTGTAAATATAAAAGGCATGTTATATACTTTTACATGGTTTCCTTCTTCAAGATGAGTTTTATAAAAATTAACTAACATGTCTGCAGAGTCCTCTAAATTGTTAAAAGGAGGCAGTACTTACGTCCTGAATTTACATAGGAGAATTAATTGTAGTTTCCATTAATTATCATGGATTGTTTAGATCGATTAGCTTGATTGACTTAACTAGCCATTAAATTTTGTATTTTTTATGTCATTCTAAAAGCATTCGATGCTGGTCTTAGATTATTAGTCAAGGTTGATAGCCTAATTCCCAGTTTGGGTTAGATCTTCAGATAAAACAATCTAGTTTTCCTGTAACCCCATGATATAGTGAAATAAAAGAAAAAAAAACTCAGAAAAAAAATCTAATTTTCTTTCAGTTTAAATTTTTTTAATTGCCATATTTATGGGTAATGTGCTCAAAATTTCTAAATGGCGTTTATCAAATAGTAAAGTGTAACATACAGGTGGACTTTTGCCAAGTGCTATGTCATACTGTACTAGAGACCTAAAATTCTTTATTGCTATGCCAGTAAAATTCATTCCTCTCCTTTTGTTTTATTGTAGGCTTGCAATGTAGGTATAAATACAGTAAACAGTTGTTTTTTTTAAAAAAGTCTTGTTTTCCTTTTATTATTCTCTTGTGCTTTTAAAAAGGATGTTTTTTAAATACAAAAAGAGTACAAAGAATTTTATTGCATGTACTCATGTATTCACAGCAGAGTTAGTGATGTAAATATTTTCTGTATTTGCTTCAAGTTCTTTTTATGGACTCAATATTTTTTTTGAACCAGCTCAGGCATTACACCAGAGGGCAGTTTCCCCCACCTGCATCTCCAGCCCCTCCTCTCCCTCTCAGAGGCAGACGCCAACTGCATTACAGCTTGTCCTTTCGATTCATTTAACATGCATGTGTATCCGTTAATAGTATGGGGTTTTGTGTCTGCATTTTAAATCTGCGTAAACAATTACCACTTCGTATGGAGATACCTAGAAAATTAGTTTTACATTGTTCTCTGGATGATAATTTGCATTTCTTCATCTCCTTAACTATACCTAATACTGTCAGAATTTAAATTTTTGGCCAGTTGGATGGATGATAGTTGTTGTCTTTGTGGTTTCTTGATGACTGTGCTAAGATGGGGTCTCATTATTCTTTAAAGAGAACTTTTGCTCCATGACATCGATGATAGGGATGATTTTGCTCAGCGGTTCTTCAGATGTCTGTGTTCGTAGGGGGAGAGCCCAGAGCCTGCAGTAGGATGCTGTGTGTCTGGAGGGTGTACTGTTCTCTAGCCCAGCACTGGCCCAGAACACAGTAGCTGTTTGCTGGCTCCTCCTCGTCTCTGCGGCCTCTCTGTATAGGCCCAGGTTGTGGTCTCTCATGTCCTCTCTCTCCTGTCTGTGCTCAGCCCTCAGCAATCCCACCCAGCCCCTCCTCCCCAGCTCTCTCCAGGCCTGCCCGTCCTTCCTTCCCGTCTTCTCTGGGATGTTGGCAGGCATCTCAGGTTTACCTCTGAGAAGCACACCTCCCCCCTAGTCTTCTGCCATCCTTCCAGGTGCTGACACCCCAAATCTTGAGGTTATCCTCATGCCCAGCTTTCTGTCATTTTACCTCTAATCTACCGGTGAAACCTCTCGGCTCTTCCTTCCAAATGTCTTCAGAATCCAGCCCCTTTTAACCACCTCCACTACCCTCCCCTAGTCAAAGCTGCCACATTGCTTTAGAAGCTCCTAATCGGTCTCTGTAGTTCCACCCTGCTCCTTTTTAACATAGCAGCCAAAGCGATCTTGTAAAAGTTGTGTCATTCCCTTGCCGAAAACCCTCCAGTGATTTCCTGTCTCATTCAGAACACTGGTCTGCCACAGCCTGGGAGCTCTCCTGCCCACTCACCCCTCCTCGCCACCAGTCTCAGGGACTTTGCACTCCTTTCCTGTTTGGAGTGCCCTCCACCAGATACCGTGAGACTCATCCCGTCATGCCCGCAGCTGTCCACGCAAATGTGCCTGATCACTGGGGCCTTCCCGAACCTCTGTCCATGTGTGTATATATGTAAAGACACCCACCTCCTTACTGCCAACATCACTTATGCCCTTTATCCTGTTTTCCTTTTGCTCATAGCACTTACCACCTCCAGACGTGTGTGTGTGTATTTGTTTATTGTGTATTTCTTCCAACTAGAAATAAATTCCAGGACAGGGATTTTGTTTTGCTCACTGCTCTATCTCCAGCTCCTTAAAACTGTGCCTAGCAAGGAGTAGGTGGTAAGCAGTTTTTGAGTGAATGAATGACTAGAAATAAATTCTCTATAATCTACTAAGAAACAATTCATTATTATTTTTAGAATTTGATATGTTAGTTTTCCATTAAATTTCTTCACTAAAATGGTAGGTATATTTAATAACTTTACCTATAAATAGCGTTTGTGGTGTTCATGATATATAGCCAAGCAAGGCCGCTGATCAATACCTACATAATGGCATTTGTTTGTTAACTTGTGGTTTATTGGTCATTGGATCAGAAGACTAGGAGATAATTTAAGTTTCCTGACTATTCCATATTCTCATCCTCGGTAATGATGTTTCCAGATTGATAAACACCTCTTTTTTGGTAGTTTCAGAGAAGAAAAGTTTATTCCCTTGTCAGTTGATTCATTTATTTATTTATCACTTCAGCAGCTATTTAGTGTGTGCACAGTGACTGTCCTCCAGGGGTTCCCACCCATGGCTGTGATGTGGGGTGAGCCCGCATGTGGCAGGGTTCATTTCCCAAGGCTGGGATCCGGGAAAGATCAGTGAGGGCCCAGTCGGTTGCAGAAGGATGACTAAGGGTATCCCAGAAGGAGGGAGAGGGAAGGGATTGATTTATTCTTACATTTCTTTATTTGAAAAAGAATTGGTAAGGGTGGACAAGCATTCTAGACCAAGAGAGTTGCTTGGGCAAAGGCCCATGGGTTGGGAAGGTGGAATAGACCATAAAAACAGGACAAAGAGAAGGAAAGAGTTGGCCGGGGCCTGTGCCTGCAGAGGGGCTGGGGTGCAGGTCAACTGGACAAGGGAGTTTGAGCACGGGGAGCAGTCATGCTAGGTTTAAACCCTACTCACTGATCCTGAGATATGGCCGGCATCTCTGCTATGGAAGTTCATACCAAATTCTTCATGTTTTGACACTTGAAAACTATTATTTTTTTAGATATGAATTTCTAGTGTTTTTATTTTCCTAAGTAGTCCATGGCATGTATAGTGTTTCTTTGATTAGGGAAGTCTAGATTTTTTTTATCAACTAAAGTTGTTTAAAGGCATTACCTTTTTAGAACCACATATATCTGACTTTTACCCCAGATTATTTTCTCAAATGTTCTGGAAATGAGACCAAAGATAATAGGGCTTTTAATCTCTGAGCCTGGAATTTTCATTGTTGAGGTTTGTTTTTTGTTTGTTTGCTTTTTGCTGTTGCTGCTGTTTTATTTTGTAGTGGGAATTTACACAATAATGACTAAAAAAAGAGGCATAATTTTGTTAAGTGGATATCCCATTCAGTAACACTAGTATTAAATAATAGCTCAGAGCAAAAAATTTTTTTTCTGGATTGGTGAGTGTTTTTACAAACAAAATACCCTGGGGGCTTCAATATCCTTCATTCTCCACCAGATGGAGTTTAAGTTTCAGTGGAGAGTCTGATGATTTTCCCTTGTGATGTCCAGTTTTGTATGAATATGTGTAAGTATAGAATAACTGATTTGGAAACCTTGCTCTTCATTCATTAGATTAGGGAGCATTACTTTCCCTGGAATTAATTCCTACTTTGGCCCAACAGCACCGTGGTATAGAATTTTTGCCATAGAATAGGAGATGATAAAAGATAAGGCCCTGACTCATTCCTACTCTAATGTTTTTGTAATATATTTTAAAACCTTGCCCTTATCAATTTCATAAAGATGTTATAAGGAGAGCAACATATGTTATAAAGAGTTTCAAATAACTGTCAGTTTTATTTTCCAAGGAAAATGCAAATTATTAGACATGTATTAGATAAAATGGCTGAATTAAAAAATGATGGCCAACAAATATGTCCAATGCCACACTTTTAAGTTTTGAAGTGTACACCTCCAATAGAACAGAGCTAGGGTGGTCCAGAAGCTGGCCAGTGTGGCGGATCTTGTGTGCTGGGTCCTCTTCCCGCTCCATCCTCGCTCCCTGGCGTGTCTCCACCTCCCTGCTCAAGAGGGCAGGCTGCACCGTCTACAGATCAGGCTCTTGGCAGCAGCTCTTTTTGAGACTTTAGCCACCATGTAGATCCTCTGCCGTTTTGGGGAGTCCTGCCTGACAGTGTATTCTTCATTTTCTTGGCCCAATAAATGAAGATAAGTATAATACTGTATTGTATAACGTAGGGTCTGTTTAATACATAACTTGCCATCTTTTCCTTTTAAGGGTGAACATCTTTATCAAATGCCTTTGTGGTATTATAGGGTCTTAATATCATTTCTCATATTCTTAATCTAACATATCTAATATTAAGCCTGTAACACAAATATACTGCTAAAAACCATGCTGTGATTTCATTTGCTGCATGTCTACATTAAAAATTCAAGAAAATACTAAGGGTTTTCCAGCAGTAAGGTGTCACAGCAGTTATCACAGTTAGCTTTCTTACCTTTATTCCAAACGTAGCAATTATGGTGGCTTTTCAGATGCATTTCATTATGGCTTCACAACTATGAGTATTGAGGGATGCCTTGTCTAGCTAAATGAAAATTGAAAATCTGAAATATCCCAGTAAACTCCTTTATCTTCTAGGTTTTCCCAAACATTAGAAATTTGTCATTTAATCATGCTGACAGATTACAAAAGCCTACCAGATAATACAGTGCTTAAAAAAAAGTAAGTAGCCCAAATCAGGAGCCACGTCTTTTCAGAAACCAGTACTGTGAAACATCAGGTTCTTATGTCTGTAGTGGAGTCCTGCAGTACCTTAAGAAGGACTGTTAGATTCAGCACACTTTTCTGAAAGTCTCGTACACTTAAATAGTTAAAGCTAATAGGATATGCAAGAACTTGCCGCATATATTTAAATCTTGATTATCTCAGACATGTAGGAAATAGGGTAAATCTTTAAAAAAACAAACAAAACAAGGACATAATTTGGGACACCTGATTCTAAATCTAGCAAAAAAAGTCACAACCCTCACCAGTGTTTGCAGAACAGTACACAAAAACCTAAAGATAGTGTTTTTTAGGTTTATAGGACACATTTGGGGGCTTAGTCATTTAATGGTTCTTTTCTGTAGCATAAACATAATCATCATCAGGAAATGTCTCTGAGCTTTCATTCATTAAACAAAATATTAAATACAAGAGGCCAGTGTTACTACAAAGCATCCCAGTCACAGTATTTATTTTGTAAACATCATTACTGTTTGGTAGTATCTTGGTCAGCTCATGACTTTCTGGGAAAGCCCATATCTTATGCTATGTTTGTATTTAGTTATTCCTTTACTGCTGCCTTGTTTTTTGTTTGTTTGTTTGTTTCTTTGTTTTTTTTATTATTATTAAAGGTTTTCTCCAGATTTATTCCTAATTAACTTCAGTATTTCTTTTCCAGGCATTATCTTTAATCTTTTCTTTTTTTAAGGGTCCTAAACCTGTTCTCTTCTCTACCAGCCACACCATACCCAAATTGTCATTCACCAGCACAATGTGTGTGTTTCCTGGTAAAGAATGTTCATGAAAGGATGATGTTAAAATGATGTGATGATGGCCAAAGATCCTTGCTCTTTTTAACTCTTCACTGCCCTTAGCAACAGGCAGGCTATGTGGCTGTCTTAGTCTTTTGGCAGATGAATCCTTGTTCACACTCTCAGTGGAGTAAATTTGGGGATGTTGGGAAATGTTTATTTTGAATTGAGCAAAAGGAATTATAAATTTTTGTAAGCCAGCCATTAAAATTTAGACACTTGGCATTTAAAAGAATTTAATTTAAAACTAGCAACTCAAGCTATAATTATAGTATATGCTCATGAAAAACCTAATCTCTCCAACCCCACTGCACATTCCCTTGTATTCTTACCATAGAAAATTATACACCCTCAGGAATTTTGTTCTTGTGTTCTTGGGGTATTACATTTTAGTTTTCACCTTTTGTGTCAGAAATCATGCCACTAGCTATTTGCTTTTCATCCTTTGATCCAAAGAATGTTTTTGTCAACAGAATGCTGGACTTCAATGCAAGGAATGTTAATGTGTACTCTCAGCTACCATACTGGGAGAACCATGTAATACGGAGAAGTGCAATGAGAAACATTCTTGTTGGAGTTTAAGTACTTATAATAATGTGTGTGAGAAGATGATGTTAGATCAGAAGTTTTAAAACCTATATCACATTTACCCTTAAAAATAATTTAAGTGAATTTCATTAAAATACCAGCAAAACTTTCTTTCTGACCTGTAGAATGCTATCACTGAAGTTTTTACAGAAAATATTATTACTCTTTCTAAGAAAAACTTTATGTAGACTATGAAAGCATAATAGACCTTAGGATTTGTGCTTAAATAAAGCAATGTTAATATCATTTATGAATGATATAGAGATAAGTCTTTGGTTTTACTTCCTAAAGTTAACAAACATTAAACTCTGGCCCATTATGTTCTTAGTAATGTTTTTATGTTTAAAAAAAAAAATACATCATAGTATTTGCATGCTTTAAAAAAAAATTTCCCCAGGTTGCTGTTGTTTGTCTGGCTTTCATAGTAGTATTTCTAAACATATGTGAAAAACAAAAACAGACAAACTCCAACAACAAAAGAATGTTGATACTGAGTATGTGAGGGCAGGGATTGCTAGCCTCAGTGGAGCACCATCTCTCAAGGAATCTTCCTGCCCTTTTGTGACTCCAGCTCTTCCAGCAGGTGTCACTCTCTGGCAGCAATGGGAAGGCAGGTTGCAGTTCATCCAACTGACCTTCAAAAGATTACTTTTGAAATACATCTTCAGGGAAGTTGTTTGACATAAATTTATCAAAACCTTTACTTTTGAAAAAAATAGAGCTGTGTCATATGCTTCTTTTTCCCTCATGAGTTGAAATTTACAGGAAAAAATGAATTAATCGCATGCTGATATAAAATTATATTGAGTATTGGAAACATTTATGCTGAGTGGGGAGTATGTTTAGGAGGACATAAAGTAAATGGAACTTTTAAGGGCCATTTATTTGCGAATTTATTAAGCAAATGTGGATTCCTTATGTCTCTTCTAGAGTCTCTGATAGCTGCAGAGGGATAAGCCACAGTATTCACCCTCCTGGAGTATTAGTCAGTATTGTACATACCAAGAAAAGCACGGTTGTAATATAATAGGAAAAAGTCAGTATATCTTATTAGAATAATGACAAGATTCCCGAATGCATAAATATCTGGTTCCTGTCCTGGCTTTGATGCATTCTAGCCATATATAGTATAAGTTTCTTAACTTCCTTGTGTAAGATGAGTTTGATATCAACTCTGTCATGGGGTGTTGTTAAGTTTAAACCCGGTTGGCAATATAGATGTTGGCCAGCTTTTTCTGTAAAGGGCCAGACAGTAAATATTTTGGGCTTTGCAGGCCATGCATTCTCTGTCTTGACTACTAGACTTTGGGACTATAGCACAAAAGCAGCCATAAATAATGTGTAAACGGATGAGTCTGGCTGTGTTCCAGTAAAACTTTATCCACAATAACAGGCGGAGAGCCACATGTGGCCAGCGACCATAGTTTGCCAATCTCTGATATAATATTACAGGTGCTCGGGATAGTATCATAATTATTAAGTAACATGCAGTAGCAAAATGAGCAATATCACAAAGTCATACATGGTAAGTTTTTGGAGTCAGTTGCAAGTCCTTGTTCTCATCCTCACTGGCATGTTGCTCGTAGGCAAAGCACTCTTCCTTTCTGGATCTTTTATTAGCACAACTTCTAATTCAGTAGCAGTAGTCTTCTTTAGGGGATAGAGGTAGAGGTTAAGGGGACAGGGGAGTAATATAAAGAATTTTGAGGCTGGGCGTGGTGGCTCACGGCTGTAATCCTAACACTGGGAGGCCAAGGCGGGAGGATTGCTCAAGGTCAGGAGTTCGAGACCAGCCTGAGCAAGAGCGAGACCCCCGTCTCTACTAAAAAGAGAAAGAAATTAATTGACCAACTAAATATATGTGTGTGTGTGTGTGTGTGTGTGTGTGTGTATTAGCTGGGCATGGTGGCGCATGCCTGTTGTCCCAGCTACTCGGGAGGCTAAGGCAGAAGGATCACTTGAGCCCAGGAGTTTGAGGTTGCTGTGAGCTAGGCTGACGCCACGGCACTCTAGCCAGGGCAGCAGAGTGAGATTCTGTCTCAAAAAAAAAAAAAGAAAGAAAGAATTTTTACTAGCATGCATCCAGAGAGCAGGGCTTTATTCTGGTGCTGTGAATATTTAGAACAATACCACTGCCCTCTAAGCTACTCCTTCTATTTTTTTTTCTATCACCCAAGAATATCAACCCTGTTTAACAAATATGTAGTGATGCAAAATTCATTTGCAGATTTTTTAAACTGCAAATGAATTTGCAGTGGTTTTCCCCTTCAGGAGATTCCAGACCCAGACTCTATGCATTCAGAGAGAGAAACATCATTCTCTCTTTATCTCAGGGAAGGAAACCCAGGAAAGGAATCCTTGAACTCATACATATGTATAAGCTAGCTTATTGACTATAATTCATTGTTTACCTTCTTTCTGATTATTCTGTAGTTAGATTTTTAAAATATGATTAAATGTGGAATCTTCAGCACAGATAAACATGGGCTTGAATCTCAGCTCTGACACTTGTGAGCTGTGGGGTCAACACTTTAAAAATAATTAACTGCATTTTTTATTTTTTTAAATCATTCTTGGAGAAAAAGTCAAATTCTTAAGTAGTCCTTATTTTAATTATGATCAAATGGTATTGGCTTGTTCATAGCACAAGCTAGCATCTTTTAAGGAACTGGAGTAGAGCCATTTAGTCATCATATGTACAATAGAATAAGAAAGGCAAAAATAGATACAAAATAAGAGCACTTCTAGGGAGTAAAAATGTAAAATATGTATCTAGGTTAGGGTAGATTTAGGAGAAATTTCCCGTGCTTCTAAATTAACCAGTAGAAGTTTTGGGATTGATTTCAAGAATTGATAGTGTCCTATTAATCAATAGAAAATTTTAAAAATGCTTATGAGAAGAGAAGTCTTGATTTACTCTGAGGATAAAGGGGAAGTGGACATTGTGCCAGCTTATCTGAAAGACAGAATATTGTTATCAGTAGAGCAAAATAAAGACCCTAGAGTGTGGCACACAGGTTTTTCCTAACTCTGTCTTTTAAAAGATAATTTTAGTCTTACAGAAAAGTTGTGAAACCTAGCATAGAGAGTCCCTGTCTGCTGTTTGCCTAGCTTCTACATAGTTTGTCAGCCTCTTACATACCCATAAGATGTTTGTCAACACTAAGAAGTTAACCTCGGCTCAGTGTTACTAACTGAAGGACAGAACTCATTCGGATTTCACCAGTTTTCCCACCATATCCATTTTCTGTCCCCAGATTGCACAATGCATTTAGTCATCATGTCTCCATTGGCTCCTTCAGTGTGCGTCTTAGTCTTTCTTGTCTTTCATGAACTTGACCCTTTTTTTAAAAAAGTATTGATCAGTTACTTTGAAGAATGTTTCTCAATTTGGGCTTTTCTGATGTATTTCGTTATTAGATTGAGATTGTGTGTTATTGGGGAAAACAGCATAGAGTGATGTGCTTTTCTTAGCATATCGTAATGGTGTATATGATGTCAATATGTGTTATCAGTCATGGTAACCTTTATCACTTGGCTAAAGTAGTGTCTGTCAGGACTCTGCACTGTACAAAGTCCTTTTGTAAATGTACTATTTTGGGTTTTTATTTTTTGTTTTTTTTCAAGACAAGGTTTTGCTTTGTTGCCCTGGCTAGAGTTCAGTGGCATCATCATAGCTCACTGCAACCTCAAACTCCTGGGCTCAAGCAATCCTCCTGCCTCAGCCTCCCAAGTAGCTGGGACTGCAGGTGCCTGCAACCATACCTGGTTAATTTTTTCTTTTTGTAGAGACGGGCTCTTGCTCAGGCTGGTCTCAAACTTCTGAGCTCAAGGGATCCTCCCACCTTAGCCTCCCAGAGTGCTAGGATTATAAGCGTGAGCCACCGCACTGCCCCCATCCCCATCCCCATCTTTTCTTTTAAGCAGTTTCTTACTTTCTGACACCTCAAAATGTCCCACCCCTGGAATCAGCCATTTCTCTAAGGACTCCTGATTCCTTTTACTAGAGAATGGTATTTAGAAACCAAAATCTGGATGCTAACTGGTGAGCTCATTGCTGCTGGCCTGTCACTGTTTTTAGTGCCTCTCACTGGATAGAGCTAGGAAATACATGTGCACATGCCAACACACGCATGCACACACATGGGTGTGCCATATATAAAAATGGAAACATGAGTCCATCCCAATACTTCCAGTTCCAATCCAGCACCGCTAAGTAATTCTAGCCTTTTTCATTCCCTTTTTAAAATTTCTTTCACCCACAGTAAGAAGCCTGGTTCTCACCTACAATATATTTACATATTTGCTCAACTCTAGCATACATATAAACTAGTTTCAGAAATTCTAACCTATACCCCTGTAAGAAACAGATTTGTAATTACAGAACAGTGCATGCGCAATTCCTCTTGCCTTTAGCCTTCACAGTATCCAGTCAGACCCCTCTTTGCTAAGGTTACCTGGGACAGGACCTTCTTCCCACACCCGCCACCGAGGGTTTACACTTCGTCTGCACTGCAGTTAGGGTCATCTGTCTCTGCTTGGGTTCCATCTTGGGTTCACCCCACATCCTGTCAGTTGTGTTTTTATTTACTTACAGTGACATGCAATTCATAGGGTACAGTACTATTATTTTTGACAAGTACATGGAAATGTGCGTTCACCACACAATTCCATACAGAATTGTCACTCACAAATCACCCTGTGCCACACCTTTATAGACCATCCCCTCCACCCAGCAACCTCTAGCAACCACTGATCCGTTTTCCTCCCTGTAGTTTTGCCTTTTCCAGAATGTCATATAAAATGAATCATAAAATACGTAGCTTTGGGAGTATGGCTTCTTTCATTTAGCAAAATGCACGTAAGATCCATCTATGTTGTGTGAATCACAGTGTCATTACTTGTATTGCTGAGTAATATTCCATTGTGCTGGTGTGCCATGGTTTGTTATCCAACTGAAAGATATCTGGGTTGCTTCCAGCTTTTGGCAATCATAAATAATGTTGCTGTAAAAATCTTGTACGGGCTTTTATGTGAATGTATGTGTACATTTCTCTAGAATTTGATACCTAGGAGTTACATCTCTGGGTCACACGGTACCTATATGTTTAGTTTTGGAAGAAACTGTCGAACTGTCTTCTGAAGTGGCTGTACCGTTTTACCTCCCACCGGCAGTACATGAGAGTTCCACTCACTCAACAATGTTACCAGGACATGGTCTTGCTAGTTTTGTCTTGTTTTGTTTTTATATTATATAATAATATGTATAGTGGTATTTCATTGTGGTTTTAATTTGTATTTCTCTAATGATTAATGATGTTTAACACCTTTTCATGTGCTATTTGTCTTCCAAATATCTTCTTTAGTGAAGCCTTTTTTCGGAAATTTTTCCCATTTTTAAAATTGGGTTGTTTTATTTAAAAATTTTATTGTAAACATTTAAAGTGTGCATTATGTTTTGATATACATATAGATACTAAAATGGTTGCTATAGTCAAGCAACCATCATCTAACATAATTACCCTTTTGTGGAAAGAGCACCTAAAATCTCTTTTAGCAAAAATTTCAAATGCAACATTAACTGTGTATTAGATCTCTAGACTTGGTCCTACATATCTGCTACTTTGTATCCTTTGACCTACATCTCCCTGTTGCTTCTCCCACACTATATCACCCCTGGTAACTACTGTTTTATTCTCTATCTCTGTGTATTCAACTTTTCTTTTTCTTCTTTTTAAGATTTCACCCTATAAGAGGGATCATGTAGTATTTTTCTTTCATTTTTGTGTCTGGCTTTACTTAGTATCATGTCCTCCAGGTTCATCTGTATTGTGGCAAATGGCAGGATTTCCTTTCTTAAGACTGAATAATATCTCTCTGTGTGTGCACGGTTCATTTCTTACTTTTTATTTCTTATTGTTGAGCTGTGATAGTTCTCTGTATGTTCTGGATATAATCCCTCCCTTGGTCAGAAATGTGATTTGCAAATGTTTCCTCCCAGTCTGTAGCTTGTCATTTTGTTTTACCATGTCTTTCACAGAGCAAGTTTTTTTTTAATGTTAATAAAGCCCAGTTTATCAATTTTCTTTTGTTGATAGTGCTTTTGGTATCATGTATAAGAAATTATTATCTAATCCAAACTCACACAGATTTTCTAGTTTTATTCTACAAGTTTTATAGTTTACATTTTGCATTAGTTCTGTGTCCATTTTGAGTTATTATTTGTGTCAGCTGAAGGTGTAAGGTTTGTGTCAGTGTTCAATTTTTCGTATGTGGGAATCCATTTGTTTCAGCACCATTAATTGAAAAAAACTGTCCTTTTTCCATGAAATGCTTTATCAAAATTCAGGTAATTTTGTCTGTGTGCTTTTTATCTCTGGGCTCTCTGTTCTGATCTGTTTATCCTGTATATCTTCTATTTTTGCCAATACTATCCTGTCTTGAGTGTGAGTCATTCAACTTTTTTCCTTTTCAAAATTATTTTGGCTATTGTTTCTTATCTATAAAAATTTTAGAATTAACTTGTCAATATGTGCAAAATGCTTGTGGTATTATTAATGGAATTATATATCTATAGATGAAATTAGGGAGAAATGATAACAATGTTGAGATTTCTAGTCTATGAACATGGTATGTCTTTGTTTATTTCTTATCTTTGAAATTTTTTACTAGGTTTTGTAGTTTTCAGCATACATATCCTGCATGTATATATTTTTGTACTTATTCTTTTGATGCTATTGTAATTAGTATTGTGTTTTTAATTTCAAATTTCAGTTGTTCATTGGTAGTATATAGAAGTATAATTGATTTTTATTCTTCCTTTCCTATCTGTACGTCTTATTTGTTTGTTTGTTTATATTAGCCTTGCTGTACTGGCTAGGAATAGGGTATAATGTTGTATAGGAATGGCAAGAGGGACATCCTTTCCTTGTTTCCAGGTTCTTTTTAGATGTCTTTTACTAGGTTAAGGAAGTTCTCTTCTAATCCTAGTTGAGAGTTTATATCAGGAATGAGTGTTGAATTTTGTCAAATGCTTTCTCTGCATCTGTTGAGATGATAATATGGTTTTTCTTCTTTAGTCCCTAATATATTAAAGTATATCTCCAGCAAGTGTTGAACCAGCCTTGCATTTCTGAGGTAAACCCCACTTGGTATCATCATAGATTATCTTTTTTATGTTGCTGGACTTAATTCGTTATTTTGTTGATGATTTTTGCATTTCTGTTTATGAAAAATGTTGGTCTATAGTTTTCTTGTGAATTCTTTGAGTAATGCTTCATAAAATAAGTTGGGAAGTGCTCCCTCCTCTTGTGTTTTCTGAAAGATGCTGTTTAGAATTAGTATAATTTTTTCTTTAAGTGTTTGGTAGACTTTAACAGTGAAACCATCTGGGCCTGAGGTTTTAGTTTTTGATTTGGGGAGAAGTTTTTTAACTGTGAATTCAATTTCTTCAGTAAATAAAGGACTACTCAGGTTATCTATTTCTTTTGTGTGGGTTTTGATAGTTTGTGTGTTTCAGGGAATTGGTGCATTCCATCTAAGTTGTCCAATTTACAGGCATATTGTTTTTTGTAGATTCCCTTATTTTTATCTTAATGTCTGTGGGGTCAATAGTAATATCCCCTCTTTCTTTCCTGATATTGGTAATTTGTATCTTCCATCCTTTTTTTTTGGTTAGTATTACCAGAGGTTTATTAATTTTATTGATTTTTTTCCCAAAATACCCAGCTTTTGGTTTCATTGGCTTTTTCTTTTTCCAGTTTCATTATTTCTGTTGTCATCTTTATCATTTTCTTCCCTTTCCTTGTGTTGGGTTTAGTTTGATCTTCTTTTTCTAATTTCTAAAGGTGAGAATGTATATTATTGATTTGAGACCTTTCTTTTCTAATAAAAATATTGAATGCAGAAAGTTTCCTACTATAACCACTGCGTTATTTACATCCCACAGATTTTGAATGCGATATTTTAATTTTCATCCAGTTTAAAATATTTTGACATTTTCTTTGAGACTTTTTCATTGACCCAATGAATATTTAAAAATGTGTTTATTCTGAAATAATTTAGAGTTTTTTAGATATCTTCCAGTTAATTGTTTTTGATTTAATTCTGTTTTCATGTAAAAGTATATGTTGTATAATTTCTATTCATTTAAATTAATTGAGGTTTCTTTTATAGCTCAGAATATGTTATATATTGGTGAATGTTCCATGTACACTTATAAGAAAAGTGTATTCTGCTGTTGAGTGGAACATTCTATAAATGTCTATTATATCTTATTGGTTGATAGTGTTTTTTAGGTCTTTTATATTCTTCCTGATTTTCTGTTTACTTGTTCCATCAATTACTGAGAGTGGAGTCTTGGAAGTCTTCAACCATGATTATAGATTTATTTTTTCAGTTTTTATCCCATTTATTCTGAAGCTCTATTTAGTTGCATACACACAGGGTTATGTTCATAGGAAGTGACCCCTTTATCATGCAATGCTCCTGTTTATCCCAGATAATATTCTTTTTTTCTGATGTCTACTTTGTCTGGTATTACTATAGTTTCTGCAGCTGTATTTTAGTGGGTGATTATAGTATATTTTTATCCAAACTTTTCCTTTCAACCTATTTATGTCTTTATATTTAAAATGCATTTTTTGTATATACTTGGGATTTGCTTTTTTATCCAATCCTAGCAATTTCATTGTTTAATTTATGTGTTAGACCATTCCTTTTAATATCATTATTTGTATAGAGTAAAATCTACCACTTGGCAGCTGTTTTCTATTTGTTTCATGTTTTTTGTTTCAGTTTTCTTTTTATGCCTTCTTTAGTATTAATCATTTTTTATGATTCTGTTTTATTTCTTCTATTGACTTTAAAAAATTTTAGTTGTCTACCTTCAAATAATATATTGCTCTACATGTAGTATGACTATAAAGACCTTGCTACAGTATGTGCGCAGTTCTTCCTTTTCATCTTTATGTTACTGTGGTCATACTTTTTATGTTTATATTTACTGTCAATATACAATGCATTGTTACTATCGTTGCTTTGGACATTCAGTTATCTTTTAGAGCAATTAAAAATAAGAAAAAATAATTTTATCCTCATCTACTCCATTTTCCTTGCTCTCTGTTTCTTTGGGTAGATATAGGGTTCCATCGGCTATTATGTTCCTTCTGCCTGAAGAACTTCTTTTAACATTTATTGTCCAGTAAGTAGGTCAAGTAGCTGGCAATGAATCCCTTTAGTTTTTGTTTTTCTAAGAAAGTCTGTATTTCTCTTTCATCTTTGAAAATTATTTTCAACGGGTGTAGAATTCTGGATTTGACAGTTTTCTTTTCTTTTTTTTTCTATATTTTTCATTTGCAGCATTTTCATTTCGTGCTTTTTTATAGTTTCTCTCTCTCTCAGCTGCGCACCCCATCTGTTATTGCATGTTGTCTACCTTTCCCCTTAGAGCCTTTAACGTAATCATAATTATTTTAAATTCTCAGTTCTAGCATCTGCGTCATACCTAACTCCAGTTCTGATGATTGCTTTCTCTCTTTGGATTTTTTTTTTTTTTTGCCTTCTTATATGCCTTGTAATTTTGTGTTGAAAGCCGTACATCTTGTGTGAGACAATAGACACTTGTGTAAATTGCTTTTATGCTTAGAAATGGGCATCTCTGTCCTTCTTAGAGACCTTTAATGTGAGATTTAGAGTTTATCTAGTTAGGAGCAAGGCTGAGTTTGAGAGATTTGTGCTTACTATGTCTGTCCTCCCTGCACACAGAGGCTTCAGATTCCTGTAGAGATACCTCGCGTCTTGCATGAGAGCTGGTTTACAAGAACAGCATCCGTCCAATCCTAGTTTTGGGTTTCCCTTTTGTGCCGTGCCTCAGAGAGGGTCTCTGTGCCTATTCTTGTTCTTCTCCTGCCCTTCTCCCAACAGTATTTTGCTGCTACCTATAATTCAGAGCTCCGTAGCTTGGCTTTGGGGGGTCAGGAGGAGGACAGGCGCCATCTCTGTTCTGAGCTTGCCTTCCACGTGCATAGTGTTCCTAGGTTTCTGAGCCTCTCCCTCAGTTGTCGTGGTGGGCTCTGCGGTAATGTCCCTTCCCTAAAAGTCAAGTTGTGCTTTTTCTCCTTCCCCCACTGTAGTGAGTTTTCACCAGTGTTCCCCTCCCAGGATAAGGCTTTATTTTCCCTAGTGGAGAAAGGGGAGATGGATCCAGGTGAAGTTTTTCCACTCCTGTATGGCTACTGCTCTTCTCTCCAAGATCTGGCCACAGTGGGCACTTGGCACTTCCTCGCATGCTTTACTCTGAGTGCCTGGGGCAGGGCTCATGGTGAAGATCCTGCAAGAGAGTGTGGCTCCCAGAGCTTTCACACAATCCTGCCAACCCACTCTTGGCGTGAACTGACCACTCTAGACACAAGTTTGTGTCTCCTCTTTTCCCGCAGCCCCTGCCTTTCCTTAGATTTTAGAATGTTGATTGTCTGGGACCTTGGCTTTTTGATGAGTTTGGAAAAAGTTGTAAATTGAAAGTTAAATCCACTCTCTTTTTTAAGTAATGGGTTTTTAAAGTAAAGCAAGTCTCACCCTAGTTAGACTGTGTGCAGCAAGGTCGGCCTCGGATGGAATCAGCCAGGAGCCTGTTCTCCCTATCATCCCGTTCCCTCTAGTCTTTTCTATTTTTCTCCTTTAAAAAGAGATGCATCTCTAAAACACAAAATCTGATTTGGCGCTAACGTGGCAAATTCAGGTCAAATTGAGGATGACTCTAATTTTAGAATGCCAAGCATCAGACAAAATAGAAATATCTGAGCCAGGAGTCTTGGCATTTGCCCAGAAATCACCCATTCTGTCTCCAGCCTGGGCCTTAGTGGGAATCAAAAATTTGGTATTATTCTATTTTATTATTTAGTTTATAACATACTAGTAGAAGCCTGAAAGCAAAAGGCCTATGAAATCTCATACTGAAGGAACTTAAATGCATATATTTTATCTTTGAGTTTTTTTAATTATAAAACTAACACATGTTCATGATAAATAATAATTCTAGTCCTTTTTATCCCCTAGAAATAATCACCCTCAAATGTTTTGGCATAGGTGTTCTGAGACTTTTCTCTAAGAACTTACCTTTATTATACAGAAAGAAAGAATAGTAAAATAAATTAATGTGTAGACTGTTTGGGAAAGCCAGGAAAAATATCTATGGCTTATTTCTCTATTTATATTTTTTCACTCTTCAAAAATACTTGTAAATGCAGAATGTATCATAGCTAAATTCTGTGTTGTCTGATGTCATCTTTATTATATAGCTCAGTGGCAAAGAAACGAGGTAAACTTTTTAGCTTTCTAAGGGAGAGAGCCTCTAATTTGCAAGATTTTGAATAGGTGAAGCTTTTAAATCAAGTCCTACATGAGCTTATAAGAATTTTGAAACTGTTTCCTGAACCATGTTGAATATTCCTTGTCAAACACAGTCTCACATGATGTTACGAGGCTGATATTAATGACTTTAAGATAATATCCCCTTTCCTGTGAGGAATGGGTTTTAATCATATCATAGAAAAAATTGACAGGAAACTTTAGCACCTCTCTTAGTAAATGAAAAAGAAGAAGAAGAAAGCAGATTAAATATTAGATGAATATTTCTACTCAGAGGGCAATTGAAGCATACCTACAATACTATTCAAGTATTAAGAAAAATTATTTTGCTCACAAATACCAAATGTCAATGTTTGTATTTGTTTTAATTTGTTCAATAAAAGAAAGATACAGAGAAGTAGAGAAAAAGAGCTCAGGAAAAGAGTTTCATTAAACTCTATTTTTTATATAGTTCAGTTGTGTTTTAGGAATTTTTCAAGTATAATATTTGAGGCCTTCATTTCTGAGTTTCTTTGTATATCACTCTCTGCCTGTCTAATTCCTCTTTTGAGGCTCATTTCATTCTCCTCATCCTTAACACAGCCTGCCTGGCCACGTCCCCCTCTCCCAGTGCCCCATTGCTCTGAATCCTTTCGGACTGACCGAATCTTCTCTGCGTCATCCTCCTCGACTAGAGTGTAGGCTTTTTGTGGGCAGGGTTCTTGTCTTTTATATTCTGCACAGTGTTGCCAAGCTTATAAAAAATAAAAAATTGCATTTGTCTACTTTCACAACGTTCTGTAACATACTCTCTTGGTTGTTTTTACTAGATGAAAAACAAAGATTCGGTTATGAGCGGTCTGGATATGATCTTGAAGAATCTGATGGCCCCGACGAGGACGATAATGAAAACGAAGACGATGATGAAGACAGCCAGACAGAATCAGTCCTGTCAGCCGCACCCTCGGTCACAGCCAGCCCGCAGCACCTTCCGTCCAGAGGTGGCCTTCAGGACCCTGTGGGTGCTGATGAGGACATCAGGATCAGCGATTGCTTTTCTGGGGCACATCCCGACCCGATGGACGTTCTGCCGAGAGCCTTGCTCACCAAGATGACAGTCCTGAGCGCGGTGCAGTCTGACTGCAGCAGGAAGACAGACTCTCCCGGGAAGGCCAGCCAGAGTGCCGCGAGAGATGGAGACGAGGTGATTGCTCCTGCAGACTCTTCCGGGTCACCCGAAGCTGCACCCAGATCCCCATGTCATCAGATGTCTGTGGACTATCCTGAATCAGAGGAGATTCTGAGAAGTTCTGTGGCAGGAAAAGCTATTTCTTTAACACAGGTATGATTGGAGGTGGTTCTTTTCTTTTCTTTTCTTTTTTTACCTATTAAATATGGGAACCTAATGGCTTAAGAAAATAATGCACCTAAATGATTTATTTATGTCCAAATCAGTTGGTATGACTTTATTTCTTTTTTGTTATATTTAAGAGCAGAGGACATTTATGTCCTTTGGGGTCTTGCTGAGTATTTTAATCAGAGTTCACATATTATATTGTAAATCTGTGAAAGAACCAAATGGTTCTTGAAAAATATACTCATTTATCATTATTTACTTTTTCCAAAATGTTTTCAAATGAAAAAATATATGTGTGCCAATTGAGAAGACAGATCCTGGGACTGGGTCGTTCCGTGGCTCCCTGTGCCTTATTTTGCCGCTGTTGATGCGATGGATTCGCACTACGTGATCCCTACATTTTGCGCTTTGCCGCCATTGGCAAAACAGCTGCGAGTTTCCATGGCAAAGTTAATGTGACCCAAAAACATATCAAGAAGTTCACTTTGCTTGAATGATCAAATTGCTGTAGCAGCCTGAGAGAGCTTTCTGCCCAAGCACTAGCTGAAGGCAGACACAGGCCTCGGGAAAGGCACGCTCCCTGCGCTATGAGCAGTTCCTGCTCTCCCTCTGGCTGTCTGTGACAAGTGATCGATTCCGGGAGGAATGCATTCTCCTCTCGCTGACAGTTCTCTTACCTCTGGTATATGTTGAATATTGCAATAGAATTTATTTCTAAATGTGGAAGATTTTGATTTGCTAGGTAACAGAGAAAAATAAAAAGACTGTAAAAACTTGGATTTTTTATAGACTAGCATAAATTAATATAACTTAGTTAAATTATACCGATATTTAACTTAAATTATTAACATAAAAATTAAGTTAATATGTAAATTAATGTAACTCTAAAGTATAGCACTAGATATTATCAAGGAAAAGCTAATATTTAGATAATAATCTTGGGTAGCAGAGAGGATGGGCCAGATGTGTCCCTTCCAATAACAGTTCGTTACTTTAATATTGGCCACCCATGCTCTAAGCTTCTCTGTCCCCAAATCTTCTGCATACTTACCTGTGCCTGGAAATCTGGTTTTCAGTAGACATTTTATAAAATACGAATGAACGAACAACTGCAGACCTTTTTCTTAATGACACCTCTTTACTTCATGAGCAAATAATCCTTCAGTTAATTTTTCCCCAATGAGTTGACAGACACAGCCAACTAATGTCTCAATTTCCCAGCAACTCCTAATCTCTGAAATAAGGTGGAGCTGGTGGCATCAGAAACAATAACAGCAACAACATGAAAACATAACTGTGTCCACCTCTCAGGTTTGCGCTCAGTAGGTGTCGAATTTTTCAAATTTGTTTGAAAAATGCGAAGGACTATACAAAATGTGTTCCTGTTATTTGTACTAGAAAAGAAATTAAATATGTAATAGAGTTTTTAATCAGAAATTTATTTTTAAAAATCACAATATAATTTTTTAGCAAGCTCCTCATGTTTATAAAATACAAATATATGCACTTTCACCTCAGGGGAAGGAATAGATTTAGCACCAGCATTTTAGCGCAGTGATTAAGGAAGCCCTGCCGTAAAAGGATTGTTCTCTCTTGTTTAGAGCTCGTCACCCCCAGGCCCTGCTCCCGCTGCAGCCAAGCGCAGCCCCCAGACGGCAGCTGGGATTCCCTCGGTGGCCTCTCCTCATCCTCACCCTCAGGAACAGAAGCCGCAGACGGCTCTGCAGCCGGCTCCAGGCCTGCCTTCGCCGCAGACCCATTTGTTCAGCCACCTTCCTTTGCATTCCCAGCAGCAGTCCAGGACTCCTTACAATATGGTTCCAGTCGGGGGAATCCACGTGGTACCTGCTGGCCTCACCTACTCCACATTTGTACCCCTTCAGGCTGGGCCAGTGCAGCTTACGATCCCTGCTGTCAGTGTCGTCCACAGAACCGTGGGCGCCCCTGGGGACACGGTCACAGAGGTGTCTGGCACTACAAATCCCACCGGAGTGGCTGAATTAAGCAGTGTTGTGCCATGTATTCCCATTGGCCAAATCCGTGTGCCAGGCCTTCAGAACCTCAGCACGCCGGGCTTGCAGTCGCTTCCGTCGTTAAGCATGGAAACCGTCAACATCGTGGGCCTAGCCAACACGAACGTGGCCCCGCAAGTGCACCCGCCGGGACTCGCTCTCAATGCCGTGGGACTGCAGGTCCTGACTGCAAACCCCTCCTCACAAAGCAGCCCCGCCCCCCAGGCCCACATTCCAGGTCTCCAGATCTTGAACATTGCGTTGCCTACTTTAATCCCCTCGGTCAGTCAAGTTACCGTCGATGCACAGGGAGCGCCCGAAATACCAGCTTCCCAAGGCAAAGCCCGCGAGTCGCAACCCACGCAGACTTCTGTAGCCGACGCAAACCAGGTCAGCAGGACCGAGTCTCCTCAGGGGTCACCTAAAGTCCAGAGGGAAAGCGCAAAAAAAGTTCTGGATCCACCCGCCCCTGCAGGTGACCACGCAAGGCTGGGTGGCTCAAGCAAAATGGACACAGAGAAGGCAGCCTCAGCAAATCATGTGAAGCCCAAGCCTGAACTCACCTGCATGCAGGGCCAGCTGGTGTCCCGGGAAGAACCTCTGCTGAAGGCACATTCTGAAGGTGTCACAAAGCCATCAGGCCGGCAGACCCTCTCTCCGGACAGGCAGGTGCCCAGGCCCACAGCACTGCCCCGAAGGCAGCGGCCTGTGCAGTTCAGCGACGTGAGCAGCGACGACGATGAGGACAGGCTTGTGATAGCAACCTAGTGGGGTTTATTTTCTATTGTTTCTTTTTTAATAACACTTAAAGGTTTCTTTGAAAACCCTCCTTTCCTTAAAGCACATTTTTCTGACATAAACTCATGACTAATCTTTGTGCAATCATGAACTTTTGACCAATAATCGTTGTTTTGTGTCAGCTGCAGCCATTTTTGTACATGTTGTATAGACAATTGTGCCTTTTAGGAGTTTTATGTTTAGAAACTGTACAAATTGTTGAATATCTATATACATAAAAAATATATTATATATGTATATGAAAACCAGGTAGTTATTTGTGTTTTAGTAAGGAAAACCTGTCAAATAAATCAAATGATTAAATTATATGTTGCACTGTTCAATATAAATTTTATGGCTGTGGGGCAGAGTTTCTGTGTGTAAATTAGTATGTAAACTCCATATTTATTGTATTCATATTAGTCTTTGAAAATAGGTCTGTCTTCCTCCTTGTGTAAGGCTGTAACTTTACACTTCAGACGGATTTTCTGTGTTATGAAATGTTTCAGTAAAATATTGTTTACTGACTTTACAGTTGCTTTAATTGTGCCTTCTTTATATCTATCTAGTCATCAGTAATCTGCATTTGGAAAACAGCCCTAGGTTCCATTCTCTCCTCGCCTCACCCCCACCCACCCACCTGGCTGTTGCCCAGGCTGGTCTCAGACTCCTGACTCCTGGCCTGAAGCCATCCCCCCACCTCAGCCCTCCTGAGTAGCTCCGGGACTGTGTGGCACGCTGCACCTGGTGTTTAGTAGCCTTTCTATAATGTGAAACTATCTGAAATCGATACAACTGAGAGACCTATTTTTCTTATTTGTCGAGAAGTCATTTTGTAGTTGTTATTGGATGAAATATTTAAGAACACTTTCTGTAAGTTCATATGGCACAGAGCCTGAAATGTACAAAGTTCCTAAATGTGGGTAGGGAAATTTCTAGTAAATGTGAAATAAGTTAGAAAACAATGATCCTGAGAGCTTGGCTTGTGATTATTTCCTGCCCTGAGAGGTTTAACTGTCCTTACTCATTCAGAAAAATGGGGTGGGGGGTGCCCACCATTACCACTGCAGTGATTTGCATTATTACCTAAGGATTACAGATGCTAGGTTTGTGAGAAAAATATTTAATGCTGGAATTTAAATATTTAGCACATCAATGTATTCACATTCTTAAAAGCCTACTTCGTGAAGATTGCAAGGGCATGAACTTGGTGAGACAACAGCATGGCCTGTGGGTGGGGGATGGTGTGTACTAGGGAGTTCAGAGTCCCCACTGCTAGCCTGCTCACTGCTTCATGTCTGTGACTTTGGGAAAGGCACCTGCATCTCATCCTGCACGTCCTGATCTAAACTTACATTTCCAAGCTGCGAAACAGGCTCTGATGGACCTGTGGTGCTTTAGACGCCTGTTTCTATTTACATTTACACCTTTCCACAGATTGAAGTATCAAAATTCTCAAGAACAATAAAACTACATTTTATATTTTATATTTTAAAAAGATTTGAAAAGAATTTTGGAAACTTTGGATCTAGGAATTGCAATGCCCTATTGATATAGTTGTGGAAAAATGAAGTCCATTATCTGTCCAATTTCTCAAAATTAATGTTTTAACTTTGTGTCATGAACCTATAGTAAGCTTTTATTACCTAAAACTTTAAAGCAGTATAATAAACATGTTCTTAAATCCGTAACCATACTTTATATATATGACTTCTCTAAATTCAAAAGTAATGCTCAGAATTTTATAATAGTATTGAGGTTTTTTTTTTTTTTAGTTTGTATATACTTTTCTTAATTTTAAGAATTCCTGCATTTAACCAAAGATGAAATGTAATATGCTTAGATGTTCCCTTAGAAATTTCATAATGCTGTAATTTACCTTCCTCTTATACTTTGGGCTTTTCAAGATTCATTACATTATGCATATACCTTTAATATTAGTGACTGTGTGCTTTCATGAGGCTTTTCAAATATTTTGCTAGTGTTTGAAATATGCAGCTACATAAGAAATATTACTAAATTGTGTATTACATTTTGAAATAATCACATAGACAAAATAGATAAGGAAATAGTTCATTTGAAATGCTTCTCCAAAGTCATCTTTTCCCAAAAAGTATCAATCACTTGATACTCTCAAATAGAAATGATTTGCAAATAATATAATTCAGAGACCTAGTGAGACTACATTTGACTTTTATTCTGTTGTGCTGTCATGAAAGACCCAGGTCAGTAAAGAACTAGGGTGCAGTGTCATAGCAAGTCTCTTTGATAAGTTGTTGACAAAACAGGTGAAAAGCATAATATGCAACAATTTCAGTATTTTCTTGTATGAATCCACTGCAATTCCATCATCAGAAGTGTTGGGAAAAATAGCTGAAGAACCAAAGGTCACTTTTCTAGTTTTCAAAGATTAGTATTCTGTTTTATAAAAATTTGTCATGCATTAACATAAATCAAGGGCATTCATGTAACTTATTTTCATTTCCCAAACTTTAGGCCACAGTGATAATTATTTCTTTCAGAATGATAATTATCTGATGATATTTTAATGTAGAGATTTTGTTTCTAATTTTTTTTACATAATACAGCTATGATTTTCTTTTCACAGAAAAAGTATAAACACTTTTCTGATTAGTTAATCCCTGACCTGAATTATAAATGATGGCTTTTAATAAAGAAAATGGAATATGATTGTTATTTTTGTTGGAAAGACTGTCAAGATAGTTTGTATTTCTTTCTTGATACATGCTCAGGTCAGATTATAACATCAGTGCTCTTTGTGACTTTCCTGTTTTTAACCTTACATTTTGAGATCAACTTCAACATCAGAAAGGTAATTTTCATTAATTGTGTTTCAAAACCATCTATAAATTCTAGACACAGTATGTTAAATATCCTTAAAACAAAAATCGCTCAAAGTCATTTCCCATGACTTTGGAAAATTATTTATTATTCAAAGAAGGTTAGTAGATATATATTTATTAATATATGTTAATGGCAGTAACTCCCTGCTGTCATTACCTAAAAAAGAAGAGGACAGATTTAAAGCAAGAATAATAAACCATTTTTCTCTACAAATTACTAATAATATACAGACAGTCCCTGACTTACAATGTTTCAACTTACAATTTTTGACTTGAGGATAGTGAGAAAGCTATACGCATTCAGTAGAAGCCATGCTTTGATTTTGAATTTTGATCTTTTCCCTGGCTAGCAGTATGGGGTATGCGATACTCTTGCAATGCTGGGTGGTGGCAGGGAGCCTAGATCCCAGTCAGCTATGCCATCACGAACGTAAGCACCTGATACTGTACTATGTACTGTATCTAATAAATTACAGGAGCTGTTCAAGACTTCATTTAAAAATAGGTTCTGTGTTAGATGGTGTTGCCCAACTGTAGGTTAATGTAAGTTTCTGAGCATGTTTAAGGTAGGCTAGGCTAAGGTAAGTTAGGTGAATGCATTTTCAACTTAAAAAATTTTCAGCTTACTATGAGTTTATGAGAACATAACCACATCATAAATCAAGGAGCATCTGTAATCTGAAAATCATGAGGCATTTACTTAACCACTTCAGTACGGCGCTCACCGGCCGCGAAGCCTTGCCCACAGCCGGCACTCACAGTCCGCACGGTAGTGTGTGCTGTGCATTGACGACGAATCCATTTTGCTCTTGTGTGATGAGGAAAGCTTTAAAGCACTGAAAGCTTGTTTTACTTTACAGGCAGCTTTAGAAAAATAACTATAATAACTCCTACTAAGGACTTGTTAAAAGGTCACAGATTCGTAGTAACTTATTAGCTGAACTTACACACTGCAACTGCAGAGATAAAAGTAAAAGCTTTTGGCTGTCGACTAAAGTCGACACTCGGCTGTGGGCCTTCATATCATGGCTGTCGGCTAAAGTCGACGCTCGCGTTCATCTGTGGCTGACACCGAAGTGGTTAAATATGTTGGGTTCCTATTAGCCATTGCACACACAGGCTTGTCTGGAACCTTGCTCATACAAGGTTCTGTAAAAGGCACTTAAGCATAAAAGTTAGAGACGTAACCTGCTCTTAGGTATTTTGTGTCTTCTGAATCGGGCTTGGGTCTGAAGAAGACTCTTGGGCATCCAAAATCCAGTAAAGTACCAACAAACTCCAATACTATGCAAGATGCAAAAGAAATTAGAAGGTACACTTTCTACCCCAAACAAGCATGCCTGGTTAAGACAAATCACATAAACTAGGGAATAATACTAGACTACATACATCATAGAAACCACAGACTATAAATGTATGAGAGTCAAGAAAATTATTGCCTTCAGGAATTAAAACATGGTTTGTGTATGTTGGGGACTGCTGTATTTTGAAGGAGGTACAGGATTGGGGACTTTCGAATAGACGTGATGCCAAGCAGTAGAACAAAAACAGAGTCATGAAGGCTAAGATGAGCATGTGCCGGGGACCAGTCTAAGTGGAAGAGAGGATTCACCCTACCTTCAACACATACTTAGCACCAACAATGTAGAAAGCACCTTGGGAATGCAAATTTAATGCAAATTAAATGGTGTCTGCCCTCCAGGAGCTTAAGTTCTAGCAGAAGAAGAAGATGCAAAGTATCTTGAGTGGCATAAAACCGGATACAACCAAGTGCGGTAGGATTGCAGATGAGGGAGAATTCCTGCCTGAGTTGATGAGGGAATGTTTCAAAGAGATTGTGGTGTCTAAATTTGGCCTTGAAGGGACTTTGTTAAGCAGAGACAGTAGATGGGACGTTATAGGCGGAATGTGGAGGAGAATCAGCGTTTATGTCTATGCCATCTGTAATCTTATTTAATCAGAGTGTTAATGGAAAAAAAAAACCTCACAGTCTGTAAAATAATTTAAAGAGTTTATTCTGAGCCAAGTGTGTATGACCAACAGCCTAGAGCCCACGGCCTTAAGAGGTCCTGAGAAAATGTTCCTGAGGTGGCCAGGTTTTGGTTTTATACATTCATGGAGACAGGAATTACACATAAAATCATAAATCTATACATGGAAGGTGTACATTGGTTTGGCCCCGAAAAGACAGGACATCTGGTCAGGGGAGGGATAGGCTTGGCATGTTTTAAGTTAAGATAAGGAAGTTTGTTATCATAGACAAGCCACCAGACACATGGACATATACTGAGACTCAAGTGACCTGTTAAGTAAATGGATGGGTTTCCTGCAGATGTGGTTTAACCTTTGTCTTGCATGGCCTTAGGTCCTGTTAATGATTTAGTATCTTGTTGTTGCAAACGGTAACTCCAAAAGGGAGGGGGTGTGACAAGGTGTGTCCAATCTCCCTTTTCTTCATGGCCAGCGACTCAGCTTTAAGGTTTTTCTGGAGCCCCCTTGGCCAAGAGGGGTCCGTTCAGTCAGCTGGGGAGCTTAAGATTTTATTTTAGTTCATAAGAGCAGGAAGGATTATCTCCCCATTTTATAGGTGAGGAGCCTGCATCTCCAAATGTTATGAAACCTTGTCCTGCAGATGCTGGAGCTGGAATCTGAAACCAGGATTGTGTGATGCACCAGCTCTGCACTTACACAAAGGTGCAGGAAACGTGAAAGCACTGAGACGAAGAGAATAAACAATGTCATGATAACATTATGGGTTGGATTTAAGGATGATTAGTACTGTGTGAGCTTGTCGTATGGAAAGGGCACTCAATGGGTCAGAGTCATGTAGGGAAAGGAGCACAGGCTTTTAGATTCAAAAGACCTTCTACAACATCATTTCTCTAATGTGCTAATAATTTATGGGGGACAGTGGCAATCACAGGACAGCAGAAGTAAGGAGGAAAGGAAAGTAATGCAGAGGAGGATTGAAAGCAAACAGGTTATCCATTGCCAAGCTGGCCACAGTATCCTTTCTTTTTAATTGGTAGATGCAATAAAGTTATAGGAGACATTTGTTGATGCTCAAATAGATGAGACTCTGTGTCTAAGAAGATCAACCCGCTGGAGAGATGGGCTGGATATGAATAAAGCAGACTTTAACAGAAAAGCAGAAGCTCTGGTTCTTGGGCTGAAAACTTTACTAAGAAACATAGCAGTGTCATTTATACAAAGTTCAGTATGTGCCATCCTCCTTCCTCTTCCCCTCCCCACCCCAAGAAAAAGCATAATCTTGAGAATATTAAAAATACATTATTTAGACCCAGGTAAAAGATAATCACCCTCCACTAGTTCCTCATGATCAGAGCATCCTGGGAGCATCGTCCCAAACTGGGATTTGTGAACTCCAAGCTTGAACAAGATACAGAGAAATGAGCACATTTTGAGGCCAAGCCAGGAAGGCTGGAGGCAGGACAAGCTGGTGATTCCTCGTGATAGCCAAAAGAAAGCACCTAGGGAGAGTCACAGAGCAGAAATGAGGAAGTTGTCTTTCCCGTGGGGGAAAATGAGAGTTCAGGGATTATGAAAGAAGGGCAGGTGGGCTTTTGTGAGGGACACTGCATGTCCCCATTAATGTCTCCATTAATTTTTGTGTGAAACCAGTTTTAACTTTACAGCAAGAAGCTAGTGGGAATTCATGGTTCACAAACTAAAACTCATATTTACATAATAACCAGACATAAATATGGAGGAACATACTCATCTTCAAAGAAGACTGCAAGACTGCAAGATCTAGTATTATTCACATCAATTCTTTAACCCTGTGGTCCCCAACCCCCGGGCCACGGACCTGTCCCATGGCATGTTCGGAACCCAGGCCACGCAGCAGGAGGTGCGTGGTGGGTGAGTGAGCGAAGCTTCATCTGCATTTACAGCCGCTCCCCATCGCTCGCATCACCGCATAAGCTCCGCCTCCTGTCAGATCAGCGACGGCATTAGATTCTGCATTATGGTGAGTTGTATAATTATTTCATTATATATTACAATGTAATAATAACAGAAATAAAGTGCACAATAAACAGAATACACTTGAATCAGCCCAAAACCATCACCCCCACAACCCAGTCTGTGGAAAATTTGTCTTCCATGAAACCAGTCCCTGGTGCCAAAAAGGTTGGGGACTGCTGCTTTAAGCTGTATCACGATCAGTGAGGGGAGGAAATGCTTAATTGTCCTTCCCTCCACTTGATTCTGAAGCAGTGAACGCTGAGAGTTTGGATTCTGAGAACAGGATCTGTTCTGAGGAAGCTGATAGGGGCAGCTGAGATGAGCCCCAGGCTCAGATCTGTGATCCACCGTGAGATCTACAGGGTGTCCCAAAAGTCTCCATACAAAGGAAAAATTTTGTAATGAATATTTGGTAAGTAAAGTTACATTTAACTACAATTTCGCATTTTCCCTATGCATGGCAACTTTTGGGACACCCTGTATTATCAAGAAGAAGGATCAGGCAGATGTTTTTCTCAAAGTCATGAATCGAGTTTTGCTCGGTTTATAGTTTCAGCCTTTTAGACATAATTAAAATAAAAAGTCCTTGTGACATTTAACAAAAGTTTTCTGATTATTAATACCTTGCTTTTATTCTCTGAGAAACTAGGGTTATCTCATTCCATCATGCCTGAGGCTTACATTAGATACTGAAGGATTATATTTTTGAGGTGCTGGTTTTTGGTGGAAGTAGGTATTACATACTGAGGTAATGAAGGAAGAGTGGAAGTTAAGTATCTAGGTAAGTTTTTATTTTTATTTCCCTACCACCTGGGCCATACATCTAATTCTGAAAAGACGTAACCAATTTAGGTGATTATTATGACACTTCAAATTAAATAAGAAAATATCCTGGCTTAAAGAGATATCTATAAATTAGTTTCAAATTAGGTAAATTTTCTTAGTACTTAAACTGACAAGATATTCTTACTAGATAGAAGCTTTGAGATTATATGCAGATCATGCTCTGTTGGTATGATAGAGTATTCTATGAACAAGGCACATTATATATAATGTAGCATCTTTAATTTTAGCAGTTACAACAAATGCTGTACTATATGATGTTATCCCCATTTTATGGTTGAGAAAATTGCTTAGGATTACAAAGCTAGTTTAGTAGCGAGGCTGGGATTTTAAACTAGGTCCATTTTTTTCCACTGTAGCATGCTGCTTTTTTGGCAATGATATATAGTAATTGGGTTGTATTGTATTTATTTTTAGGTGAAAATCTATTTAGCATTCATAAAGCATTCAATTTAAATTTCCTACTGAAATGAGTATGTCCAGTGCCATGTATATTTGTGTAGATAGATAATAGATTTTACAACCTTTTTCTATGCCCTTTCTTACAATTGATATAATATTAGGCATAAAAATATTTAGTGAAGAAACATTTAATTTAAATAGCAGGAGATAAAAGGGCAATCCAAAGTGACAATTCTAATCAAGCGTAAAATGTGTATATTTCCAAGTATATTAGGTTTCAATTAATCATTATTCAGAAAAATGTCTTTGTTACATATCGTATGATGATATGTTAGATTGAAGGTAGGAAAGTTGAGCATAGATTCACATTGTTTTGGGGTATAGACATGAGTTGAATACAGCACAGCATATTATAACAATATTTTAAGTCCCTGAGTTTGACACTTTCAGAAATATTTCCAAACAGAAATGAGGCAATTTTCTATTACATTTGAGAGCAAAGATAGTTATGTAACATATTTCTCCTAGGAAAGGTGGCATCAAATTGTATTGCATTTTTATGCACAGATTTAAATATAATGGAAAACAATAATAGGAATTTAGATGGAAATGAAGATGTTTATAAATTTTATGTACAAAGGCAGTGAGAGAGAAAAAGAAATATTTGTTTTATTTAGCAAATGATTCCATAGCAGTATAAGCCAATAGGGAAGTTAACTTTTTTTCTTCTTCTAATTCTTTCTTTTGGTTCCTGAAATGTAGAAGTGAATCATTAAGCATCTTTTATGTTGTCCATATATTTGTGGGCTCTAAAAAGATATTTCATGACAACCAATAGACGTTTGTTATGTAGTTGGTTTTGCTTGAGACAAGACATCTTTCATTTGTTTTCAGTTACTTAAAAGACAGTATGTTTAGTTACCTATGAATGTTGCCAAATGGGATCTAAAGAAAGCATGTTAGGTGAAAGACATCAAGGCTTTACATTCCTGGAGGTCAGTCATGGAAAGAAAAGCCAGCTTTGAGATCAGTCAATTAGCCAGGCATGCTTAGTTTTCTTTGCTAATAGCAAGGCTTATTTTTGCCTTGTAGGGTCAAATGTTAAGACTGGTTTTGATTCAGCAGTTGTACCCTTTGATATATTTGAATTTAGTTGTTTTGGGACATCTCTATACATTATACAGCAAGACATTTTCCCTTACTTCATTCAGCATTCATATTCACTAGAAATAGTTTACAATTTCATGTAGAGTCTACTTATTTCTAATAAACCACATGCGATCATAATAATTATTGATTGAAAAATCCAGTCTCCATGAAAAGGATGCTAACTATTCTGATGAAATAACTTGCATCGTTTCATAGTCGACAAATCTTTTGAATCCATGTCAATTAGAAGAAACTGAACTTCAAAAAAATAATCTATGGGGAGAAAAATAAAATAATTTTTAAAATGTACTTAAAAAAATTCAGACCCAAATTATTAAAGAATTCTTTTTGTTAATGGTCATGAAGTTAAATGCTTAATAAGAAATAATTTTTGTGGTTTCAGCCTCCATTGGAAATAGTTGTAAAATATTTACTACATAATGTATCAACCCTCTTTGATGCTTAAAGCAACCCGAGTGCCTCCAGGTCAGTGCTCTGATGGTCTTTTAAATGGAGATAAAGATCAGAATTGACACAGGGACCCCAGGGACCGATCCTAGAAAAATGTTTTGTTTGTTTTGTTTTGTAACTAAACAAATTCCTGCGAACACTTTGTTGTCATTTTTCTAAATCCTTCAAAAAAAGAGGGATTTGGGAGACACAATAGATTCAGGCATCAAAACATTTAAAGTTTCTGCTATAGGTAGAGTCATATGTTCTTTAGAATTTCAGTTGAAAAAGATAAAATATTTTCATGACAGACTTCTATTGTCTCTTAGAGGCACTTAAAGTTTTCTGTTTCTGTTGCTTTTATTGTTGCTATTTAAATAACTGTCTCTTCAACATGTAGAATACATGCTCGATGTATTTGTAAATGCTTTGTAAAAATTGTACATTTCATTAATTCAATACAGAGTTAGGGGCCACTTAGAACTGTCGGCTGGAGTGTGGTTGAAGTCTAGTTCAATCTCTGCACAAGGATTATTTCAGTGGCTATAGACTATATTCCTAATTGTTATGTCATCTCACAAATTTATGACCAAATGGGGTATGGACAAAAGAGAATAGATTTGCAAAAAATATGTCAAGATTTATAATCTACACATTGCAACCATATTATTAGTATCTAGTTAACAATTCACAAATTATTAATTAACTACTTATTAGTATCTAATTACTATTTATTAGTATCTAATTAATATTAGATAGTGCTGATGTTCTATAAGTTTATCTTTTTGTCAAATCAAATCATAAGCTTAACTGTAGGTTCTTTTAAGTATTGCATATGGAAACAAGTAACATAGTGCTTAAGAACAGATTGCCTGAATTCACATCCCAGGTTGACAACTTACCAGCTAATTGTCAAATTATTTACTTTTTGTGTTTCAGTTTTCTCACCTGTAAGTTATTGCAAAGGTAAGTACCCATGTGACAAAACTTTTAGGGAAGATTAAAGCATGTAAGGTAGTTCGCAATTCATGGTACACAGTAATATCTGAATAAATGTTAGCACTAATTATTAGAGTTTTTTAATCATTCTGAATGCTTTACAATAGGGCAGATACTAACGGGGCACATACCGCAGCCAAGACCATGGTGAGATCTTTGTCTGTGATTATGTTAAAGACTCCTTACACCCTGTTATTAAATGTGGTGCTACGTTTAAAATGTTTTCTAAGTGCTTTGCAGAAAAACCAGACTAAGCAGAAGTAAAATGAATAAACCAACAGGTCATTTCTAACAGCTTATGTGAACTCTTCTTTTTTAAAATTCAAAAAAGTCAAGTGTTCCTGTGTGTTCTCAAAAAGAAGACAGGGTGTCGGTTGGCGGGAGAGTGTGTGCAATCTTTGTGGATGATGAAGGGCAATCTGGAAAGGAAGGCTCTGGGCTCTCCTGGGGTTGGCTTTATTCTTGGTGGAACCGAGCAGGGAGTGGGCACAGAGAGGGGTTTTCTTCCCAGGTGATCACAGCTGGGCCCTCCATAGAGCCCGGGCCTGCCCAGAGACCATCCTTAGATAAACCTCTTGATGCTGCTAGGAGCCCACGTCAGCCACTTAGTCTGATGTCTCTCTGCATCTCCAGTTATGCTGGAACTCATCGCCTGGCAACTTCCAGGTTACCCCCACAGAAGACAGGAGGATATCTGAATTAGAATGTCAGGTGGTGGTTAGAAATAGTTGATTACTCAGAGTGGTATATGGCTTGACACTAGGTAGTTTCATTTTTTTAAGTCTTGGGTGTGTTTTAAGAATCATAGGACTTTAGGAATAAAAAGCAACCTTGAGCTTACTCCTCCATTTCATAAATGAAGAAAGTGATATCCAAAGAGGGTAAATACTCTCTGTCCCTTAAAAGTGATAAGAAGGGGCCACGTTCATGGTAGCCACTAGCACAGGCTCTGGAGACACAGTGCCTGGGATTATGTCCTTTCTCCTCTACCTACAAGCTTTTTAAACTAGAGAAAGTCGTTGAACCTCCCTGTACCTCAATTTCCTCATCTATAAAATGGGCATAATAATACCAACCTCAGAAATCAGTGTGAGGATTAAATGAGATCTCATATAGGGCATTTGGCAGACGACCTACATAGGCCGCAGTAGGCATGCAAAATCCCTCTTATTTCTGGTACATTCATTGTTATTAATTTGGGGAGACCAAAGTTAAAAATCTGAAACCAGAAGACAGTGGCTGACAATCAAACGTCCCTTCATGCTCTGAAATTTTGACTTTAAACCACAGTGTGTCTTTCTAATGGGCTAGCTAAGCGATAGGGAGAACTTTTGTGTTTGGTAATATTTGTTTTTGTTTTTAATTTGTATGTCTCCCATGTCAGTATTCGAAGTACTCGAGAGAACCAGATATATAACATTCATACTTGTAATGTTAAATATTTAAATGAATTTGATTAATTTATAAACAGTGTTTGAAAGGCTTTGATTTATTGGGCTTCTATTTCTTGTGACTTTAATTTGAATCGCCTAAGATAACGTTTCAAAGTATAACCACAAAACAGGAAGCTATAAGCTTATAAGGAAACACATGGAATGCTACCTTTATGACATTGAGGTAGAAAGGGCTTGCAGGTAAGAAACAAAAAACAAAAATCATGAAGGTTCATAAATTCAAGTTCATCAGGAGGTGAAACTTTGGGGCTACACAAAAACATTAAAATGTTCAAAAGACAAGTTAGATTGGGAAAAGACATTTGCTTTTGTATATCTGACAGAGGCTTCTCATCCAAAACATATTTAAAGTATTTTACAAGTCAGTAAGAAAAGGTCAAATGACCCAGTAGGAAAATGTTCAAAAGGTAAGAGTTCTTACACAATCATAGTAGAAAAAATACAATTGTGCAACAGATACAAGGAAAAAAATGTACATCTTCAACAGAAATAAGAGGAATGCAAATTAAAATGAAATAAGGTTATTTTATAACCAGATAGGCAAATATTAAAAATCTAAGCTCATCTGGTGTGGGTCAGGCTGTGGAGGAAGCAGTGTCTTCAGACCCAACTGGCAGAGGGAGGTCTGAGTCGTGGGAGCTGTTGCAAAGCACAATTTAGCAGTGTTTATTAGAAGTGAAAATGCAGAGTCTGTGTGCCAGCAATCCCCGCTTCCCCATATCAGCCCTACAAGAACACTTACCAACAGGACATGAACAAAAAATTCACTGTGTGATTTTGTTGTTGTCGTTGTTGTATTGAAAAATTGTAAACAAATCTAAATGTCTTTCAATAGACCAATGCTTAATAAACTATAGCATTTTCCTTCTCTGGAACACTAAGGGTGACTAAAAAGAAAGCATTAGAGGGATGGATGGATCTCCAAGACATATTTTGAGATAAAAATAACCAGTTGCAGAAGAATTCATACTATAGGATATAATTTATATTAAAAATACAGAGAGACATAAATAAATGGAGTATAGAATTATGCAGTCATATATCTTTATGTAAATGCATAGGACAAGGCATGGAATGACACAGCTCCCAGCACTGGACGTCCCCAGGGAGGCACCGAAGATTGTGGGAAAGGCATTCAGGGCGTGGTTGCGTTGTATGGAGCAAACGAATAATATGTACGCTTGTTTTCTACCCGAGCTGAGAACGAATTAATATGTATGTAGATGGAGACTCAAATGCCAGCTTTGTGACTGATGGAGGCTGTAATGGAGCAGGTGGCTTAGGTTCACCACCAAATGGGCTTGTAGTGGTTGTTCTCTCACCTGCTGTCATTTTTGCCTTCCCTGCATTCATTCCCACCCCAGCCCCACCCCTGCCACCAGGCCAAGCTTTGGGGCAGTTCACGAGAAGGGGAGTTTAGTTCTGCGTAACTCCACATTGGTCGGAGCCAGAAAGTAAAGAGACAGATTTCTCAATCTTGTAGTTTTTCATAGGCTGGCTCTACCATACTTAGAAATATGCACCAGTGGTGGTCACCACCAGTTAGATTACATGTTTCTCCATGTCATCCCTGGCAGCGGTGAGGATGGAAGGCACAGAGCACAAGAAGCCCAAAGCCAAGATTGCTCTTGTTATTACTGCTTTTGCTGTTACTGTTACTATTGTTCCATGAAGATGAGGAGTGTTTCCCATAACAGTATTATCTACAAGTAATGTTTTCATGGTTTTTTTAAAAAAAGAAATGTATTCATGTAACCAAGTAAACAAGAACAAAATTTAAATAGAAATCTACAATGAGGTTAGGCATTTACCCTAACACTAGTTACTTATAAATAATATTTTAATGCTTGCAAAAAGGATCATGTCATAGCATGTCACATTTGTGTAATAAAACAAAAATTAAGATAGAAAACATCATGGGAAACTACATAACTATGACATGAATTTTCTTTAAAAAGGATAGATAACATTTCTATGAAATTTATTGTGCAGAATTTTAATAAGCTTTACATCAACGTCAATATACACTCAAGATATTGAACAGCATTTGTGAAATAATGAGAAATAATAATTATTAAAATGTATGACAGTCTACCATGTGCCAGGTATTCTGCTAAACGCTTTACATGTTTTTTTTTCATTCAATTATCTTATTAACACTATGAGGTCAGCCACTTCTTTTTAGTTAAGGAAACTGAGGCTGAGAATGGGTAAATATTTTTCCAAAGTCCCCGAAAACTTAAACCCATTTCCACTGTGTATTTATCTTGCTTTTCCTTTATACCCATTATTGAATAAGCTGACTGTATGCATTTTAAATTAAAATAAATTCAACTGTTTTCTTGGCATATATACTTGTAGTGATTCACAAACTTCAATCGTCACCTACTGAGGAGAAAGAGTTTTTTATTCTTATAAATTATAATTATAAACATTCAATATTTTTACAGGGAAAAATGTATCTGTTTATGCTGAGTATTTAAAAATCACCTACAGATTTGCTCTAATTGTCAGCCTCTCCAAAATTATTATTGTTTCTAAATCCCTTAACAAGTAATTATAAATAGATGTTTGGGTATGAAAAATAAGAAAGATATCCATTGTTTCCTGTATTTCATAAATACCATATAATTTCCTTCCATCAGAATTTCCATTTGAATACTGTAATAGTGTTAGGCCACACTCTGGGCTCCTGTGTATATATGGGAAGAATCCACAAGTTCTTTTCCTTCTGGGCTACTTTAGATCTTTCTCTACAATGTTATAATTTTACACAAGAGACTAATAATCAAATATATGAACGTTTTGTTTTCATTTGCAGCAAAGGATGTTTTATCATAAAAGCTGCTTCATGCTGGACAGGCTTGGGAGGCTCTATCAAGTATGGGCATAAATAGCACGTGATTTCATTAAGATACATTATATGTAGCTGTATCACAATGATGACAGACTCACAGGCTAACAAAGATATGTCAAGGTAAGAGCTGATGCTATGAATGTGCAGACGGTTTCATAATTCTGACTATACATATGTCTAGCTTGGCTCATAAACTATCCAATCTGTTATTGCACAGAACTGAGATAATCCAAAAGAAAAAGTATGTGGGAACTTCGAGTAGATTCTTGAGACAAAGAAATACACCCAAATGCTGGAACATATACTTCCTTACTAAAGTCAGTAGTTGAAAATGTGCATATTACCCTGGATGCCATTATACTAGCACAAGTGTGCAAAGGTCAGCGTTTGCGTTTGTCAGAGTGTAGATTTGGTTTTTCTCATCTCATAAAACATGGAAGCTGACATCTTGATGACTCACCTTAAAATCCTTTTTTTCTCTTTTGATTGTGATAATGCATTTCGGGGTACAAACTAAAGAAGCTACTGTTTTATTTGCAAAAATAGACTGAGATTATGATTAGAGGCAAGATATAGGAGCTATGGAATACCTCATGTGTATTCTCCCAAAACCTGATTCCCCAGATATCCAAATTCATTATTCTATTGTTTATTCTCAGTGCATTTTCCTAAGACTTGGAAATTAGACAAGTCCATACACGGGGCCCACAGTTTCAAGCACTCCTTGTATTGACAATAGGTTACAAAGATAGCACGAAAAAGAAGAAAGCAATTTAAGATGCTAATTAAAGCACCTAAAAATAAATTTTATTAACTTATCACGTGGCAAAGTCAAAAAGAAAATAATTCACACATATTATCAGTACCATTTTTTCCTTTTTGTTTTTAAAACAAAAGTTTTCTTTTTATTTAAAGAAAAACTAAGAAAGAAAATTGTGTGAAGAATCGCACTCAGAAATTGCTTCTTCATGCCATGCCTCAGGGATTTAAGGCAAAAAGATGAGAACAACAGTATATAGATCACAGAGCTAGCAGATTATTGACAGACCGAAGAGATTTATTGCTCCCTGCCCCTTCTTCCCACTAGTATTAATAGAAAAAGTTCTGATGACATGTGAATTAATATGAAATCAGGTTTCATAGTGATTTCAAATAAAATTTTCACTTTCATTTAGGGCTGAAGGAAATGCCTGTTTCTTCAGAGAGAAAGGATGAGGTGACATTGTGGCCGAGTCTTGGACCGGGGCCAGAGTTCCACATGGGTTCTCCCCCCCAGCTCCACCACTTGCATTCTTTGTAACTTGTTCTCTCTGATCTTCCATTTCTTCTTTATTAAAGAACGACACATAGCCAGGTGTGGTGGCGTCGTGTGCCTGTAGCCCCAGCTATTCTGGAGGCTGAGGCATGATGATCACTTGAGCCCAAGGCTTTGAGGTTGCAGTGAGCTATGATCATATCACTGTACTTACTCTAGCCCCGACGACAGAGCTAAATCTTGTCTAAAAAAAATAAAATAAGACACATGCCACTCTTGCCTCAAAAGAGCCTTGTTAGGAAGATCCAATGAAGAAATGCAGAATAACCTAATAATATAAACAGTACTCTGCAATTAGAAGGTGTCATTATTAATATCAGAATTTCTTTATGATTTCTAATGGGGGTGATACTGTGTGTGCATGCTTACTGCACGTGTGGTCTCCATGCAGGTGGTGGCCCTACCCAGTGACTCAGGAAAGTATGCACATTTAGCACTGAAGGAAACCTATTTTTTTTAAAGTGAAAAAGCAAAAATGATGCCAGCAACCAAACTGCAATGTAATATTATTTATGGGGGAGTCTGTGTCACAGGACATTTAAAAGGAGAAAACTTATATAAGAAAAAAGAAAATGTCATTTCAACTAAAACAGCTAAGAAGAAAATGATTTTTAAAAAAAATTCCAGAAAAAATTTTAAGCCAAAATGAAACACAAGAAACTTTAGGGGTGAAGGCTAGAAAAAAAAAAAAAAAAGAAAGAAACTTTAGAAGGTACCAAGCTTAGTTTTAATCCTTTTCAATAAAAACAGGAAACATTGAGAACAAATGAATTTCTAAACAAGGTAAAACAAAGCTGTTGTTTTTACTGGTCTTAACATCCTCTGCAGTATTCACATTAAACAGGGGAGGGGAGAGAGAGGGGGAGGGAGAGAGACAGGGAGAGAGGAGGGAAGAGGAGGGGATGGGAAAGGAGGGGAGGGGAGAGGAATATTTAAAGGATACAACTCCTTTTCTGTGGAGCAAACTCTGGCTCCAGCACCCTCTTGTGTTTATTAAATATTCTGTGCAGACGTCTGGGTTGCCAGCTACGTTATGGAGTTCTTGGAGATGTGTTCTTCACTGGTCTTTCAGATAAAAGCCCTTATTTTTTAGATGAGAAGTTTAACTGAGATAAATAAATTTTAATCCCTTAATTCAATCATGTCCTACTTGGACTAGAATTCAGATGTCCTGATTTCTAATCTTCTTGCCACTTTTTATGGTTTTTCACATTTACAAGATAGGATCATTTAATTATTGGACAATGATTTCAACTCATTTTTGGATTCTGTCTAGCCACCTACACTCAAAATAATATTGAAACACATACCTTCAAAAGACAGATATGAATCTAAACTAACTGTGTCTTAAAAATTTGTTACATCCCTTGAGATAGGAGGTAGAAAAACAAGGGGTGGAATCTATACTTATATTTGTCCATGTGAAGTGAATAAAGTTTGAACTATAAATAGCTAACAAAAATAAATGTAAAAGAATTTCAGATTATTAAACTCAATAATACTTAAGGAACTACAGTGGCAGGGATTCTAGACCAAATCACATTATTAATATGAATGCATGCATAGATTGATAGATGGATGGATAGATAGTTTGGGGGAGAGGAAGTTTGTCAGAATTTAAAAGGGGACTTTTCAAATTCTTCTGTCAGCTCATTTTATTTGAGGGAAGACAGATAATATGGGGTTGCCTTTCCTTTTTGGCTTCAAGAGACCATAGGTAGAGCGTTTTCAGCAAATATGGGTCTCTCAAAGCCTTTGTACTGAGACTGCAGCTAATATATTTGTCTCCACTTTGTGGTCTGATCTGGAATTTTCTAGAATGTTAGCTACAAAAGATTTAAATATTAATGCCTTTAAGAACTTTTAGCACAAATGTCAAAATTTTTTCTTTATCATCTACTTACAATTATAGCATCATCATACTAAATAAGACTCAGACAAATTTCTCTTTATTCCACCGTACCAGAACTGTACACAAAAATGATATATTTTGATCTGTAGTCATTGCCATCTATTAATGTAGCATTCATAACCAATCTCATTTCAGCAGACTATATTTGCATTTTAATTTCATTATGCTCAGAATAATGAAGCTATTGGTGCTTTCTTTCATTTTCCTTTTTATTAGTCCTCTTAAATTTGAACTCCAGCCCTTTTGTGCATCAATCTGTTGTAACAGATAGAATTTTTTTAGAATGCATTTTCTATTTCTATGAAGCAGTTAGAATAGAAAAAGAAAATCCTTTCATATTATAAGTTTAAATTCCACCAACAAAAGCAAAACTTTTTAAAGTGATTATTTAATTGTCCCATAGAGTAAAAGGTTCAGCTGAAAAGTGATATGTATTATAATATTATTTTATTGCAACATTATAAAATCTTTGTAGGAGGAGTCATTATTTATTTAAAAATAAAAAGCACTAGAAATCTTTTAAATATTTTTATAAAATTTCAGGCTAAAGTTTAATATACATATATATGCACACACTATAAATATACATATATTTAGAGGTAAAATTTCTGAGATAAATATTTTGATATTTAAAAAAAAGGGATTCTGGTTGTGGACATGACCAGATAACAGGTTCGGGATTTAACTACTCAAACTAATCAACTCTTAAACTGGACAAAAATTATGAAGTAACTGTTTTTGAACATTGGAGAATTTACCACAAAGGCCTGCCATCCTTAAGAGAAAGAAATTACAAGCACGTAGATGTATCTTAACATCACCTCAGCTTTCTGCCTGGGCCACTTGTCCAAACCGTGGTACAGGGGAGTTAGTCCAGACTGAGAGCAGTGGTCTGGCTGGATGGAGGAAAAATATTAGAGTTCAGGGCTCCTGAGGCAGCTATAATTTATGGAGAAGCATATCCAGAGAGAAAAAAGCTGCACAGAAAAGTAGTTCTGGAAATCTGCATATAGGTTGCTTTGAGTCGTTGGCATGCACAGAGTGAAACTCCATGATTCCTGTCAGAGAGGAGCTGCTAAGAGGCTATGAGTTGAACTGGGACACTAGAGGTCACACAGTCCTGGGTGGCACTGCAGGTCTGACCAGGCAGAATGGAGTCATTTCACACAGTACCTCAGGCATTCTGTTGCAATCACCAAAAAGTCACACCTTAAAAGTAGGGCTAATGACCACATTTAAAAGTGAGCAAAAGATTTGAATAGACAGTTCATCTTGAAAAGATAAACATATACAAATGGTTAATAAGCACAGGAAAATTTGTTCAATATCACTAGTCATTAGGGAAATGTGAATTAAAACAACAGTGACCTAGCACTACACACCCATTGGAATGGCTGTAATAAGAAATCAGACGATACCAAATGTTGACAAGGATATGAAGTAACAGGAACCTTCATGCATTCATGTGGGAATGAAAATGGTATAGCTACTTTGGAAAACATTTTGCCAGTTTCTTAAAGTGTTAAACATAAATTTACCATTCAACCTAGCAGATCCACTTTTAGAATCTACCCAAGAGAATTAAAAAAATAAGTCTACACAAGGATAGATACATGAATGTTCACAGCAACATTATTTATAATAGCCCAAAACAAGTAGCAATCTAAATTCCAGTCAGCTAGTGACTGGACAAACAATATGTGCGTATCCATAGGATGGAATCGTATATTCACCAAATAAGAGGAACTGTGACTGATATACATTACAAAATGTATTAAGCTCAAAACTATGCTAAATGAAAGAAGCTAGACACAAAAGACTGTTCGATTGATAAGCAATGTCTACAAAAGGAAAATGTATGGACTCAGACAGCAGGTCAGTGATTGACTGGGGCTGAGGCTAGGAGCTGGAATTGGCTATAGGCAGCATGAAGGAACTTTTGGGGATGATGGAAATGTTCTTAAACAGGATTGTTGGTGATCATGACACAATTCTATAAATTTACTAAAATCATTGAATTGCTAAAAAAAAAAAAATAGGAGTATACTACCCATAGAGTAAGTGCTACATCATAAAGCCTAAAGTCAGTTGATCCACCAGTAAATTAACTGCCTGCCAAAATAAAACTCCACACGAAAGGAAGGCAATAAAACCCAGACACTCAGCAACACAGCAGCTGCAACATTCAATATGTGATTAAAAGATATTAGATGTGCAAAGAAGCAAGAAAATGTGACTGATACCAGGAGAAAATTAAATCAAAAGAAATAGACCTGAAATGACCCAGATGATAGAATTATAAAATGCTGTCAAAGAGGATTATAAAATTTGTTTGAGGATTAAAAGGAAAGCATGGGCATTTTGAGTGAGGAGATGATGAATTTCAGCAGAGAAATCAGAACCATAAAAATTAAATACATGGAAAATCTGGAACTAAAAAAAGTCAGAAATGAAAAATTCACTGGATGGGCTGAATAGCAGATTGGAAAGTGCAGATGAAAGAAAGGAAAACTTAAATATAGGTAACATAAAATCTAAATTTAAATATAGAGAAGAAAGATTCCTTAAAAATGAATGTCAGTGGTCTGTTAAGACATTATTAAGTGGTAACTAGGGCCACAGAAGGAACATAAAGAGAGTTTGAAGCAGAGGAAACATTTATAAAAATAATGGCTGAAAATTTCCCAAAGGTAAAAATGACCACTAACTTCTCATTAAAAACAATCCAAGACAGCCTACCAGGGACTGGCATCTTTAAAGGATGGAATGGTTAACCTAAAATTCCATATCTAGAAAATTATTCTTCAAAAATAAAGTCGAAGACATTTTCAGTTAAACAAATTTGAGATCATATATTCCTTATGGATAGCAATATATAAAAGTCAGAAATAAAATATTAGCTAATAAAATCAAAGTCCATTTTAGGCTGGGCGCGGTGGCTCATGCCTATAATCCTAGCACTCTGGGAGGCCGAAGCGGGAGGATCACTTGAGCTCAGGAGTTCGAGATCAGCCTGAGCAAGAGCGAGACCCCGTCTCTACTAAAAAATAGAAGAATTAGCCAGACATGGTGGCAGGCTTGTAGTCCCAGCTACCTGTCTTATCCCTCGACTCTGGTGGTCACTTATTCAGAGACCCCCCCTTTAGCCATCTACTCTGAAGTAGGGCCCTTTTTTAGTGTCTTTTTTGTGGCACTTAATTCCTTCTATTCATACTTACCACATACAGCAATTTTGTATTTCTTTATCTGTTGGCTTCCATACCCCTCCCCAAGACTGTAAACTCCATGAGTTACCATTTCTATTTTATTCTCAGGTCAACACCTTCGATAGTGCCTGACACATTCCAACTGGGTTGGAATGCTAACATCTCTTGAATAAATCCATTCATTCATTAAAAACCAAAAGTTTTATAACAAGTTAGCATAATAAATATCTTACTGATTGGTATATAAGCATAAAAATATGGCCCCTAGTTTTAGTATTTAAAACTCTCAGGATGCCCAATATTTTCTACTGCTTTTTACACTGAAATTCCATGCACAGCTGAGATATGAGTTTCTCTTGGAAATCTCAGTGCTTTGATAACCAAATGGGGGGAAAAAAAGAGCACAGAAAACTGTAATTTTAGCTGTTATTAAATGGACTAATAACTCCAGTAGTAATTTTTAAAAAATTTTCAAGATGTATAATTCTTTTTTTTTTTATTTTTTTTTATTTTTTTATTTCAGCATATTATGGGGGTACAAATATTACG
>VBSM01000413.1:4515521-4554087 GCA_008086735.1 Cheirogaleus medius
AAAAAGTGGGCAAAGGACATGAACAGAAATTTTTCAAAAGAAGACAGAATAAGGACGTATAATTCTTAAAATAACATAACATTTCCTATAGAGATAAGCTGAGTGAGAGGTAAGCTGGTGTATGCAAAATATGAAGCAATCACACTTGGTTCAAAGCGTTGTTACTTCATCTATATCAATTTGTTGAAACATCTTCCATCTTCAATGTAAAAAGGAGACAATCAAATATGTACACAAATTGACAGTCAACATTATTTGATTATTTTTGCCAAAGTCCAATACACAGTCTAGTTACAAAGCTAAATTCTAATAATAGTACCAATGTAAAATGGCATAATGCTTTTTATATTTTAAGTCACTTTCCAAAATTTTATCTCACTGCAAAACCATGATAAAGATCATTTTGGCCTAAATTTTAAAACGTTATAGAATTTTAGACATGGAAAATTTATAATATCATATACTTCCATTTCTCATTTTATAGATGAGGAATCTGAGGCCAAGAAGCCTGAGAAAGGTGTGCTTAGATTTCACAACTACTTAGGTTGAAGACTGGGATCCTGGTCCTTTCTTGGGCCACTGGAAAATGACTGAATATGCTTCTGTAACACTTTAATCTCATACAAATGACTTTTTAAATGTACAAATTAATTTTAATTATTTAAGTAAATTGCAACATTTTTTCACAAAACATGGAATATTGTTCAATCTAAAAGATTACCTACATCCTACTATCCAAATAGAACCATCATTTTCATTTTTGGATATTTTTCCAGTATCTTACACACACGTATACACATACATGTATATACACACATATATATATTAATCTGTTTGTGCTGTCATAACAGAATACCACAGACTGGCTTAAACAACACACATTTATTTTGTCACAGTTCTGGAGAAAACATTCTCTCTCTCTCCAGGTATATACATATATATGTATAATATATATACACACATATAATTTCATCATATGCTTTTCACTTAACATATCATTCTTATATTTTTATTATTGCTGAAAGCTTTTCCTAATCATAATTTTAATATATATTCAATATACTGCCTAATGAACATAATATAATTTACTTACCGTAATTTCCATTTTGGACATTGAGGTTGCTTTCACTTTTTGCTTTTTTATATGCTTATATATATATATGTATTCCATATGAATATATGCACTCCATATGAATATCATGGTTAATATCACTGTTAATGTCTATAGAAGAGATTCCATGAAAGATGATTACAGGATCTAATGGGATAAATATTTTTAACATTATCGATTCATATTGTCCAAGTGTTTTCTTAAAATGATGTGACAATTATCACCAACAGTGTGGAAAAACAGTTTTCAAGGTTTTATCCTCATTAGGGGTTGTCATTTAAAATTAAGTTGCCAAATTAGTAGGCTAAAATGGCTCCCAATTGTTCTTTCATTTTGCACTTATTTGCTTATTAATGAGATCAAACATCTTGCAATTTTTTTGCTAGCTGTCTTTTAAGGCTAAATTAATCTACTATGTTTTTTAATGACAAGCTAAGACACTGAAGATGAAAAGCAAATGGAGAACAGAGATGTTTAGTGACCCCCTACCAAGGTGCTGAGTATTTCAAATAATACTGTCAGGTACATTAATATGCAAGTTAGGAGGAAACAAAAGTCATAAGATTTTATCTCATAATAAAGACTATTTCAGACTAGCTCAATTTTAAAATTTAAAGGACTTTCATGCTTTGTCATAGCTTTACAAACCAAATGCTTTAATGAGAAATAATTAGTTTAATATTGAAAGGAAATAATGGATAGCACAAATAGCTCCTTCATGATGAATCTAGAGCTGTACTGGGCAATATGGTAACCAGTGGGTGCATGTGACAACTGAGCACTTGAAATGGAGCTAGTCAGAATCGAGATGTGTTGTAAGGACCAAAATGTACATTTGATTGTGAAAACTTGTTACCAATAAAAGAATGTAAAATATATCATTAATAATTTTTATTTATTACATGTTGAAATTTTATCTATTTCATTTACTTTGTATAATGTGACATCTAGAAAATTTATAATTGCATATCAGACTTCCATTGGCCAGCATTGGCCTAGAGAATCATTATGATCACAGATTTTAAAAAGGGTGTTATAAAATTTCAGCACTTTGGCCAGAGATCTAAAAGGGAGTATAACTCAGGAGAGAAAGAGAATGAATGTACCGTGTAATTAAGTAAAAAGAGTGGTACTGCAACAACAAATATGACCAGGCAAGAGGTCTCTGCTGAGCTCAGATATTTATTCAGAAACTCAAATTTCAAAGGACCTATTAATATTACAAAAGACAAACAGAAAGGAACATAAATAGCCATTGTTAGATCTCTTACACCAGATTGAGATAGAAGAAACCAAAAGGGCTTTGAAAACTATGATGAAAGCACAGAAAGAGCAAAGAAGGACAAACATTGCCTAGAGAAGCTGGGAAAATATTAACATGAGAGAGAAGAGACAGAATTATTCAATTCTGATTTTGATCCTGTCCTCTCTATAAAGAAAAATGATCTTCAAACTAGAAAATAGAGAAGAAATCTTCTTCCAAGAAAAACTGAATTCAAGATAGAAAAGATAGTCTGGGCGTGGTGCCTCACACCTATAATCCTAGCACTCTGGGAGGTTGAGGTGGGTGGATTGTTTGAGCTCAGGAGTTTGAATCCAGCCTGAGCAAGAGCGAAACCCCGTCTCTACTAAAAAAAAAAAATAGAAAGAAATTAGCTGGACAACTAAAAAATATATATATATATATGTATATAAATTAGCCAGGCATGGTGGTGCATGCCTGTAGTCCCAGCTACCCGGGAGGCTGAGGCAGGAAGATCACTTGAGCCCAGGAGTTTGAGGTTGCTGTGACCTAGGCTGATGCCCGGGCAACAGAGTGAGACTCTGTCTCAAAAAAAAAAAAAAAAACAGATAGAAGAGATTCAAGAGAATAAATATCCAGCTATCATAAATAAATTTTCATATCTAGCTCTAGATAAACTATATTTCCAGGTAATGAAATCACTGGTAGTCTTCAGAACTTGACTTGTTCCAAAATTGAACTCATCTAGCTCTACTAGATGAGCAGTTCCCTGAACGCGTGGTCTGATCTCTTTCCTTCACTGCTGCTTCCCCATGTCTAGAACATGCCCTGGCATATAGTAAGTGTTCAATAAATATATACAGATACATGAACAGAGAACATAGAGTGGCTAGGTGATTGAAATGGGGAAATATTTTGATCTTTGAAATAGGGGAAATGAGGATTCTCACTTGTATGGGTACTCAAACATCATGCGGTAAGATGTCAATAGTTGAAAAAATTTTAGAATAAATTAATTTAACAATTCACAATGTGCCAAGATTCCTCTAAAATTTTGCACGACTTTGTTGCACACAATTAGTTGATGCTATGCCCATTTTGCAGATAAGGAAACTGAGGCCCAAGGAAGTTAAGTAATTTGCTTGGGGATCAGATAGCTGGTAAGCAGGAAAGTTGGCACATAGAACCCATCTATCTGACTCCAAAGTCTTGTTATTTTTACTTTACTTTTTGTCCTTAGAAAGGAAAAATCATGATTGCTTTGAACCAACCTGTATACAATAAGAATGATTATGCTAAACTCTCCTAGTTCCCTTTTTTAATCAAATTTCTAAGTTGGTTAATGCCATAGATGCCAACTGATTTATATGCTTTTTTAAAAAAATAAAGCAATGAGGTCCTTACCCCAAATCTGATTATGTAAATAAGTTCCTAGTAGAGCTACTCTGGGTGAGACAGAAGTTCAGAGACTTGACCAAGTAGCCATCCATTCACCTTTGTAGAACCCACTACTGTAAACATAGTATGAGGGGATTTTAGCCGGCATTCGATAAGGTCTCTTGTAATAGTCTTGCAAATAAGGCTGGATGATGACAATCAGGCCAATTAGTAGTGAGTGCAACCCCTGGTCCCAAGTAGTATGAATTAATAAATTGATGTTAAACTAAAAGAAAGTCTCAGTCTTGTGGAACAGAGCTCTGTCCTTGACCTTTTCATATTTAAATACCTGGCCAATGACTTGGAGAAAGTAATAACACTGCCATTTATAGCTGATCACACAATTTTACACCAATTCCTACACTTGGAAAATTAACCCATACACTCCCATTTACACACATCCTCTTTTCTAATTCATGGTTGAGAAGCTTCCTCTAGTGGAAAAAGATGTGATCTCAATGGCATTCCAAGGAGAGATGTGTTCTAGTTAGACATTTAATCCATGTGCCCGTATGCACACATTATAAGGAATCTTTGATCTTTAGCCCTCAAGAAAGGAATCAACAGAATCTGTTTCCCCATTCCCATCATTATTCCAGAAGGGTTCTTGGGTGTGGACCAGGCATCCTCCCTGATGAGCACTCAAGTTCTCTGTAGCCACCGGTCCTGTTGCCTCTATCTCATGACTTTGAAATGTCTCTGCTGTTGTGTTATTCTCTCTGCTAAGGAGAATTTACATGAGGGTGACATGGGGTTAGTTGACATAACTCCCTGCTCCAAATCATTCCTTCCTTCTCATCATCACTTGTCATCCTAGTAACGGCCCTGAATTGCTCTTTTCGTTTCTGACACCTTGCCCTAGTTGAGACAGAGAGGAGACTTCACTAGCCGCCTCCACCCCTTCTTAGAATCCTTTTCCGGGGCACCAGGTGAATGTAGCCACCCCCAGTCTCAAGCTGATTGTCCCATTCCATTTATCCCATTTATTTCATTTGATTAAGATTTATTTAGGGCTGGGCACGGCGGCTCACACCTACAATCCTAGCACTCTGGGAGGCTGAGGTGGGAGGATAGCTTAAGGTGAGGAGTTCGAGACCAGCCTGAGCAAGAGTGAGACCTCGTCTCTACCAAAAATAGAAAAATTAGCCAGGCATCGTGGCATGAGCCTGTAGTCTCAGCTACTCTGGAGGCTGAGGCAGGAGGATGGTTTTAGCCCAGGAGTTTGAGGTTGCAGTGAGCTACGATGACGCCACTGCACTCTACCCAGGTTGACAGAGCAAGACTGTGTCTCAAAAAAAAAAAAAAAGGATTTATTTAGCTTGATGCTATGCTAGGAACTGACAAGAACATCATCATTGAATTTAAATAAGATTTATTGAGCACTTATTCTATGCCAGGAACTGAGCTAAGAATGAGAGTTTAAAAGATGTGTAAAGACATATTCCTTGCTTTCAAAAAATATAAAGTTTTGAAAGATAGAGGTAGTAAGCAAATCAACTTCAATTCAGGGTAATAATAGATGCTAGCAGACGTACTATATGTGTCATGCTGGGACTGCTCAGAGAAAGAGCATCTAAATCATCCTGAAGAGGAAGTTACACAAGGTGAGTCTGTAAGGAAGAGTACAAGCTGGCCTTGTGAATACAAAGGGAGGTGAGGTTCCAGGCAGAAGTGTCAGCAGGAATAAAGGTGAGAAGGAATGAGGGGGTGAAGAGGGGGGAACTGTGTTCACTTCTTCATGGGGACAGTACAGGTCGGGAGGGAGGTGGCAGGAAACAAAGTGGGAAAGGGAGATTGGGCTTGGATCCTTAAAGATTTTGGACTCTCTTCTGAATGCTGTGGGAGCCAAGGAAGGGTTCCAAACTGAGGTGTGGGGTTTCAAACCTGATGTGCCTTCCAGAGGTACGGCTTCCACTACCACAGAGGATTAAGAAGGCAGGGAAAGACAAGAGGAAGGAAAGACCTTTCATGGGATAGGTAGTAATAAGAACGAAAAGTGGTGAGGGTCTGAACTGGGCCCCTACAAGAAGATGGGTTTGAGGGCTATTTAGGAGGTGAAACTGAAAGAATGTCATGAAAATTTAGATATGGGGGTAAAGCAGAGGGAGGAGGCAAAAGGGAATCCAAGTTTCTGGGTTGGGCAAATTGGGTAGACAAGGGTGTCATCTACAGGGAATACTTGAGAAGGGTTCTTACCTAAAAAGGTAGGTGATTAAGGGGATGGTGTTGACTTTCACGTTGGAAAAGTTGAGTTTGAGACGCTTGTGAGGCATGCAAGAGATGTATACTAGACAGTTGTCTGAAAGGACTTAGAAGGGTGGGTTGGGCTAAGGATCAGAGTTTATATGGAAGTCGTCAGTGTGTCCTGGCTGAGACCCAGGGTCTCGATGAAGTCACCTGGGGGCTGGTATAAAATGATCGGGGCAGAGAGCTAAGAATGGAATCATATGAAAAGGTTCATGTTTGGTCTTTGTTGTCTTGCTTCATTTTGTTAAAATGGGGAATCTTGAAGATACTTTTTGTGCTGACAATAGAAGAGCCAAAGCAGAAAATTTGAAGATGCAAAGAGAGCAGAGAAGTGACAGTAATTTTCCTGAGGGCGTAAGTTATTTATTTATTCAATCATTTGATAGATATTTACTGAGTGCCTCCAGAAGGCTGAGAATAAAAGACCCCTGCCCTCGTGCACTTGACGTTCTAGAAGAGATGAGAGAGCCCCAACAAGACATAAATGATAGAGTATGTTAGAAGGCGACAAGTGCTACAGAGAGAAATAAGGCTGCGTAGGAAGGATGGATAGTACAGCACATGTGTGATTTAAACAGTGATTAAGGAAGGTGAAGGTGAGAAGGTGACAGAAACTCAAAGGAGAAAAAGGAGAGAGTCATGCAGACTTTGGGGGAAGAATGTTCCTGGGGCGATGTGCTTTACATGGAGTCTACTGATTAGATGTTGATCTCATCCGAAAGAATACATTCATGAAATGTTTAGAATAGATAGCATTTGATTAAATATCTGGGCACTGTGGCCTAGCTAAGTTGACATATAAAATTCACCATCACAGAGGCTAACAACAGAAACAAGGAGACCAATTAAGAAGCTGTCGTATTAACACAGGGGAGGGGTGACGGTGGCTCTAACCAGGATATTCCAGTGGAGGTGGAGAGAAATGGCCAAAGCCTGGATATCTCTGCATGCAGCAGTTACCTTGCTGGGAGTCAAAAGATGCCAAGAAATGGTTCCTGTGGTCAAAGACCTCATAGTCTATAACAGTTATCAAAACTGTAATTACTTATGTATTCCTAGCATCTCCATTACTTTGATTATTACCTTCCTGTTCCAAATCATATTCAACATCTATCCTAACAGAAAAGCATCAGAACCTTCCAACAGAAAGGATGCCAGTCATTATGCCATATTGGTGCATGCTTGCTCACTGTCCGTCATGCTCATAATTCACAATAATCACAGTGGATACTATTAAATCATAAACCCCACATGGAGTACCTTGGCTGCTAAACAAAACTCAGTCAACTTTGAAAAGCAGGTCAGTGTCCTAATCAGGAGATGACACAGGGTGCTTTATCAGGTCATAGCTAGAGGGCTATTCTCAGGTCTGGCCTCCATCTTTTAGGTGGGACATCAAGAAGCTAGAGCTAATCCAAAGATGGATAGCACAGGTGGTAGTGATGGGAGCTTGGGGGATGGTGTGGTAACCTGGTTTCACAAATAAATTGGAACAGTTGATTTAGTGAAAAGAAGATTTATTTATTCATGTATCTGACAATTTTTTTCTGTCTCTCCTATCTGTCTGATAGGGGTAGGCCTTAGAAAAATGCAAAGGAATATAATTTAGCTCTTGTACTCAAAGAAGCTTATAGTAAAGTAGAATAGGGATAAAGATAAGAAATGGTCCATTTCCACACGGTGTGCTATGAGCTGTGATGGGGCTTGGTCTGCGATGCTCTGTGAGCATAGAGGAGACATCTAACCTAGACTTGGGGGATCTGAGAAGGCATCTTAAGATTGTCAAAATTTCAGGAATGTAGAACTCAGCTGTTTAATGAGCAACTTTATCAAAAAGATCCATTTAAAATTCAGAATTCTCCACCCAACTAAAAACACAAGAAAAGTACACACTCTTAATCATCCTTTTTCTTAAGTTAAGCATCCACCACAATTCCTAGTCCTTAGTGGATCTGCACAAACATTGGCTGGAATCAACTCACCAGAACAGTTGGAGCTGTCGGGCAGTGGAGTGCACAGTCTCTGAAGGTAGTGAGCAACTTACCGACAGGGTGCTCCAACCTTAAGGAGCATTAAGGAGGCTAAAGGATCTGCCTGGACACTATAGGAGGGATTTCTGTGTCATGTGAGATACAGAATGCAAAGGGCCTCTAACGATTTATTTATTTATTTGCTTTTAAGTCTTATCTGGGAAAAAAAGAAAACATGAGAATTATTTTTGGGGAAGCGATATAGCATAGAAAGACCATAGATCTGGACTTTGGAGCCAGAGAGACCTGGATCTGAATCTCCTTTGATCTTTAGTTGATTGATCTGTGAGATGGTGCTAAAAATAAATTTTGGTTGTTGTTACACTATGTGAGATACAATGCAGTGCTTAGTTCTTAGCACAGTGCATAGCATGTGGTAGAAATGCAGTCAACGTTAGTTCCCTTCCTACTGTTAAGACCCACATGATAGTGACTACTTAAAAACAGCACTTTGTGAAATTCAATGAAAATGGTGTAAATACATTCCTGATGGATTTTCCAGTGCAGATCCCAGCCTTTGCTCACCAAAATCAGGGTGGTGCGGGCCTAAGTCAGGAAGCTGGGTGCTGGCCAGGCTATGGGGGGCATGGAAACCCATTTTACCTTCACTATAACAGAGAGTAGACACAATAATCAAAGCTGTAGTCAAGAATCCCAAATCCAACTTTGAAACTTTGTCTTGAGATAGGGGCTAAGATATTAGAAATGTTGCAAAGATGGAGGCCAAAACTCTGGGAGAATTGAGTGAAACCACACAAATGGGAGGTGGGGGCAGGTTTTGAGAAAGTCTGGAGACTAGTGTCTAGGAAACCACTATGTGAGGTAGCTCTCTCTATGCCTCTAGCATGCATTTCCACTGGGACTCAGAGATATGCTTAAACTTTCCACCAAAGCATCCCTCAAGCCAAAGAGAATGAATGTGTATCTTCAAATAGCCTGCTTCATGCCTGGAATATATTTGAAGCTTTTTTGCTTTATTTGAAAAATTTGATGGACTTTTGCATTCTACATTATAATATCGCCATTGTTTTAATAACCCTTCCCAAAAAAGTGTTGGCGTAAAATTGAGCACCGCAAAAAATATCCTGTATTCATCCTTGGCTTTATGTAATCTTTGGCACGTAACTCTACCTGTGGCATGCCTAGCCCAGACTGAGGGGCACGAACCTAGAGGTTACTATTGAACTATTGACCAGATTAGTTATCATCTTCTGAGGCCTGGTAGCTCGCATACCTAGAACAGAGATGGGCACCTAAGAGGTAGTCAATAAATCATGGTTGAATGGTATACGGCTTCTCATGTTCTTAATCTAGGCATTTCTAAGTACGTGCTTTTCTTTCTCTAGAGCATATTTCTATTTCTGTAAAATCAAACATTTTTTGGACATGTATAAGGCATGATCTGTAAGTATTGAAAAATCCCAAAATGCATTCATTTGGATTCAGTGCTTATAATTTCAATTTTCACTAAAGACTTGGAGAGAAATCCCTAATAAACTTCTTTGATAATCTATTTTTTCCTCATCTTTTGATCCTAATACTGTTCTGTGAATCATATACTCTTGGAATTATTTTCATTTTATTTTGTTTTCATTAAAGAGTACTTGAAAAAAGCTTCGATAGGGAGTTAAAAATATAACTTTTATGTATATCCAGTATGAGAAGTTACTTTTAAAAAGTTTTTCCTTTCTAAGATGTTTTTTGTAACCTTTTTATAGGTTGGTTTTATGGCTATATATGGGGGTCTCTTGAGAATGCTGCTAAAATAGGCTTTTGCTGACTTGAAAGATAGAAGGAAATGGGAAGAAATCCAAATGTGTCCCACTACTACATGAATGGTTCCCTCTATATATAAGAAATTATTTTTTTGTAACTCAGTGATTTGGAAAAACACATATTCACTAATTTCCTAGAAGTGAAAAAGAAAATTGAAACAACTTTAGATACTATAGGGGAAAACTTTAATTTTCTACTACCTTCTATTATAGAGAGTCTTTTCTTCCATTTTATTTATTTATTTAGAGACAGAGTCTTGCTCTGTTGCCTGGGCTAGAGTGCCGTGGCATCGATCTAGCTCACAGCAACCTCAAACCCCTGGACTCAAGCGATCCTCCTGCCTCAGCCTCCCGAGTAGCTGGTACTACAGGTATGTGCCACCATGCCCAAATAATTTTTTCTATTTTTAGTTGCCTGGCTAATTTCTTTCTATTTTTATTAGAGATGGGATCTTGTTCTTGCTAAGGCTGGTCTCAAACTCCTGACCTCAAGTGATCTTCCTGCCTCGGCCTCCCAGAGTGCTAGGATTATAGGTATGAGCCACTGCGCCCGGCATTCCATATTTTATTATTTTAAGAGATTTATTCTATTTCATAATCTGGAGTACATCTCTCATTTTCTTATGATGTTTCCAGTAAGGCAAAATTATTGACTATTTTATGTACTGTCAATTCTTAATTATCCCTTGATATTTGATTTAGGACATTTCTGGATCCCTTTTCCTGTTCCTGTTCCTTCTCTCTTTCTTTCCAACCCTTTCATGTCAGTGGAGTATGTTGCAGATAAATGTTGGTTGGATAAACAAAGGAGTTGGTGCATATCCATAAAATGCAAATCATTTAAATATCTAATTTAAAAACATGTCCCAAGGAAGGTAAATGCACTATCCTACCACCCACGTCAAACAATGTAGATACTGGTTCTCTTTCTATCTTCTCTTGACCAATCCCATGCAGTGAGCTTTGGTCAAATGTCAGAAAAGTTAGTCACTAGAAAGTTACCTGGAAATCAGAATTCCCTCTACCTTCAATTTTCTGAAAGTTAAGTCATCTTAGGTCACACTTTCTCAAGTCAATAGCATATAGTAAATGTAAATATAGAACATCCAGTTGTGTGCCGTACTCCAAAGAGTTTGCTTTCTAGGTCTGAATAAAAGGAAATAGATTTTCAGATGTTGAATGCACATAGATGTCAGACATCATTAATGCAAGCACATTTCTGCATTTTGTGGTCTGACTCTTAACCAAGTCAGCCAAGAAGAAGTCTTTCCCTCTTTCCCTGGATTTGGTGGGAGAATGGTCTGACATGTGAAGCTTTGTCACTGAAAGCAGCACGTTGGCAGCTAGAAATAACCTTATATAGCAACAACGCATCACGCTCCTTGTGCCAGAAAGATCTGTTTGGAATGTGGTGACTTGTGATGCTGATAAGGACATTCCACAGGAGGATGCTGGGGTTGGGTTGACGAGGGAACACTGTAGCACAATTCCCATTAACCCTGGCTCTGCTTTCCGACCAGTGAAGAGTAGCAGCTGGTATAGTTCTCATTAGTCAGACATGACAACCTGGGCTTGGCCTATTAGTGTTTGAAACATTTGGAATTGTCAAACCAAAATGCATTTTCTATGGAGTGAATTTACCTCTGCTAGCCTTTCAGGTAGTTTATTATTATAGAGGGGACACAGGCACCCAGAGTCACTGGCAAGCTGTTGTTTTTCCTTTGCTGAGAATAGCAGGAACAGACAAAAAAAAGCCCTTCAGAAAATAATTTACCTAGACCTTTGCAAGGCAATGAGAAGATGAATTGACATCAGGCTGAGCGATCTTCCGCGTGTCACAAAGGATAGAAAATGTCTCTGAAGGTCACTCATGTCTACGAAGTTTAACTCTGGTCTTGGTACAATTGTGGCTTGAAATGCAGAGATCAGGGACTTTTATAATAAAAACTCTTAACAAAATAGGCATAGATGAGACTTGCCTTAAAATTATTAAGGCCACATATGATAAACTCACTGTCAATATCATACTGCACGGGAAAAAATTGAAAGCATTTCCGCTTAGAACTGGAACCAGATAAGGTTGCCCACTATCTCCACTTCTATTCAACATAGTGCTGGAAGTCCTTGCTAGAGCAATCAGACAAGAGAGGGGAATTTAGGGTGTCCACATGGGGGCAGAAGAGGTCAAACTGTCACTCTTTGCTGATGATATATTATATCTAGAAAATCCTAAAGATTCGACCAAGAGACTCCTTGAATTGATAAATGAATTCAGTAAAGTCTCAAGATACAAAATGAATGCACACAAATCAGTGGCATTCATATATGCCTATAACAGTCAGCCCAAAAATCAAATAAAAAATGCAACACCTTTCACCATAGCATCAAAGAAAATTAAATATTTAGGAATACATTTAACAAAGGAGGTGAGAGGCATATATAGAGAGAACTATGAAATACTGAGAAAGAAATTGTAGAAGATGGAAACAGATGGAAAACCCTACCATGCTCATGGATTGGTAGAATCAATATTGTTAAAATGTCAATACTACCTAAAGTGATCTACAGAATTAATGCAATTCCTACCAAAATACCATCATCATTCTTTACAGATCTAGAAAAAATAATTCTATACTTCATATGGACCAGAGAAGACCTTAAGCGATCTTAAACAAAAAGAGCAAATTGGGAGGCATCAGTTTACCAGACTTCAAGCTTTACTACAAGGCTAGAGTAACCAAAACAGCATGGTATTGGCACAAGAACAGAGATATAGACCTTTGGAATAGGACTGAGAGCCCAGATATAAAACCATTCTCATATTGTCATCTAATCTTCAACAAAGCAGACAAAAAAATATACATTGGGGAAAAGAATCTCTATTCAATAAATGGTGCTGGGAAAACTGGATAACCACATGCAGAAAATTGAAATTTGATCCCCATCTTTCACCTGTCACAAAAATCAACTCATGATGGATAAGAGACTTAAACCTAAGGCATGACACCTTAAGAATTCTAGAAGATGTTGGGGAAACTCTTATAGACATTGGCCTATGCAAAGAATTTATGAAGAAGACCCCCAAAGTAATCATAGCAGCAACAAAAATAAATAAATGGGACCTGACCAATTTAAAAAGCTTCTGCACAGCCAAGGAAACTATTATTAGAGCAAATAGACAACCTATAGAATGGGAGAAAATATTTGTATTCTATACATTTGATAAAGGGCTGATAACAAGAATCTATATAGAACTTAAGAAAATTAACAAGAAAAAATCAAACAAGCCCATCAATAAATGGGCAAAGGACATGAACAGAAACTTTTCAAAAGAAGACAGAATAATGGCCAGAATACCTATAAAAAAGTGCTCAACATCTCTAATCATCAGGAAAATGCAAACAAATCAAAACCACAATGAGATATCACCTAACTCCAGTGAGAATGGCCTTTATCAAAAAGTCCCAAAACAACAAATGCTGGCATGGATGTGGAGAGATTGAAACACTCTTAAACTGCTGGTGGGACTGTAAATTAGTACAGCCCCTGTGGAAAGTAATTTGGAGATATCTCAAAGAGTTAAAATAGAAATACCATTTGATCCAGCAATCCCACTATTAGGCATCTACCAAAAGGAAAAAAAGACATTCTATAATAAAGACAGCTGCACTCAACTGTTCATGGCAGCAAAATTCACAGTAGCAAAGATGTGGAAACAACCCAGATGCCCATCAATACATGAGTGAATTAACAAAATGTGGTATATGTATACCAGGGAGTTCTACTCAACTACAAAAAACAATTGTGAACTAGCACCTCTTATATTATCCTGGATAGAGCTTGAGCCCATCCTTTGAAGTGAGGTATCACAAGAATGGAAAAACAAGCACCACATGTATTCACCATCAAATTGGTACTAACTGATCAACACTAAGGTGCTGATGGTAGTAATATTCATGCACATCGTAGTAATATTCATCGGGTGCCGGTCAGGTGGGAGGTGGGTGGTGGGGGTGGGTAAACGCACAACTAATGGGTGCGGAGCGCACTGTATGGGGGAAGGGCATGCTTGTAGCCCTGGCTTGGGTGAGGCAAAGGCATTATATGTAACCAAAATGTTTGTGCCCCCCATAATATTCTGAAATTTAAAAAAAAGAAAATCCTCTCCCTTCTTAAATGAGGACTGAAAAATGGAAGCACGCAGAGGACATTTCTATGCAAACAATCAGACTGACGAACTCAGCAGAGTGGGTTTGTCACATTGCACGTCTATCATGGGACACCAGTTACCAGACAGAGGGCTTCTCTTAGGCCCAAGCTGGTTTTTCATCTTTGTGTTGCCAGCACCTTAGCACACTGCCAAGCACATAGTAGGTGTCAAACTTTCTCCCCTTTCTTCCTCTTCCTCCTTCCATCTCTCCCTCTGTTCTCTCCTTCCTTTCTCCTTCTCCTTGTGGTTTTCTCAACCTTCATCCACCAAGAGCTTCTTATATCCCAGGCACTGTGCCCAGGCCTGATGGATGGTGAATTTCAGGGACATGCATCATCCTAAATATTATGAAAAAAAATTTCCCTAACTGAGATCATTTAGTTTTCAACCTTATTCTGTGTTACTTTCAATACATTCTGGTTTCTGCATTTAAAAAAAATTACAGTCATTATTCATGGAACATGACTTACAGACCAGGCCTACCAGTAGTCACCTAATTCATTAATGCACTTACCTATTCACAAACACTTGTTGTGTAGCTTCTGAGTCTCATATCATTACATATACTACTCTTTGTATTGTCCATGAGCCTCATGAAGCTCCTGGTGAGGTTGGGGAAGAGAAGCAGTATGCAAACAAACAATCATCATATATGATGTCAGGTGGTAATGAGTGACACAAACAAAAATGAACCAGTATAAGGTACAGAGAGAGAGTGGCCAGGTGGAGAGGTGGGTGCCTTTTGAGAAAGAACTGGAGGAGGTCCTATGGAAACTGGGGGAAAAGCATTGTAGCCAGAGGGAACAGCAAATGCAAAGGCCCTGAGGCAGAGAGTGCCTGTGTGTTTAAGATCTGGGGTTTGACTGGAGCAGAGGTGATGAGGAGGAAGTGATAGGAGACGAGGTCCCAGAGCCGGCAGGGGTGATTCTTCCTGCAGCCTTATAAGCCACGCTAAGGACCGTGGCTCTCCTTAGTCAGATGGGAAGCAGTAACATTTTTGAGGTAAGGTACAAAGGACATGATCTCCTGCATGTTACACTGGTTAAGTCCTTAGGTCTTGGGCAAGCAGCTAGTTGAGAATCGTGCCTCTGCTCCTTGCTAGTTGTATGACCAAGGGTAAGTTACCCTTGTGTGCCTTCTTTGTGACATGTGCACCTACTCCCTAGGCTTGTTATCAGAAGAGTTATATAAGTTAATATTTGTAAAGTACATATTTGTATAAAACAAATGTATTTTTTAAAATCACTTAAAAATTTGCTAGGTAGTTATGATCTACCTGTCAACAATGGATCAAGTGACTTCCCTACGGCCACAGCTCATAGATGACCTGGTCAGGATTATAACCAGGTCTATGTGACCCTGAAGCCCACATTTTTACCATATGACATGGTACCTTCCTCTTGCCCTCTGCAATGTCAGCTGCTGGAGCTGCCATTAATGAGATGGTAACACTGTGTATTATGGGTTGAGTTGCATCCCCTCCAAATTCATGTGTTGAAGTCCTATCTCCAGTTAGCTCAGAATGTGACTTTATTTGGAGATAGGGCTTTTACAGGTGTAATCAAGTTAACATGAGGTCATTGGGATGGGCCTTAATCCAATACTACTGGTGTTCTTATAAAACAGGGAAACTTTGGACACAGAGGTGCGAGCATACACACACACACACACACACACTCAGAAGGGCATGTGAAAATTGGAATCATGCTGCCATAAGCCAAGGAATGGCAAGAAGCTATGAGAGAGGCCTGGAACAGATCCTATTTTGGCTTCTTAAGAGAGATTATGGCCCTGCCAACACTTTGATCTTGGACTTCCAGCATCCAGAACTGTGAGAGAATAAATTTGTGTTGTTTAAGCCACCCTGTCCACAGTACTTTGTTATGGCAGCCCTAGGGAACTAGAATGCTGTTTTTGGTTATCTTAAATATTTTATACACTCTAATAAGTCCTTGCCAAATTTCTAGTGAAGACACAGTGCTAGACTCACTCCTTCCCTAGTGAAGGGGGCTGAGTTTTGTGCAGCTTCTGTGTCGTCCAAACCCTTTGCCCGAGGGTGGGCTAGAAGCTGCAGCAAGTCATTTACAATTAAAGGTGATTGCAAGTAGGAGCGATCACCCAGGTCTCCGATGTGTGCTAATTTCCGCCTGTAATTAACCTGTCAACACCACCTGTTAATAAACCTAGGGGGCTGCCAACATTGATCAAATGAAACAGCAGAAAATTGAATCCAGTGGAAAAAATGTCACACCAAAGTTTCAGAAGCATTTAAAAAAATCTGTTCTGATTTTGCTGAATTTTTAAGTAAGACAAATCATTCCTGATGAGTTGAGATTGCTAGCACCTGGACAGGCTGGTAAGGCACCTCATCTTGATTACCCGTTGTATGGTTTCATTTCAGCCTGAGATCTTAATTCCAGCAAATGATTTCCCCAGCACATGCGCTGAAAAGTAATGTGTCTACTGAAGATGGCTTTAACCACATTCCGCTATTAGAAAAACTGTGTTGGGGGCCGTGTCTTTATTTATTTTTTAAATGTTTGTGCAGTGTAGTGGCAAATTAACATTCAATAAATTTAATTTTCATGATCGCACTTAATATTTTCCCTCAATCTTGATCTCTTTCCCTAGATTATTTAAATTCCCTATGTTAATAATACAACAAGGATCCATAATTTCCACTGAATTTCTACAGTTTCCACACTCTTCTAGAAATACTTGGTAAATTTTCCCATAGCTGCTATAAAATAGCCTCAGAAGCTGGCGGGGCCACCAACTGAAGGTCTGATCCCTTGTTCAGCAACCTTGTAACTACCTTCTAATCAAGAATCTAGATTTAAAGATCATGAATGTGGAAGACTACAGACCTTGATTTGAACTCAGCTCTGGCACGCGCTATAACATTTTTGGAAATACCTTCTGAAGCTATGGCCCCCAAAATAATTTTTAAAAGGAATAGAGATAGTTTACTTCTTAAGAAGCAATTGTTGATTACCTGAGAGAAGGAAAGTTTGTAATGATTATTTAAATCAATGCTTCATTAATGTTAATATTTCAATAGGAGAAGCGGGATAATAACAATTTTTGCTAGTTCTTGATTTACGTGTTGCATTCATTTAGATGGATGCTTTTCAGTATCTAATGCCTCACCCCTTTTGAGCAATTTCTCAAAAAAAAAATAAACAACAATGATAATGGCAACAAATAATTTATATTGTGCTTGCCAGGGACCAGTCACTATTCTAAGTATTTAAATACATTTACTCTTTTATGCTTCCTAAATCATCCTAAGAAGCAGGCACATCTATCCCTATTTGTCAGAGGAGGTTACTGAGGCACAGAGAGCTCAAGGAACCTGCTCAAGGTCACACAGGGTCAGTATGTGGCAGAACACTAGAACCCAGAGGAGTTTGTGTGGGCCATAAAAACACATACACCTTTGACGACATGGTTAGGGAATAATGAAATTTGGGCACAAATCCACAGAAATGGTTTGCAAACTTGGAATTTTTTTTCCCTTTTAGTTTTAATTTAACTTGCCCAGAGACACTAAATATGTAGGGTGGGAGCAGGGGTGAGGGTCTTTCTATTCATAATTAAGGAAGCAGTGATGAGGGAAAAAGAAACCCTGGTATGGCCAATACGAGTTTAACTTCCAGGTTGACCTTAAGGTAGGCCTAAGGCACTCGATTGGGCCAAAAGTCACGCTAAGCTGAAGGCAATGTCTGCCCAAGAATGGTGTGATTTGGGTCAAGCTTGTCTGGATCATGAGCTCTGGTGGCTCCATTAACAGGGTGAAAACCAGTCCTCCTGCTAAAGAGGATGCTCTCGACAAAGCCACACGAGAGAGAGACTATGGAAGGTATAGAATTTGGGACGACTGAGTATTATTTTTCATTCAGAAGCATCTTTTTTAAAACTTAATTTAACTTTTTTAGTACTATTCTTAAATACAGAGAAATTGGAAAACTGTCAAGTAGCTGTTTTCTCTTTTTATCACATTCTTGATCATCTCTCAACAGTTGTCCCTGGATTTTCTTACCTTTCTATTTCATAGAGGTTATAAGATGACTTCATTTCGTAGAGCCCACGCATCACCCCAAGCCCCCAAGCTTTGGCTGTTATGAACCCTGGGAACACATCTAAACTTGATGACAGCAGTCAGAAAATGCAAGCTAAGGACGCCATGGGGTCACCTGACACCAGAGTCTCATAACCACACTTGGGAAGTAGGAAGGAAACCTCTTTGTAAGGTGATTTCACCACAGTATGTGTGACCACGTCTGTGGGTGCTCTGGGCTGAACTGTGACCCCCACCTCAAAATCCATAGTCCTAACTCCTAGTGCTTCAGGATGTGACTGTATTTGGAGATAGGGCCTTTAAAGAAGTAATTAAGTTAAAATGAGGTCCTATGAGTGAGTAGACCCTAATCCAACATGCCTGGTGTCCTTCCCAGAAGAGGAGATGAGGACACAGACACCCACACAGAAAAGGCCATGTGAGGACACAGGGAGAAGACAGCCACCTACAAGCCAAGGACAGAGGCCTCTAAAGTAACCAACCCTGCGGACACCTTGACCTTGGACTTCTGTCTCCAGAACAATGAGAAAATCAGCTTCTGTTGTTTAAGCTGCTCAGCCGGTGGCGTTTGCTGTTGCAGCCCTGGCTGACTAATCCGGAGGGCGTCGGGTTTTACAACCCTTTCATTCACAGAATGCAGAGTGGTTCATGGCCCCTACCCACCCCGTGTTCCCTCGGCATCACCGCCCTGGCCTCCTCGCTGTTCCTCGCATATGCTGTTCCCTCTGCCCCGAGCACACTTCTCCCGGGTACGCTCCTGTTTCCTTCTCTCAGTTCCTTCAAGTCTGTTGGAATCTTCCCAGCAAGGCCCTCCTTGGCCACCCCATTCAAAGTGACAAACCTCCTCCTCCCACCTCCCAGCACTCTTCACCCTTCTTTGCTGCTTCACTGTGCTCCGCAGTGCCTGTCACCTCCAGACATCCTCCATCGCGCACTTATCTAATCAGTTAACTTCCCTGTTAGGATACAAGCTCCATGGAAAAGAGATTTTTGCCTGTTTCATTCACTGATATATGCCCAGCACTGAGACAGTATTAGGCACATAGTAGGCACTCAAGAAATAGTTGTTGAATGAATATATAAATAATAATAATAACAATGAGTTAATGTGAGTTGAGTAATGTGTGCCAGATAATAAAGTGCTTTACGTGTATTGATTCATTAAATATACATAGATGCATACTTAATATATCATATCTGATATATAATTAATTGCCTTGTGGATATAATAAAAATATTCTTATGTGATTAAAAATGATTGATTTTTCCCCCTCTTTATTATATATTGTGGGAATGGTTGAGGACTTCGTCTAAAGCCGCATAGCTGGTGACAAAGCCTGTGAGACCTTGATTCAGGACAAAGAAAGATTTATCGTTTCACGCCTGTAATCCTAGCACTCTGGGAGGCCGAGGCGGTGGATAGCTCAAGGTCAGGAGTTCGAAACCAGCCTGACCAAGAGCGAGACCCCGTCTCTAAAAAAAAAAAAAAAAAAAGAAAGATTTATCGTTTCAGAAAGGAGATGATGACAAGAGGAACTGATATTTACCAGTCACCGAGGGCTGAGCACCTACCCTGAGTGGGGCATGGTCTTCCCTTAGCAGATCAGGCGAGGCAGGGAGAAAGTCATCTGCAAAATAGAAAATGCAGAAGTGAAAAGCAAGGACTGGATTAAAAAGTACATTATGCCTTAGCCCAAACACTGCCCCCAGCCTTCAAAGTAAGAAACAGCCTTTGATAAGCTGCTAAAATTTCGAAGCTGATAATTTCTTTGAAACGCTAAATTTCAATCTCAGTTGCTTTTGTGCTTTGTGATCCTTATTTATTACTTATTGCAGCATAGCTATAGAGGAGTTTATAGTTGCTAGGGCCATTATAATATATACAACATCAATAACACTGTTAGATTTTTTTATAAAAGAAAAAAATCTAATGAAAAATTATAGTTTGAAAGCATAACAGGTGTGAAATTGCTACCTTTACTCTTTCTATGCACTCGTCATCTTCTCGATTACAGTATGTTGGAGACAGCATCTGGGGACTGCTTTGAATAATTTGAAGGGGGAAATGACACACTTTTGTAAATTAAACACAACTGCCAGGAAGATTGATTAAGTACAACTTAACTGACACCTCATTATATATTCAGATGAAGTTCCTAGTCAGTCTTTCTTCAGAAAAAAAGAATAAATAGCTCCCTAGTTTGTTTTTTTTTTTTAATTTTTTAATGGTTATACAGTTATTCTGTTGTATTTTTTTATTTCAAACTATTAATGGGGTATAAATGTTGTTGTTACATGGATGCCTTATAGAGTGCTTAAGGGCTTTTAGTCTGCCTGTCACCATAGTAGTGTACATTGTACGTGATGGGTAAGATTTTGCCCCTCGTCCCCCGCCTCCCTTCTCTCCTTCTCGGTTTCCAATGTCTTTTTAATCTCTTTGTGCTTGTGTGTGTCCAGCATTTAGCTCTCAGTTATAAGTGAATACATGCAGTGTTTGTTTTTCCATTCCTAAGATACTTCACTTAGGATAATGGTCTCCAGTTCTATCCAAGTTACTGTAAAAGATACTATAATATTTCACCCGTTTTTATGGCTGAGTAGTACTCCATGGTGTATCTATGCCACATTTTCTTAATACATTTATGAATTGATGGGCATTAGGTTGATTCCACATCTTTGCAATTATGAATTGTGCTGTGGTAAATACTTGAATGCAGGTGGCTTTCTGATAAGATGACTTCTTTTCCTTTGGGTAGATATCCAGCGGTTGGATTGCTGCATCAAATGGCAAGTCTACACTTGTTTCTTTGAGGAATCTCCATACTGTTTTCCATAGAGATTGTACTAATTTGCAGTCCTACCAACAGTGCATAAGCATTCCTTTCTCTCTGCATCCATGCCAGTATCTATTGTTTTTTGACTTTTTAGTGATGGCCATTATGACAGGGGTAATGTAGTATTTCACTGGGGTTTCAATTTCCACTTCCCTGATGATTAGTAATGTTGATCATTTTTTCACATCTTTGTTGGCCATTTGTCTCTTCTGTTTTTTTTTTTATTATTATTTCACAATATGGTGGGGGTTCAAGTGGTTTTGGTTACATGTATTGATTTTGTCATGCTTGAGTCAGGGTTAAAAGTGTGCCCATCACCCAGATAGTGTTCATTGTACCCGTTAGGTAGGTTTTCACCCAACCACTTCTTCTCCCTCTCCTGCTTGATTTCTGCTGAGTTTTGCTTCCCTCTGTGTATGTGTCTGCTCATCAATTAGTTCCAATTTAATAGCAAGTACATGTGGTGTTTTTCCATTCTTTAGATACTTCACTTAAGATAATGGTCTCCAGTACAACCTGAATTGTTGCAAAAAGGCTTAATTCATCCTTCTTCTTGGATGCATAGTATTCCACAGTACACATGTACCAAATTTTGTTAATCTACACATGTACCACATTTTCTTAATCCATTTAGCCCAAACACTTCCTACCTTTCTTATCACAGCCTTCAAGGTAAGAAACAACCTTTGATTAGCTGCTATAATTTCTAAGCAGATAATTTCTTTGAAACACTAAATTTCAATCTTGGTTGCTTTTGTGCTTTGTGATCCTTATTTATTACTTATAGTAGCATAGTTAGAGTAGTTTATAGTTGCTAGGGCCCATTATAATACAGAAAATATAGAAAACTGATGGGCACTTGGGTTGATTCAACATCTTTTTGATCGTGAATTTTACTGCAGTAAATATATGGGTGCGGGTGTCTTTTGATAAAATCACTTCTTTCCCTTCCTTGTAGTGGGATTGCTGGGTCAAATGGTAGGTCTACTTTTAGTTCTTTGAGGAATCTCCATACTGTTTTCCATAGAGGTTTTACTAATTTGCAGTCCCACCAGCAGTGTATAAGCATTCTTTTCTCTCTGCTTCCATGCCATGATCTATAGGTTTTGGACTTTTTAATGAAAGCCATTCGAACTGGGCTAAGGTGATATCTCATTGTGGTTTTAATTTGTATTTCTCTTATGATTAGTGATATTGAGTGTTTTTTAACATGTTTATTGGCCATTTGTCCATCTTCTAACAGAAAAGCTTCTGTTCATGTCTTTTGTCTGCTTTTAATAGGGCTGTTTGTTTTTTTTCTTGCTGATTTGTTTGAGTGCTTTGTAGATACTGATCGTTAGCCCTTTATCAGATGTATAGCTTGTGAATATTTCTCACATTCTGTAGGTTATCTATTTGCTCTGTTGATTGTTTACTTAGCTGTGCAAAAGCTTTTAAATTTAATAAAGTTCCAATTATTTATTTTTGTTGTTGCTATGATTGCCACTGGGGGTCTTATTCATAAATTCTTTGCCTAGGCCAATATCTAGAAGAGTTGTTCCAAAATTTTCTTCTAGAATTCTTATGGTTTCACATCTTGCATTTAAGTCTTCTATCCATTTTGAATTAATTTTTGTGAGTGGTGAGAGATATGGATCCTGTTTCATTCTACTGCATGTGACTATCCAATTTTCCCAGCACCATTTATTGAATAGGGCTTCTTTTCCCAAGCATGTATTGTTATCTGTTTTGTCAAAGATTAGTTAGCTGTATGTGGATGATTTTATACCTGGGTTCTCTGTTTTGTTCCTTTGGTCTATGTGTCTATTTTGTGCCAATACCATGTTATTTTGGTTACTATAGACTTGTAGTATAATTTGAATTCAGGTAATGTGATACCTCCAGATTTGTTCTTTTTTCTTAAGATTGCTTTGGCTCTTTGGGCTCTTTTCTGGTTCCAAATGAAGCGTAGAATTATTTTTTCTAGATCTGTGAAATATGACATTGGTCTTTTGATGGGGATTGCATTGAATCTATAAATAGTTTTGAGTAGTATGGATATTTTAACAATGCTGATCCTACCAATTCAAGAGCATGATATGGTTTTCCATTTGATGTGTCATTTATGATTTCTTTCCTCAGTGTTTTGTAGTTCTCTTTGTGGAGGTCTTTCACTTCCTTGGTTAAGTATATTCCTAGGTATTTTATTTTCTTTGTAGCTATTGTGAATGGTATTGAGTCTTTGGTATGATTCTCAGCTTGACTGTTATTGGTGTATAGGAATGCTACTTATTTGTGTACATTGATTTTGTAACCTGATACTTTGCTGAATTTCATTTATCAATTCCAGAGTCTCTTGGTGGAGTCTTTGCAGTTTTCTAGATAGAAGATCATATCATCAGCAAAAAGTGATAGCTTGACTTTCCTGATTTGGATGCCATTGATTTCCTTCTCTTGTCTGATTGTTCTGGCTAGGACTTCCAGCACTATGGTGAATAAAAGTGGTGACAGTGGGCACCTTTGTCTTGTTCTAGTTCTTAGTGGAAATGCTTTCAACTTTTCCCCATTCAGTTGGCTGTTGGCTGTGTGTTTGTCATATATGGCTTTTATAATCTTGAGCTATGTTCCTTTTATGCCTAATTTGTTGAGGGTTTTTATCATGAAAGGGTGCTGAATTTTGTTTAATACTTTTTCTACATTTATTGAGATGATCATATGGTCTTTGTTTTTGCTTCTGTTTATGTGGTGAATCACATTTATTGATTTACATATGTTGAACCATCCTTGCATTCCTGGGATGAAGCCCACTTGGTCATGGTGGATTATTTTTTTGATGTGCTGTTGAATTCAGTTTGCTAGTATTTTACTGAGGATTTTTGTATCTATATTCATAAGGGATATTGGTATGTAGTTTTGTTTTTTTGTTGTGTACTTTCATAGTTTTGGTATCAAGGTGATACTGTCCTCAAAGAATTCAATGGGGAGGATTCCCTTCTTCTCAATGTTATGGAATAATTTCTGCAGTATGAGTATCAGCTGTTCTTTGTAGGTGTGGTAAAATTTGGCTATGAATCTATCTAGTCCATTTTGCTGGAAGACTTTTTTATTACTGCTTCAATGACATTGCTGATTATTGTTCAGTTTAGGAGTCCTATTTCTTCCTGATTGAGTCTTGGGAGGTTGTGTCTTCCAGGAATTTGTCCATTTCTTCTATGTTCTCCAATTCATGTGTATAGACATTTTCATAGTATTCACAGATGATATTTTGTATTTCTTTGTATCAATTGTAATATTTCTTTTTTCATTTCTTTTTCTTTTTCTTTTTTCTTTTTGAGACAGAGTCTCACTCTGTTGCCCTGGCTAGAGTGCCATGGCGTCAGCCTAGCTCATAGCAACCTCAAACTCCTGGGCTCAAGCGATCCTTCTGCCTCAGCCACCCGAGTAGCTGGAACTACAGGCATGCACCACCATGCCTGGCTAATTTTTTCTATTTTTGGTAGAGATAGGGTCTCACTGTTGCTCAGACTGGTCTTGAACTACTGAGCTCAAACGATCCGCCTGCCTCGGCCTCCCATAGTGCCAGGATTGCAGGTGTGATCCACTGTGCCCAGCCCCTTTTTCATTTCTGGTCGAGCTTATTTGGGTCCTTTCTCTTCTATTCCTGGTTAATCTAGTAAGATGTCTATCAATTTTGTTTATCTTTTCAAAGAAGCAACTTTTGTTTCATCGATCCTTTGTATTGTTTTGTTTTGTTTTCCATTTTGTTCTGCTCTGACCTTAGCTATTTCTTTTCTTCTTATGACTTTGTGTCTGATTCCCACTCCTTTTTTAGTTCCTTGAGATGTGTCATTAGATTGCTAATTTGTGATATTTCTGTCTTTCTTATGTAGGCATTTAAGGTTATAATTTTCCCCTTAGGACTGCTTTTCTGTACCACATAGATTTTAGTAGCTTGTGTCCCCTTTGTCATTAAGTTTGAGGAATCTTTTGATTTCCATCTTAATTTCATTATTGACCCAATACTCATTCAGAAGCATATTGTTTCCATGACTTTGTGTAGAATTGAGTGTTTCTCTTGCAATTGATTTCTAATTGTATTCCATTGTAGTCTGAGAAGATGCATGGTATGATTTCTATTTTTTTGAATTTGTTGAAACATGTTTTGTGGCCTAAGATATGATCAATCTTGAAGAATGTTCCATGTGCTGATGGAAAGAATGTATATGCAGTAGTTTTGGGGTAATATGTTCTGTAAATGACTGTTAGGTCCATTTGTTTAGCTAGAGTCCATCTAAGTCCAGTGTTTCTTTATTTATTTTCTGCTGGGATGATCTGTCCAGTTCTGTCAGTGGGATGTTGAAGTCCCTGGCAATTACAATGCTGCTGTTTATCGCCTTGCTTAGATCTAGTAGGGTTTGCTTTTTGAATCTAGGTGCTCCTGTGGTAGGTGCATACATATTTATTATTGTTGTCTTCTTGTTTAATTGCTCCCTTTACCATTTATATATAGACCATCTTTGTCTTTCTTTACTACTGTTGATTTGAAGTCAGTTTTATCTGATATGGGAATGGCTACATCTGCCTTCTTTGATTTCCACTTATGTGAAATATTTTTGTCCATCCTTTTGCCTTGAGTCTGTATGAGTCCTTATGGGTTAGATGTGTTTCCTAGAGATAGTACATACAGGGGTTGTATTTTTTCATCCATTCAGCTAGCCTATATCTCTTGAGTGGGGCATTCAGATCATTCACATTGATTGATAGAATTGACATGTGGTCTGCTCTTCTGTTCATTCTGTTGAGTCAGTGTCTTATTGCTTTCTTTTACCTCTTGTGCTATTGTTTCAGAGCTCATATTGAAACAATATATATAAACCACCCAATGGCTTTTGGGTGGTTTTACACTGGTAGGTGCATATTGTGCTGATCCGTGTATCATGTAGTTCTGAGTACTTCCTGTAGGACAGATCTGCTCTTGACAAATTCCCTCAGTTTTTCCTTGTCTGGAAAAGTCTTTATTTCTCCTTCATATATGAAACTTGGTTTTGCAGGATACAAAATTCTAGACTGGCAGTTGTTCTACTTAAGAGGACTGAATGAAGATGGGGCTCCAATCCCTTCTGGCTTGTAAAATCTCTGTTGAGAAGTCTTTAGTTAGCCTGATGGGTTTTTCTTTGTAAGTTATGTATGTTTTCACCTTACAGCTCACAGGAGTCCCTCCTTTGTGTTGATTTTGGCCAGTCTGATAACTATGTGTCCTGGAGATTGCCTCTTTGCAATGAATCTCCCAGGTGTTTTGTTGAACCTCTTGCACCTGGGTGTCTAAGTCTTTAGTAAAAGCAGAGAAGTTTTCCTCAAGTATTCTCTCGAATAGGTTTTCCAGCCACTGTGCATTTTCTCCCTGCTCCCATGCATGCCTACAAGTCTTATATTTGGCCTTTTACATAATCCCATATTACTTGTAGGCTTTGTTCATTCCTCTCAATTCTCTGTTCTTTATTTTTTACCGACTGTGCTAATTCAAAAGAGTTGTCTTCAAGCTCTGAAATTCTTTCTTCTGCCTTTTCTAGTCTATTCTTAGAACTTTCCACTGTGTTTTGTATTTCCTTAAATAAATTTTTCATTACCAGAAGTTTTATTTATTTATTTTTTAAAATATGTTGATCTCCTTAGTGAAATTTTCCTTCATTTCCTGAATTAGTTTTCTGGTTTCTTTGAGTTGTGTTTTCATTTTCTCTTGGATTTCATTGAGCTTACTTACAATCCATATTTGGAATTTTATATCTGTCATTTCAATATTTTCATTTTGGCTAGTATTCATTGCTAGAGAGTAGGTGTCCCCTTTTGGCGGTGTCCTTTCACTCTAATTTTTCATACTTCTGGTGTTTTTCACTGATTCCTTCTCATCTGGGGCAGCTGTCACTTCTTTTTGGTTTTTCTTTTTTTTAGATGGGGCTTTTTTCTTCCTCTCTCCTCACCTGTAAGGGAGTGTCTGTAGCATATGTTGGGTAAGAACTTTTGGCCTTGCTTGTGGGTGCTTTGATAGAGGTCTAGGTTCTGAATGGATGCCTTGGTTATTGATGTCCTTGGCATGGTGGTTTTCTCAGTTGCTGGTTGTTTGTGAGCTGTAGCAGTGGTAAGCAATGTGTGGGCACATTCTCAGTCTTCCTTTGTTGAGAAAGGGTGGAAGTCCTTGAAATACTTTTGATGAGCAAGGATGGAGGTCTTTGAGATCCTTTATCTTTCTCATTCCTGTGGTCTTAACAGTGTGAATTGTATTGGCATGCCCAGTTTAATCTCTGAGACAGGAGGTGGTGCTTGTGGATTAGATTCAACCACACCCGGTATGATTCAGTCAGTAAATGCTGTAAAGGGCATGCAAATTACCTCCTTGTCAGGAGGTGGTGCCAGAAGGAACAAGCCTGCAGTGTTGTTTTGGGACCTGTGACTGGCTCTAGCTCCTCAGGAGAAGCATTGGAATGCCCCAGGTGGTGGGTAGGGGCCTGGAATTCCAGACAGAGGTGGGTTAGGGAGTGAAGCTGGGCAGGGTTGGGTTGGGTGAGCTTGCCCTCAGGCTCTACAAAAGCTGATAAGGTAGTTGTTTGGGTGGAGGGTCAAAGGTCCACAACAAGGCTTCTGAGGAAAGCTACTAAGGAGGGGCTGATGTGGTCCCCCCATCCAGAAAGTCTGCTTGTTGAGGAGGGGCTGAGATCAACAATCTGGCTGTTGGGAGTGGATTTCACTCTTTTCCCCAGTCCCCTGCTCCATGGACTCTCTCCAGCATCTGCCAGCAGGCAGGATCTCAAACCAGCTGAGTTCCCCCATGATGGTAGGCTGGGAGCTTTCCTGTCCCAGATCCCACCCTGGGCTGAAATTGTGGCTTTCCTGTTGGGGGAGGGGGACTCCAGATGTGTGCTGTTGTTGAAACCCACTCTGTGCTCTCTTTTCAGTTTTGCCCATGCAGGCTCCCTTTCCTTCTGGGATTAGCTCACAAATCTCCCCTCCATGCCCCGGAGCAACATGGATGAGTCCTGGGGGTATGGGATCTGGCCTGTGGCCCTGTCCCTGGGTCCCCCAAATCAATCCCTGACCATGCCAGGGAGAAGCATGCTTTTCTTGAGTTGCTTGTGGAGGTGCTCAAGCAGGTTTGATGTCCCTCTGTTTCAGGATATGCCCTCTTCTGATGGAGCAGCCAGGCAAGCAGCTCTGGCAAGGGCTGGTAAGCAGGGATCTTACAGTCCAAGCGCCCCTTAGTCCTCTGCAGTGTTTAAGATGAAAGGTTTGTGCCCCACTCTCTGTGGAAGCCCCAAAAGGGTGGAAGCAGCAGCTCCTGAGAGCTCTGGCTCATGCACTTCTCTCTGAATCCAGGGGTGGGGAAGGGGAACAGCAGGAAAAGAGCCTAAATGGAGGAAGCCTAGCACTCTAGTTGTCATTGTCCCTCTCTCCAGAAGGCAGACCACTCAGAATGTCTAGGCTCTGGGGTCACACAGATCCCCCCAGGACCCACCGGCCCCTGTGACTCCTGCAGTCTGGGCTGGAGTTGGGAGATGTTTCTGTGGGAATGAGCGAGATGAAAACTGAGGGCCTGAAGCCTTCTGGGGGGAACAAAGCCATATGGTGGGTGGAGAAGCAATATGGCATCTGCCATCTCAGCCTGGGTCTGTGGTGATGGGAAGTGACCCCAAGGGCACCGGCAGGCTGGTGTTTGTCCTCAAGAAGCTCCCAGTTCACTGGCAGCAACAGCTTTTGGGATCATGACGACAGAAAGGCTCTCCAGCAGCTCAGGAGCCTGCTGACTGCCAGAAATGTGAGGGAGGGAGAAACAAACCATTCCATCTACCGTTTTTGCTAGATTCCAAGACTCTCAGGGGTTGACTTCTGCTGGTATTTTGCTCCTTCTTATTCTACTTCTCAGCTTCTTCCCACAGAATCTCTTGTAGGTTCTGGCACTTTTCCTTTGTAATTACACCTGATCTATGATTGTCTGTTTTTTCTTTTTCATCTAAAACTTTTCCTTCTTTCCGAGATGATCCAGCAGCTGGTGTCTCTGGTCAGCTATCTTGTCTTACTCCTCGATTTGTCTATCTTCTTTTGAAAAACTTCTATTCATGTCTTTTGCCCACTTTTTAATATTCTTTTAATGATGATTTGAGTTCTTTGTAGATTCTGGATATTAGCCCTTTATTAGAAGTGTAGTTTGTGAATATTTTCTCTCATTATTTAGGTGATCTATTAACTCTGTTGATTATTTCATTTGCTATTCAGAAGCTTTTTAATTTAATTAAGTCACATTTATTTATTTTCATTATTGCCGTATTTGCCTTTGGGATCTAAGTCATAAATTCTTTGCTTAGGCCAATGTCTAGAAGAGTTTTTTCTACTGTTTCTTCCAGGATTATTACAGTTTTGTGCCTTATATTTAAGTCTTTTATCCATCTTGAATTAATTTTTGTACATAGTAAGAGAAAATGGTCCTGTATCATTCTTCTGCATGTGGCTATCTATTTTTCCCAATACCATTTATTGAATAGGGCTTCCTTTCCCCAGTGTATGTTGTCTGCCTTGTCAGAGATCAGTTGGTTGTAGGTAGATCATTTTATTTCTGGGTACTCTATTCTCTTCCTTTGATCTGTCACCACTGTTCTGCCAATATAATGCTGGTTTGATTATACTGTAGCCTTATAGTATAATTTAAAGTCATGTAATGTGATGCCTCCATATTTGTTCTTTCTGTTTAAGATTGCTTTGACTATTCAGACTCATTTTTGGTTCCAAATGAAGCTTAGAATTATTGTTTTTAGATCTGTGAAATATGGCATTGTTATTTTGATTGGGATTGTATTCAATCTACAAATTGCTTTGGACAGTATGGACATTTTAATGATGTTGATTCTAGCAAACAAAGAATCAATATCATTAAAATGGATGCTTTTCCGTTAGTTTGACTCATATGTAATTTCTTTCATCAGTGTTTTGTAGTTCTCCTTGTAGAGATCTTTCACATCCTTGGTTAAGTATAATCTTAAGTATTTTATTTTCTTTGTAGTTATTGCAAATGGTATCAAGCCCTTGATTTGACTCTCACCTTGACTGTTATTAGTACATAGAAATGCTGCTGATTTGTGTACATTGATTTTGTAACCTGAGATTTTGCTGAATTATCAGTTCTAGGAATCTTTTGGTGGAGTCTTCATGGTTTTCTAAATAAAAGATCATATCATAAGCAAACAAGGGTAGTTTGACCTCCTCTTTCCCTATTTAAATTGCCTTTAATTTCTTTCTCTTGCCTCATTGCTCTGGCTAGGACTTTTAGTACTATGTTGATATTATAGAAGTAGTGACAATGGGTACCCATGTCTTGTTCCAGTTCTCAAGGGTAATGCTTTCAATTTTCCCCCATTCAATATGATGTTGGCTGTCAGTCTGTCATGTATGGCTTTTATAATTTTTTTTTTGAGACAGAGTCTCACTTTGTTGCCCGGCTGGAGTGCCGTGGCATCAGGCTAGCTCACAGCAACCTCCAACTCCTGGGCTCAAGCAATCCTTCTGCCTCAGCCTCCCGACTAGCTGGGACTACAGGCATGTGCCACCATGCCCGGCTAATTTTTTCTATATATTTTTAGTTGGCCAATTAATTTCTTTCTATTTTTAGTAGAAACAGGGTCTCTCTCTTGCTCAGGCTGGTTTTGAACTCCTGACCTTGAGCGATCCACCTGCCTCGGCCTCCCAGAATGCTAGGATTACAGGCATGAGCCACCGCGCCCGGTCTGGCTTTTATAATTTTGAGGTATGTTCTTTCAGGGTCTAGTTTGTTGAGTGTGTTTATCAAGAACAGGTGCTAGATTTTATCAAATACTTTTTCTACATCTATTGAAATGATAATGTGGTCTTTCATTTTGCTTCTGTTTATGCAGTGAATCACTTTTATTGATTTGCTTATGTTGAACCATCCTTGCATACTTGGGATGAAACCCACTTGATCGTGATGAATTACCTTTTTGATGTACTGTTGAATTTGATTTTGTTAGCATTTATTTGAAGGTTTTTGCATCTATGTTTGTAAGAGATATTAGTCTATAGTTTTCTGTTTTTGTTGTGCCTTTTCCTGGCTTTGGTATCAAGGTGATACTGGCTTCATGGAACGAATTAGGGAGGATTCCTTTGTCAATGTTACGGAATAATTTCTGTAGGATAGGCACTAGTTCTTCTTTGTAGGTCTGGTAGCATTTGTCTGTGAAACAATCTGGTCTGAGGCTTTTTTTGCTTGAGATATTTTTTTATTATTGCTTCAATCTTGCTGCTTGTTATTGGTCTGTTAAGGATATCTATTTCTTTTTGATTCAGGCTTGAGAGGCTGTTTATTTCCAGGAATCCATTTCCTCTACTTTTTCTAGTTTGTGTACATAGATATTTTTTGTATTATTCACAGATGATATTGTGTATTTCTGTGGTCTCAGTTGTAATGTACCCTTTTTCATTTCTGATTGAGCTTATTTGAGTCCTTTCTCTTCTATTTCTGGTTAATCTGGCCAGTGGTCTATCAATTTGTTTATCTTTTCAAAGAACCAACTTTTTATTTTGTTGATCCTTTGTATTGTTTTTTGGATTTTGTTTCATTTAGTTCTGCTCTGAGCTTTGTTATTTGTTTCTTTCTTCTGTCTTTGGGTTTGGTTTGTTCTTCTTTTTCTAGTTCCTTGAGATGTGACATTAGGTTGTTAATTTGTGATCCTTCTGTCTTTTTGATGAAGGCATTTAAGGCTAAAAAATTTCCCCTTGAGATTGCTTTAACTGTATTCCATAGATTCTGAAAGCTTGTGTTCCCTTTGTCATTCAGTTCCAAGAATCTTTTGATTTACATCTTAATTTTGTCATTGACCCAAGGGTAGTTTAGCAGTAGGTTGTTTAATTTCTATGACTTTGTGTAGAATTGAGAGTTTCTTTTGGAATTGAGTTCTAGTTTTATTTCACTGTGATCTCAGAAGATATACAGTATGATTTCTATTTTTTGAATTTTCTGAGACTGCTTTGTGACCTAAGATATAATCAATCTTAGAATGTGTCCTATGTGCTGATGAGAAGAATGTATTAATATATTCTGCAGTTTTGGGGTAGAATGTTCTGTTAGGTCCCTTTGTTCTAGAGTTCCACTTAATTCCAGTGTTTTTTTGTTGATCTTCTGCTTTGATGATCTACCCAGTTCTTTCAGCAGGGTATTGAAGTCCCCAGCAATTATGATGCTACCACATGTTTCCTTGCTTAGATCTAGTAGATTTTCTTTATGAATCTGAAATCTCCTGTGTTAGGTGCATATGTATTTAGGATTGTTATGTCTTCTGGTTGAATTGCTCCCTTTTTATAGTGACCATTTTTGTCTATTTATTTTAGCATTGTTGATTTAAAGTCTATTTTATATGATATGAGAATGGCTATACCTGCTCACTTTTAGTTTCCATTTTCCTGGAATATTTTTTTCCGTCTCTTTACCTTGAGTCTGTGTGAGTCCTTGTGAGTTAAATATGTTTATTGGAGACAGCATATACTTGGCTTATGTTTTTTCATCTATTCAACCTGTCTGTGTCTTTTAAGTGGGGCATTAAGACTGTTCATGTACTATACTGTTCTGTTTATTATGTTGGATAATGTCTTGTTGTTTTCTTTTCCCTCTTGTGCTATTGTTTTTTTAAGTGCTGTGAGCTTTAACTTTCAGCTGTTTTTACAGTGATAGGTATCTATTGTACCATTCCATGTATAATGCACTTTGGAGTATTTCCTGTAGGGTGGGCCTAGTAGTGACAATTTCCCTTAGTGTTTGCTTGTCTGGAAAAGTATTCATTTTTCCATCATTTATGAAACTCATTTTTGTGGTATACAAATTCTTGGCCAGCAATTGTTCCATTTAAGAAAACTGAAAATGGGATCCCAGTTCCTTCTGTCTTGTAAGGTTTCTGCTGAGATGTTTGCAGTTAGCCTGATGGGATTACCTTTCAGGTTACTTGTTTATTTTGTCTTGCAGCTTGTAGAATTTTCTCCTTCATTTTGACTTTAACCAGGTTGATGACTATGTGTCTTGGAGATGTCCTATTTGCTATGAATCTTCCCAGCATTCAATGACCATCTTGTATCTAGATATCTGAATCTCTTGTGACATCACAGAAGTTTTCTCAATAATTTCCTCAAAGTGCTTTTTCATGCTTTTTGCTTTTTCTTCTTCTCCATCAGGAATACCTACAATTGACATATTGGCTCCTTTGACATAGTCCCATATTTCTCTGAGTGATTGTTCATTCTTTTTATTCTTTTTTCTGTGTCTTTGACTGACTTCGTTAGTTCAAAAGCCTTGCCTTTAAGCTCTGAGATTCTTTCTTCTAGCCTGTTGTTGAAGTTTGAAGCTTTATGCTGTATTTTGAAATTCCCTTTCATTTCTTTAAGTTCTGTTATATCCATTCTTATATTGTCTAGCTCTTTAGCTACTTTTTCATTTTTTTTCATTGATGTCCTGAAATATTTTTTGGCTTCTTTGTGTTGGTTTTCATCTGCCTCTTCAATCCCAGTCATCTTATTTGCTATGTATATTCTGAATTCCATTTCTAACATTTCGACAATTCCTTTTTGGTTAGGGACTGTTGATGTAGGTCTATTGTGATTCTTTGGGGATATCAAAATAGCTTCTTTTTTCACGTTGCCAGAGTTCTTTTGTTGGTTCCTTCTCAACTGAAATCACTTCTCTCAGCTCAGGGAAGATAGGTTTGTGGTGCACCTCTTCTCCTTTGCTGAGAACTCTCCTACTTAATGAGAAGAAGGAGAGGTCACTAGATGGCGCTTTTGTGACCTACTCCTGAAGACTGATGTGGCAGGAGAGGGGCAGATGAACTGAGAGCCTATAATGCAGCTGTTCTGTGTTGGCCTGTTCCCCCATGATTGTCGCAATCCAAGCTGGTGCTGGATGATCTCCCTGTAGAGTGGTAAGTCGTTCCTCAGGCCTCTGTTGGAAGCTCAGATGGGGGTTTGGGTGAGTCCCTCTCCACAGAGGCTGGCATTGTGGGAGATTGCTCCGTCCAGGTCTCCCCACGGCAGTGACTGTGGCAGCCGGGTAAAGCTATCTAGGCAGTGGTCGTGGGCATCAGGGCTGGTAGCATTTGCTTCACTTGGGTGCAGTTGCAATGGTGGCTTGTCCTGGTTCCTGGTGGAGTGTTGGACCACAGGGGTGGTTCCTGCCAGGCAGTGGGTGGGAGCCTCGGGGGTGGAGCCACAGTGCCAGGTCATTGGCAGCATGGGAAAAACGTGGGTGGGGCTGTGGGGCCTGGTGTTAGCACAGGAAATAGCTCCCTAATTTAGATGTGGTTTCCCGGTGAATAGATCTCTCTTTTTAAAAAGTTTTCCTTCTGTGGCATTAAAAAATCATTTTTCTGCTTTTCTAGAAATCGTGAAAAGTCTTAATGCCTGATAAATGAATGCCTCATTTATGAGTTACATTTATGTTTACATATATATATGGGAGAATCCCTAGAGGTATATCTGAAAATTATCAATGAAAACTTCTATTTATTTACTCAGGGGAAAGTACATAGACTATCTCCAAGGGTTCTGTACTTTTCTCTCTTCCAAGAATACTTTGTACCATTTTCAGTGTACCACTTTTCATTATATGCACACACACACATTTATGTATGCATATATGTATATTTATATAAATGCATATACACATATTCATATATAAGTGTGTATATATATATATATAAGTAATGCCTAATTTTTAAAAGTAAAAATGATGCATTTTCACCATATAGAAAAGTCATATAATGCAGAAAGGTACAAAGAAGAAAGTAACAACTCAGACAAATCACATCCCCCAAGGAAAAAAATTAATATTGGTCCTTTTGTTGAACATTATTCTATATTTCTCTCTAAGCCCATATTACAAACAAAAATGCAGGAGTCAAAAAAATGGTTGAGATGAGCTGGGTATGAGAAAACTCACTCAGTCCTCTCAGTGCACCTTGAAATGTTTTAACATGGGTATGAAAAAATATTCTTTACTCTTTAAAAAAATTACAGTGCAAACAAGATGATAAATAGCAACTAATGCTCTTCTTGTTGCCGAGTCCACAGTGGAGATTGGTGGCAAGTGGGGCAAACTGGAGAGGATATGCCTCACCAGAGGGTGCAATGTTTCTCAGAGCAGATGGCTGCCAAGTGGCAGTGTGTGCCCACTGTCGTCAGACCTTCCGATCTACCAGAAGAAGTGAGACATTTTCATTTGTACTTGAAACATCCTAATTTAAAAATATGCTCTGACAATTGTATCTAAAAACATTCTGTAGGCTAAGTGAAATATGGAATGTAGTCCACTGACTGCTATTTGTTACAGACAGTTAGCTGAATGGATAGATAGATAGATCTGTAAATAAGTAGCCGGCATGTCAAATGATTCTTTAAAAATATAATATTTCTAAAGGAGCTACTTTTTTAAAATCACAATTTTACTTAAACTTGACAGAAAAATAAATTGACATGAAAGTGAAAGAGTTGCTAAACTTCATTAACCACTTCGGTACCAGTGTGGACTATAGTCGACAGCCACAGATGAACACGCACAGCTGTGTGTCGACTTTAGCCGACAGCCGTGATATGAAGGCACGCAGCCGAGTGTCGACTTTAGTCGACAGCCAAAAGCTTTTACTTTTATCTCTGCAGTTGCAGTGTGTATGTTCAGCTGATAAGTTACTATGAATCTGTGACCTTTTAACAAGTCCTAAGTAGGAGTTATTATAGTTATTTTCCTAAAGCCGCCTGTAAAGTAAAACAAGCTTTCAGTGCTTTAAAGCTTTCCTCATCACACAAGAGCAAAACGGATGCGTCGTCAATGCGCAGCACACACTACCGTGCGGACTATGAGTGCCGGCTGTGGGCGAGGCTTCGCGGCCGGTGAGCGCCGTACCGAAGTGGTTAAGCATTTCTTTGCCACCAAAAATTCCTCTAAACTTTGGAAAAAGATTATGCAAGCCATTAAGAGATTGGAGATTTTATTATTATAACGATCACTGTATTTTTAACTACAGGTATATGCTTTAGTTTTAGATTATATGGGTTGACTTCCTACTTTTGGAAGAATTCCACTCCTTAGATTTTTTTGTTTGTTTGTCCCAAGATTATCTTGTCACCCTTAGTCTACTTCTTGAAGAATGGTAGGAATTTATGAGAGCCTCATAATGTTAACTTTCTTTCCTTAGTACCTCTTTCAGGGATGTAGGTGTACTTAAAAGCCATAGCACTCCAGAATCTTCTAAGCACTACTCTTTAATGTTTGTGGCATAATGTTATGCCTCTTTTTAATTCGGTTGATGCTGGAGCATATTTTGCTTTCTTAAAAACTATATTTTATTTATAAGTATCAGAGAGTGGTTTCTGTAATCCTATGACATATTGCCGTATTTATCTGGAAACTTTTCTCAACTGTCTTTAAAGCTAGTATAATATTTACCAAGAAGCTGTGTTATGTACAATAAACATTAATGATACCAGATAGTGTCACAGCCTTACCAGGTTCATTGCCCATTGCTCGAGAGGAAGCCAATACACTGAGACAGAGGGGTACAGCAGAGAAAGAGTTTAATATCACAGGTGCCATGCGAGGAGACTAGAGGAAGTTCTTCTGTCTCCCTGAGAATTTGAGAGAATGGTTTTTTAAAAATAATTTGGTGGGCAAAAAGTCTAGGCAATTGGGTCTGCTAATTGGCTGGGTTTGGGGCAGAACCATACGGTGTAGAAATTGTCTTCTCTGCTGAGTCAGTCTTGCATGGGGGTTGCAAGACCAGTTGAGTCAGTTCCTTGGTATGGGCCACTGGTCTGGGTGGGTCAACCATTCCCCCGGAACGCAGGGCTTGGACAATGTCTCAAAAAGTATCCTTAGGTTTCACAAGGGTGATGTTATCTATGGGAGCAATGAAGAAAGCTAAGAATCTTTATGACCATCAGCCATATGACTCCTGAGTAGTGAGCAATTATGGGAAAGCAAGCCAAGGAACAATGACTGGTTACATATATATATATTTCGCCTACCACAGTTCCCACCTGTGGCCCTTTATTAATTTTATAAAGGGTGGTTTCAATAGCATGACTCATAAAGTCTATTTTCCAGCACTTCTAGGTGTATCATTAATTTAGCAATCGTATACTACCCTATATCATGAGGCTATAATTATATGTTTGTGTAGCCATGTATACTATGTATTAATTTCCTGGGTTATTCAAATTATTTAAAATTTAATGTATCTTATGACTAAAATAGATCTTATAGATTAGTTGACTCTTTCATCTTACAGATTAGGCAATGAAGCTCAGAGATCAATTTGAAAAGCTTTTAAGTCCTTCAGGGGACTGGATATCTCTCAGGCTCTTTGTACATCTACTCCTTCCTCCATGCCCATCTCTGGTGTGGAGGCAGCACCTTGTATGGCCACAGATAGACCAAACCTAACCTGCTGCCCTGACCACAGTACCGAGAGGCTGCTGGTGGTGGGTGAAGAGGCTTTCCACATTTTCAAAGGGACCTTCTTTCCTACGACTTCGTAAGTACATTGACCCAGTGCTTACCTGTGTGTTAGGGAAGGATAAGTGGTGAGTTTCATGGTAGGTGACAATGTATATGTCTCCAGATTTGGTCACAATACATAGATTAGGGGAATAGAGCATTAGAAAAGGAATGTTCCTCAATTTAAGACTACCTGATTAAGACAATTTTCAGATTAAAAAACTTAATCACCATTTTCTCTGGATGAAAAAAAAATGACTACCATATTCATCTCCCTCTGAGCATTTTCTTTTGGTATAATGTGCCTGTTAGCATGCATTTTTAGCAGAGCTCATGTTGTGTGTGTGTGTGCGTGCACGCACGCCTGTGTTTTCAATGAAACAATGTTCGATAAACCATTGATACTTTACACTAAAGAAAAAAAAAGGTAGGCCTGGAGTAAAGTAGATTATCAAAAATTTATTAATGTGGGAAAACTCAGTTCATTTCAATAAACATTCATGGTAAACTTATTTTATGTAAGGAATAGTGCTATACTTCTAGCCCTGTTATTCATATCCTTAAACATCCACATAGATTCTTCATCTGAAACCCTGGCTTCTCCGTTCTTAGACTCCTTCACATCCACTAATATATTCCTCTACTGTACCTTTGCTATTTATTCTCAAGGTCATACCATAGGCCTTTAAATATCAGCGACTGTACCATCTTAAAAGTCCCAATTTCAAGCACCCTCCCCAATTACCACCTCCAGACTTTCTAACACACTTTCCCTAATATTCCCATTCCAACAATTTTTTTAACTCCCCAGATACTGCCAATTCATTATCCTTACTTTGTTTTTTAAATCATATGTCATTGTTATTTTAAAATATATCAAGAATCATTTCATATATACAGAAAAGTATAAAGAATAACACAACATGACACTCATATATCTCCTAGCCAGCTGAAGACATAAAATATTACCAATAGCATTGAGCCTCATTAGGTAGCCTCCCAAGTGCATCCCCTAGACACACACTATCTGAACTTCATACATGTCACTCTCAGGCATTTCTTTTTCTTTTTCTTTTCTTTTTTTTTTT
>VBSM01000413.1:4554187-4575217 GCA_008086735.1 Cheirogaleus medius
CGGCCTCCCAGAGTGCTAGGATTACAGGCGTGAGCCACCATGCCCGGCCTTCTTTTTTTCTTTTATTCCTCTACACAATACTGTTTTGTTTTGCATGTTTTGAAGCTTATAATGCTGGTATCATACAGGTTATATTATTTGATGATTTCCTTTTATTTTCTCTTGATATTATGTGAAAGTCATCTGTGTTGGCCCATTTGCATCATTTTCACTGCTATGTGTTATTCTATGGTGTGAATAAACCATAATTATTTAAAGCACACATTTCTGTTGATGGGCATTTGGTTTTCCCATTTTTTTGTTTTCTGTTTTGAATGATGCTCCTCTGAACATTTTTGTACATGTCTCCTTATGCATTGGCATATTTGTTTTCTCTGGGAAAAAAATGGTCATGGCATAGGGCATACCTGTCTTCATCTTTAGCGGTGATGTCAGATTCTTTCCAAAGTTTATACCTGTTCTTACCACCTTTCCCCGGTTACACAGCTCATCTCTTTTCTCCTTTTCTTACCCAGTTTAGAGTCCTTGAATCATCACTAAAATGACTCCCTTCTACACACGGTAGCCATCTGCCTTTTCCCCCATCGAACCTCCCTAGCAAAGCCCCATCTTTGGCTTAATCCAATTCTTATTATTCTGAAGTGAATGTAGAGAATGACACACTTCTGCTGACTGACCCACCTCACCCGTATGACCTTGTGAGCACCCTCAAGTCTACCAGGCAACCCCAGCTCACTACCCTAACCAATTCTCTTCCCCAGACAGCTTTTCACGGCTTTCTCCTCAAGCCCCTGTCTTCGCTTTCAAATGGTGACCTTCAATGGTGACCTTTTTTCCTTTTACAATACTGTATAAAACCATCAGAGGAGAACTTTCATGTCTTCCCACCTCCCCACCAGTCAGCCTACTAGCCCCTATATCCATGGCACTCTGCCTTCCCACCTGCGGGGCAGGTGAACTGTCCTCGATCCTAGCAAAGCCAACTGCTCTCTGGACACCATATTCCCTCTGTCTGATGTAGCTAAAGATTTTTTTCCTCTCATTTTCTTCACTTCTCCCACATCATTATTTCCCCACTCTCCTCTAGATCTTTCTCATTAGCCTACAGACATGCTCTAGTATTTCTTATCTTAAAATAAAAATTCCTTCTCCTCCTGTCTCCCATCTCCTCATTTATTTGCTTTGCTTTACAGTAAACTCCTGGAGAGTTTGCTGTACTGATTGTCTCCCTTTTCTCATTCCTTTCTAGTTTGACACACTCAGTGAAGCTACCTTTGCCAAGCCGTCCACAACCTCCATGTTACTAAATCCAATGATCAGCTCTCGGTCCTTATCAGCTTTCCAGCAACATCCAACAGAGGCAGCAGCTCTGTTGCTGACCCAGTCTGTAATTTCCATTTTGGAGTCAGTCTTGGGAGCTGAGGCTGGAGTCTGTAGTTGCACTTGACCTTCCTCACTAGGCTTCCAGGACACTCTTCTGGTTCTTCTCTCTGCACCTCCCTGTCCCTACTGTGGCTTCTTCTCACTTTCCTGTTCTGGATCTTCTTTTCCTTCCTGCCCTCCAAATGTTGAAGCACCAATAGGGTCAGACCTCCCTTCTCTAAATACAGTCAGCCCCCTGAAGCTCTCATCCATCCAGTGGCTTTGAACACCATGGATAGGCTAATAACTCCCACAACCACTGTGTTTCCCTGAAAATAAGACCATAAAATAAGCCCTAGCAGGATTTCTAAGCATTTGTGCAATAGAAGCCCTACCCCGAAAATAAGACCTAGCGATGGGCGTGGCTACGTAGCGCATCTGCACAACCCATGCATTTCATCGCAGAGCAGTAAAGAAGACGCGCAGCCCTTCTCATCTGCCCCATGAGAGCTCTATTGCTCGACATGAGAGATTGGGGCCAATGGTTCTAAAGGAAATAGAGTCTCAAGAAATTCAGGATGGAATTTGGGGTTTGGAGAATTATGATGATGTTCCAGAAGAAGACGGCTTAAGTACATTTCAATAAATGTAGATTGCTGTATTGTACTTAAAAAAAATAATACATCCCCTGAAAATAAGCCCTAGAGTGTCTTCTTGAGGAAAAATAAATATAAGACCCTGTCTTATTTTTGGGGAAACATGGTATATCTACAATCCCCGTTAAGGGACACTGATAGGTGCCACTCTTTACTCAACATCTCCACTTGGATGTCACCTGGCACCTCTAACCTTTCCCAGTTACCAACAGACTTCTAGGTCACTCTTTCTTGTTTGCCCCAAGCCTAATTCCCAATTCCTGCCATGTCCACAAACAGCACCCCCCTCCACCCAGCTTCCCAGGCTACAAACCTGATCACATCCCACAGCAAATCTGTTAGTGTATCTTGTCATCCCAAATTAGCAGATATCTCCTGAATCTGACCCATTTTCAGAACCTTTCTTACCAGCATCCTAGTCCCAGCCCTTATTGCTCTCCCAAGAGACTACAGCAGCCTCTAAATATCTCCCTGCCTTCCCACATAGTGTGGTTACAGAACACCAGGCTTGTCTTTTCTTTTTTCCTTTACTCTTTGAAAAATATTTACTGAGGTGCAACATGCATTCAGTAAGGTGTTCAAATCTTTGGTGTTTGTTCAACTCAATATATATATATATATATATATATATATATATATTTACCCATTTACTATGGACTGAATGTTGGTATCCCCCCCCACCCCAAATACATATGTTGAAACCTAAACCCCAATGCAATAGTATTAAGAGGTGGGGCCTTTAGGAGATGCTTAGGCCATGAGGGTGGAACCCTCAGGAATGGTATTAGTACCCTTATAACAGAGGCTCAAGGAAGCTTGTCTCCCCTGCCACCCCGCCACCACCTGAAGACACAGCTAGAAGGTACCATCTATGAAGGCAGCGTCTATGTCTGCCCTCACCAGACACCAAGTCTGCTGGAATCCTGATCTTGGACTTCCCAGCCTCCAGGACTGACAGCAGTAAAGTTCTGTTGTTTATAAATTACCCAATCTAAGGCATTTTGTTATAGAAGGCTGAACAAACTAAGGCACTATGTAAGGATGATCTATGTAAAGATATAGACCACTTCTAGCACCTCAGCAGCCTCACTCGTGACCTTCTCTCCCAGAGTAACAACTTTTGTGACTTCCATCATGATAGACGATTTTTCACTTTATTGAACATCATATGAATGGAGAAATACAGAATGTATTCTTCTACGTTTGGCTTCTTTCACCTCCCCATTAGGTCTGTGATAAAAATTCATTCTGTTGTGTGTAGCTGGGCTTTGTTATTTTTTATTGTTGTGTTATATTCCATTGTATGCATATACTACAATTTATTTATCCATTGTACAGTTAATGTACATTTGAGTATTTTCAGTTTGCGGCTATTATGAATAAATATGCCATAAATGCTCCTGTACATGTTTTTTAGTGGACATAAGCTTTTATTTTTGGGGGGTGTATTTGCTTGGTCAAAGGTATGTGTGTGTTCAGCTTTGGTCGATCCCGTCAATCAGGTTTCCAAAATGGCTTTACCGATTCTCACTCCCATATAAGACGTGAAGATTCTAGTTCCTCCCCATCCTTACGAACACCTTCATTTTAGCCATTCTTTAGAGCCACAGTCTACATTCTAAAATAAAAAGTGAGGCATAACTGTCTCCTGCTCATGGTTCCCCAGTGGCTCAGACATCTCTGGGCCTTCCTCCCTCTTCCACCCCTCCCCTGCCTTCCTGCTCTCTGCCCCACTCACTCAGTCTGTGTTCCCCTCTGGGCGAGGGGTGTTCCCCTTGTGTTCCCCCAAGCTCGGTGTGCCCTTTTCCCAGACCTCTGGGTCCCTCGCGCTCTCATTTCCTTGAGTTTTCCTCTTAAATATCACCTCCTTAGATCTTTGCTTCCTGCCTCCCTCCTATCTTCTCTATATCTTTGCCGTGAATTATTTCCCTTCACAGTGCTGGCTTCATGTCATGTGCTTGTTTATTTGCTTATTCTTGATCTCCCTCGGTGGAATGCCCATTCCAGGAGAGCAGGATCATTGTCCTTCTTGGCTGTCACCGCATAGTCAGTGTTTGCTGCCTGGCAGTGTCAGGCGCTCAGCAGGCCCTCCCATGGATGGCACTTAATCCTTTCTCCCAGCAGTGTTATCCCGTCACTTACGCTTACGCCCGTTCTCCTCCTCCTTTCTCTTATCCCATCTCTATCTATTTTTTTTTTTTCCTTTTCTATTCACCTCTCTTCTACTTCCTCTTTCCTTTCTCCTGCCCCATTTCATTATTCACAGCAGCCTGCAGAATTACAGAGGCTCCAAATTGCAGTGCAGCAGGCAAGGGAGAGCGGAAGGGCTGAGGCTTGTTTTGCAACGTGGAATCAATATTATGATACTCCACAGTCTATCTTGAATTTAAAGAATGGTTTAAGGGAAATTTGCTTCTCTGTTCACCTGTCCCTCTGCCTCTTCTCTTTACTTTGTACCTCCGACTAGACATTTCACAGACCAATTTCTGGAGTAGGGGCCATTCTACGTAACAGAAAGACCCTCTCGCTGTTGGAGTCACGGAACCACATTGTCAGAGCCAGAGACTGCTTCCAAGTACCCGAGTGTGTAATTTATTGGGTGGCCAAGCCTAAGTAAAGCTGTTGGAATTAATGTGATTCTTTTAAATGTTAAAGGGTTTTGTACGGACTTGTGTTTCTTCTCCCATGGCATTCCCTTGGGAATGGTCTCAGTGTCAGGCCAGCACCCCTGTAGGCCTGGTTGGGTTTCAAGTTCTCCTCAATCACTTACATACCATGAGACTTTATAAAAAGGAACACGTGCTCTGCCTCCGCTTTGGGACTTGACTTGGGATACAGAAGAGATCATGTGTCTCAGAGTCGTTAGGGCTTGTTTTTTAATTATATTGGAGTTTATGGCATGTGCGTAAACTCTAAATATGCAAATAAATAAATATATGTCAAAAAAACCCCAAAACATGTTTTTACTCTGGGAGAGCAACCTTGCTCTCCCAGATGGAAGCAGTCAGGAGCCCAGGACTTGGGGAGAGGGAGTTGGGAATATATTAGGGAAAGTCTGCTGAGAACAAAAGAGGCAGAGGAGTATTCACCATGCTTATCACAGTGGGCAAGAGGGTAGCATTGTGGATTTGTCATCACCTTGGGGTCTGTTAGGCATATTTAGCTTATTTCCAACAAGCATTAGAAGCAACAGAAAATAGCATATACCTGGGGTATGCCTGGCTGCCTCTCTCTTAGACAAACAACAATAACAGGAAAATTTGACTTAGCCCCTCCAGGTGGAGGGAGAAATTTGGAGCTGTTCTGAGACAATGAAAGAATGGAGCTAGATGAGGAAGTTAAAATGCTGTTCCCAGCCTGAAAAAGAGGCGTGATTCATCTTCAGCAACACCAACTGCAAAGGGTACAATTGTCCAGGTAGAATCCTCTGACACTGGCACCGTGTCACAGAGATGGGGGAGGACGTCTGGCATCTCCGTGTGTGCAAATGGCCAAGCAACAACCCGGGAAGACTGAGAGGACTCCATCTGTGGCCCCCAGGTAGACACGGGTAAGCGTAACCCTTCCGGGCCTCTGTCTAATAGTGAGGCGTAGTAGATACTACACGTACCTTGCCATTAGGTTTTTATCACTCTATGGTACTTATGGATAAATTTTATAAGCAAAGTTTCTAGGTAGCACAATTGCCTAGGGAAAAAAATGATTGATTTATTCAAGTGTGGATTTATTTTAGCCATCTCGTTCTATGCCTTGGGGGGTTCCTAGTGTTCTCTAGTTGGGCAAGTCCAGGCTGATATTGAACTTGCTCCGGGTGGTCTCTGACTCTGCGCTCACCCTGCGTGGGGGACGTGAGTGTGTGCAGAGCTTACCATGGTAATGAAACACAGCTCTGGCACTTGCTGGCGTTCCCTGACAAAAGCCACTCCTTCCTCCTCCTTTCTTAGCAGAGGTTGCCTCCCACTGTAGGCTCTGAAAATGTCAGATAATCATTTTCCTGGTGTATTTTGTAGCTCAGCAGGGGAATGGCACCCAGTCCTGGACAAAGGAATTTGAAGATTTCTCAAGAATATTTTCTTTTTCCTAATGTCCAAGGAGAGGTTTCTTCTTGTTCCTACCGTCCATGGAGGAAGCATGTGACACTTGGCACTGCAAGCACAGTCTTGTGATCATGTGGGAACAGTCCCAAGGACCATGAAGAAGCTGACCCAGAGCCCAGACATGGCTGAATGGCTGAACCAACCTGGAACTGCCTCTCTAAAGAGGCCTCTTGTTAGGTGCAAAAATTAATCTTATCTAAGTCCCTTTTAGTCAGATATTTTGTTTCTTGCAGAAGAGAGCGTTAACAATAAATTACAGAATATTTAGTCTGATGTGCATTAATGAAAGTGTAATGGCAAAACCCCTTTCTAGGCCCCTCAGGGCTTCCCATTGCAGGTAGAATAGCTTGGCCTACCAGGCCCTGTACAATCAGCCCCTCCACCTCGCCAGGCCTTCTTGGGCCTTGCTCTATATTCCCCACACAGATTCTCTCTCTTTATTTTCTTATTTGTTGTCACTGTCAAATTCTACCTCAGGGCCTTTGCACACACTGACTTACTAATCCTATCCCTTTCTCTGCACTGATTTTAAAATCTCCTTCCTCAGAATGGCCTTGCTCTATTGCTCCATGTAAAGCAGATGCTTCATGTTATTTTCTCTGACAGTTCCCTGCTCTTTCCCTTGGAGGCTGTAGATGACTGGGTAGGGTCCCTCAACACACATTCCAATCTCCTTCTAGAAGGCAGGGGCTAAAACTGAAACTGCCTTTCCAAGGCTCCCTTGCCGCTGAGTTCTAGAAGTAGAGTTCTGCCCATCAGATGGACTTGTAGGTGGTGGTTTTGACGTGGTCAGAGAAAGGTGCACAGAGGAGTACCTTTGGCTGCCTGGGGTCCTCGCAGAGGAGATGTGATTCTCTCCTTGACAAAGGCAACTCCCTTGATGGCCTAGTTCTGCGATATGGTTTGGAATTTCAGCTTAGAGTTTTATTTCTTTTTTATTTATTTATTCAGCATGTTATGGGGGTACAAATGTTAAGGTTACATATATTGCCCTTGGCCCCCCCAAGTCAGAGCTTCAAGCGTGTCCATCCCCCAGATGGTTCGCATCGCACTCATTGTGTATGTATATACCCATCCCCTCCTCCCACCACCACCTGTCTGACACCCAATAAATGTTATTCCTATATGTCCACTTAGGAGTTGATCAGTTAATACCAATTTGCTGGTGAGTACATGTGGTGCTTGTTTTTCCGTTCTTGGGATACTTCACTTAATAGAATGGGTTCCAGCTCTATCCAGGAAAATACAAGAGGTGCTATATCACCGTTGTTCCTTATAGCTGAATTTATTAATCCACTCATGTATTGATGGGCACCTGGGTTGTTTCCACAACTTTGCAATTGTGAACTGTGCTGCTATAAACATTCGAGTGCAGGTGTCTTTTTCATAGAGTGACTTTTGTTCTTTTGGGTATATGCCCAGTAATGGGATTGCTGGATAAAATGGTAGATCCACTTGTATCGCTTTAAGGTATCTCCATATTGCTTTCCACAGAGGCTGAACTAGTTTGCAGTCCCACCAGCAATGTAGGAGTGTTCCTATCTCTCCGCATCCATGCCATAGAGTTTTATTTCTTTAGGCCTCTTTAGAATATGGAGCTAGCTGTACTTTTAAAATACCCCTTTCTGCTTAAATTGTGTAGCGTATATCCTCTTGTTCAAAATTCTGAGCCATAAAGCGATATTCACTGCCATTTATGATTATATATTCATTTCATATATTTCCTCATTCCCTGGTATCTCCAACTGGCCTCCATGCTCTGAGCACTTAGCATAGGATGTGGCACATGTTTGGAGCTCAACAATGATTGAGTAGGTAAAAAAAAGTAGATGATTGAAAAAAAAAATAGACACTGCATATAAAGTTATAAGAAAAGTAAAGCCCCAAAGTTTCATCTTTCATATTTAAAATTCTGATGATGTCAAAGAAGCCATAAGCCAACATTTATAATTAATTTACAATTTACTTGATTCACCTGGCAGGCTCGTGGCTGTGATAACAAAATTGGAAAAACTGAGGGCCGGGGAGCATGGATTCTAACTGCTACTAAATGGGGTAACAATCCTAATTATAACACTCGTGCTTCTCAAGAAATGTAATTTTTCCTCAGAGAAGATTTCCCAGAGCCTTTCCCGTCTCTCCCAAGAGGGCAAATTGCACTCCACGATGCTCTCCTAGTATCGGGGAGCTTTCCATCAAAGATGCAGCCTCACACTGTCTCCTGAGTGATTCCCTGATTAGACACCGCCATGCCCACTTGACTATCAGATGCACCAGGGCAAGAACCCACGTGTGGCTTGTCTAATCAGGGCACCCGATGTCTAGCACAGTGCTTCGCATGCAATCAGCTCTCAGCACATGTTGGCTGAAAAATACATGGATTATGCTGCATGGTATTGAAGCATACATTTTGGGAAGTTTTGTGAAGGTCTAGAGTTAGTGTTATATTTACACTAACGAATCAGATATCTCTTTTTATGCCTTATTTGTGTGTGCACATATCTATAAATGCATGATCCGGTCTTATACATATAAAATATATTTTCTCCAGACTGCAGGCTTCTTTCACTGTTGTAGGCTTTCTCTCTTCTTCTACCGTGGCCTTTTTTTTTTCCCTCCCAAATACTAAAAATAGCAAATAAGTGTGTCTCTCATTTTCTTTGCCTTCACTGTCTGCAGCTAGGTTTGTTCCCTGAGCCCTTCCTCTAGCTGATATTTTTTGCTAAAGGTTGATACTCTCTGAAGTTACTGATTGTTTGAAGCTATTTTTGACTGACTCTCACCATCATAAATATTGAAGAGGGGAGAGTGGGGGCTGAGCAGACAGAAGGGAAAAGGGGAGAAACCACCTATCTCAGAAAACCCTTTCAGAAAGATCACTTCCTTAGGAAACAAGACAAAATGGTGCTTGGTGTTTCTCCACTGTGGCCAATATTCCTACTCCAAGTCTTGTTTTTCTTGTTTAATTCTGCTCTATTTATTTATTTATTATTATTATTTTGGAGACAGAGTCTCACTTTTGTTGCCCCTGCTTGAGTGCTGTGGCGTCAGCCTAGCTCACAGCAACCTCAAACTCCTGGGCTCAAGCAATCCTCCTGCCTCAGCCTCCCGAGTAGCTGGGACTACAGGCTTGCGTCACCATGCCCGGCTAATTTTTTCTATATATATCTTTAGTTGGCCAATTAATTTCTTTCTATTTTTAGTAGAGACGGGGACTCGCTCTTGCTCAGGCTGGTCTCGAACTCCTGAGCTCAAACGATCCGCCCACCTCGGCCTCCCAGAATGCTAGGATTACAGGCGTGAGCCACTGCTCCCGGCCTTTAATTCTGGTCTATTTATTGATCCTTTAGTTACATGAAGAGATATAGAGATTACTGTTTTAATCTACAATTTACAGTACCTTTCATCTGATATACAATAGGCATATAGGACAAGCATACTGTTTATGCAAATAAATGATGTATTTCCTCTTTTCTTTTTATTACTCTTCCAATGCTTATAATTGACACCAATGTCAAAAATTTTTACTGACTCCAGGAGCCCCATGAGCACACAGATCATCACACCCTCAGTTTTTCTCCACCAATAGTTGGGATTCCCTAGTCCTGCAATGTTCTTCCTTGTGCCCCAGCGCTGAGCTCTCTGATATCTGCTCATTCCTCCCTTCTCACCTGTCTTCTTTCATATGACTCCCCACACATAGGCAAATATACACACACACACACACACACAAACACATACGTGCAATCATACACACTCCACCCGTCCCTAAGGCTGCAAGTTCCCCAGGGACCTGGGAATCCAGAGGGTGCTCTAGCAGCCTGTCTGGGGCCATGAGGCAAAAGTGCCAAAGTCCAGGAGTGAAGGCAAAACTCAGATGTGGGGACAGGATCACAGGTAGGAACACACAGCAGGCAGATGGCAGAGACTTGAGCCCTGAAGCCCTGGGCTTTGTGAACCAGGGGGAGGGGAGGGAGGAGGAGTTAAGGCAGAGGGTGAGGAACTAATCCAGTTACTTTGTGGTACCTTCAACTCAGGACTCTCAAACCTCCTGAAATCACTTTCATCTTAAAATGGTTAAACCACATCTGCCTTCAGTACCACTACTTTTTCATTTAAAGGTTTTATTATGTGGTGAGAATGTTTAAAATCCACTCTTAGCAATTTTGAAATATACAATACATTGTTATTAACTACGGTCACCATGCTGTACAATAGATCTCCAAAACTTATGCTTCCTGGCTAACCGAAAGAGTAGATTTTAAATGTTCTCACCACAAGAAAATGATAAAAAAGCTAAGTGAGGGATATGTTAATTATTATAACTTGATTTAATCTTGCTACAGTGTGTGCATATATCAAAACATCACATGGTGCCTCATAAATATATACAATTATTATTTGTCAATTAAAACCAAAAAAGAATATTAAATGAAAATAAAACTAGAAAAAAATTTGTATTATTTGCAATATTTGAGTCAGGCAAAAGAATACATGTAACATATGCAAGTATTGTCTCATGATGACGACATTAATATCAACACTTGTGGGGCATGAAGTTCACACATCAATGCTGAGCCCTGCGTCTCAGGTGCCCCTAACTTTGCGCAATCACCTGACATTCCTGTTGCAGAACACACATGCTTTCACGCTAGACATTGAAAAGAAGGCTGAAAATGATGCAGCTACCAGGGAGAGTGGACAAGTTGGTATGAATGAGCTTCAGACCGGGCATAAATGGTGACAGCTCAGTCATAAGAGGGTAAGAAGGGGGAAAGCTCTTTGGGCCTGGGGTTAGGGGTGGAGGAGTATTCACATCTCCTGGAGGGAAGGGAGAGAGGATGGTAGATATTTTAAAAGCAAGTGCCCCAAGCTTTATGATTTTTTCCCCCATATTTGTACTACTTCATTCTATCTATTCAGGGACTGAAAAAAAAAATGTGGACAGAGGTGCTCCAAAACCTGTTTTGTCACAGGTGAGCAAATGTATAACCTTGTAGAAACTGTTTCCAAGATGGTGATATTTATATTGGTAACATTTATAATTTACTGAGTGCATATTAAGTGCATTGTGCTAAGCTCTGGGATGACTCAGAAAATACGAGATTTAGAGCTCAGTACTCTATAGTCCAGAAGGCAAACAGGCAAGAAATTAGGCTATTACAAAACAATCTGAAAGGGCGATTCTCTTGTTCCGGTGTGATACACACTTCCACAGCATCCTATAGTCTCCTCAAAAGGAAAATCAAACATTTTTTTTGTGCAATGATTTGTTTAATGCCTGCCTCCTGTGGTACATTGTTAGCTCCAAGAGACAAGCTTCTGTCCACCTTATAGATTGCTATGCCCTGGGACCTCACCCTGGGACCTCACCCTGGGACCTCACCCTGGCAGGCACCTCATAAATAATCACTAAATATGTTAATATAAGGGAGTGGGTAAATGAATGACTGCTAGAAGAGAGGGAAGCATGGAGTGCTGAGGGGCTATGAATTATCCTGGGGGTCAGAGAGGCTTTGGGGAAGAAGTGATATTTAAGCTGAAAACTACAGGCAAAATGGCATTTAACCAGGATAAAAAAAAAGAGAGACATGCTCTTTAAAGGCCAGGGGTGGGGATGGGCAAGAGAGCTTGGTGCAGCCTGCAGGAACTGGGAACTGAGGTGCATGGCTGGAGTTCAGACATCCTGCTTTGTCCCTGGGCCCTTGTGCAAATTAGAAATCGGAGTCATCTCAAGGTGGACAAATTGCAAAAGGGTGCCCCCTCTGTAGGCCAACCAATTAGAAACAAAAGACTTTTTCACCAGGATGATGAAGGCTGAGTTCAGCCTCCACCTGAGCACCTTGTCCGGAGCCCTCCCGTAGGACTCCACCTGTAGCCAGCCCGTGGCCTTGGGAGGGAAGAAGGGAGGTGCCACGCTAGATCTCGGAAAGGCACTAGATCTGGGAAAGCAGAACTTACTCACAAACAGCTTTTATGGCACTCTAAAGGAATTTGAACTTTACTCTGTGGGCAATGAATGATGCACTTTTGAAGAATTTTAACCTGATAGTGACTCTCTAGCAGAAGTTTATTCAACAGACGGCTCTTGAGCTCCTGCTTCTGCAAGAGGCACACTGCTAGATGCAGTTCTGGGGATGTAGAGAGTGTGGAAAAGACAGAGGGCACCTGCCATGATGGAATTTACAGTTAGTGGTGAGAGAATGGGCTGGGGAATGATGAAGAGAAAGGTAAACCACAAATGCAGCTTGAACTAGAGAGAGAATCTACAGATTGCCTGTAGACATGGTAATTGATTTTCCAGATGTGGAAACTGAAGGGAGGAAGGTTAAATAACTCTCCCAAGACCACACAAATGATCTTCTGTGGGATTCCAAATCCCACACTTGCACTACAGTGAAAGAAACAAAATGCTGGAAAATATGTCCTTACATACAATTGAATCATGGATATAGAAATGGCAAGTCATTACTTTTACATACAATCTTCCTCCTCATTCCTCCATGCATGTACACACGGATGAAATAAAATCCAACAAACCTTACTTTCCAGGAAACCTATTCTGAAAAATATTGGTGAGAACATTGCCAGTGGCTTAGCTTTAATTCCTATATGGGTTTATTGACACTAGTTGATTCCTTCCTGGGGAAAACCATTCTGCAATCACAGACCTTGCCTCTCAATTTAGCACGATCTCTTGCACAGGGTCCCAGAGCCGTAGAAAGCCAGTCTGAGTGTCTGTTTTGGAACTCTGAAGTTCAGGTTAGCAATTTTGCAAATTCATGTCAGTTATCTCTCTAGGGGTAGAAACTCCATGTTCTCAAATTTCATTACCTGGACCTATAAAATGTTCCCCTGAGTTCAAACACAATCTTACCTGCTTTAAGGGAAGACTGTCTCCCCTTTGAGCCTCAATTACAATGGAGATCAGAAAGACTCTTAAACATGTTTCTTCTCCAAACTCTACGAACTCCAGTTCCTTTTACTCTTCATCCTACAATTTATTTTCTCTCTTTATGAAAGCATTCTTTTCTCTTCTCTGAATTATCTCCTTTCCAATAGTTTCTTTTCTTTTCTTTTTTCTTTTTCTTTTTAAACAGAGTCTCACTCTGTCACCCTGGCTTGAGTGCAGTCGCGTCATCATAGCTCCATGCAGCCTCAAACTCCTGGGTTCAAGGGATCCTTTTGCCTCAGCTTCCCAAGTAGCTAGGACCATGGGCACGCACCACCACACTTGCCTGATTTTTCTATTTTTAGTAGAGACAGGGTCTCACTCTTGCTCAGGCTGGTCTCGAACTCCTAAGCTCAAGTGATCCTCCCGCCTCAACCTCCCAGAGTACTAAGATTACAAGCGTGAGCCTCTGCGTCCAGCCAAACTGTTTCTTTTATTTTTTTAAAAAAAGTAAAATATGCAATTGGGGAAACAGAATAGCTACCAATGATAGTTACAATTGATTCTTTTTATTCATGAGATTCTCATTATTCTTGCCATTCATGTTACAGTTATATTCTATAGGGACTCCATGAACACTGAATTAGTGAATACTGAACTACATTGCTCCTGGGGGAAATATAGGGCTAGGTCCCTATAAGCCCCTGGTTGAAACATTTCCATCAACCAATCAATACATAACCTTGTTTTATGTGTGTTTTCTTTTGAAAATTACCTTATGTAATATATATTGTTGATTCATTAACATTGAACTCAAGGTCAACAGCACTATAACTCATGCCTGAATAAAGCTTATCTAACACATGTATCTTCTTCTTCAGACACATTACAGCCTTCTTGTGCTTACAGACACTAGACAGCACCTCAGCACTATGCTTGGGGGGCATTTTAAACAATGAAATCACCAACAAAATTCACAAGCACGAAAATGTGAAGAACATGGCATGAAACTGACAGCAAAAGAATACTTGTTGCAGTATGAGAACTGAAACGAGAAAGTAGAGCATTTCCTTGTTCAGCCTCAGCTGGGAATGTGCATATTGGTAGCTCAAATTTTTCATCACTGAGAGTGTTGTGGGTATTGATTTTGGGATTACACATAAATTTCAGCAAGTAGGCAAGTTGGCAAATATGGAACCTATGGATAATGAGAATCACCTGCGTCTGTTCCTCACTATTGGGTCATGGGGTCTATTGCAAATGGTAGACAGAAAAAGTGAAAGATTTTTGGAGACCCAGGAGATTTTTGAAAATGATTTGCCCAAGGCACAAAACCAAAACAGTAGTCAATTGGCCCAAGGTGGAGAAATATAATTTTTAGCATCTCCAGCCGTCTGTCTGCAGCTCTCCTCCTGTGAGAAATGGCTTACCATAACATGTAAGCCTTGTTACCCTGTAGATGTAATTCTATTTTGATAAAAAGTAGATTTATAGCCAGACGACAATGAGATTAAATAGCCCAGAATTGGCCGTGACTTCAGCCATCCTACCCCAGCCCTCCTGTCCTTAGTCACAGCACTGTCTTCCTGTCCGGGGTGGGTGAATGAACACCGCTGACCCGCAAGGGCTCCTGGGAGCCACATTCTTCACTTGGCATTTTAATTGTAAGACCAATGATCCATCAAAATTCCAATTCGATGAACATCAAATCCATACTTAACAGGAAAGGATAAAAGCACTGATTTAAAGGAATGAAACAAATCTGAAAATAGATGGAAAATGAATGTCATGTGTAGTGAAATCCATTCAAGCTATGTTTTTACTACTGTTCATCTTTGACTGTTAAACATTATTTTTTTCTTCTATTAAAACTCAGTTATAATTTAACTTCTAGAGTCTTCCAGGGTCATGCTTGGAACAGAAGCAAAATGGAAATATTTCAGTGGCTTATTAGACAACTGTTTCAAAAGAAAACATATGGTTATCTGCAGAGTTGTAGGTTAAAGCTATAAATTTATTTTATTAAGCAGAGGGGAAAGGGTAAAATTTAAAGACACTGTAACTCTGACTTTGCTTAGAATAATATTCTTGTCTGATTTATTCCTTTGGTTTTTACTCGGAGATATCACTCAAGTTACACATAAATGGTAATCCTTCTTTATAAGCTTTCATCTCTTGTATAAATTTAACGTGTTCAATGATGAATGTGGATTAAGTCGCCTAATTGTGATTTTCCAAGGGAGGTAAACACTATTGTCAGAATTTCCTGGCCACTACCTAGTCAAACAAATTTTTTAAAAATTCCCCAAATTAAAGACTTTAAACCATAAGGAACTGCTTAGCATTTGGGTTAAATAAAAGAAGGGGTAAAATGTTGGTATTTTTCCCCAAAGTTAGCAGTTCTTCACATTTTTATATAATCTTTTAGCGTGTAGCATATAATGTGTATGTTATAATAATATAACATGATCATAGTCTCTACCAATATGTGTATCTAACTAGATCACTCAATGGGACGTCTGTTCATATTTTTAGTTACTGAGTTTATCTTTTTCACTAGACAATAAAATGTCCAGTGTCAAATAAATAAGCGTTATATCATTCCCAAATGACATGGCCAGAATAGAATACTCATAAAACTTGAAGAAGCTGAGTCAGATCATTTCAAGAAGACAAATGCAGCGCTCCTCCAAATCCAGTAACTTGTGGAATGTAGCAATCTTGTCTCGGATTTTCTCCAAGCCAAGCAGCCTGACGCTGTCAAGCTAATCTCTCATCTTCTCTGCCTTTCCCCAAGTGTTAGTGTTTTCATGATCAGAAGAAAAAAAATGTATAGGTTTCTTAATTAAAACAATAAATTGCATCCATTCAAATGAAGTTGATCCTAATTGATTCTTTCACTCAAATACTCATAGACTAGAGGAAAATATTGCAAGCTATGAATTAATGGCATAGTTTACTAACTGTGGCTGTTGTGATTCATGCATACGCCTTTTGACTACTTTATAATGAAAGATTGGTGGATACAGCCTTCACAGCAATGAGAGAATCAACACAGTGTTCTTGGAAAACTTACTGGCAAACTTTCTTTTATTTTTCTCTGTTCTTATTAGTAGAAAGAGGGGGCAGGTCACTTTCAGAAGGATTAAAAGGTCAAAGAATTTGGTGAAGGGAAATCTACACAAGACTTTAGAAAGCAGTCTTCAAAGGATCAGCTAGAAAACAATCTCAGAGCTAATCCTTTGGCTGGATCCAAAGAAACCCTGACAGTTTGGGGAAGCCCTCTTTTTCTTTTTCTTTTTCCCTTTCTTTTTCCCTTTACAGGGGCTACTTCCCAGAAAAAGTCTCTAACTTGCCTTCATCCCAAGTTACAGGACCTGAACAGCTCTCTCCCTCACTCACCTTCCTAGCTCTGTCCTTGTTCTGCTGTTCTCTGACCTCTACCATCTTTGCTTGTTTTTATCAAGGGTTCCCCTAAAGTCCTCCTAAGCATCCACAGTAGCCCAAACTTTCATGGATGCAGAACCTCTTTGGGGGGAAAAATGAGACTGACTTACAGAATGCTAGCATTAGAGAGGACCTTAGAAATCATCTAGTCTATCTACCTTCTTTCTCCACTGTTTTATAGATGTGCAGAATTCATGGAATTGCCCAAGGTAACACAGCCAGGTAGTGACTAAGCCAGGACGAGGACTCAGGGCTGCTCATTGTACATTGCCTCTCAATAATGGCTGCAGATTGGTCACAAAATCCGTTGGATAGTCCAGGCTGCTGTACTCATTTAAGGCATTGGTGTCATTACACAACACTAACCCCCTATGGGCAAGACTGCTGTTGGTGATGCATGTGATGAACTCAGTGAAACCCAGTGGCATCGTGTGGGCGTGTTGAAACTAAGGGGGGGCGGGCATCTGCCTTACACACAGAGCCTGTGATCTGTACTCTCGGCCAGAGGCACCCGTCACTGCACTACAAGGGGAAGCAGAGTTTTCACCATCACAGGGAACACCCTGCTTCCTCTCTTCCTCACTGCTTGAACTGTTGCTCACGAGGAGCCTGAGTGACACAGAAAGTGAAGGGAAACCGTGCAACACAAGTGTCAGTTTGACAGGAGTTTACATAATGCTCTAGAAAAAGGAACCAAATAAAGGCTTCAGCTTTGCTGGGGCTTCCCTCACCCCACTCACATCCTGGATGCTCCTTTTGTGGCTTTCACTTCTTGGTCCTTCGTGACAGAGGGCAGGAGCCCATGCAAATATTTGTATCAGGGTTAGGAAGTTGGTGCTTGATAATGATGCTGAATGCATTTTGCTATTCCCTTTTTTTGCGGTTGGAAAAGCCTGCTAATACCAAACTTTAGAATAAAGCACCACCTTGTGGTCTGATGTATTTATTAAAGTGGCAGCGTATCAGAGCTGAAACTGGAAATGCTCCCTCAGCTGGTGGTAGAGAAGCCAGAATTTAAAGCTGACTCCCAGGTGGCTGACTGGGAGTGAGAACTCCAGAGGCGTCTTTCTGCTGCTTCTCAGGGTTCTTGGATCAGTTAGCAATGGCATCCCCTTTCGTGGGGAAAGTCCCATGTTCCTTACACTAACATACTATTCTAGTCACGTATAATAAGCCCCCAATTTAATCCTTTCAAAACCACAGGGAGTTGTTTCTTAATACTTCAACTTTTAAGTGAGGAAACTGAGTCTGAGTCTAGTGGTCTAATCACATATAAGTGGCGGAGCTTGGATTGGAAGTCAAACCTTCCTGAAACAAAGTCTCTGCTCTTAACCATGCTCTGCTGACCCTCAACGCCAAGGCCAAGGCCAAGACCAAGGTCTACTTTAGACTCTTCTGGAGGATTTTGGCTCTGGGCTCCAAGCCAAACATAAGCCACTGGAATCCTACCTGGCATTCACTGAGGGCACTGAAAGTAACCTGTTCTCCCAGGCTACACTGGCCAGTAAGGTTTGCACTCGGAGGTGGGGATTCTGTTGGTGCCCAAGCACCTGCTGAGACAGCCAGAGGTCAGGGAATCATGTTGGCTTTTGAGGATGGGCCAGAAAGCAAGTGACCAGACTCTACATTGTTCATGAAGAAACAAAACAAGGAAGAGATATATGACAAACATTCACCTGGACCATTACAGTGCTTTCCTGAGTCATAATACTTTATCTTCTTTAAAAAGTAATTATTTTATCATATACATTGGTTTAAGGGCAGAGTTAAAGTATCTGTTTGACTAGTACATAAGATAAGTAAATAATAGTAACGTGGGTAAAGTAATATTGGAAGGGAGACCCTGTTCCTGGTCTTGTTCCAGTGACATTGTAGGTACCCTTGGGCAGGTCACTTCTTTGTCTCTTGGTCTCCATTTTCTCATTTGTAGAATAGGAGGTTGGACTTCATTTAGAAGTAGATGGTTTTAAAATAGTATACAATGCAACTGTATGGAAAATGTGAGGTGGAAACCTCAGCTTTCTCTATTTCCATAGAAAGTCTGTCCTGCCCATGCTTCCTTCCTATTCTCGACTGAATCTGCTGCTAATTTTGGTAACACAATGACTTGCACGTAGTGATGTTCAGTAACGTTTTCTAAGGACAATGATTTGGGGGATAGATGTGTCTGTTTTTCCAAAGGAGATAAGTCCGTATAGTTTGTGACTCCCTAGCTGCTTTCCAGACACCAAAAAGAAATGCCAAAAGTATTTTAAAATACTATAAAAAGAGGAAGCACTGCTCTGGATTGTCTTCCCTTGGGTGGCAAGTATGTAGCACCAAGACAATGCCTGTTCCTTTCAAAGCCTCTCCCATTCTGTTTCCTTCCTGTGTTCTCACTCTCTCACTCTCAATTTCTTAACTTGAGATCTCTATTTGCGGAGCCATTCTTTTAACAGATAATCTACACTACAATGGACTCTAGAACAGAGCTACCCTGTAGAACTTTCTGCAGCATGGAAAAAGTTATCTGTGCTCTGCAATGGCCATAGGTGGCTACTGACGATTTGAAATGTGGCTAGCAAGACTGAGGGACCAAATGTATAATTCTATTTAATTTTCATTAATTTAGATTTAAATAGCCACACGTGGCTAGTGGCTATCTTATTGGACAGTGCGGCTCTATAACATTGTCATAACACAGGCTTTTGTTGCAGATATTGTGGTTTCTCTAGGACACAAAGCATGTATCGTAACTGAGCTATCCTTAACACTGGCTTTGCAAGCAGACTTTTAAAAGATTGTTTTTCCATGTTGTTTTTCTTGAATACAAGATTTCATAAAAATAATGGTGTGTCAGCCTTTGTAAAATGCATTCTATGTTTTATATAACTGGATTTTTTCTTCGTTAATTTCACACTGAATAGTAAAAAAAAGAATCCCTGTTTGATTCCATAGGGATAAAATTTATTGCTTGATTGTAAGTAAAAAGAAAAGTATTTTCTCACTTTGTAGATTTTTCCAGCCAATAATAGAATAAATTTGAATGTACATCTTATAATGTCTTCCAGTTAATGAGTATTTTCAATGTCAAACATTTAATAATAAAAATAGTTTCTCACCTTAAAAGTAGGGCTTTATATATAAATGTGTTTTTCCTAAAATATTTGACATGGAGGATGAAATTAGAAAAACAACTGACTAAATTCTAAATGCTTTATTATTAAACTTTTGTCTTGAGTGAGCTTGAGTGACATTCCAAGTATCTTTCTAATTAATTAAGCCAGTATATATATATATTTTTTGAGACAGAGTCTCACTCTGTTGCATGGGCTAGAGTGCTGTGGTGTCAGCCTAGCTCACAGCAGCCTCAAACTCCTGGGCTCAAGCAATCCTTCTGCCTCAGCTTCCCAAGTAGCTGGGACTACAGGCATGTGCCACCATGCCCGGCTAATTTTTTCTATATATTTTTAGTTGACCAATTAATTTCTTTCTATTTTTAGTAGAGACGGGGTCTCACTCTTGTTCAGGCTGACCTTGAGTGATCCTCCTGCCTTGGCCGCCCAGAGTGCTAGGATTACAGGCGTGAGTCACCATGCCTGGCCAAATTAGGCCAGTATATCTTAATTGGAAGAAAAATTGAGTAACAGTGTCTTCATTTATCTCAATGTAAAACATTTTATCCTGAAAGAACATAAAGAGATTTTTCAGGTAAAAGATAATCCTGAGAAAGTGATACCTAGGCTAGAAGAGAAGACTAAAAAGTCTTGCAAAATTGTAAACAATTTTGATAAATGCACAGATGTTTGCACGAGAAAGCATATTGCTATGTTTCGGAATTTATGAGCGATGTTCAGTAAACAAAAGATCCTGACTTTCATCTGTAATGACGGAGTGAAACTGTCTTTCCTTGTAACATCTGTCACATGACTGAGGTTTTCAGACTGAGGTCATATGATGTCCTATTGCTCTGGGACTAATATATAGACACTGTTATCCTACGGGACCTATCTTTGTTTAGTGTTGCTATTACTATAAAGGAATACTGAAGCTGGATCATTGATAAAGACTCTGGTGGGGCGAAGGCAATATATGTAACCTAAACATTTGTAATATGCTGAAATAAAAAAAATTTAAAAACAATTTAAAAGGGCATTTCAACAAATACTGCCTGTTCTCACTTATAAGGGGGAGCTAAATGGTGGTATATAAGGTCATAAAGTGGTGTCATGGGCATTGGAAACTAAGAAGAGGGGAGGGTGGGAAGAACGTGAGGGACAAAAAAACTACCTATCGGGTACCAATGTACACTATTCTGGTGATGAGCACACTAAAAGCCCTGACTTCAGCATTATGCAATTCATCCACGTAACAAAAAGCACTTGAAATCCCTAAATCTATTGAAATAAAATAAATTTTTTAAAAAGGAGGTTTATTTGGCTCCTGGTTCTGCAGGCTGTACAAGAAGCATGGCACCAGCACTGGCGCGTGGCGAGGGCTTCGTGCCGTTTCTACTTGTGGCAGAAGGCAAAGGGGAGTGGCGTGTGCAGAGATCACCTGGCGAGAGAGCAAGCAAGATAGAGAGAGAGAGGGGAGG
>VBSM01000413.1:4577386-4632068 GCA_008086735.1 Cheirogaleus medius
TCTGTCACCCAGGCTGGAGTGCAGTGGTGTCATTATAGCTCACAGCAACCTCAAACTCCTGGGTTCAAGTAATACTCCTGCCTCAACCTCCCAAAGTGCTAGGATTACAGGCATGAGCCACCTCGCTCGGCCTATTTTGAATTTTTAATCACCTTTGGCTGAACCCAATTCCAACTGCTCTTGGAAGACATTTTCACTGTGGGCAACATAAGATGGACATTTATAAACAGGCACCTGTAGAGATCTTGGTGGGAGAGACGGCTCAAGGAGAGAAAGAGAGGAAGGCACTGGCATGGGAGGGCTTCTATAGGCCCAGCATTTGCTTTATAAAAATTGTTTGCAGAAGAGCATAGCTCTATGTTTTTGCCTGATGAGGTTGCCTGTTGATCTACGGTATATGGGACATTGACACAATTGCTCACCTGTTTCTTTTGGAAGTTAAACATATTCAGAATTGACACCAACTTTTTCCTTCTCTTACTCATTTTCGTAGGAGACAATCACATGAGTAACAGTTTTCTCAAGACTCAATCATTGTTTCCAGGATCTTGCATTCGCTAGTAAATGCTTCATCTTAAGCAACTTTTGCAAATTGCATCAAGATATGTGCCTGATACAAATGTAAACTCAATAAACCAAAGAGAGCAAAGGGTGTGGCGGGTGAGAATTTCTCCGGAAAACAGTCAAACATATGCTATGTGGGCTGCCCCCATCTTTACTGCTTTTCCATAAAAGGTTAGAGCAAAGGAAATCAGACCACAACCTCATGAGGTAATAGGCTATGCATTAATGCAATTTATCTGGAATAAGGAAGGAAAGGATTGTCCTTTGAAAGAATTTCCTCAACAGCATATTTCTCTTTGCCACAAAGCTGTCTCGCAGCAGGTGAAACCCAGGAAGCAGCCTGGGAATCCCGTGCTCATCTGTAGCGAGGGCTTCCTGGCGTGTGCAGTCTTTAGGGGTACTGAAGGTGTTGCCTGACAGTGTGATTTTACAACCAGTTTTCTCTAGGCTAATTTCTGATTCAGGGTGGTGTAGAAAAGGGGTGAAGGGCTTTCACTTAACCTAGATCTGATGGTGAATACTGGATCTGCTGCCCATTAACCGTGTGGTCTAGGAGGTGGTGCAATGGGTGGTTCAGAGTGTGGCCTCTGGAGTCAGCTGCTTTAGCTCTAGTTCTGCCTGTGCTACTTCTTCGCTGTGTAGTCTGGGGCAAGTGATTTTACCTCTCTGTGCCTCAGTCATTTCATCTGTGAAATGGGAATCTATATGTACCTACCCCATAGAGTTGTGACACATGCAAATGTGTAACAAAATGTATCCCATGACGTATGGCACATTTTAAGGACTAAACTATAACTTATTTTTGAAGGGGAGGTGCTAGTTAAACACATTGGGATGTGGCAGATCTGTGTTTAAATCTCAACCTTGCTACTCAGTGGCTAGTTGACCTTGGATCTCTGCTCACTTTGCGCGTCTACTCTGGCTCTATTTTCCTCTGGCTGTTTGTGCTTCCACCACACTGACCTTTCCGTTTCTCCAGCCCTCTTCACGGTCTGTATATATAGTATTTCTTCTGGTTGAAGTTCTTTTGTTAACCATTATTATCCTTGAGAAGGCTATTTCTATATTCCCAGACCAGGTTCACGTCCCTGTTATATCTCAGAGAGCTCTACACCTCTTCTGAGCACTTAAAATTATGCTGAAGTATTCATTTCTATAATTACAGTTGACCCTGAACAACACCAGGGTGAGCGGCACTGACCCCCACGCAGTCAAAAATCCATGCACAACTTTTGACTCCCTGAAAACTTATCTGCTAATAGCCTACTGTTCATTGGAAGTCTCACAGATAAAATATATAGTCGGTGAACACATATTTTGTATGTTATATGCATTATATACTGTATTCTTACCATAAAGTACGCTAGAGAAAAGAAAATGTTATTAAGAAAATTATAAGAAAAAACATATTTACATGAGTGGAAGTGGGTTGTCATAAAGGTCTTCATCCTCATTGTCTTCATGTTGAGTAGGCTGAGGAGGAGGAGGAAGAGGAAGGGTTGGTCTTGCTGTCTCAGGGGTAGTAGAGGCAGGAGAGGTGGAGGAGGTAGAAGGAGAGGCAGAAGAGGCAGGGGCACTCGGGGTAAATTTTATTGAAAAAAATCTGCATAGAAGTGGACCCATGCAGTTCAAACCCATGTTGTTCAAGAGTCAACTGTATTCCTGTCTTTTCCAAGAGACTATGAACACCAAGAAGGGTTAACAGGCCCTGCGTTTGTCAACCCAATGTCTGTACCAGTGTCTGGCTCAGAGTAGACACTCAAGAAATATTTGCTGAATTAATACGTAAATAAAATGAGTGTGAGAAGGACTTCCTTTTCTGCTGGTTTGATAAACTATGACTTGCTTGAAGGCAGATCATATTTCATTTACTGTCATATCCCAAAGAGCCTAACACAGTGCTTGGCAATTAGCAGGAACTTAATGTATTTGTTATGTGAATAAATAAATCATACGATAATGAATCAAATTTACATTACTAAAGTGTGACATTCTGATTTGAAAATAGATATCATAATTTCTTTAGAAAGGCTTTTGTTGATACCACTTAATTTATATAAATATTTCCTTTTTCTCTCTCAGTTGAGAAAGTGTTTACCTATCTGTCATGAAAACTCCCTCTCTTTTTATGTTGGGGATGTTTTTCACCACAAACTTGTAGGTTGGTGATTCTGAAAGTTTTGCTCTCAGAATTCCTTTGCATTCTTAAAAATTTTTGAGGATCCCAAGAAGCTTTAGTTTATGTGAGTTATGTTTACCACATTAGGTAATAAAACTGAAAAAATTTTAAACATGTATTTGGTTAAAATAACTATAATAAACTCAATATATATTAAACAAAATCAATATTTTAATGAAATTAATCATATTTCATAATGGCTTTTTTTTGCCGAAGCATGATTTTACCGGGTAATATGTCGATCATTTGGAAAATATTGATTTATTGAGTGGATTTTTGACCCCCTAGATCTTGTCTATACAATATTTTGAAAAATCACATTTGTTAGTATCATTGATCTCATTAGAACAGTCTTTAAAGCATTGAGAAGCTGTCAAGTTTACATTAGCAGACACAAGTTTTCCAAAATTTTAAGTTTTGCTTGAAGGTTCAAATTTTATCTTTAGCAACAAATAACGTTGTCAGTCATTTTCCTTGAAGTGACAAGCTCTCTTATTCAATCTCAAGAAAAAGTCTGTCAAATAGCCAAATCTGAATAATAATAGTTTGCTGTCAGTTGTTTTTCAAGGAAAAATAGATTTCTATGAAAAAAATAGGCTATTTCAGCTTGCAACTCAAAACCATTGTATAGGTGTTGGATTATACTCTAAGTGCTTTACGCATACTTCTTATTTCATCACATAAATATGGAAAAGACATGTCGTCAAGGATTGAGATTTACTAAAATTGATCATTTTTCTCGTTTCATTGAGGACATGAAATCATCCCCCCTTCCTGTTTTCTGCAAGTGTGAGGTAATGAAGAGTAGAGTGAGTACTGGTGCAATCTGGGGCCCTGGCCTTGGTTAGTACTAAGGCGCAGCTATTCTGCCTCCTTTTGCTTTTGCACAATTACTGCAAATGTCAACACAGAGAAAAGGCAAATAACATCGTAGTATTATTTGAAGACTAGTTTTGATCTCATGGACCGGCAAAAGGATCTCAGAGAAGCCCGGGGTCCACAGACCACACTTTGAGATTTGTTGTTGTAGGGTATTCTAACATTAAATTAAAAGTTTTCTTGGCACTATGCTGATAATATTTACAACAATAAGATTTTTGATTAATTGTCTTTTTCTACCCCATTAGGAACAAATAAATCAAGAGCAAAATGTAACAAAAATTTGTGACAACCAAGTTTTAGATCAACATACAAAAAGTATTTTACTAATAAGTATTAATATAAAAAAGAAGTCTCAAAATGTCTTTTAAAAAATTCTACTTCTGGAAACATTTCAGAATTTAAGATGTGGCAATAATTATAATAAATTACTACAAAATCCACTTTGAGTGCACTTTCAACAGCTTTCTTCCTAAAGATTTATTGTGTATTGTTTTATTTTAACTTTAACACATCTCTGTGATATGGTTACAAAGGACTTGGTATCATCCCCATTTTACAGATGAGGAAACTGAGAAAAAAATGACTGGGCTCACCCAAGATCACCTAGGCAACTGGTGGTGGAGCCAAGGTAGTCTTCCTCATTCACATTTCAATGTCCTTTTCTTTTTCACCTTACTGAATCACTTGGCCAGACAGGCTCAGGAAACAGGGCTCATTTTAATAAAAAAAGAGAAGATTCCAAGGAACCCAGTGACTTTGGAAATTCCTAAGGTGGAGTTTTCCAAATAATTGAAAACCTGCAGGGAAAGTGTAATTTCTGTAGGCTTTTGCAGCTTCTATCTCTCCTGATAGGTGGAAGTCCACGGAAAGGAAGAAATTCTCTCAGCCTCGGCCACATCATTCACTTGCTAAATTTAGAATTCCAGATTATAGAAACACCCTTGGATGACAGAACTTCCCACCCTGATGTCCTTGTAGGCTCTCATTCTGAAAGTTCAGATACATTTTTTCCTTCCCCTTTGAAACCAGAGGGGAAACTTGGCCAAGGAGTCTGTAGCCATTAGCCTGGTGTGAGGCAGCAGGGCTGTTGTTTGGAGATTTAGGCAGCCTGTGTTGAAGGGGAATAGGATGTGGGTGGGGAAGGATAATCAGCTAAAGAGAAGGGAAATATGATCCTCTTGTCATGTCAAAGCAGAGACAGTTGAACACTTCATGTCCCTATTTACTAGCCTTTTATGGGTAACAGAATCTTCTCCACATGTCACCAGTGAGTAATTGCCATAACAATGCTGTATTTATGTGACCCATATTTTACCTCCCAAAGGTGGAGGAAGGGCCTTAAAGGAACGCATATACCTCGACTTGTGTGTGGAGAAGAGCAACCACTTCCCCCCTATTCCTAGCTCTGCACCTGCCTCCCAGCAATATGAAACTCTCCCTCTTGAAAATGTTCTTATCTTTCTCTTTATTCTAATATTTTCATTGCACCCTATTCCTCTTTTTAAATTCTGGCACAGGATTTAGATGCAAGGTGCAGGTGAAGTGTTTCTGAGTGGAATCTGTCTGACCGAAGCCACCTGGCAGGCAGGGGACAGCATCTGAGAGGCCTCCTTCTGCACTCTGAGTCTCAGGGTCAAATACAGATGACAACACATGTTGCTCAGATGCAATCACTTCTTGTTATTTTTATTTTTGGTTTCAGAAGTGCCTACTTTTAATTTTATTTTTTGAATTTTTTAAGAATTTTATTTTTTAATTGACAATAATTTTACATGTTCATGAGGGTACATAGTCATGTTTCAATATATATGATGTATGGCGATCAGATCAGGGTAATTAGCATATCCATCATCTCAAACATTTGCCATTTCTTTGTGTTGGCAATGTTCAATATTCTCCTTCTAGCTATGTGAAACTATATAATATATTAATATTATTGTTAACTGTAGTCATCCTACAGTGCTATAGAAAACTAGAAGTTATTCCTCCTTTCTAGCTGTAATTTTGTATCCTTTAACAAATCTTTCCCTCTCCCTCCTTTCCTCCAACCCTTCCCAGCCTCTAATATCCTCTGGTCTACTTTCTACTTCTATGAGATCAATATTTTTTAGCTTTCACAGGAATGAGAACATGTAGTGTTTAACTTTCAGTGCCCGGATTCTTTCACCTAACATAATGTCCTCCAGTTCCATCTATATTGCTGTAAATAACATGATTTCATTCTTTTTTGTGGCTGAACAGTATTCCATTGTGTGTATATACCACATTTTCTTTACTCATCTGTTGTTGGACACTTGGGTTGAGTCCATATCTTGGCTATTGTGAATGGTGCCGCAATAGACATGGGAGTGCAGATGTCTCTCCGATAACAATCACTTCTTAACATTTGAAAAAACTTGCTTGGGTGGAAAACCATTTTCTCAGACAGCAATTTGCCTAGGAGTTGCAATGACGTCCTTCAGTGCCAAGAATATCAATCACTTCAAAAGTCCCTTTCCCGAGAGCCACTGGTGAGACCCTGGGCATGCACACACAAGCGGAATCTGTACCTCTGCTGTTTGGGGCCAGTGTAATTGTCGAGACTGAATATTAGAATTGTTCATTCTTCCCCTGTCCGGTTTTCCTATCTCTTTTCCCCGTTTATGTAATCTGACTTTTTTTTTCCTTTCTTGATCCCATTGTTTCTAGCTTTACTGTTCTCGATTTAGAAGCATGAGACTTTGGAATGAAAAGCCTTATAAACTCTGGAGCAGGAAAGACCATGGGGCAGGGTGGGCACCAGGAGACCTAGGCTCCCACTTATACTGTCATTTGTTAGCTTAAATCAAGTCACCAACCTCTTTCCACCTCAGTTTTCTGTCTTAAACAGGAGACAATAATAAGTATTCTGATTGCTTTATGAGATCCTTGTAAGAATCCACTGTTATGCAGCACCGCTTGACACGTTATTTCTTTACCTTCATCGCAGTACCTAGATCAGAGACTGTGCATACCAGGTGCTCAATGAACATTTGTTGCATGTATTTGGAAATATTTTGTGAATTATAAAATCACTACACATGTGTTTTTATTATACTTCTCATAGATGACGCTAGTAGCTGACAGTGCTCCTGGCCTTTAATTGTGTCGTGTCATGTGGGGTGTATGAGCAGGTTGGTTCCTGCCATGGTGAGTGTGGCTGGAGATCTTTCCAGGCCACAGCAACTACTTGGTTTCTGTGATTCCACTTCCATGTGGGGAGTTGACCCACTGCCCAGAAGACTGCACTAAATGAGCTTTGGTGTGTAAATGCTATTGCTGGATGGTGAGCGTGGGTTCCCAGAAGGCCTGCTCTTATAAATGCATACCACAGTTCCATATAACATGGAATGACACAGATGTTGACTTTGAGAATTTTGTTGATCTATGAAATTTCAAGGGAATTTGAAACCTAGCAAGAGACAATAGAAAATACCAGTATCGTGGCAAAGGGATGACGTTTAGAAGCATTCCTATAGAGGATACCTATTTATACCCTTGCTATGGACTGAATTGTATCCCCCTAAAATTTGTATGTTGGAGTCCTAACCGCCAGTGTGACTATTTGGAGATAGGGCCTGTGAGGAGATGAAAAAGGTGGAATGAGGTCATAAGGGTAGGGCCTTAATCGAGTGGGGCTGGTGTCCTTGTTAAAGAGGAAGACACCAAATATCTCCCCCAGCCCTCCACCACATGCCACAAAGGAAAGACCATGCAAGGATGAAGAGAGAAGAAGGCTGTCTACAAGCCAGGAAAAGAGCTTTTACCAGGAACTGAATCAGGCAGCGCACTGGTCTGGGACTTCTAGCCTGTAGAACTGTGCAAAAATAAATGTCTGTGGTTTAAGCTACCCAGTCTATAGTACTTTGTTATCAAGCAGCTCAAGTTGATTGATACAACCCTTTCCTCCTCTGGCTCATTTCTGGGTAGCAATTTTGACATTCATAGCTCTGACCTCATCCTATGTGCAAAGGACACTGCAGTCTGGGAACAGACTGGATATATATGTTTGAATATCCTTGTGATCCAAGCATAATGGAAGAGAGGAGACAAGAACAGCTACAGTCTGCTGAATGACAAGGCAAAGGTTGTAGAAAGCAACTCTTCTACATGCCTGGCCTGAGACAATTTTGGTATATTGCATGCAACTTCTGGAGAGTGAAAGAGTGTAGGTTATTTCAGTTACCCTGTGGAATTTTTTGCAAATGACACGACTAAGGTCTATGACTTTCTATTGCATCAAGTTTTATTAAAACAATGTTTCCAAAGTTAGTTTTGACAAATCGGTTTAGCTTACACCACTGCTGTTGCTAGTTGGATGTATTAAGTGGTATTATAGCATACGTGCAAAGGAAAACGATTATTTGGGACAGTGAAAAACTGTATATGCAATGTGGTCATAGAACAAGAGTGAAGATTAAGTTTGGGGATTTCGGATTTAATCCTCAACTTCTAATTTTATGAAAGATTGGTGCTATAATCTCATTATTTAGCATAAATATTGAAATTGTTTTGTTTTGTTTTTAATTTTTATTTATTTATTTTTTTCAGCATATTATTGGGGTACAAATGTTAAGATTAAGTATATTGCCCTTGTCCCCCCTCCCCCCTCGAGTCAGAGCTTCAAGCGTGTCCATTATATATAAATGAGTCAAAGTTAATCTATCACAGACTTTCTTAAAATTTAATGTTTCTACAAATCATCTGAATAGCTTCTTAAGAGATAGATTCTGATTCAGTGGGTTTTGGGAGGAACCTCAGATTTTATATCTAACAAGTTTCAGTTTGTATCAATGCTGCTGGTCTATGGACCACACTTGGAATAGCAATAATCTAGTGTACTGTGTATTAGACTGAATGACAAAACGTTTAGTTTTTCCCCATGAATAAAATACTACATGAGATTCAGTTGTTGCTTTATTTTGCAGTACAATTGAATTTCTCCCTAAAAATGAAGAACTTCAAAGTTCTTCATTTGAAGTAGTGCTTTGAAGAACTACATTATAGAGATTGTAAAAATGATTTGAGCAGCAAGTGTCTGACATGAATATATGCTTAATAAATATCAATTGGCTGATTTCTGGAAAGTAGATCTTCAAAGAGATATATGGTAAGTGTCTTCCAGTGATATAAAATGATACATCCCTATTTAGGGGATCTAGAATCCTGTGTATTTAGAGACAAGACAAAATTGATAGTGTCAGAGCCAGAGCCAGCGAGAAAGCATAGGTAACCTAAGCTCAGCAACACAGCTCCTTTGTAAACAGCCACTCACCTGGGCAGAGCAATTGCTATAAGGCATGGTAAGGAAGGTTTGTTTCATCATTTTATGGCTGTGTACCTCCTGGAGTGAAGGAAAGGCATTGAAAAGTTTGGCAAGAGCTGGCAAAACCAGAGCACTTATTTGCAAGGCTTGGTAAGTATGTGGGTGTGCTATCGTTTATTTCGTTGTGATTTATGACAAGCAAATTCCTCCTACTGATTATACTTCCCTGGTCCCCTCCGGGTTGGTTTGAGGGTTGCTTAGATCCTACCTTTTTCCCTCCAGACTGTGAGTAAAACAAGGAAATTCCCAAGGGTCAAGGAGAGGCTAAAACTCCTACTTGAAGCAACCTTTTGTACACTTTTGGCATATGTGTGAATGTACCTACACATATATATGTACGTATTTTATATTAGGTAAGAGATATTAATAAAGTAAAATAGAGATTCAAGAGCATTTTTTACCTTAAAAAGAATGTTCATTGCCCATCCATTCTTATGGAACCAGATTCCTTAGAAGTATACAAGAGAAATCAAATTCACAGAATTACAAGTAAACGTATTCATTAACTGTTAGAAACAATATGGTGTCATATTTGTTATTAATGGCCTAAGTTAGATAAAAAAGGGGTGCACATTTTGCATTTTGTTTGTTCTTTGATTTTTTTCTCTTTCTTTTTTTAGTTAGACTTGACTGTGGAATTGATACTCTATCAACAAGTTCTTTATCTCTTTCACTGTTGCCAGTGGTAAAAATAGCTAAAAAGTTTCACAGGATAATTGCCTTGGAGCAGTTATCCTTAGGATCAATTCGGTTCAACTATTTGCCTAAATAATTCAACATTTCTGGTCTTCTTGCCATTATCAATGAGTAGAAATTTTTAGGGTTGCTAAAAGTTTGTTATGTTTCATGAGAGAAATTTTGGGTAAGGCTAAGTTTTGAAAAAGTTTCATGTTGCATAACCTGGGGGAACACCTGCACCCCTACATCTAAGCAAACTTTGTTAAGTCTTTCTAACGGGAAAAAGACTCAAAGTTCAAAATTAGGCAATTAGAATAGGGAGCACATATAATGCTCCCTATATCCAACCTTTATCTTACTCCCTTAGTATTTCTTTATTTTATATTTGCAGTAATTTTAGGGGGCAAGATTCATGCAAACTTTCAAGTCTCAGGAAGGAAGTATGGCTTAATCTGTTGCATCAGTTGAGCAGAAATGACTTGTTGGATTTTACTATACATTTGAATAGTATTATAGGCAATGACCGCACGTGTGAATAACCTCCAGTTGGTGTATAGAAACATGCCAAGAGATATTCAAAATTTGTGCTTACAGAGCCCTTAATTTATCCAACAAGGAGGGCAATTGATCTCATTCTTTAATTCCCACCTCCTAGAGAGATATCTTTTGAAATAAACCTTTTGAAGGAGCACTTTTTTTTTCTTAAAAGAGAATTATTTGACTTGGATTTCAGCTTGCTTTGTTCTCCATTTCATTTATTCCTAAAATCTGATTGTAATACAAGAATCTTTGGTATATTGTATAAATATAAATAATGGCTGCTGAAGTTCTAATAGGACTATGTTCCTACTGACAGAAACCAACTCTGAGGTAGCCAAGGGAAGAGTATAAAGAGAAGACCAAAACTGAGGTTTTAATTTCACACGATTTGCTTTGTGTCTTTGACACTGCTTTTGTTGTATACAAACCACAAAGAAATGAAAATTAAAGTTTCATTTCTGTTCCTTAACCTTGTCAACTCTCCAATGTGAAAAGCTGAGTGTTGAGAAGTAGTGATCTTCAGTTTGCTACGTAATAAAAGTATTGAGAAAGAGGGTGAATTTGGGCTGGATTCCAATAGTGGTGAAGCTTCCTGCATGGTCATAAATGGCTTTCCAGAACTTTCGGCCCTTGGTAAGGTGGCAGGCAGACTTCTCTCAAGCTACGTCAATGTCAGTTAAACATAGGATTGATATTAAGGTAGAGAAACAGTGGGGCAGTGTTAAGTTTGCCTAAACTTCATTTATGTCTTTGTGCATATGTGTATTCACCCAGTGTTCATGCCACGTCGACTGTAAGCCATATGCTCTGCAAGATACCAGTCATACAAAGATGAATAAATGTGTACTCAAGGAACAAGTAATTATAAAGTTAGAAAATAAAATATATCCAACCCATATCGAAGAAGGAAGAAGAAGAGGAGAAGGAAGGGGAGGAGGAGGGGGTCACCTATAAAGGAACTGAAATCCAGCTAACCTCAGAATATTCCTTCAAAACTCTAAATGGCAAAGATGATGAAGCAACTAGCAGAATTGTAGAAGAAAAATTTGTGACCCAATCATACTGTACGCGTAGTCTTTGTGGTGGAGATTAGAAAATAGTACCCTCCCATACACTCTTTCAAAGGAAAAATTACTTGAACACATACTATAGCCTACCAAGATTTGAGTAAAATTAGGAGCTTAATTGAGCTAGAAACAGACTGCCAATGAGTACTGAAATTGGTGATTTAAAAACTGCATGCAACTGCCAAAGAAGGGAGACAGAAGATATACGATGGAAAAATTATCAGTTTTTCAGCAATATTTATCAGAGCCCTCTTATAAGCTAGATACTGTTCTAGTCAGTGAGATTACAACAGTATATTAAACAGACAAAAATTAAATAGAATGTAAACCCTGTCTTTATGAAGTTTATATTCTATAGGGGAATAAAAAAAATGAACAAATAAATGAAATGCATAGCATGAAATTACATAATGGCAATAATTTGGGCATAATACCTCAGATTTTAATAACAAAAACTGGAATATGGATGTAAAAGGATAGAAGAAGTAAGTCAAAGAGGCACACATTTTTTATCTTATATAGAAGAGGGAGAAAAGGGTTTGATGATTTTCAAGTATTTACACAAATGTGCACACATAAAGGGTAGAAAAATTATTTCTTAGACACAATAGAAGTCAAAGGAATCAGCATTAAATAGGACAAAAAGAACAACTCATCATCATAATAACAAGAACAATAATAATAAAAGTCAGTATATCCAAATTCCATCTCCTTATTCTTCATCTGATTCAGTTTCTGTTCTTGCCTCCCTAACTCAGGGTGTTGCTCTACAGTCCTCAAAATCACACCCCAAACCTGGGCAATGTGCTTAACTCCTTCTCTCTCAACCCATACACCCAATCCATCACCCACCACGTTTTATTTTCCCACCTCCTAAACACATCTCTATCCATCTCCTTCTTTCCATGCTTCCTGAGGCCTCGCTCACTAAGAACACCATTGTCTCTTACCTGGGTTTCCGCTACAGCCCACTAACTTATTCCCTTGCTCCTGTCTTGTTTCCATCAAATCTACTCTCCACGGGGAGATCAAAATAATCTTTCAAAATGCCAATCTGATTATCTTTGACATTCCATTGTCCAAACTCCTTAATGCCACCCTTTATAGTTTGATTCTCGATGATCTTCTCTCCTGACTGGTGTCTCTTTTATTGCTTTTTATATCCAGTCACTTGAATATTTGCAATTCCCAAATATTGGTGGGCTCCTTCTCACTGGGGCATGACACGGGCTGTTTCCCTCTGCCTGGTACCTCTCCTCTTCTTCTATCTCCCTTTGTCTGGCCAATTCCTACTTTGAACTTAGACATCATTTCTCCTTGTAAACCTTCCTGACTCCACACTCTACTGAATGGTTGAGTTTCTATTCTAAATATTCCAACAGAACCTTGAACTTCCCCATTGTAGCATCTTCCCACTTTATTATAACAGCCTGTTGATATGTCTGCAATCTAAACTACAGTGTGAACCCCATAAATCTGTGGACTATACCCTCAAAGACCTACCCAGAAGGGCTTTTATTATTAATGATAAATTAATAACTTTTAAAAAAAGAAGTAAGAATTTAACCTAAGAATTTAGAAAAGAAAATAAGAAAACAAGCCAAAGGAAATCAACAGGAGAATTCAACCAATATAAGAAAAGTAATAAATCAGAAAGTAGAAAAACTGTATTTCTTTGAAAGGAAACATGCACATAATAAAGTACATAAATCTGTGGCAAATATAATCAAGAGAAAATGCACACACACAATTGAAAAATTTATTATGAGAAAGGACAACAAATATCAAGGGAATTAAAAATTATGCTTATGATTTAGAACAACTTTTAAAATGGCAAGTTTCCTGGATAAACATGATGACCAAAATTGTCTTAATAATCAAGTAGTTTGAAAACTCCAATACATCTAAAATAATTTTTAAATGTTCTCAAATAATTATTTCAAAAAACAAATGGATACTAAGATGGTCAGCTTTAAAACATTCACATTTTCCAGAAGATAATTTCTTTTAGATAAATTGTTCCATGGAATAGAACAAGACACAAAAATCTATCAAATTCACTTTATGAAGATAAAATGATTCTGCTTCAACAGTTGAATAAATAACACAAAACATCTGAATTGAACAGCAACCCTATCTTTGAATATAACTGCAGAAATCTTTAAAATAATTACAATCCAAATACAACAGCACCTGAATAGATCATCTACCAAGGTGGTCCCCAACCTCTGGTCTGCGGATTGATGGCAGTCCACAGCCAGTTAGGGATTGGGCCACAGAGCTCCACTACCCCACCTCCCACACCCGGCCATGGAAGAATTGTCTTCCATGAAACCAGTTCCTGGTGCCAAAAAAGTTGGGGACCACTGTTAGGGAATAACCTGTTAGGGTTATTCTTGGAATTTGAGAATGGTTTAATGAGAGAAATGGGTTAGCATACTACATCAATTGATCTAACAAGAAAAAAATTATAAAGCTTATAAAAACATTTCAACACTATTCTGGATAATAATTCTTAGAAAACTAAAACGTAAATCAAATTGCTAATTAATATCTGATGGCTAAACAGCATAAGTACTCTCTTATTGAGACCAGGAACAAGACTAGGAGGTCTAATATCACCTTCATTATTTATAGGAATGTTCTGAACATAAGTTTTGGCTTATATTTGACCAAAATCTGCTAGTATGTTTTTGTTTTGATTTTTGGTTGTAGAAGACTGAATAGACAAATGCTGTTTCCACTGGACTTCTGGCTTCCCCGAGATTGTGCCTGGTCAAAGGTCATGTAATTATGTAGATTGCCACCACATCTTTTCAATGATGACTGATAGGTAATTTTGGTCTGAGCCCCAGGAAATTTTCATTTTTATAGGTCAAAACAATCAAATATCAGCAATTTCTTAGTTTAATACAAGTATTGAGAGAGAGTATGTTTGCTAAATAACTTCAGGGATGACAATATATCTGAGAACATAGACAGGAACATCTCAGAAATAAGCCAGATTGTGATGAGGTACGTGGTAAGGAGCATCTGCCTCTAAATTCTACTTCTCTTATGCAAGTGCTTTAGGAACGACTGCCACACAACACTCTTCTAACCAGCTGGTACAAAAACAAGACTGCTTGGCCCCTGCACTCAAATGTCTTTCCTCACTCCCACTCCCATCCCTGCAATGTGCTGTCAACCCAAGAACAAGACAGAGCAACAAGGCATGAGGTCCCTCTGCTGGAGCACAGTCCTGGGGTACCTCCAGCAAGCATGTGTCTCCCCAAGAAGCCACAGCTATGAAACTGCAGACTTTCTCTCTGGGAGCTCCAACATGTACCATTGATGCTGGATGAGGTTTGCCTAAGTTTGTGACAAGCCAATATCCATTTTGAGCCAACTAAGGGTTATAAAAAAACACTAAATAATAATATAACAGAAGAATAGAATTAGATTATGGACTTCTAGTAATCTTTGTATGAATTGTTTGTACTCACATCATTAAATAAAATAATTGCTAAGAATCATATTTAATTTTCTGTTAACTTCACTTTAAGCTGTGTTTCAGGTAAAATGTTAATGCCTGGAAATTCTTCACCACTTGTGAAAATATATTGAAAGGAGAATGTCACCACCACCTCCTCAAATAACTCTAAAATCATATACAAAAATCTCAATTATCTATATTGATATAATGAAGAGTATGAAAAAAAAGTATAAGAGAAAAATGAGGAACCAAAAGCAGATTTGATGTCACTAATTTAACTTCAAAATGACAGACTTAACAAGAATGCTCTAAGAAGATATTTATATCTCCAAGTCTTCAAGGGCTAAATACATTTTAAAAGTTTTTGAAATGATTGCTGCAGACTGGCAAATGTTTTCAGCATTTGAAGATGAAGGATTATTCAGACTTGCACAATCTAGGAATCCTATGTACAAAGTCTCTTCTTTATAAACATATTACCAAAAAGTATTTTCCTGAATTCCATTTTGCTAGGCACAAAAAGTTAATGACATGTTAAATGTGCTATTTCTGTATCTTGAGTATTAGCTGTTGAGACAAGCAGGACTCACCAGAAGTCATTTTTAAATTTGACAGCCTGGTGGGTTTATGCTGAATTAGCTGTTTCTCTTTCACATGCTCACTGAGAGACTTTGGAACACAAGCTAACAAAATAATAAATCTGGTTGAGGAAATACTTACAGAATGGGAAATCAGTAAAGATAATTATTATCAACAATGGGCAAACATGACAAAGGCCACAAGTGATTTAGGAATCATAAATATACATTATTTTATTTATATTTTTTAGTTGCGTTCACAAACTCTGGCACAGCATATTTTAATGGAATACCTACCTTAAGAAGAAAGATCCCAAGGCTCTTTAATTCTTATTCTTTGATTGAAGACAAACCATATGGTATACAAAAAATTTTGGAACTGACTTGTCATTTTTGAAAAAGGTAGGAAAGCAGCTATTACGTGGGAAAAGGCTGCCTGAACAAAATAAAGCCTCAGTATGCACATTTCAGATGACGGTCCCAGTCTAGCGGGGCATGCTACCCACCAACTTTTTCTTTTTCAGAGACAGCAGTTTGTTCCTTGGAACTTGCTCAAGCAGTAATCAAACTGATGAGTCTAAAGAGTGCAAATATTTCTTACATGATTCCTGCCATAAAAATACTCCTCCTACCACTCTGTTCCAGAAGAAATGCTGCAGTTAGCAATCAGGCAGTGGAAGCTCAAGTGCAGAAAATCAGAGACTTTTCTGGTATCCTGGAAGCCAGTTACATTCTACTGCAACATTCCTAGATGCAAGGTTTGAGGACGTGTGTTCATCAAACGATTTATTTGAATGTAAAATATATTAGAAATCAGAGTGTAAGTGAAGGTAAAAACGTTAGATGTGATTCTGAAATTATCCAGAAAGTATCTCATTCCAGCAGTGCACAAACCTTCCATTGGTGAGATTATCTCAGTGAAACTACATCGCCACCATTGATCAAATTTTCAGGGCTGGGAGTTTAAAAGATAGTGCTTTTCCTTTCTTTGGAACTGTTACAGAGAAGGGAAAGCTTGCCGACAACATCCCTATCAGCAGTACCTATCTTGGCAGAGCTAGCCAAAAAACCTCTCTCTCCACTGTGACAAAGCTGAGCATTCATTTAATACCATCAGTGTGCAGCGTGGCATTCACAAGATCGATCTAGGGACCAGCAGATTGAGGCTGAGCAATTACCAGCCGTCAACCATAATATCAAATTAAAAAAATTAGACCCCTAAAACCTTTAATGATACAATTATAATAATAATTAAATAATATAATTATATTAAATTTCAGAGTAATTTTTTTATTCCTGTCATTTATTTTATGTGGATAACAGATGGCTTTGCCATGGTTTTGGCTAAATACAAACATGTGGCCTTTCTGTATTCCTCCAAACTGTGTAGTCAATATCCCTCTACTTAATAGTGTTCCGAAAATACTGGCCGATGCATTAAATCATGAAATAGAAGTGAAGTATAATTCCTGAAGGAGAGGTGATAAAATTATTATTATTTGCAGATGACATGAATATAATGCTAGAAAACCTATAAGCATCAACTAAAATATTCTTAGAGTTAATAAGACTTTACTAGCAACCCAAAACGTTAGCAGCTTAGAGTTTTAAAGTAAGATTTAAATAATTAGAAAGATATAACTTTTACTAGTGAGACAAATTAGCACTATAAAGATATGAATACTTCTTAACTAATTTGCTGGCTTAACAAACTCCTGATAACAACACCAATGGAATTTATTTTGGAGCCTAACAAAAAAAATGTCAAAAATCACCTAAATGAATAAGTGGGTAAAAGTGGCTAAGACTTTTTTTAAGACATTAAAGTGATGAGAAGACAATTGCTCTTTTAGATATAAACTATATTATAAAGTAACATTATATAAAATAGCGTGATTTTACCGGGGGGAAGGGAGTGTGGGTGGGCAGGGAAGAAAGGTAGATCTGAAACAAAACAGTCAGAAACAGATCCCAAATCTATGGAGAAGTGATGGAATTTGTTGTAAATACCATAAGAAAAATTAGCTCTTTAGGGAGAAACAGTCAAGACCCTACTCTCTCTCATGTACCATTAATTGAATCAATATTTAAGAAGAGCTTATAATAGTGCCTGGCACATAGGATGGTCTATTAAGTGCTTATTAAATAAATAAAACAAATAAAACATCAAAATAAATTAAAAAACTTAAAGTAAAAAAAAATCAAACCATTAGTCACCAAAAATACTGGTGAATGCTTACCAGAATTGGGAATTTCTATACAAAAAGGTAAAAGTTGATATATTTGTCCCATACAAAATGTGATGCAAGTAACCATCTGCATGAACTATTTCTTTGCAGACTTGGCAGACAAAATGTATAAAAAGCTCTTATAAATCAATAAGAAAACCAGTAATATCCCTTGATAAATAAAGCACATGAACAGACAAGTGACAAAAGAAATATAATTTCTGATAGATATATGAAAATAATACTTATTCAAGGTAATACAATTTTTGAAAATTGGCAAAGACTTTAATCTCTGTATTTTAGAATGTTGTTTAAATTTTTCAAAGTTAAAGAGCTCATGCTTAAAAGGATCATAAAATGAAAATCAGTGAGCTTCTTGCCTTCTTTTCACTACCCTGAATTCAGCTTGCTGAAAGCAAGCACTTAGCTCTTCGTTGCTTCTCATATTTATTTTCATATCTCTGAATGATAAGCTCAAGTTGTTTTTCCTATTTTATCAGTTTTATACTTTTAGGTATTGATTTCTATAGTGACAAATGAAAGTTCCGTTCTCATCACACACCCTCCTCTCTCCATCACACACCCTCCTCTCTCCTATCCTGCTCATGTAACTATACAATTTAAATCATTACATTACTATGACCATGAGAATATCATTCCCTATAAAACTTGGTAATGTTTTATGATTATATGCCTTTTGCCCTCTATCCCTCTGGAGTTTCTGATTGCCTTTTTTTTTTTATAACACTAATTGCTTTTATCATTTTTTTTTCCAAATTATTTATATCAGGCATGCTAGCAAATTCTCTCCTGGACTTAGATCACTGTCCCATAATCCTAGGTCTTTCTGATCCAATCTAGGCCAGTTGCTCTGCAAAGATTGTGGAAATGATTATCCTGAGAGAAAGGGTGTGGTAGGCACTCAAACACTGCTGGTGGAGTGTAAATTGTTATTATACAACCACTCCAGAAAGCTAGTTGTCAATATGTGGTGAAAGCTATAAACATTCAAAGACTTTGACCCTGTGTTTCCCTTCTAGAAATTGCTTCTACGAAAATAGTCAGAGATGTTATTCACATTTATGTGCAACGGTGATCACTGTAATGTGTTTATGTAAAAAAGTGGAGGTAACGAGTATACACTTAGTTGTGAGTTGTTAACAGATTATGAAGTACTTTGGATTCATCAAAATTTATTGGTAGATCACTTTTTGAAATTTACTTTGGGGAAACACCTCAAAGAAAGAAACAATTATCTCCAAACAACTAAAACTGAGGTATAATAAGAGAACCAAGCGATTCAAGCATCTGAGCCTTGTTACACGCATTGAGAAGTCCTATACAGAGCAAAGTCTGCTTTCAAAGTGATTTGCAAATTGAAAGGTACAAGTAGGTGCACTGCAAAATCTCAGGTGTTGAATTAATTACTGTAGCGTGGCTGCTCATGTGCCGTATGTAGCATGCATGCCCCAGATGGGTAGCAAGGGATTTATTTTTAAGTTTGATGGTGGTAGTGATGCTCCCAAGCCATGAGAAAGAGGTCAGGTATGGATGAAGGGGTAACAGGAGTTAGGCAGGTATGTGAAACTGACAAGGCGGGGAAGAAGTGTTGTTTAAGAAAGAACGCTTGCCCTAATGCTGAGATGTTGAGGAATGCATGTACAGGGAATGAATGAGCAGACTCAGCTTGAGAACTGCAAGGGAAGTTACGTCATCAGGGGAAATCCAGGTTTCACCTGGGATGAGGCAGAGGAGGGTGTACTTAGGGAAAAGGTTCCAAATTTCTGAAAGCTCCTTGGCAGCAGAACAGGGTTTCTAGAGGACATGCAGCCAGAGTTAAGGAAGAGTCAGAGGGGAAGAATGTGCCACAGAGAGGTCAGCGGCTCTGAATGCAACAGAACATTACAGACGAGGGCAGGTCACCAGGATTTGTCCCTTAGGAATCCCGGGGATGAGACATTCTGGGCGTTGAGGGGTAGAGAGGAAGGGCATGGAGAGAACCAGTGAAACAGATCTGGCAGCCAGCATTGCAACCGAAACTCTGGAATAAACTTGGGAAGATGCCTCCGCAAACGATTGTTTCAGCTCCTTCGGGTCCACCTAACTGCCTGAGGCTTATCAGCATTTTTGAGGTTGATTTCATGCACAAATATTTCGGGGAAAACCCTATGGCTAAGTATTTGAATGAAAGCTTTGAAGGGAATGCAGTGGTAGGGAGGAAGGATTTAGGATTATTTGTTCATTAAAGTAAAAGCACAGGTGAGAGAGGGTTTAGGGTGCACCAATAAAAGACTGAAAATCCAGTATTAGCTTAAGATATCCGGGCCAGGCTGGGTGCCCCGAGAGAACAAGTGGCTCTCACGGGAGCCGTTGGTGGCTGTGGGAAGTCCTGGCTTAGGTGAGTCGGGGTGGACCAGGTGTGGATGTGGCTTCCAGAGAAGGGAGCACACTCCCTGGGCAAAGATCTGCCAGGAATGGCTCTGACTTGGAACTAGAGGAAGAGGTGAGCGTAAATTAGTGAAAGAAGCCCAAAAGAGGAAATAGGAAGGATTTGTGCTTCAGAAATAGTAACATAGAAAGTTTCAATTAGCCACCTGATGCTGTTTTGCTCTCCCAGTTCTCCAAATGTTTATTTTTGACTTAGGGCATAATTCAAAGTGGGTGGGGTTGGGAGGTGAGTATGTTTACATGTGCTTTCTTATTTCTGGGTAAATATGAGGAGTCAATGTACACATGCTCTTTAGAGTAGGACACATAACTGTAAAGAAGACAGACTTTTGATCTTATGATCATTTGTCTTTTTGGTGTTTCATTTGCCCAAATTTTGAGATACAATTTCAAGTCTAAATTTCATGTAGATAAAAAAGAATGTAGTGCATATTCTGATAGACAGAGAGGATTCAGAGAGACTCAAATACTCTTAAGCCAGCTTGTGACCTCATTCCAGATTTCTAAGCAGCTACCCTTGAGTTTCTAAATTTCCCTTGCCTGCCACATATACAAGTTTTGGTAAATCTAGGGAACATCATTTGTCCAGTCTTCAAAAAAAAATCATATTCTGTAACATATTCTAATAACCGCATCTACCAAAACCACTGGAAGCATTTTTTTAAATGAATTAGTATTATACAAAAAGAATCTGTTACAAAGGGTGTACAGATGCAAATTTGGGGGGGAGAGCAAAAACACACTCAGCAAGTAGTGGTTAGCTCTGCCTTCATCGAGGGTACTGGGCATTCAAAGACTGGCCTCATTTTTCATCCCTTTGACATAGCTCAGCCCACTACTCTGCGTCTGCAGAGAGAATTCTGTCCTTCTAACGCTCTTTCCTTGACTCCCATCATCAGAGTTCTCACGGAAAAACCTTTCACCACCATAAATCAACTTGGACATTATTGATACTTGGTCCAGAGTTACACAAACACTGTGTGATCTTGGAAGAGAGGGTTAAATGGATTATTCTGGACATCTTTCATGAGCGTTATGGGCTGCTCACATGTCTCTGCTTTGTTTTCCTTTTCTGAGAGTCTTCTTAATTTCAGTACAATCATTTTCTCCATCCTTTCCACTTCCTGTTAAAAAAGAAAGGAATGTGTTTCTTAGAAATTGTCTTTGTGAGCTGACCGCTGTATTTGAAATGATAGTTCTGTTATCTTGATTTCTAAACATCAGATAGGTCTAAACTTTCATTGAGCTTAGGTTTGAGCTCATGAATTATTTTTCTTTTGAGCCTCATTGAAATGTTTAATGTTATTTCCACTAAAAAAAATGTCATTCTACCAATATAATTATTTTTATCTGTAACACTCAAGGGATTACACTGAGTAAAGAATGAAGAGTAATTCCTAACGTCAAATTAATATGTTTGTAAGCCTTCATAATAATGCTAATATTCTCATTTTTCCTATGGGTAAGTCTTTGCTCATCCAGACTCCAATGACTCTAGTAATAGAAGAAACTCAGCACCCAAGGCAGTACCATGGGAGCAGGGACTGTGATTAGGAGCTTGGGGTTTATGGAAAATGAGCAACTCTGGCTTGAATCCATAGCTCCAATAGCAGCTTAAACATGAAGAAAGTTTTTTAATTCCTCTGAGCTTCACTGTGTGTGTAGGTATTGTTAAAGGTATGGACAAGTGGTCCTAAAGGACAAAATAACCATATTTCCAAATATGATGGAAGCATATATAAAAGAGGATATTATTTGAGTTTCTTGTTTCAATTCAGTAAGCAGGTTGGAGGGAAAGAGCTGAGGAGAGGAGAGAGCCCTATATGGAGCATAGCGTGAGATTGTGCTCAGAGCCAGAAGATGGGGAGAACTGGGGAAGACGAGCTGGAGAGTGGGATGAGATGAGGAAAGTGAAAAATGACTAAAGCAGTCCTCTCTGCCCACATGCTTGTAATATTCATAATAGCATCTTTTTACTAGAATTTGATATCATAGGGCACTTGATTTCTTAACTGGGGATTTCCTTTATGAGCCGTACTCTCAACTTTGCTGCTCCTCCCTAATTATTTGAAGAGGCAGGTCCAACAGATGGGGAACAAGGAGGAAACAAAGGGCTATACCATTCAGTCTGATTTGAAGTGCAAAAGAATAGTGGAGTCAGAGCTTGGGTCTGGGGTTGGAGCTTGGTGGCAGACTCCAGGAAGAAGTCAGGTTTGGAAGAAGCATCCTAGATGCCAGCAGCAAGGAGAAGTCTTGATATTAAAGATGACCCAGGCTGTAGGCAACTTTGGGCTAGACCTGTCCAATGCCAAGCAAGATGCCTGATATGTAATAATTTTAGAATTTGTTGAGTGAATAAAAATAAAGCTCTACCTGCTGTGGGCTGAACAATATCCTCCCCCAAATTCACATATTGAAGCTCTAACCACTAGTGCCTCAGAATGTGACTATACTTGATAAAGGGTCTTTAAAGAGGGAATTAACTTAAAACAGGTTCACTAGGGTGCCATCTAACGCAATGAATAGTGCCCTTATAAGAAGAGGAAATTAGGACGTAGACACTAGACCTGTGTATGCACAAAGGGACGGCCATGTGAAGTCAGAGGGAGATGGTGGCCATCTACACACCAACGAAAGAGGCTTCAGCATAAATAATCCTGCTGACATCTTGATCTTGGACTTCTGTCCTCTAAAATTGTGAAAAAATACATGTCTGTTGTTTAAGCCACCCAGCCTGTGGTCCTTTGTTATGGCAACCCCCACAAATGGATTCACTAACCATCTCATTTCACTATTCCCCCAATGACAATGATGACATTTCCCCAAATGACAATGATGTCGTAGTTTCATGTATTGTCTATTCCCATGGCAGCAACTCATTTTTTAAAATGTTAAATGACTTACTTGAGGCAGGGGGAGAAAATAAAGTTGGATAAATGCAGGATGTAAGTGAATGGGGAAGAGAAAGAAAAGTCTACATGAAAAATTCTACAGTTGAGATAGTGCAAAGCTACCATGACATAAGGTTGAGGGAAGCCTCCCCTCATTGTTCAATGACTCAGAGACTTGTCACTGCTTTACAGAATTTTTCCCTAGAGAATTAACTAGTACTCGAAGAGGAGGCAGAAACTAGGGCCACCATTCTAATTCATTGTTTCAGATGTAGGGCCTGCGGGATGTGATGAGGCAGACAAGCTGGAATTTGGGCCTTGATTAGGGAAATAAGGAGATCACGGAAAGAGCTGGTGTCAGGGAAAATTAATCATGATTCTTCTGACACTTTCATACATGTAAAATAAGTTCAGAACATCAAGGGGAAAAAAGAAGCTAATAATTATTACCCACAATCTTTGTGGAATGTGTGGCAAAAAGAGCCTTTAAAGGGAAAAGAATTGGAGAAGATACCCCAAAAGCTCTAAATTGAAAGTCAGGTGTGGCCAAAGAGATGTTGGGAGAACAGAGACAGGGTTTTGAGGGGAGCAGGAAGGAAGAAAACAATAGGTGCTATTCTAGGTCTCAGGGAATGCCCTGGAATTGCTCTCACAGATCTGATGGGGATCCAGGCATGAAAGATACAGCCCAGCCCCCCAATGATGTCCCAGTCCAGTGATGAATGCTGAAAAGTAAATTATGAATACACTACGGAGTTATAAGTGCTAAGACGGGAACACATGGTGTCCATTGGGAGCACAGAGGAGAGACACTTTGCCTGGTGCAGGAGGAAGGGGAGTCAGAGGAGGCCTCTCCAGGGAAGGTGATGTCCCAGCTGAGTCCTAAGGGAAAGCAGGGGCTAGGCAAAGGAAGAGATAGGGGAAGTATTTCATGCATGGAACTGGAGGTAGGTATAATGGATGGGGTATAGAAGAATATTGCCGAAACTTGGTCTTTTCTTAGTGGTGGGGAGGGAGAGCAAAGGGAGAGACCTACAGGGTCTCACTCAGAACTTAGAAAGTCTCAATTTTAATAATGTAATTAATATATGCATATTATGAATCATCCAGATGATTTGCATATATTCAAGAGCTATTGCGGTAAGGAAAATTTAAGACAACACCAATATATTTTTTATTTTAAGAGGATGTATTTAAACATTGATGAGACATGCAACTAGAATTGTAGGCGGGATCATATTTTTCTAAGTTATGGCTTATCTGCGACATTCCTGTTCTAACAATAGCTCAGGGATCCACAAATGTCAAGAGTCTGAGCTAGCACCCCAATTAATTAAACCATACGAAATGGACTCACATGGTTCAAGTGAGGTTCTTGCACTGTCCTTGAATTTAGTAGTAAGTGCCCTTCCCATCAGGGCGACTGAAGAATTAGAACTATGAAGAGAGTCTTCCAATGTACAAAATGAAACAATAAAAAAAAAGCCATTGACTTTTATGGCACATGTGAAGTGGTCATACAATAACCTCTGTTATACAATGAATGTCATACAATAAGTCCCAGTTAAGAAATAACACCGAGAGGGTAAAAGGTGCTGAATGGAGAGTGGATGTTTTTTCTTACGCATATGTTGTCCTTGGTTTCTACTTCATCTGGATGAAATTTCATCTGTTACCTTCACTTTGTCTTCATTGTTATTAAAAAAACCAGCCCCTATGAAAAGATATTTTGTGCCTTTTCACTATGACTAAACAAATTGTCTTTTTCCCAGTGAATTTTATATATGTACACTACATCCCATAGAATTTATTAGGCCAGCTAAATTGGAGTTTAAGATGCAACTAATGTTAATGGATTTTAGATATAGATACGTACTAAAATGTAGTGAGGCAATTAGCAACTGAAGACCTTTCTAGGAAAACAGTCTTTGACTATTTTGCAGAGAATGCAATAGAGACCAATGCTAAGAGTAAAGTGGTTGGATATTCATACAGAGCCCTGTGATGTAATCAAAACACATCAGGCATATTTAATATACCATGGGATGGCCTCAGTAAAAGAAGATAGCTCCCTGACAGAAAAGGTGGCAGTTTAATTTTAAAATTTTGATTTTAACACAGCTTGAATTCTTACTTGTGCTTCTGCCCCAGTTAGAATATGAGAACAGAGACTGTATTATTTACAACTGTATTAATAGGCTCTCCATAAATATTTCCAGAATAAGTTGGAATCATCTACATACCTATTTGAGGCTGGGCACTGCGTCAGATGCTTTCAGATCGGTCTCACTTGATTTCCCTCAGAGCCAGTCAGGTGTCCCAGTGGCCCATGTGGAAACTGAGGCTCAGAGAGGGTAAGCGAATGAGGACAAATGGCTATAGTATGTGTCAGATCTGGGGTTCTGCCCAGGCCTTCCAACTTTACTCTCAAGAATGTTTTCCTGTTTACCTTGAAGTTAGGGAATGATTCTGGTTCTATGCAGGGAGGACTTGGCCCTGGTCACTGGAAAACTTTTTGAATTCTTTTTCATTTCTGCTAGTACCTATCCCCAAAGACCCATGATATAAACTAGGTAAGTTACTAGTGGCTTTCCTTCCAGACCTCAATGTTCTGTAATATATGAAGACATCATCCATCCTCAAAAACCTTCTATCCCAAGAGCACCTCCACTGGTACCATGGGGTCCCCCAGAAGACTCTTGCTCATATGTGGGCCATCAGATCCCCAGGCCCCTCACTTGGCTGCTTGCCACTCCTTCCCTTGTGTGTTTGCTTCCTTGAATCACAGGGACAGGCGGAAAGTACTGTCTTGATGAGTCATTTTTGGCTCTGAAGCTACTTCTCACTTAGGAGGCAGGAGAAGGATGGGAAAGAGTTTGGGCATTAATTCTTAAGGGAGAGACTTGGCCTAATTACAGATATTTCTTTTGTTATAAAATCCTGATTAAAATAGACATCTTTCACTTGACACAGCAAATCTCTAGTTGTTTTTTCTCTATTGTCACCAAAATTTACTTTTCCCCAACCTTTGGACTTGACCATGAAGATGATAAACCATTTTATATAATATATAATAATTATAATATATTTAATGTAATATTTATAATATGTTATATATATTTTATAAGTATAAAATTTCTCACTTTCTTCACAACAAAATCCAAGGCAAACATTTTAAGGTAGGTTACACAAATGGCATTTTTGAAAAAGGTATAGAGAGCATTTAATGGGCAGAGGCCTTGTATCCAAGTCTCCCTTTTTAACTAGCTGCCAAGATTGCAAATTCACTCCTCAAGTGAGAAGAGCTTGGCTTCTATGTTTGGGGTGGATGTGTGTGTGTGTGTGTGCGCGCGCGCATACCTGTGTGGATTTGCACACAAGTTAAAAATAAGAATCCTAACACAAAGTGTGTTTTGTTATTTACACAAAGATGTTGATAGTTTCAGGGCAATTTCAAGGAAGGGGACTTCCCACCCTGCTGGCATTTTCTAATAGAGGAAAGAGGCGGGAATGATGTGGCCGTTAGTGCAGGCATTGGGCTGGGAACTTTATGGATGTTATGAATTCAATTTGTATTTAAAAATATGTTTTACTGAGTACCTTCTAAAAGTAAGTTACTGTGCAAAAGCTGGGAAAACAAAGGTGAATAAAGGACATTCCTTTACGCCAAGGAATTTACGGTCTAGAAGGTGAGGCAGGCGAACAACCGGTGATTATAATTGGGTGTAATAAGTGTTATGCAAGAAGTCTGTACGGGGCAATTATGCAGGAGGACTTAGGAGGGGCACCTACACTTTGTCTTAGCCAAAGGGTGACGAGGTTTAGTACAAGCAGCCAGACAAGACTTGGTAAATACGTACGTGGAGAGGTTTTGAGCAAGACTTCCCCAAAAAGGTGACATCCACTTTGGGTCTTCAAACACTTTGGTGCAGAAGCATGGGGACAGCTTCACTGCAGGCAGAAGAAAAAACACACAGGGCCCATAGAGGAAAGAGAGTGCTGGACAAGTTCAAGGCTTCTGCTCAAATACCTATGGTGGGAGGCAAAGCCACTGTGATGAGCTTGGATTCATTCTGATGGTTGTGGGCAATAGGAAAAGTCGGGGAGAAATAGAATTAGTCTTGCATTTATAAATATATATCTCTCAGCATTTTGAGTACAGACATGGGATTATTTTTGTTTGTTTGCTCTTTTTGGGCTTCTGATTATTTAGAACGAAGAGGAATGAGGGACAGGGACTTTGCTGTAAATGGACATTCACAGGATCGCCTGATTATTTTGCTGGTTGTTGGTCTAATTTTCTTCCCATGAAATCTTTCGTTGAAACATCTAGTTATGTTATAAAATTAACTGATTTAAGTTAATTGTCTTGCAATATGGCAAATGGATTGTGGAGAAAATGAAAGTGGAGGCAGGAAACCGGTCATGAGGTTGTTTGAGCAACGCAATGAGCAGAAATGCTGCTAGGATGCAGAATTGCTACGATTGGGAAGGAGGGGCAGAAGAGACACAGGTGTCAAGGATGTCTTGTGCATTTCTGGCTCAGGAGACTTGGAGAATAGTGGGAAAACAATAGCTAACATTTACTGAACACCAGCTGTGCTCCAGCTACTGTTCCACATTGCTTTACATATATAACTCATTTAGGACTGACAGTGATACACTGATGTCAGTTCTACTCTTTCCCCATTTTGAAGATTGAGGAAATGGAAACAAAAAGAATAAGTAACTTGCCAGAGGTTGCACAATCAGTAAGAAATAGATTTGGGAGTTGTCTGTTCATAATGATCTCGAAGACCAAAACAATGGGTAGAGTCACTCAGGAGGCATCTGTTGGGTGAGGAAAAGAAAAGGCCAAGCACAGAACTCTGGGAAATTCCAGTATTTCAGGAGTCGGCAGAGGAAGAGTTGGATATTTCAATATGTCAGGAGTTGGCCTGTGGAAGAGGTTGAGTTAGATCAGCTCAAGAGGTTGGAGACCTCGGAGACAATGGTGTGACAGACGCCAAGGGCCTCCCGATTGGGATTGCCACCTGCCTGCTCCAGATGAGGAAGTGGAACCTGGGAAATGTCACAGCTGGGATTCGCTGTAGCCCTGGACCTTGCACTCTTCCCACAGCTCCATGGCCCCTTTGTGATTAAGGCAGCATTTAGAGGGCAAGCCCATGCCTTTTATTTTTATTTTTTGACTCTTCCTAATCTGGATAGATGAAGAATGAGAGAGTGGGATTTGGTTATGAATTAACATTCAGATAATCCTCTTATTATATTATAACGCTGGTTGTAAGTCTAATTTCCTCTCTATGAAATCTTTTACTGGAACACTTAATGGATTAGTAAACCACTTGGTTTAAATTATAGCTTCTCTTTTCTCTCCACTGAGAACTAGCTAAAAATATCTAAGAGGAGAAGCAGAAGATCCTAATTATCCCCCAAATCTTCATTGTTATAGTGAAACTTCACAGAGTTTGTGGGCAACCCTTATTATTTATAATAATTACTTTGGTAAGCTTATTGAATAGTCTCCCTGAATTAAAATTCAGCAAACCACATCAATTCTCATCTCTGCTTTTCTTAGGCCACTGGGTAGCCAGCCATTTCCTGTCCTTTTATTGAATTGTGGCACCTCCAGAAGATGCTATAATCCTAGGCTTTTATCCTTATGATAACATTGCTGGGGCAGCTCCTTGGGGTCCTTGAGGGTCTTTAATCCCTGATGTCAGCCACTTTGCCTTCTTAAACTACACTGAGCCATATGTACTGTTTGTGTATGCACCACATTTATCATACATTTCCTTTTTATATGCTCTATTGTCATACATTTTTTTTTTTTGTTCAAATCCTACATTTAAAAATCTCTTGTAAAACTCAGCTTGAATACCTGAGTCCCTTATAAAGTTTAGTGCTTGGCTTATTTTTTTGAAAGAATACTACCTTTCCTCCTAATTTTTTATTTTTCTATTTTTTTATTTTTTGTAGAGACAGGGTCTGACTATTGCCCAGGCTGGTCTCAAAGTCCTGAGCTCAAGCGATCCCCCTACCTCGGCCACCTAAAGTGCTAGGATTTACAAGCGTGAGCCACCATACTTGGTCTCCTCCTGCATTTTTATATTTTTATTTCCCCCCTTTTCTCTGGCAGTGCTTGCAGCTGAACTCCCCATTGAATCATCATAGTCAATACATATCATCATAGTCATAAAACCTGCTTGTATACCCCTGAGCATAACTTGCCAGTTTTTATTTATTTCTCTGTTTACTTGTTTGGCTGTCTCTCCCACTACCTTAAAAATCTAAGGAGATAGGAATTCTGTCTTTTTTTTATTCACCATTACGAATCCTGTTTGATTTCAACTTCAGTGCTCTTTTCATCACAATATATCAGAGGCAGAGAGGAGAGGTATGTCCCACTCACATGGCCCCTGGAAAAGAAGATGGGAAGGTGATGCGGTTTATGCACCCCTAAAGCTAACCAGAGAAGCGAACGTCAGGTAGCCGGTGTGTGGGATGGGCCCTGGGACTGTAGGGGGTGACAAGCCAGGAACCAGGGGATGAAGTGTTGGCATGGAGGATAAAAGAGACTCGAAGCCAAGACAGGAGCTAAAGCTGGTTCTGACACGAAGGGGAAGGCGGAAGGTTGGGGCTGGGGGTTAGAGAGAGATCAGGGTAGAGCTGGTTTAGGATAAATTTTGCTAAGTCAGAGTGTCTAAGAATAGATTTGTTTTCAGCCACCATTTTGCAAGCTCTCGCTCTGCAAGGGCCATGTGTTTCCTTGCACATTCGCTTCTCAGAAAGATGCCACGAGGGAGAAAGACTCTGGTGAAGTGAAAATGATCAGAACCTTAAGTGAAACTCTGACTTCTTATTCCTTTCGATAGTCAAGAGAGGAGAATGAAGGTAGATGGATACTAGAGATTACTAGAAAGTAGATTACAAGCTTTACAGTAAAAATGAAGCGTAAACCTCCAGAGATTGTTAAAAGGGAAAGTGTTCAAGAAGAATGGGAAGCTGAAAATTGAAACACAAAAGTCTAACTATTAGCAATCCAACCAAAAACAATTTTGTTGAAGGAGAAAAAAAGACAGGAATCTTTGTAACTACAAGAAGATGTCGTTAGAGTTGCTTGTAAAAAAAAAAAAACCTACATAAATAACGTAAGGAGGGGAGTCTAAGCAAGTACAGATGTAAAGATGGCTTTAATCTATCTGTGAAAAAACAGTGTGTGACAAAATAAGAGAAAAGAAAAGCTAGTTTCTAGAGTGAGCTGAAGATTGCAAGAATATTTAAGCAGCACAATAAAAGGGTCTTTAAAACCTTCATTCTTAATGAAGGTGAGCAGCAGCAGCCCTACTTTTTTCAGTATTGGTGTAACTTTTAATAATATGCAAATATAAGACCTAAAGAGGAAATTTCTTTTTTTATATTCTGTAATAATTACTTGGACTTATTAATAGCATATTTTTTGTTATCAATGATAACTTTATATTTCACAGTCAGCTTTCACATGCACTATTTTATTTAATAATATTTGACTATTCTCTCCTAACACATTATCATAAATTACAAAATCAAAATTCTTTATTTTCTACTTTCTTTACTTAAGGCATTTTAGTGCTTTGCTCTATATATGGTTGGTTTGGTATCTCCACAGCTCAGTAGAAAATTTTTAGAACAAATTTAGTTCCTAATACAGAAATAAAGACAGGAAATTAAAATAAAAGAAACTTTTTTTCTTATTATTTTTTTTTAGATATTTACAAGCTACATTTTCTCTACTGCTCCTATCATGGCTCAAGTCCTACATTTTAAGCTGGAATTAGGAAGATCTCATCTGCTCAGCCTCAGAACCGTATTTTCATTCTGACACCTATTCCTTCCACATTCAGACTTTCGTGTGCAATGCCCATTGTGTTTCAGGGTTTTTTGTTATTTTTGACTCTTCAAATTGAGGATCTCTGCCATAAACTATGATTTTGATATTGCTTTTCCCTAGTCAACATTCAGTAATAGAGCTTATATCAAACTCTTCCTCCTCTGTCCTTTGCACTTCTTCTACATCCTTCATTTGAAGATGTCTTGCTCTTTCCTGAATTCTTGCTTAACCTAAAAAGAGCAGCACATAGCTCCCTGTATACCTCATTGGTTGAACTTTTCCAATCCATGAGGCTATTTACATCCTTTGACATACAGCCTCAAGTGAACACTTTCTAGGCAAGTTAGGATAAGTAGCGCATAATACTTTCTCATTTCATGAAAGGAAAAGGCAGATAGAGAAAGGTTAAATACCGTGTCTGTCTGCAGGAGGACTTGGTTTCCAAGGAGTTGTTTAATGACTAGACATTAGTTCCTGCTGAGCTAGACCATCTAAATTTGGATCATGTCATTATTGAGTTTCACTTTCCTAAGAATTGGCTGTTCTTACGATTTGTCCTTCTGGCTAAGTTATAGATTGGTCACTTTCCCTAGTTACATTCTATTTTCCTAATACGTTATTTTTGCTCCTGCTCCTAAGTTATTGGGTGGTGGCTACTTCGAAGGTGGCTGCCCTTTGCAGATTCTGTGTTCTCAAGAAGGGAACAAAGCTCTTGAAAAATAACTTAGAATGTTTTACTTATTGATCACTTCTGACATTTTGTATCTAAGGTTTTGAATTAATATCATCTTTAATTTGAAGGAATAAATGAGTATAGATTTGATTGAAAGAAAGGAAAAAGCATAATGAGAATTAGGATGCCCTAGATGTTTTCTGGTCACTTTTTGAAAGCAGAATAACAAAATCCATATCTAGATCTACACATATAGAAGAAGATGCTAACCAGTCAAAGAGGGGAGGGGAGGAGTTTGGTTGGAAATTCTGTGTGTGTTGGAAATTCGGGCTCTTTGTCCTATTTAGCGGGGTCCAAGCTACCATAAAGTGGCAAAATGCTCCTTGAAAGGGAGAGGAGTGTGGGAGAGAATTGGGAAAAATGAAGCCACTGGTGCAGAGACCTGGTCATTAGTCCAAAAAGATAGTTTCTTCCAGATAATGTACAAAAATAGAATGGATGTTGGGGGAGAAAGAACAGCCAGAAAGAAACAAGGCTGTACAAATGCTTTATCTAGAAAATGACTCCCTGACTAATCTTGAAACAAGTTTGGAAAAAAATGTTTAAACAAGCTACTTTGCAGTTCACGAGATCTTTTCCCCTTTGTAGCAAGATTATGCGCTTTACATAAATATTATCAGTTTCAGGATTCTATAGCCCATGCGTCCCTGCTTCTGTCACATCCCAGAAAGGAGGGTGACTGAGAACGGGCCAGGGCTCCATGTCTGATCCTTTCTCGTTTTCTCCTCCTTCTTTTTCTTCCCCTCTTCTCATTCCTCCTTCCTCTCCTCCACGTCCTCCTCCTTCTTGAAAACTGAGTCTTCAATACTGCTTTTCCTGAAGTCCTACAATGGCCATAAGCATATATTCCTTCAGTTTATTCCATTTTTCTTTTTTCTACATTTCTCTAAAATAAATCCACATAGTAAGGTCATAACAAATGCAATGCCATCACTCTTCACTCTTCGCTCTTATGAGTCACATGCAGGAAAGAAATATATTTCAATGCCCCTTGGACTGCCCTTGGTAAAAACTGTACTTAGGGAAATACCAGCAATCAATAAATGCTAAATAGCATCAATACAATGTATGTGGGAGTTTTAAAGCTTCACACAAAAAAGTTTAAAGACATCAGTTTAGAGGAAAATTACTCTTGTAAGCACCTTGAAAGTTTTTTTTTTAACAAAAGAACAAATGGGAAAAAGTGCAAATGCCAAATCAAACAAAACTCTAAGTGTTAAGTATATTTTGGAGCTGTGAAGTTACATTTGCATTTTAAAAGAGCCCAAATGCTCTTTTAAAAAATTAACCTGCTTTTCTGCATTTTTTCCCCTATGAAGACAACCAGTAAAAGATATTCTTTCCTGTTTCCTAGCATACTCATATTTGGGAAAATATGATTCTTTGAAGAGAAATTTATTTTTACTAGACAAAATTATAGTTTAGACAGGGAGATTTGAATTACTTGTAGTTAGGCAGTGGGTAGCAATAATAAAAATAATCCGTTTATTAAATCTCTTCTCATAGAAGGAAGAGATGAGAAGAAATGTTGAAAGCCAGACGACTTTTCTAACATGCTGTAGGGATTTTTTTTCTTTTTTTGCCCCTGCAAATAGCTGAGTCCAAAAAGGAGAATTGCAAAATGTGGGAAAATTTTCAGCTCATTTAGTATTTTCTAATATAAATAAAATCCAGACCTTCTACTAGAGACATAGCCACACAAGGATCGGTGAAAATCATTGGAGCTTGTGTACCAGGAGGGGGTTCCTCGGGGAACCGTGGCTAATTTTACCATCTCCTTTTCCTTTTAGTGCCTCTATGCTCATCCTTAGGACTTGAGAATCACATGTGAAAACTATATAGACATTCCACAGTCTACTGGCATATTACAGAGATACTGGAAATATTAATCGCACAGATCACCTACACAATCTTTCTCTCATCATCAGCCACCTGTGTTCTTGCTGAAACTGTAAATCCAATAACCAAACCATCTTGTTAAAATTCTCTGGCCTTTGCCATAGCTCCTAAATCCTTTTATCTTTAACAATCTTTCCTGTTACCCGTAAAAGCCTCCATTCAGCCTCTTTCTCAAATCATTTTGTACTTAATGTCTTCATAGCCTTAGCTTCCTTGTAGGTACCTCGGCTTCCTCCAACATTGCTTTTCCCCTGGTGGTTTCATTAATCTGCCATCAATCTATTGGCTTGTGAATATGAAGTCCACCTTACCTGTGCATTGGAACACACAACGTATCTAGAATTACTTTTTGACACCCAGTAGCCACTCAATAAACATGTATGCATATAAAATTAGAGAAATTGAATAAAAGAAGATTTCTGATTTCATATTTCTAACATGATAAAGAATATCAAATGAATCAATTTCCTTCAACTATTTTAGGGCAACTTTCTAAATTTTAGTAGGATACCAAAGGTCTTTTATTACATAAAAGTTGAGAAAGATCAAAGCCCTCTGGCTTATATTTTGCCACTATATAGGAGATGCCAAAGAAGCTTTTAACAAACCAAAAAGAAATGCACAATTAGCATTGAAATGGAGTCATGAAAAAGGGTTATGATTGCAGTGGACTTAACCAGAGATGTCCTACTGAATGCCACACACACATGCAGTTTGCTTAGGAGAACATGAAGGTAGCTGTCATATTTATATGAAACCTGCTCTCCAGAATTAATTCCTTTTACCATCTCATTCAGACACACCAAGGGAAAGCTTGTTTAGAACGACTCCATAAATTAGATTTAATGAAGTGACTTGGTTTCACTCCACTCACTCCCAGGTGGTCTTCTTTCCCTATATCAGAGTCCCTTTAGTTTTGGACATCATTCATAACAGAGAATTAAAATTAAAAAGAAAAAGATGGGGAGGAAACCACAGTCTGTCTCATTTTTTTTTGCAATGTGTGAAATATCATCATCACTATTGAAATATTATTATTACCCCATCCAAATCTATAGGCTCCTATGAGTGAGTGTATGTGTGTGTGTGTCGATGAAGTATTTCAGGAGTAGTGGCTCACGGCTGTAATCCTAGCACTCAGGCTGAGGTGGGAGGATCACTTGAGCTCAGGAGTTTGAGACCAGCCTGAGCAAGAGCAAGACCCTGTCTCTACAAAAAATAGAAAAATTAGCCAAGCATAGTAGCATGTGCCTATAGTCCCAGCTACTTGGGAAGCTGAGGCAGGAGAATCTCCTGAGCCCAGGAGTTGGAGGTTACAGTGAGCTATGCACTGTAGCCTGGGCAACAAAGAGAGACCCTGTCTCCAAACAAACAAACAAATAAACAAACAAACAGACAAACAAGAGAGAAGATGTTTAAATTCAGAATAGAAGGTGGAAAGCAAGATCAAGGACAAGTGCTGAAACCTTGAAGCAGTAAGTCAAGGGAAGTGTCAACCAGGAACTATTTTGGATGTGTGAACCCCTTGTTTCCCTAGATTCTAGATGCCAGAACATTTGTTTCTTGGAGGTGCCTCCATAGGAGGGTTTACAGGTGAGATATTTGGGTGTTATTATATCTTGAAAGTAAAGGCCAGCCAGAGAGGAGAATTAAAGCAGTGCTTAATTCTTAATATAATAAGGCATAAGACAGGGCAGTGGATGGAACAGTATTCCCCGAGAGTGGTGAACATGCTGGAGTTGGTATATAAGATGATAGCACATGTGTGAGCAGTTTTATTTCTAGTAGCTTAATGAATACACAAATGTATCATTTAACCCTACAAACCATGATTTCATGTATATTATTGCTTAAGATAGTAGCAATACAAGATTTTCTTAAAAATTATGCAAGTAAAAGGAGCAAGTCAGTTGAAAGGACAATGTTAAGTAAAAATGTGTAAGTGGCACACAAATATGGCAAAAATTTCAAAAGAGGTTTATGAGTGACTGAGCTCTGGGAAATGCTAGGTTAGAGAATTGGACATACTTTTTCAAACTAAATGCTTGCTATCTGTTATCTTCCTACGGGTAAGTGTCAAGGAAATAGAGTTGCAAGCATTATGTATTTTTACAATGCATGGGATGGATCTATCTTGACCATCGTTGTATTTCCTGTGCTAAATGAACCATTATTTTTTGTACTGTGGGGCGAAGCTGTGTTTATTCATGTCTCCCGGAGGTGTAATGTGTCACAGGCATAATGAGTGTACTATATAATTTTTCACAAGAGCACTACACAAAGTAGGAATGTGAAAGTCACCAATGCATAACTGAACGAGGCCCAGTAGTTGGGTAGCCTCATCTTGCCCACAATAAACTAGTTCCCCATTCTTTGCGCAATCGCCAAGCAACCCTAATGGCTGTTATCTTTGCTGAGCTAAATGCAACATCTCACACCAAATTTATTGGCTTGGCAAAGTTACAAGTTTTATTACGCAAAAGTTGAGAAAGAGCAAAGCTGAAGAGTGCTAAAAACAGTACACTTTGCTACTGTGTAGTATCTGTATTTGGGGCTCAGGGTGTTTTATTTATAGATATCTATTAATACATAGCCAGAGATACAGAAAGAAACACATAAAAATTGCTTTATCAAATAGTTTCCAGCATTCAAGTGTAACATCAAAAGCAAGAACATCCACAGCAAACTGTTCTGCTGGGGGGAAAAAACCATCTTCTTTACCTCTTCTCCCCTTCCCTTCCCTTTCCTCTCTGAGGACAATGTGGCTGCAAACAGTGTTTCCCCTGGCAGCCCTTGGAGGCCTGGGGTGGGGGCTGTGAAGGCCCCTCCATATTTATAAAACGTCCATATTTATTCCTTTGTCCAGCTTCATAAACCTCCTCTTCTCCCTCCCTCTTTAGCAATGCCTTAAGTGAAGGAGGGGTGGGGGCATCTAGCTTGTAAAACTGGTTTGTTGGGGTTCTCCTTCCCCCCCACTTGATTCTTGGGAAAATTTCTTGCTGGGAATCTGCCTGGCAGTGCCTTAGCTGCATTCTCTGGGCTTGAACTGACTTCCCCGGCTTCTGTAGAAGGAAACGGGGGCTGCTGTGAGAGGGGGGATGGGCAGAGAAGGCAGAAGCCACCCCTTCCCCGAAACACACAAAGAGACATGAAAACACACACACACACACACACACACACACGTCTTAGAAAGTCAGGATTCCAAGAGGTGGGGGCAAGATTATACTCGGTACAAGGGGACCCACCCAGGTCTGAAATCCTGTAGTTCTACTTATATTTACTTGCACAGAGCTCTAGAAGGCCCGTGGGGGCGGATCGCTAGCCACGTTTTCTATTTCTAACTCAAATGCATTCACAGCCAGGGCAGGAGAGGAGGGCGGGCCGTGGGAAGGAGCACGGGGAGTTTCATTTTGCTTCACTTCTCCACCTGATGGTTGGGTGCTGCTCGCTCCCGCAGGGACAGCCTCAGCAAGGCGAGGGCGGGAGGGGGTAGGGTGGGGAGACGGGCTCTCCAGCCGAAGGGGAGCTCAGGCTGGACCCAGGAGGGGACTGGGGAGGGCGGGGCGATTGTTTCCGGGGAGGGGCTGAAGACAGGTTGGTCCTGACTGTTGCCAGTGTTCGGTCAAAGTTGCCAGGAGGTTAAAAAAAGGTGGTGGTGGAGGGGGGGTTCCTGCCAAGACACATTTCCCAGGCCACCTTTCCTCCGTGGGTGGGGGCGGGGCGGGGGAAACTTGGACCTTGTGAATGTGGCATCAGCTCTCCTGTCTTCTCCCAAGGTCCGCCCGGAGGTAGGGTGTGCAGGGAGGCCAGGACACCCAGCCCCAGCAGAGGCGGCAGAGCTGGCTTCCAGCTTGGTGCCACGCAGTTCTCAGGGGAGCAGTGGTCTCCGTGGGCCCCTGGGGCTGGGCTGAGGTTAGCACACCAGGGAGGCAGAGGGCCCAGGCAGAGGCCCCTGGGGATTGGGTGGCGGCATCTCTGGGTGTGGGTGTGGGTGTGGGGGAAGGATTCCTGCGGAGTCCCCCCCACCTCCAGCTCTTGCTGCAATGGCCCTCTTAGGGGACAGATCTCATTTTGGACCTGACACTGCTGCTGACACTCTACTCCCACCTGTGACTTCCGGGGAGGGCTGGGGGCCCAAGTGTGTCAATGTCTACAACTTTGGTGTTGGGATAAAATCTGTCCTTTTGATTCTAGAGGTGAAGGATAAGCAAGGAGAAAGAAGAAACGGTTCTGTGGGATCCTCCTCTGTGGTGGGAGTATTGGAAATGGATACACACTTGTAGCCCACCCCACTCACCCCTGGGAAAATAGGAGTAAAACAAGATGAGGAGATGGGGGAAGTATGCATTTGGTGGTGTCCTTAGGTGCTAGATGTAGACTTAGCTTTTTCCTGAGACTCTAAATTTAATCACGTACATTCTTGCCTCAGTTTTCTCATCTGAAAAATGGGGCTAATTGAAAAAGTCAATATTTTACATGTATGTTTTACTTTATTCAGCAACAGCATGTTCTCACCTGTACAGTAACTGCCCTGTGGTCACCCCAGGGGATATTTCAAGGTTAAATAGACAGGAACTTGTTTTGAAATGTAAACACATTATCAAATGTGAGGTATTATCTGATCCTCTTGTTCATCATGGCATTTCCTCCAACACCACCCTCCCTGCATATTCAGGTAACCCTGTACAAGAATACCTTCTTGCCCTAAATGAAAGAGCAAAGCAAAACAAAACAAAAAGTTAAAAAAAAAAAAAAACAAAAAAAACGACCCAGAAAAAATGTCCCTGTGTAGGGAGCAAATGCAGTTTTCTGAAGTGCATCCTCCTCTCCTGTGTAAAGTGCCTTTCCTTGCCCTTCCTGGGCCCCCAACACGGGTTGTGTTTCCCTCTGTCATTTGCAAGTCAAGGCTTTTACTTTTCGTCCTGATATCAATAGAACATCAGCCCCTGCGGCTCTCCACCTCCCCCTGGCGTTCTTCTCCCGCATCTCCTAAGGTTGGCGGTTTGGGCCGTGCGGGGATTCGGGAGGGCAGGGTGGGCGCAGAAGTCCTCCAGCTGGTGGGGACTTCTGATCGGTGACATTGAAAAGGTCGCTTATGTGCCCGAAACTGCTCTCATTATCGCTCTAAAGCTTCCCTTCCTCGCCAGTCCCTCACCGATCTCTCTCCCGTAAGACTCCAAGAACTTCAGCAAGACAGACTTGGGGGCAGGGGCTCGAAGCAAGAGAAAACAGTAGGTGGATCTGCCAAAATAATTTGACCCCCGGTGTGCGGGGACGGGGCGGGGTGAAGAGGGAGAGCGGCCCCTCGTTTGACCGAGAGACTAGACTCGGAGAGACATAAAAGGAAAATGAAGTGAAAAACAATTTAAAAAATTCCCCGCACACAACAATACCATCCATTTAAACTGTAGCTCATACTTTCCATACCAATGGCATGACTTTTTTTCTGGAGTCTCTCTTCTGACTCTTGAACTCCGGGGCTGGCAGCTTGCAGAGGGGAAGCCAACCGCAGCACAGCACGGGCAGGTTTACCAAAGGTCTCTAATGGGTATTTTCTTTTTCTTAGCCCTGCCCCTGAATTGTCAGACGGCGGGCGTCTGCCTCTGAAGTTAGCACTGATTTCCTTTCGAGCCTGGCCTTATCTCCGGCTGCACGTTGCCTGTTGGTGACTAATAACACAATAACATTGTCTGGGGCTGGAATAAAGTTGGAGCTGTTTACCCCCACTCTATAGGGGTTCAATATAAAAAGCCCGGCGGAGAGCTGTCCAAGTCAGACGCGCTCTGCACCCGCGCCAGGACCAACGGGCTCCGCGTCTCCGCTGCGGTCCCGCGCGCCACCGCCGCCTCGCGCGCCCGCAGACCGCTCCCGCCGCCGCCGCTCGGGCACGCACGGCCCCTGCTCCCCGAGAAGGGGACTTAGGCTGAAGGATCTCGCTGAGATCTGCACAACCCGCAGCGCTCCGAGGGAACCGAAGCTGTTTTTCTCCGTTTTCCTTTGCGTTCCGTTTGCACGGGAGGTTTTTGATCCCTTTTTTTTTTTTCCAAAATGGATTATTTGCCCATGATTTTCTCTCTGCTGTTTGTGGCTTTCCAAGGAACTCCAGAAACAGGTAGGCACGCCGACTTGGAAATCTCTGAACGTGAATGTCTTCTTATCCATCTTAATGCTTTTGCTGTTTCTGTTTTCTCTCCCCCCTCCCCCCCTTTTTTTTTTATTACTGCTGCTTAGAGAGCAAGTGTCTGGGAATTAGTCCTCAAAGTGACTGAAGTTTTCTAGAGAAAAATGTAAAACTCCTCTACTGAATACAATTGGATACGACTGACTATAACGTAGCTTTAAAATAACTTATTATTTTATTATAGTTATTGCATAATATGTTTTCTTGGCTTTAAAAAAATAACTCAAGAAGAGTATAGATAAGATATTATTTAACCAAATGTGTGTTTGCAATGTATGTGTACATACAGGTACATAGGACATACGGGAACACATATCTTATTTTAACACTGTTTTAATAGTGTGCTGATGTGTAAAATATTTAAACATTCCAGCTTGAAGCCAAGGAATTTTATTCAAGTCATTCAAGAAATATATGAGCAGTAAAATCACCTGCAGAACAACAGTCTGTTGAATAACACCCCCCAGGCGGTTTCAGGGTGAAGCAGATGTTTTCTTTAAAATTTGTCATTATTGACTTTAGGTTTCTTTTGGCAGGTTTTTGGCACCCAAAACAGCATGAGCTCTCTTTTTAGTTGTATTCACCTGTCCTGGGAGGGGAGCTAGAATATTCTTGGCTGCTTAAGGATTTAGACAGTGCGTGTGCATCTGCCCAGTTCCCATCTTTTTTAGGGTCAATGCACTTTTTTTGTCTCTGCATGACCCTAACTAAAGAGAAAGGATGTCAAGGGGCTGAAACTCCTGGAATGTGTCTGATCATTTGAAATGTACAAAATTGGGCAGATAAGCTGCATGGCTAAGTTGTCAGAAGGAAGAGGCAATGCCCAAGTGGGAAGGGGAAGCCGCAGATCCCACACAAGCCAAATTACCAGGGATTTCAAATTCATAATCCACAGAGTCTTCCCTGGGTCCCCTGAGCTGCTTCTTATCCACACCTTAGCTCACTGGTTTCTGTGAAGTTTCCCACCTGAAATGAATATTGTAGAATTAATTTCTCCTCTGTCTCCGATCATTTTCTCAGTGTTCTTGCCCCTGGCCTGTTTCAAGAGGTATGTATTTTCTCCAAGGGCTATGATGTGCCCTGTGCAGGGTGTGAAGTAGTGGGTACACCCTTAAAGGGATGGTCATCCTAAATGAGGAAGTGGCCCCAAAGCTAGGACTAGGCAGTGCAATGTATCTTTAGCCATCTGTCAATTTTAAGCCACTGTGGGTTGTGCTCTCCTACTAAGTTCTATGCAGAAGCCAACCCAAATTTCCAACGGGCAGCATTTCCTTGAAGGGGGCATTCCCTTTCAGGTGTTTGTCTCCTCTGCATTTGTGTAATCTGTGTATAAGCCAGCAGGGGTAGAGGTGCAATCCTGTTAAGGAGGGAAAAAATACAGAGCCCTTTTCCCTCTGCTTTTGTCTCTTGCTGAAGGCACGCTGTGTGCTTCATCTGCTTTTATCTGCTCTGCTCCTCTGGCGTAAGCACTGCGATCCAGCGTGTCTTAGGGCCTCTGAAGAGACATCCCCCACTGACCTACTCTTTCTCTCCCCAGCGGTCTTGGGCGCTGAGCTCAGCACCGGAGCTGATAACGGCGTGGAGAAGACTCCTCCCGGTGCACCCTGGAGGCCTCGCCGGTCCAAGCGCTGCTCCTGCTCATCCTTAATGGATAAAGAGTGCGTCTATTTCTGCCACCTGGACATCATCTGGGTCAACACTCCCGAGTGAGTCTCTAGAGGGCATCGTAACCCTAGTCATTCATTAGCGCTCCTTTTCTGGGGAGCTCCTGGTTTGGACCCTGAAGGTAGCATTTCTGAGAACATCAAAGTGCCTCCCTGGGGACTTTTCAGGGCTCCTCCATTCCTGAAAATAGCAGGACAGCCTGGTTCTTAGCAACCGAGGGGAGAGGCTTATTATGGGATGGATGGAAAGAACTGAGGACAAGCGAGAGGCTGCTGCATATTTCACACCAGGAAAAAAACTTTAAAAGTGAGAGGACCCCGGGATGCTCTCTCAGTGGGAGCCAAACGGGTTTCGGGAATAAGCTGCCCAGGTCATATGGGGGTTAGGCCAACTGTGCTGCTCATGGGAGGGTAGAGATCGAGAAGCAGAAGGGATTACAAAAGGTTATGCTCCAATCCCTTCATTTTACTTATACAAAAAAGAAGACCCAAGATATTGAAGCCACTTGTGCAGGAACGAGTTTGGGGCAGAGCTGCAGCTGGCGCCTGCGTCTCCTTCCTCTTCTGTACTTTCTCTTTAGAAAAGCCCACTGCAAGCAGAAATAGAAATACCATCCATAGGTCTCTCTTTCACCTCCAGAGTGAAGCAAAGCAGTTTTCCCCCTTTGCCTTGGGCACTAGTGCATCCACCAGAAACAGTCATAAGCCCACATTCATTGTGTCTGCAGTGTCATATTCGTGTGTCTCCTCCTACCCCTCAGGGGGCACTTTTAGCATTATCATATGTGATTTGAACTGTAAATAGGTTTTAAAAATCTTGCAAGTCATAGTTTTTGCGTTGAAGTCTCTTCCTCCTCTCCCTCCACAAATAGCTATTGACTAAATAGACCATTAAAAGAGGAGGAAACTATGAAACAGACACCAAGCAGAGATGTCATAATTTTAGACAAAAAGCAGTGTTGCTTGTGTCGAGAAGAAATTGAACTTTGTTAAGAGTTGAAATGGAATTTTATTGAATTAGAAAAGCTGGTTTTCTCCTGGTTTGGTCCACATACTCAGGGCCATTGATGGGTTCCTGACTGTTGTCACACTGGACTTTCCCAAGTTATGCTCCCAAGCACTGTGTGATGAGCTCCTTGTGTGCCTAATGGAATGAGTGCGCCCCAAAGAATGTGTCATTTTGAAGACTATTAATTATGCTAATACCCTTTGTTTCTCTCTTTTGATAATAGGCACGTTGTTCCCTATGGACTTGGAAGCCCTTCTAGGTCTAAGCGATCCTTGAAGGATTTATTTCCCATAAAGGCAACAGACCACAGGGATAGATGCCAATGTGCTAGCCAAAAAGACAAGAAGTGCTGGAATTTTTGCCAAGCAGGAAAAGAACTCAGGTGAGTAGAAATACCTTTGCTTTTCAATCAGTTTAACAACTCTGCCTCCTGACCTCCTTCCTGTAATGTTGCTGCCTTCTTGTTTTAGAAGAAAGGAAGAGAGACATTGAAAGTCAAGGTAAAACTAAAAATACCATTGCTGAAATGTTTTTCCCCTGTGTATTTTAACAGGGCCCAAAACACTATGAAGAAAGGCTGGGATAACTATAAGAAAGGAAACGACTGTTCCAAGCCTGGAAAGAAGTGTATTCAGCAGCAGCTGGTGGAAGGAAGAAAAATTAGAAGGTAAGAGGTTCACAAGAACAGCTAGGCCCGGTTAGTAGTGCTAACAGCCTACACCCTTAGTCTTTCTTACCTAGATGGGGGAAAGTCTTAGAAGGCAATAATAGAGGGGATCTTTCTGTTCTGTAGATTAAAAAGAGCAAAGAAATCCCTCTTGGATATTTCCACGAAGGCCTTTAATGCAAACTGCTTCCCTCTGAACTTTAGCACTTACCATTCAGTCTATAGGTTGATTTTCCAAAGAAAATATATACGGAGACAGCATCTTTGTCATTTGGTCATATCCAGTCTTTGCCTCTCTGATTCAATGTATTTACCACTTTCCCTGAGAAATTAAAAATCATTTCAGGGAGAGGACATTTCTTTTAAAGAAATCATAGTATCATGTATGTTCTTCAACAAGTAGCAGTTATTCAAATGGCCAAAGGGAAAATAAAGTCATTAGGTAGGGTTGGTGAGATTTAGAACATGCTGTTTTTCAGGTTTATTATCTTTTTTTTTTTTTTTAAATAGGGAAATGCATTTGGTGGAGAGCCAATGTCATTCCAAAAAGCTCTCTCGTTTCCTTGTTGGTCATGGGCTGGGACAGAGAAGGGACCTGCATTAGGCAATACTGTAGGGTTGCTCTGAGCAGCGTGGCAGTGATGACCTTCCAAATCCTAAAGTGTTTGGAATTCACAAGTTCAAGGGAGGAAACCTACTTTCAAAATCTGTCACATGTTCTACATTTCTCTATCATGATCTCTGGAAACTTTTCCTAGAAATCCAGTGGCAAGAAGTTCTATGATTAAAGTGTTCTGAGCACAGGCTTGGCAGTCACGAACCACTTCTGAGTTGTTTACTACTGATTTGCAAGGCAGCCTCGGCTGTCTGTTCTTCCATACCTGCCATGGTCGTTTCCATGTTTGTGATTCCAGGCCACTCACGCTCCCCACAAGATCACAGTTTCTGAACTGACCTGGAAATTAGTATTTCCTCTATTAATTTGCTTTATGTCAACTGTTAAGTTAACATTTACAGTTCTTCCCTCTTTTCTTCTCCTACAAAAAAGAAAGCATTAGGCCTGCAAAAAGCCAAAATTCTTTTTTTTTTAATTGCCATAAAGTATCTGCTTTGGGCCTACCTGTGTGCCTCCTTTCTTTTTTCTTTCTTTCCAACTAAGTCATCTTCAATTCCCTATGTGATGAAGATAGTGCCTGTGACTATTTGAAACCTATGCCAAGTTTGTCCATGCAGAGAGTCCCACAGTTGTAGAGGTTGGGACAGGGCTATAGAAGAAACTAGAACATTTCTAGTTTATTTTAAAATTGTATTTAATGCCTAATTCTCCTTAGTGTTGAACGTATGACCCTTCTCCCCCATTCTAAGCACACGGGACAGGCTTTATTTGTATAATGGTAATAGATACCACTTGAGGTTTTATCAAAGAGTTGTGGTTGGTGGTGAAAGTTCAGAACCAGATTTAGATTTGTTTGTTCTAATTTTAGATGTGTCTTTTGCTGAGGAGTGATTTTTTTTTAAAAAAAAAATAAGATTTTTTTTCTCTTATCTTGTTTTAATAGGTTGGAGGCCATAAGCAACAGCATCAAAACATCTTTTCGTGTGGCCAGGCTGAAAGCTGAGCTCCACAGGGAGCAGAAGGTGAAGCACAACCGAGCACACTGATTATAGAACTTTTGGGCCTATCCGAAAACATCGCCTCCACGGAGAGAGCCATGTGGCCAACTCTGCACTCTCTCCACACTGGCTGGGATCAGAGCAGGAGTGTCCTCCCTGCTGAGACTGTTTCTTGTTCCTGACTGGCAAAGGACCAGCCTCTTTGTTCTAAACATTCCAAGAAAAGTTAAGGAGTTCCCCCAAACTGTCTTCATTCGCTTCCATCGGTGGTAACTGCTTTCCTCTCTTCTTTTGTTTGGGGATGACAATGGACCTCTCAGAAAGCAGAAAGACACAATGACATTCAACTTAGGGTGGCATCCTCCAGAGGGAGGAAGGAGATTCCACAGGAGGGTGGAGTTTCTGAAGAGAGTCCTAAGGGAGGGTTTGTGTCGGACTCAGGCGCCTGGCACATTTCAGGGAGAAACTCCAAAGTCCACGCAAAGATTTTCTAAGGAATGCACAAATTGAAAACACACTTGAAGGACAAATACTCTAGTAAAAAAAAAAAAAAAGGACTTTTTAAAAAATTCATAAAATGCAAAACTGAGAAACTGTTACTACTGTAAATCAGAATGTGTTTCATGAATATGAGTCTACCTCACCTATATTGCACTCTGGCCCTAGTATTTCCCACCTTTAATTTCCACCCCAAACTCTTCCCCCTCCTGCGCCTCCCCCGTACCCCCATACTACATCCTAGCCTCATAGAAGTCTGGTCTAATGTGTCAGTAGTAGATGTAATATTTTCATGGTAATCTACTAGCTCTGATCCATAAGAAAAAAGATAATAGAATCAGGAGATTCCCTTGCCTTGATTTTTGGAAACAACAATGGTATAGGGTTGTTTATGAAAGATATTGAAAAGTAAATGTTGGTTATGCTTTAAAGCAGTGAAATTATTTTCCTTTATGTAACTGGCTAATAGAAGAGGTTGGATTGAATTTTGATGTACTTATTTTTTTATAGATATTTATATTCAAACAATTTATTCCTTATATTTACCATGTTAAATATATGTTTAGGCAGGCCATATTGGTCTATGTATTTTTTTTTAAATGTATTTCTGAATGAAATTGAGAAAATGCTTTGTTTTGCCTGTCAAGGTAATGACTTTAGAAAATAAATATTTTTTTCCTTACTGTACTGATTTTGAATTATTTCTGATATTCCTGAGGAGTGGGCCAAAGTGGTAAGAGTTATGAAGGGAAATAGTTAAAGAGGGTTTTTAGTACAAAGGTAACAGTTAGGAGGACAACAGCCCAGCCTAATTATAAAGAGAACTTGATCTATATCGCATTAAGGTAAAAACAACACAAAGCAAAAAACCCAGCGTTAACAGCTCTGTCTTCCTTTGGATAGCAGCCTCCTGCTTCCCCTTACCTGAAAACTCCCTGGGGACTTCATCCATTAACTCTGCCCGGGTGATTAGGCAGGACCCAACAGTTTAAGCTGATGGTGTGGTGAGAGGTGCTTTCTTCATAGTAATAGACCGAAGGAAGCAATGGCAAGATGCCCCCACCTCAAAATACCTAATTATACATAGTTCCACACCAGAGTCGCTTTCAGAAAATGCCCTGCACAGAGCAAGGAGAAGCTCTCAGTGATTTTTTTATTTGCTCAGATTAAGAATTTTGTTTGTCAAGGAACATTGAATACCACTGCAAACTTCCTTATGACAGCTCAGGACTGGCCATGTGCCCATGAAGGTAGGGACACCAGGTCTTAATTTTAGGTCACCTGCCTGAGAGCACCCCTTCTCTCTCTATTTTGCCTTGGCTGGCCCTCCCAAACCACCGCAGAGAACAGTATTGCGTGTAAATGGTCCTTACCAACACACGTCCGTGAGGATCAGCCTTCGAGAATCTTCACCGCCCTTCTCTAATAGTGTCTGAAAGAATGTCCGCATTCCACGGATTTTAGCTGGTGGTGATCACTGTTGTCCGAACAGTGACACATCGGAAGAATGTCGAACAACAATCTTTAGCCGTGCGTAGCCAATGTCCTGGGCAGGGTTTCCAGCTTTATTGACACTCCTTTTTGTCTCCTATATTTTTTAAGGCACAGTCTAGTGTCTTTGAGGAATTGCTTATAAAGCTTACTTTATCTAGTTAACTGCTTCTCAGAGTGTGTTCTCAAGGAGATTATGAGTTTCACCTACATTGACAAGGTGCTTGGCCTGAACTTGGCCACTAGTCAGTCTTGAGCAAACTATTCAATCCCCTTAAATAGTGAGTTTCCTTATCTGTTGAACGAGGGAGGGAGGGGATTTCTCTAACAGCTCCAAGAGTCTGAGATTACTCAAAGAAGTTGAGAAGTGGTCCGAAAAAAATGAAGATCTGAATTTAGAGGACAGGGTTCTACATACATTTAAGGGGAAGTTGGAATGGGAGAAGCCAGAGAGTAAAAACAGGTCAAAGAACAACATGCAAGTAAGAGTGATAAGAGTTTGTGTTTGTTTGTTTACCAGACCCTTAAATCCTCTGCCCTGATGCCTCCTGCTTTAGTAACCGGCAAGAAAAATGAAAGTCATGAAGCAGCTACTCCGGGGCATGAGGACTAGCAGTAAAATAAGTTGGAAGGTTCATAGGAAATTAATGTTTTTCAAACATGTAGAGGAAAAATTCAGTAATATCCAAGGCCCACACCAGCTTGAGGGGTGAACTGATGGGATCGAGTGTCACACTTCCTGCTGTGTTTTTTTCAGTAAAAGCATGGTTTCTGGAAGCCCTCTTCGGACAGATTTCTCTCTTCACACAAACAGCCCAGTCGAGCTTTGATCTCAGGACTCCAAGGACCAGGGGACCCTGGGTGGGGAGCAGTGACCTTTGGGGAGGAGGGATCCCTACTAATAAGTACTTCATGTTTGACCCTCAGGGATCGACTTCCTTTTTGATGGAAACCACTGGCTTTAATCCTGCCTGTACTTCCCTGTAACATAACTCAGGATATCATAGTAATCTGGAGTTCCCTGTGGAACACTGTTGCTAACCTCGAGAAAGAGCAGCATTTTGTCTTTCCAGGTGAAAAAGGCAAGGCCCGGAGAGGGAGGTGATTGACCTAGGATCACACCATGAGCTGCAGCATCTCCGGAGCAGTTTCACCCAGAGGCACCTGCAGGTCAGCAGAAACCGCCGCCCAAGCAAACCCTGACACAGGTTCTGAGTGACAAAGGCAAGTCGCTTCTTGTAGAAGCTTTGAGAGAGAAGAAATGTCGGGGAAGGAAAAAGGTATATAAGGAGACATAAAAATCTCAGGGCATCATTAAGTGAATTTTTATAGGATGAAATAGAGCATAACTAGGAACTCAATTATTATTATGTTTTAGAGTTTAATCACCAAATAATCTTTATATAATATGAGTAAAGGGGGAATTCTCTTGCTCAGTTCTCTTTTACTCTGTAATGCAAGGCAGTGTTGTTTTTTTTCTTTAAAATCTCTGTGCCTAAGGTTTTGAAATGCTCATTTTCAAGATCAAGTTCTCAATGTGTATGTAAGACACATTGTTGTCAAGCCCTTGTTCTAAATGGAGTTCCTACTGTCTTGGTTTTCTCTCACCTTTGTACTCACAGTTCCTGGGACCCCAGGTCTGGAACTCAGGATGTACCTACTGCAAGTGAATGTTTTGCTCTCATGGCCTTACTGATTTAACAATAGCCCCTCATCTCTGCAGAGAACATGGTTTCCGGTAGCATTTTCACATCCCTTCTCTCATTTGATCTCTACCCCCACCACAATGATCCTTTCAGGAAGTTGGGACCATATTATTAATATTTACCCATTCGACAGCCAAGGAAATAGACATAAAGAAAGGGTGGGTGACTTGTCTGTAGTCCCAGAGTCCTACACCAGGCAGGTGGCAATGCCAGAACTCAGGATGCCTGACCCTTTCTTCTTAAACTTCCTCAGAAAAGATACACTGGTACCACAGCTTGGAGAAACCCAGATTATTTCCGGCATGTAAGTGAACTATGAGTGAAATTAACTTTTTATTATTCTCTCAGGACGATCAATATTCCACATGTACCTGGAGCCCTAGTTGTGAACATTTAGTTGCATGATATTTTGTTGATTACATCATCTTTACTACACCAATGCATGGTTGGTGGAGAACTTGCCTGATTTTACAAAACCTGCCTCAAATCTGGCACGATGGAGTGCTTCATTGGCGGCTACTGGCCATGCAGCCAGCAAACAGTAGGGAATGACAGGAATGAAAGTGATGGCAGGGGCTGTGAAATGCCCTCAAATCCTGGGCAATAATCAGAGACAGAGCTAGGCTGCGTGCTCCTTATGAGAACCCAATGCCTGATGATCTGAGGTGGAGCTGAGGCGGTGATGCTAGTGCTGGGGACAGCTGCAAATACAGATTATCATTAGCAGAGAGGTTTGACTGCACAATAAATGTGATGTGCTTGAATCATCCCCAAACCTTCCCCCTCCCCTGGTGCCATTGGATAGGAAAAAGAGAAGGGCTCAGGCCTCGGAGACGCTGAATGACAGAAAAGGTAGATCCCAACATGACGGCTGCTCACAGCTCAGAGAGGCAGCATATGGAGAATCTGACGTAGAGTTTAGCTGGCTGAGAACCTTCTGTGTTTCTCCATCGTATTCTTCTCTTTTTATATTCTGTGTTATTCCACTCCTCTCCTGCCTAAATTGCCCGAAGTAACCAGGGTTGATATTTGCAATAATAAGCCACCACAGGCACTGACCAGTTGGAACAGAGTGGGATGGAGCTGAGGGGCAGGCTCCGTGGGCAGTCCAGCCAGGCCAGGTGTTAAACCTCCAGATGTTGGTTTGTGGGGAGGTCCTGTGGCCTGGGGAAGGGGTGGGCAGCCAGAGTGGAATTCCCAAGCTTTTTGCTGTTATGACTGTTTACTGACCAAGATGAAATCATTTCAATATTTTACAAACTAGAATATTCTCACAGGTACCTGCCCCTCTGTATGCCAGACTTGGAAGTATCAAAACTGTTCTCTGTTAGGTAAGTTATTCTCTGTATAGCTTCACTGAGTGAGAACATGGTCTCCATGCCTGAAGAATAGTTCAGCCCCAAATCTTTCTGCCTATACCTTTGGCATCCTACTGTTTTGTCATCCCTCCGTGTCATCTCTCTCACTCATGCCCTGGTCTCCTTTGGTAGAAGTGGAAATACTCTAAGGCAGCTGCCCCAGACCTTTTTGGCACCAAGGACTGGTTTTACTGAAGACGATTTTTCCACAGACCGGGGAAGGGGGATGGTTTCAGGATGATTCAAGTACATTACATTTATTGTGCAGTCAAACCTCTCTGCTAATGATAACCTCTATTTACAGCTGCTCCCCAGTGCTAGCATCATTGCCTCAGCTCCACCTCAGATCATCAGGCATTAGATTCTCTTAAGGAGTACACAACCTAGATCCCTCGCATGCACAGCGTACAGTGGAGTTCATGCTCTTATGAGAATCTAATGCCGCTGTTGATCTGACAGGTGTCAGAGCTCAGACAGTGATGTGAGCAATGGGGAGCAGCTGAAAATACAGATGAAGCTTCTCTGGCTCACCAGCTGCTCACCTCCTGCTGTGCAGCCCAGTTCCTAACAGGCCAGAGACTGATACTGGTCCTCAGCCTGGGAGTTGGGGACTGCAGCTCTAAGGTATTCCTTGTCTCCTTGGAGATTTTTAGCAGCGCAATTTTACAGTTGCCACACTCAAGGTTTGCCTTAGACCAGAGCTTGCTAGGGTGCTACATCTGCTCTAGGGAGAATCATGAGGAGGAGTTGTCTCAAGGCTGAGTCTTGCTCTCTTAGATTAACTTTGGACCATGAAAGGATGGCCAGATAATTTATTATTCAAAGTGGGACATGTTTGATAGTGCTTGGCAATGCTCTTAACAATTCTCATGGACAAATTGCACATGTGGTCACCCTAGATGAGGATAAGCCTTGAAGTAAGCCAGAGTTTCCGAATCACCTTGGTCTCTTCGAGATGCTGGATGTTGGCCCTATGTAAACACACTCAATGTTTAAATACCTTTATCTGCAGACCAGGCTGGGCCAGAGGACCTTCAACCTTCCCTAGTGCTTCTGGCCTCAAGCACGGAGCTTAGGGAATAATATGCCATTCAATAAATGCTTGTTCAATGAATTAATAAATATACGGGTAAGTTACAGCATTCAGTAATAGGGGGGGTTAAGATGATACTTTTCTGGCCAGAATGAAATTAGACTACAGAAGATTTATAAGATCTACTTATATAACTTTCTTTGGAGAGTCTGTGTAGCTAAATTGTGCCTTTATTCAGGCTCAGTTCTAATGGTAAATTATTTGGCACAGTAGGGTGGTTCTTTCTACTTCTCTCAACTCCAACCCATCCTGCACATTGCACATCACCATCGTAATAATCATCTTCCCCAAACGCTTCAATCATAATTTCAGTGAATACAGAGCTAGAAAGAATTTAAAAATAATTTATGTTACCCATTTCAAAAAATCTTCTACAGCCATTCTCTGCTTATGGAATAAAGAAATGCCATCTACTGAGACAGGGAACATTCGAGAAGGACCAGACTGGAGAGAAAGGTTGGAAAATATTATAATTTTAGTATTGAACATGTTGAGTTTTAAATTTTTCATCATGTTTTGAAAGTTGTCAGAATCAAAATGGGGTCACTTGTGTTAAAACTTCTGACAAATGGAGCTGGGAAGGCCATGGAGGGAGGGTTCTCATGCATGATAACAAAACTATCACAAAAGACTCTGCAAAAACCACAACCTTGCACAAAGGCCATTGCAACCTTACACACACGAAAAAGTACTTTTCTGCAAGGACATCTGCCCAGCACCTCTCTGTCCAACTTTGGACTGGTGCCGCCCTTCTATTGACCCTTATAGCCAAGAATAATCATTTTGAACAATTATGTAATTCTCTTCATTTTTCCTTTAAAAGCCTTTGCTTTTCTTTACCTCCCTGAATAAGCACATAGTTTAATATGGCACATGCATTCCTATTGCAATGCCCATTCTTGAACAACTGTCATTTTCTTTTAGAGAGCCTCTGTCTGTTACATAGGTTGACAGTGAGTATCTTTAAACACACCCAACATTTGAGAGTGTAGTTTAATAAAACCAATACACCCATCGTACAGTTTTAGCAGTTGTTAATAGATGATTGGTAATCTCTATCTGCATCCTGCCCTCCCTCCCTGAATTACTTTGAAGCCGGTCCCAGCTGTCATTATCAGCTCATCTGTAAATATTTCAGTGTAGATGTAAGGAACTTGATAAGCTTTGCTCAACCAAGTAAAATGTGAAATAGTAAATTAGGTATGTGGATCTAGAGTTTAGAGAGAATGAACAATAAGTGTCCCCAGGTCTCACAGAACTCCTTATACCAAAGGAGACAAATGCATGTGATAGTTAGCATTTATGTAGTGCTTACTATATGCCAGATACTCTTTTGAGAACTTCCAGTATAAATTCATTTCATCCTTTGAGGAATGTTCTTTTATTTACCATATTTTGTAGATCAGGAAACTCAAACGAGAGAGATTAGGTCGTAAAATATCCAAGGTCAGGCAGCCTGTCCAGAAGTATGAACCAGGAAATGGCACTCATTGTGCTTGTTGATTAAGACTACAAAGTGATAAAGGCTATACTGGGGTAATCAAGAGCCATGATGGCATAAAAGTGACAGTGATCAGTTCTGCCTGGGGGAAGGCAGGGGAAGGGTGGCAGTTTCAGGGAAGGTTTCATGGGAAGAAACAGTGAGGAGTAGACCTTGAGCCCACAACTAATTAAGACACCACTGAAGAGGTTTAAAATTTAAAGCTTGAAGGTATGGAGGAGCCTCAATAAAATGTTTAGTCTATAGATGATTTGATAAAAAGAACATAACCTAATATGCTTACATGATTGACTAATAAGAAAGGTAAACAGGCATATAGATCATTAAGAGGTGATTTATCCTGCAGGAATGCAGAAAGGATAATTAATTCAATGATAATAAAAATCTTAAAGAAGCACAGCAAACAGTTCACAATTGCAAAGTTGTGGAAACAACCCAGGTGCCCATCAATACATGAGTGGATTAATAAAATGTGGTATATGTATACCATGGAGTACTATTCAGCTTTAAGAAACAATGGTGATATAGCACCTCTTGTATTTTCCTGGATACAGCTGGAACCCATTCTACTAAGTGAAGTATCTCAAGAATGGAAAAACAAGCACCACATGTACTCACCAGCAAATTGGTATTAACGGATCAACACCTAAGTGGACATATAGGAATAACATTTATCTGGTGTCGGGTAGGTGGGAGGGGGGAGGAGGGGATGGGTATATACAAACATAATGAGTGAGATGTGCAACGTTTGGGGGATGGTCATGCTTGAGGCTCTGCCTTGAGGGGGGGCATGGGCAATATACGTAACCTTAATATTTGTACCCCCATAATATGTTGAAATAAAAAAAAGGAAAAAAATGAATAGGACAGAAATCTCTTATTTTCAAGTAGCATTGATTGGATTGAAACTTGGGGCCATGGCTTTAAAAATAAGAAGAAAGCAATTCTAATAGGTTTTGATTAAATTTTGAAAATTTAACTAGATATCTGTCTAATACAATGAAATAATTCCACTGAAAGTCTCTATACTTAACATAAAATTATTTTATAATTTTATAAACATATATGTTTATATCAAATGCCTCACCAATCTTTGACACATGGTCACAAACATCCTCTCACCTTGTCGAGAATCTCCACTTGATATATGGATAGACAGAAATTGCTTAACCCACCTGTCAACTTAGGTGTCTTCTTCAGGCTTGAACAACTTGCTAAGATACCATTACTAATTGCCCCTGTTCTGGATATTGGTCACTGGTTTGGTCTCCCTATAATTTTTTCCTTTTGCTCTGATCAATGGTGACAAGTGGCGCCCCTCAGTTTGGTGAAAGATGAAATGCACTGAACAATGAAGGAGGTGATTTTATTCAGGCTATAACAATAAGGAACATGTTCATTAATGAAGAATGCCTCCAGAAAAGGAAGGGGACCTGGTGTTTTAGAGAGGCAGGTAAAGGGAGCCATGCATGAGTCTTCTGGGAGTCATGAGAAGGATGGACATGGTCTTCTCTAGCCCTTGTGAAAGAGCAGAGCAGAACAGGCGGGAATAGGATGGTGTTTTGCAGTCAGCCATTTCTCAGAACACAAAAGGGTGGGGGAATTTCCTGAGGAACACAGGGCTCAGGTAAAGGTCGACATTGTCAGTCCCCCTTAGCGTTCAAGATGAATATCATTCATCACTGCAACACTCAGCAGCAATCATACACCTCCTGAGTAGGGTGAAGAAAGTCCTCAGAAATAGTTTTTCGAGAAGTCTTGGTGTTGTTCCTGCAAAACTAGTTGAACCATCTATCTGGAGGCGATGGCAATGGTTAGTCGTTTCAGGGTTCTGGAGGTTAGGTACCTTAAAAGAAGAAATCTTAAAATGAAAAAGAGAAACATTAGTATAAAAGGTATATTAAAGAGCCAGGAGTTGAACATGGAGGGGAATCAGTTCCATGGACTCCAAGATGTCAGCGGAGGAAAATCCTTGAGTTTCGCAGGGATGCTCATTGAGTTTCTTAGAGTTGGGAAGTCAGTCCTTTTGGTGATGCCATGCACAGGACATGTCTGACCCTAGCACTCCAGCAGGGTTACTAGTGGCCCAGGCAGTGCCTTTTCCAGGGAGAAACCGGGCCCATGAACGGTCTGCTACAGTGGTGGAGTCTTTTGAGGTATATATATTAAGCTTTAGCTCACAGTGCTTCTTCAGATCCCAGTGAGGAGAACCAGATACAAGGCAACCTGGAGTCCCCACAGGGAGTTGGGTAGTCAGGTTTTTGTTCTCTGTGACACTGAGTCAGGCAGCAGGGAGAAAAACTGGAAATGTTAGTTTTGAAAGATTACAGCCAGAAATTGAAGGAAATTGGAAAGATCAAAAATCTGACAAGCACTGACAATTTGAGAAGGTAACGGGACCCGGTCCAACTTACAGATAGGTATTCAAACTGGTTTTTCCATGGCTGGGGAGCAAGTCAATTAAAACTCCACCAGTGGCCGGGCGCGGTGGCTCACGCCTGTAATCCTAGCACTCTGGGAGGCC
>VBSM01000413.1:4632168-4654540 GCA_008086735.1 Cheirogaleus medius
AAAAAAAAAATAAATAAAATAAAACTCCACCAGCAAGACAGAGTTTGCACATTCCATATTTAAAAAGATCCAAAATAGCTCAAAAACAACAAACAGGGCTAGAATTGGATAACCTGGAAGGCGTGCTTTCAGATGCACAGTTCCCATTAAAACACAAAATCTCTCTTCGTAGTCACCCATGTTTGATCGAGAGTAATCTCAAAGAAAGATTAGTTTTGATCACAAAATAAGCCATCTCATTAGATTTGGCAGAGTTATTTAGACAGGTACAGCAAGACCAGTAATTTACCATATAGTCCTTTTAAGTTTGCTTTTTGGAAATTTTCATAAGGAATCACAGATTGGACTTTTTAAGAAAGTCTCTCAAAGCTAGAAAGCCAAGCCAAGAACTTGTTATCAGATTTCACCTATAGTACCGATAAATGTGGGCAAGCTTCTTTTTTTTTCCATGTGGCCCAAATATCCTAAGATTCCTGGGCCTGCCAGGAAAGGACCTTCTTCACTCAACCTGCGAGGCTGAGAATCTGTAAACCAGATATTGGGCCTGCTTGCCCATGAGGGCTTTGCAAGCATCACCTCCATAAAGCTGACCTTAGCTCCTTAAAAGTGTCTGGTCATATCTGATTAAACGAGCATTATTCTCAAATATGACATTCCAGGCAAGGCTTAAGTCGAATAACCAATATTTTCAATTACATCATGGTAACAAAAAGGACAGAAACTTATTGAACCTATACAAATAATTATATTGCCTTAAAAATACTTAGTAATAAGTTTCCAAATTCTGGAGGAGTCAGACAGAGAGAATAAGCTACTACTTACAAATGTTTCATTTCAATTTACAAAAGCAGAATCTAAATTGCCATGAGTTACAGATGGCTTAAGGGGAAAAAGAAAGGGCTTCCTTATATATCCAGAAAACAGAATACCAGAACAACCATATTCCAAACAAAAACCACCACCACTCCTCATCAGCTCATTCAGTCCTGTGTAATTAATTCTTGTTCCACTCAGTCTTGAGTTAACAGTCTCAGGAACCTGTTTCTCAACGAGAGTTGTGGAAATCCTAACTCAGCCCACGAGTATATTTTCCACATTGTTTAAGTGACATTATCAGAAGCCTGCACCCAAAGGTACGTGGCAAAGTCCTTTTCTACCAGGCTTTAAGAAAATAATACTATGTTGAAAATGAAGCACTCTGGCCTATAACTGATTTGCAAGGGCTTTCAGGGATGCATCATAGTAAAACAAAAAAACTATCCATCAATGACAAAAGATGTACAATGGCTGTAGTTAACTTATTACTCATAGTTTTCAAAAGTGAAAGATCCGATGAGAATTATTTACAAGAATAATGCAACTGACAGAGAAATCTGGCTGTTAATGTAGCATGTGAAACAAGAAAATAAAGTCAATCTGAAAAGTTTCAGACACTAATCCTAAACATAGTGATTTCCCCCATTTTCAAAGAAGAATGGATATTACATCTAATTTATAAAAATGGCTAAACATTATTTTCAGAGAAGAAAATCTTTAGCTATAGTAGTAATAATTTTGACACAATACACCACGAACATATCAAGCATATAGTTAGAACATACCAATAATCTATTATATCAAGAATATCAGGTAAAGAGATGCTGTGTGTCTAGAGTATGTCTTAAATATTCATATGTTAATAAAACTCCATAGGTAAGTGACATAAATTCCCAGCTGGAAATCACTGGCTTAGAAGATGCTAGACTCAAATGAAAAAAGTAAAATTGTGACCAATTTAGTATTTTTATAAAATAACAGAAATTATGACTATTAGCACTGTACTGTGTAGTCTAATATTAGGCAAAGCAGGACTCAGACTGTGATAAATAGAAACATACCAGGACAATGATGGTATGTATGGACAATTCTCTAGGAACTTCCCATAACAGTACACACTTTCTGAAATATTTATAACATTTTATCCATGCACATTTTACCTAGAGAAAGCTAAACAAAACTTCTGCTTTGCTAATTCATTAATTGTAGCATATTAAATATACCTAATTATTTCTAGCACCTCTCTTTTTCATCTTTGTAAATGAAAGAACAAATCTTGTTGGTAATTTTCCACGGCCCCCCTGGAAAATCTCAGAGATAGTTTTAGACGCAAAAGATGTCATTAAGACTCGATTTGGAGTGAACAAAAACCAAAAGTTGTCAGGAGATTTGAACAATTAATATGAAATCATGGGTTACTGAGAAACAATTCTCGGTTCCTATTTAAATAAAACAACAATAAAAGATTTAAAAAGTAAACATAGGAGGTAACATGATTGTAAGGAAGTGTAGCTCGTTCCTAAGTGAGAAACTTCTGTTTTCTTAAAAAATCAGGGATATTGCTATGGTTTGAATGTTTTGGTTTCCTAAAAATTCGTATGTTGAAATCTAATTGCCAACGTGATGGTATTAGCAGGTGGGGACAATGGGAGGGCTCTGCCCTCATGAATGGGTTCAAAATCATTATTAGAGGCCCCAGAGAGCTGCCTTGCCCTTTCTACCATGTGCAGACACAGCAAGAAAGAACCATCTACAAACCAGAAAGCAAGCCTTCACCAGACATTGCATCTGCCAGTGCCTTGATCTTGGACTTCCCAGCTCCCAGAGCTGTGAGAAATAAATTTCTGTTGTTTACAAGCTACCCAGTTTATAATATTTTTGCTATAGTAGCCCAAACAGACCAAGATGTAAAAAAGTCAACATAAACCCTGGAAGATTATTCTGGTAATTCACAGAAGTTTTGTAATCTAGGCAGATTACACAGAAGGTAAAGAATAACTGTTTATAGCCTCTTGTTAAGAGCAAACCAATAATCCAAAAAGACCAAAAATTTCATTGAACAGAAAGAAAACCAAATTCTAGTTTTCTAAAGCTCTTTTTGAGAATGTTATAAGTAAATTCATTAAACCTTACCTAGTTTTGACCGTGACAAATTAAAGTCCTTTTCTGAGAAGCTTCTACAACTTTCTTTGTCCATACGCATCATTTGTAGTGTAATTTCTCAAAGTGCCAGAAACTAATTAATAGATATATACAAATTTTTGCCACATAAAAATAAGAGAAAAATGATATAACCTTGAAATTATGATTAGCAATTAATGTTTCAGTATTCTATCTTTTTCAGAAATGATCTAGGCAGCTAATAATACATATTCATTAACCAATTTATTATCAGTCCAAAGTTTTAAGTTTGCTAAATATCTTGCAAATTATCTTCAAGCTGACATACTACAAAACATAATTACTGTTGAAATAAAATTTGTCAAAATAAGTGTTCCAATTGTTTAAACACTAATTTACATATTTCATTATCTTAAACATTTAGTAGAGGTGGTACTAGCTTATTCAATCAGTAAATCTGTATGTTTAAAAAGAATATTCACAAGTAGAATAAAAGTAATTGCTTATACTATATTTAATATTCATAAATCAGAGAAAACATAGCTGCTTTTATTAAAACAAAATTATTAAATTAGTTCAGTTTGCCAAAACTTTACCTAAATTATATGAGCTTTAATTGATAAATTCTTTCTGAGTTAGTTTCTATAAAAATACTTCTTTCCCTCACATTGAGCTTTCAATTTTCTTTTTTTTTTTTTTCAATTTTCAATTAGAGGTTCAATTTTCTCGATTTCTGAGAATTTGGGGAATATTAAAATTTCTATAAATGCTTTTTATCTTGAAGTCAGTCAGACTAGAGATTTTTTTAATTTAAGAGATTTAATAATCTAATTTATTAATATCATCAGGAGGTAGAAAAATATTTCACATTTACACAATGAGAGGCAAAGGTCTTTCTAAATTGCAGATACATAGACATACACACACACACACAGAGCTTCAATTCTAAAATTTCAGCCATATGTCAAGCATAAACCCAGAAAATGCAAAACTTTCAGTTCAGATCTTATTCCTGGTTGGTATAAAATTCTGAATAGATTTGAGTTCAAAATAGATACATAGAAGTGACTTACACCAAATTGTTTGTCACCTTTCACCCAACAGAGACAAGATCTCTACAAACTATCAACTGTTTACAGAGCTCATCAAGTGTTCAGACCATGAAACCAAAATGAGACATCGTGGGGAATCAAGTGAGCGCTCAAAAAGAATCAAAACCAAATCTTTACTGTGCTACTGATGGACAAAAGTCCAGAGCACAGGAGTTGGACACACCGTTGGGTCTCCAAATCTCTAGTCAGGAACACAAAGGGCTCTGGCTGGCCTCCCTACCTGAGGAATAGGGATCTGAAGGTGAGGTCCAGTCTACCCAAGTCATTGCACCCAACTGAGAGAGTCCTTGTTTATAAGGAGAATGAGGGAAGAAAGGAAATCATGTTAGCACAAATGTATTCGGGAAATTGGTTCAACTACAGTTACATGGCTAGGAGCAGTCACTATGTTCAGACATACCTGGATTCAAATCATGGGTCTACCACTCATGAGATCTTTGGGAAGCTATTTTATCTTCCCAAGTCCCTGTCTACTCATCTGTAATACAGAGATAATAATATCCCCCACATAGGGTGATTGCAAAGATTAACATTCCATATGAAACTCTGGAGACCAGCCCTCCACACTTCATATAAACCCCTTACCATGTGCCTCCAAATTACTTTTCCTGTTTTATCTTCACTGTCACTGCTACCTTCCATCTGTGCTATTGTGGGGCAACATTTCTTTAATTTTGTGTGCAACAGAATTACTTGGGAAATTTGCCAAAATGAAGATTCCCAGGTCACAAACCCCAGAAATTATGATCCAGTACATGCTGGGCCCCCAGCAATCTTTGTTTCAGCAAGCATCCAGGTGGTTCAGACATAGGCATTCTTTTAGATTACATGCAACTGAAAAAAATACTACGCTAGCTGTTCCTCACCCTGGCTGTGAACTTTCTCTCCTTCCTGGCTTCTCTTATGCTACCTTCTCAGAGAAGACTGCCTTTTCTTCACGGTCCTGCTGGTGACATTTTACTTATTCTTGAAGACTCTTTTCAAATGTTTTTTTCTTGTGTGAGGCTTTCCTGGACTCCTCAAGGCAAAAGGGCTTTGCAGTCTTTATTCTGCTATTTGTTTGCATGTCTGATTCCCCACTTGACAGTGAGTTTATACAGGGGAGGGACTGAGTCTGATCGGTCCCTGTGTCCTCAGCATCCAGAGAAGGCACGCTTTCAATGCCTGTTAATTGAAACGACAATCCCAACACTACATCGCAAGGGGAATGATTGGAATCTCTCCCATACTTGGCTGTAAACTCATCTACAAGCCTGAACTGAGAGTCTTACAAAGTTTCAGGCCAGAAGATAATAAGGTCTGTCAAGGCACAGACTGAAGAAAATATTTGCAATACATATATCTGATAAAAGACTGGGCATCTCTCTGGATTACCAGTCTCTAAGAAATGGTGCTAACACGTCACAGTAATAAATCACAAAAACAGTGCCTGTTAACTCAGGTTTCCACATGCAACTCCTTTCATTACTGGAAAAATAAAAATTGGTTCTACTTCTGCCGGAGGAGATGGCGCCTTTGAGTAAAAATAAAAATTCTCCTTCCTAGCATCAACCCATCTTTGCTATTAATATTTTTGTACATGAATATGTTATCAGGGGCAATGACAGGTTGCTACCATCTGAGTCCAACCACCTGGCAATCACTCCAAGTCACCAGTAACAGACATTCTGAAATAATAGAAGGGAGCAGTGCTTTGCAATATATATCCATGCCACTGACCTCTACTTAGGAGTGTGAGTAAAACTTGCTCTCTGATTGTGAGCAACAACATAAGCCATGAAATGAAAGATAGTTCCAAATAAGTTAAAATGATAGATATAGTAATTTGGTGTAAACATACAGAGTTTTACAGCTTCATGAATTAAAAAACAGTTTCAGTGTTAGAAGGCAAGAGAATAGCTCCCTGTGAGGGGGTGGTGGTAGGTAGAGGACTGCCTGGAGGTGTCTGCCCTTCTGTTTCTTGGTGTGGTGCTGAGAACCTGGGTGTGTTCGCTTTGTGGGAAGGCTTCAAGCATTATATTTGTTCTTTCCCGTATGTGTGTTATATTTCAAGAAAGCTTACCACTCTCTCCCCACAAAAAGCAATTTTTTCCCTCTTTCTTCACTAAATACATGCTGAACAAATATGTAAAGAATAACAGTTTTGAAGGCGTGCCAGGATTGTCGCATGCCTCAGGGAGCATGTATGTCTTGGTCTGGCCTGGGCATCAGATGTGAGTTTTCACTCAATGCAATTCATTTCCTTGTTCCACGAGTTAGCTTTCCTCTCTCGGGTAAGGGCCTCGCCAGTATTTTTCTTGAACACCTTTGTTGCATCCAGGAAGACTCCTCCGGTGCCGCAGCCTTGCCTCAGCTTAGTTTCCTTGTACGTGTTGCCCGGCTTTGTCAGGTCTTGACGCCATCGCGAAGTTGGTAAAATGAGCCAAGTGACTTCATCTCTCATGGCACACCTTGAGGACATTACTTGGACACAAGCCAATTGCCTGCTCACAGCCCAAGAGATCTTTTTTTTTTTTTTCCCCAAGCTAGCTTCCCTCCCCTTTCTCATAAAGAACTTCCTCTGTGGGAAAGGACGCATCCAAGAATACGGAGCACTGTGACAAGAGAAAAATACGCTTGCCACAGGGAAGGAGATGCTGCCCCACTCCCGCCTTCCCCACCCTCCCCACACTGATGTGTCAACTCCACTTTCTCACTAATGCTTGGGTTTCACTCTAAGCTCTCTTTGCTTGTTCACACCACCAACAAAAATATCCAGGAAAAGAAAGCACATCAGCAATGACTGGCCTGTGTATAAGCAATTCTTTGTGTTGCTGACTGCCTTGAGCAGCTTGGGAATTAGACTCTTGGAACTCATGGATAGAAGGAGGTTCCCTAGGAGCATGTTTCTCCCCGCCGGAAGCCTGACTTTACCATGACAGGGAGCACCAATTGGCATGTATGTTTTTGTTGGTTGACACTCGAGTTCAAGACCAAACTGAGCATTTGCTTTCATTTGGTCAATTCCACTTGGTCAGTTCCATGACTGGCCCAGGGCCAGAGGATCTTAGCATCCCTACTACCTTGGACAAAATCACAGCACCAAAAAGGCTTGTACTGGGTCCACAGGAAGTGGGTGCAAAGAGTCATCTTGCTGTCAGATTGCAATGGCGTCGCAGCCAACTGGTTTCAGGATGTTTTTGTTTTGTTTCTCTCCAATCAATGTTCTCAGAGATTTTGTCTTTAGTTTTTCAAGCTATTTTATAAAACTGGGTCTTTTTTATTTAAAATAACTTTAATGAGATATAATTTATGTACAATGAAATGCCTAGACCTTACTCGGTTTGGTGAGATTTGACAATTATGTGTGCCCCTCTAAACCAAGATATAAAACATCTTCATCACCTAGAAAATTCCTCATGTCCTTTTCTGATCAATTCCCTTACGTATCTAAGCCTTGCTGGAACTTAGAGGAAACCATTGTTCTTATTTCTCTCACTATAAATTAGTTTTATTTATATAAAATGTAGTGATAAAGTATATATTCTCTTGGATCTGGCTAATTTTGCTCAACATAGTGTTTTTGAGGTATGTCCATGTTATCATCATGACCATCAGCATTTCTTCCCACTTTACTGTGGAATGGTATTCCATTACACGAATATATCATAATATATTTATCAGTTCTCCTAGATGCGTATAATTGAATTGTTTCCAATTTAGAGTTATTATTGATGCTATGAATTCTTGTAAAAAGTCTTTTTTTATGCTCTTTTTTTTCACTTCTCTTTTTTAAACACCTGGGAGTAGAACTGCAGGGCCGTAAGCAGGTTTATGGTTAACTTTATACAAAACTTCTTAAAGTTTTCCAAAGTGCTTATATCATTTTACTCTGCTGCCAGCAAGACATGGGAGTTCTAATTGCTTCATGTGTGGTACTGAAAATATTTTTATTTTACTCAGGCAACCATTGGGTATTATCACTTTTTATTTGCTTTAGTCATTCCGATTTGAGTGAAATAACATCTTACTATGACATCAGTTGGTACTTCCCTGATGATCTATGATGTGGAGCACCTTTTCATGAGCTTAGTGGCCATTTATTCTTCCAGTGTGATATGCATGTTTAAATATTTTTCCTGTTCTTCAAACTGGGTTGTCTTTTTCTTGTTGGTTTTTAAGAGAATTCTTAAAGTATTCTTAAGAATTCTCTTAAAAACCAATATATAAGAATTCTCTTATATATTCTGGATATGAGTCATTTATGAGAAAAAATGTATATTTTCTGATCTGTAGATTGACAGTTCTTTTTATTTATCTGTGATGGATCTTGCTATGTTGCCCAGGCTGAAATACAAGGACTATTCATAGGTGCCATCTTAGCCCACTACAATCCCAAACTCCTGGCCTCAAGCAACCCTCCTGCCTTAGCCTCCCGAATAGCTGGGACTACAGGTGCGTGCCACCATGCCTGGCTAGACAATTTCTTTTTTTATTGGTGACTTTTGCTGAACAGAAATTATTAACTTTTGTGAAGTTTGACTTATCAATTTATTCTTTTATTATTATGCTTTTTATTTAAGTCCTGCTTAAGAAATCTTTGGCTGGGCATGGTACCTCGTGCCAGTAATCCCAGCTACTCTGGAGGCTGAGGCAGGAGGATTGCTTGAGCCCAGGAGTTGGAGACCAGTCTAGCATAGTAAGACCCTGTCTTTAAAAAGAATTCTTTGTCTTCCCAAAGGTTGTGATATATTCCTAAGTTTTCTCTTAGAAACTTTAGGTTTTTAGTCTTTATGTTTAGTCTATGATCTATATCAAATTAATTCTTGTATATGGTATGAAAGGGTTCAAAATTCATTTTCCCCCCAAATATATAGGTGTTATAGCACTATCTGTTCAAAAGTCTTTCATTTTCCCATTAGAATGACTTGGTGGTTTTGTTAAAAATCAATTAGTATATGTGCGTGTGGCTATTTTCTGGACTCTCTATTTTGTTCCTTTGATCTATTCCTAGACCTTCTTCAGTACCATAGATCATCTCCATTTCCGTAGCTTTATAGTAAGTCTTCATATTGATTAGTGTAAACCTCTAGCTTCGTTCTGCTTTATCAAGATTGCTTGAGCTATTTTAGATCCTCTGGGTTTCTATATTTATTTTAAAGTCAATTTACTACTTTCTTAAAAAAATCTGCTGAAATTTTTAATTGAAATTGGGTTGAATTTATCATCAATTTAGGGAGAATGGACATCTTAACAATATTCAATCTTCTAATTTATAAAAGTGGTATGTCCTTTCATTTATTTAGATCTTTACTTTCTCTTAATAATGTTTTGTAGTTTTCAATGCAGAGATCTTGCACATCTTTCATTATATTTATTCCAAGCTATTTAATTTTTTGGTGATGTTTTAAAAACTTTATTTGCCTATTTTTATTGCTAGGGTATAGGGTACACTAAATTTGTATCCTGAAGCATTGTTAAATTCTCTTGTTAGTTTTGATAATATCTGTGCAGATTCCACAGAGTTTTCCATGTCACATATTCTTTGACTAACATCAGTTTAATTTCTTCCTTTAGAATCTTTATGCTTTTTATTGTATTCATTTACATTATAAAATTGCTGCATCTTCTAAAATATCACTGCATAAAAGTATTAAGAGTGGATGTTCTTGCCTTGCTGCCAATTTATTGGAAAAACATTCAATATTATTAGTTTGAGGAACCTGCTATTAGATTGAGAAAGTTTCTTCTGTTTCTAGTTGGCTGATAGTTTTTTTTTTTTAAATCACAAATGGGTGTTAAATTTCATCAAGTGCATTTTTTGCATCTATTGAGAGGATTTTCTCCTGTACTCTCTTAAAATGGCAAATTACATTGGTTTATTTTCATGTTAAACCAATGTAGGGACCAAAGCCATATGGTCCCCTAAAGGTTTGCTGAATAATCACTGACATGAGGCAGATTGATTAATAGGAGAAAAGGCATACAGATTTATGCAACATGCATACACAAGAGCCTTCAGAATGAAGACCCAAAGATACAAGGGAAGTGAAATTGTTCCATTTTTATGCTTAGGTTCAACAGTGTATGGGCAGCCATGTAGAAATACGATTGAACAAAAAGAGTATCATCGAATGCTAACAGACTGAGTGGGGAAACCCCACTTCTTACTCAAAGAGGCCAAGAAGTTCTGTCTACATTCTTCATGGCCTCTTTGAGCATGCATTTCTTTCTTCAGGGTGTGGACCAGAACCCTCAGTGGAATGGGGGTCTTATGACCTATGGTCAAGCAGGGTCGGTCAGATCATTTCTTTCTTTTTTTTTCTTTTTCCCCCCGACAGCATTTCACTCTACTGTGTTGTGCGGCAGCAAGATCATAGCTCAGTGCAGCTTGGAACTCCTAGGCTGAGAGAATCCTCCGGCATCAGCCTCGCAAGTAGCTACAGGCACGTACAAGCAGGCCTGACTAATCTTTTAAAAACTTTTTGTAGAGATGGGGGTCTAGAGGTCTCTTCATGTTGCCCAGGCTGCTCTCGAACTCTTAGGCACAAGCAACCCCCCCACCTTGGCCACCCTGAGTGCTGCGCTTACAGGCGTGAGCCACCACGCCCAGCCAGATAATTTCTTTATGGTCGGTTTTTATACGGAATAATTTTAAGTTTTATGGCTGGGCTTTCCGGAAATGGGGTTCTGGCTTTTATGACTCACCTTGGGAAAGAGGGATTCTAGTTTCTATGACCACCCTCGGGGAAGAGTGGGATGAGAGGCGGGAATACAGAAGGTCAGAGAAACTCTCACTTCCGAGGCTACTTCTGAGGCCTCATCCTGGGGTACTGTTTTCCAAACCCCAACATCAATTTTACATTTCTGTATATACCCCACCTGGTCATGACTTATTATTTGTTAATTATGACTCTTTGTGTGTTGCTGGATTTGATTTGCTAATATTTCATGAAGGCATATATATATATATATATGCATATATATATATTAGTTGTATTAGTTATTTTAAAGACCCTTTCTGAAAAGACGTGTTTAATATCCCTTATCTGAAATGCTTGAGACCCAAAGTGTTTTGGATTTCAGATTTTTTTCAAATTTTAGCATATTTGCATATACATAATGAGATATCTTGGGGATGGGACCCAAGTCTAAACATGAAATTCATTTATATTCTGCATACACCTTATACATATAGACTGTGATAATTTTATATGATATTTTTAATAACTTTGTGCAAGAAACAAAGTTTTGACATTTTTGACATGAGGTCAGGTGTGGAATTTTCCGCTTGTGGCATCGGGTCAACTCTCAGAACGTTTCAGATTTGGGAGCATTTTGGATTTCAGAGTTTCAGATTAGGGATGTTCAACCTGTATCAACCTTTGGGCCATCTTATGGCCCAAATTATATTGGCTTTTTTTTCTTGTTTGTCTCCTTGCTGTTTCATGTGTTTCTTAATTTCAGACTGAATGCCAGACCTTGTATATAAAAAAGAACAGTGGAGACGGAGACAACTCTTATTTACACTCAGCAAAAGGCACGCCTCATCTCTGTCAAGCTGTTGGTGTGGGGGTTTGCTCAGTAAATCGTGTAGCTGAGGTGCGCCTGAGCTTTGTTGTTGCTTTAGTTATGTCAGTACAGCCCAAGATTCAAGTTTCTCCAGAGCTTTACTTCTTCTGCTGCCTCCTATTTATTTAATAGCATAAGTCCTGGGCGTCCCTCAGGTCTCCTGCTATGCCATGCGCCCCTGCACCTCAGGAGAGGTTTCTCCCAGCATTTCTGCCCTTCTTCCAGCAGCTGACTGCTGCTTCCTGGCAGTTGGCATAAAGCCAGGAGCATGGAAGGGTTTCTGAGTTCCTCTGATCCACCGTTAGACTTCCGCATGGCTCTCTCAGCTACTCTGCTCCTCCCCCAGAGGCAGACAACGGTGTCTCATACTCAGAATATAGTTCCTGGTGCAGGACGGATTCCCTTGGTTTTCCTGCTCTACCGACAGCCTTAGGCAGGCCCAGTGCGCCTGTGCCCAGGGAGGTGTCTCCCAGGGCTCCAGACCCACCCCTAGCGGCAGACTGCTCTGCCTCTTACTCTGTGCAAGTTCTGGAGCATGAAAAGATTTCTTTCCTTTCTCTTGCTTTGCCTTCACACTTAGGGCAGCCATGTGCACCCACCTGCATTTTTCCAGCATTGCAAACCCTTTCCCAGCTGTTGGCTGTCACTCTCTGCTACTTGGTGTAAGGCGTGGAGTAGGGCCAGAGCTTCCTCACTTCCTCTGCTCTCGTTGGGGTTAGACAGTTGGCATATCTTGTTAGATTCCATTCACCCTTGACTTCAAACCTTTTCAGACAGGATCAGGACTTTTCCTTCAGCTGAACATGGGATCTGAACATCAGTGAGACTCCAGAGATCATTTTATGCTTGAAAACTTAGCTTTTTGAACCTTGGGCTCTCTCTCTCTGATTGCTTTACTGTCTGGATGCTGGCTTGTTTTATCAGGTTTTTCTCTCGGTCACTTCTCTAGTTTTCTTCATCTTGTGAGGTCTTTCTCCTCCCTTTCGTCTTGTCCCTGGACATTAGTAGTTACCACCTGTCCTGGATGAAAGCCTAGTGTGCCTTGAAAAGATGTATCTAGGTTCCTCTGCCCTGGTCCCAGCCTTCACCCAGCCACTGCTTGGGAGGGCTTGGAGTATCTCAGAATACATCTGATAGTTCTCCTGCCCGGCTTTCAGTGAAGGCTCTGAGCGCTTTATTGGGATTCCATGAGCCCTCCTTTCCTGTGTCCAGCCTGTGGCAGCCTCTGCCTCACACTCATTGAAGGCCTCCTGTATCGCTTCGTGGATATCTGTGAGGGCTTCTGCTCTGGCCCCAGCCTTCTGTGCACTATCTCTCTATACTCATTAAAGGCCCATAAGGAAGAAGGAGAGTGGGTGTAGACTCAATTTGTAACTACAGCCCTCTTGAGACTCCAGTCCATCATCTTGGCCAACCAATGGGCATCAAAAGTTCATTAAAAGTTCAGCTGAATTCTCACCCATCCACAATGGACTCCTCCTTTCTCCATCCTCGTTCAAGATTTAAAGCAGCTATCATCTTCTCTCTCCTGGAATTCATTTCATTTAGGTCGTCTTGTATCCTCACTTCTCTGGTGGGTTTCTTTAAACTGTTGCTGTGTAGCTTGCCTACACACATCTCATCTCTCTGCAAAGGTGGAATCAATGGTCTCTTGATGCTTTTTATATCCTAAGAGGAAGCAAATGCCTAAAAATGGTGTTAAAAATCATTAGGCAGCTGAAATTCCACACCACCCATTAAACACACACACTCCATTTCCTAATTTCCTTAATTCTTTTCTTACTCAGCCATCCATAGCACCTTCTATTGTCCACCTCTTCTAAGTCAGCGGTTCTCAATTGAGAGTGATTTTTCTTCCCAGGGGACAGTTGGCAATGTTTGGAGACATGATTGTCACAACTAAGGAGATGGTGCTATTGGCATCTAGTGGTGAGAGATCAGGGATGCTACTAACTGTCCTGTAGTGAGTGGGGACAGCTCTCAACAACAAAGAATTACCTGGTACAAAATATCAATGGTGCTGAGGTCGAAAAATCCTGTTTTGAGGGAATCTGGACAAATGCCCATAGCAGATTCAGTCATTGTTTTTCCACCAACAAATACCAGTGGCTACCAAACAAATCAAAAAGGAGTGGTAGAGAAAGAAAGAATGTGTGTATAAACTTCCTGATTTCAAGAAGGCAATGAGTGGATCCTTACACCTTGCCACATATCCTGTCTCAGTGACTTGTCATGGTAAGGCCATTAATAAATATTTAGTGAGTGAGTACATGAATGAAGGAGTGAGTGAATGTTTTGGTAAGTGAAGGGAGATGCCACCTGCTATCTGACAGGCCCCATCTAGGCAGCCTTTCCCTGAGAACTCTAGTACTTGTCAAAGGACTAGAGCATTCGAAGTATGTGTCCCATAAGTTAATACAATGATGTCTTGCTTTTCGTATTAAGAGTTAATTAGTTGGAGTATCTCCTCACTGAGTTTGGGTGCTCTTTCAAAAACATCCATTCCTTTCTACACCTGTTACCGGCCACTTGCCAGGAGGCCACGTGGGGCCCTCAGATAATACATCGATTACAGCATGGATTTTGCCTGTGAAAAAGCTTTCCCAGACTGCTCAAAAAAAATTGTGTATCCCTTGAGTCACTAAACGTGGATCGATGTTTATGATGGTGGCTACTCTGGAAGAACAACCTCGAGCACTGTGCTAAATTTGGAAAGGAAAAAGAGAAGATAAGCAAATTTACTGTAGTCTTGATTAATAAATTTCACTCATGTACTGAAACTCAGCATTTTTCTTTTACCCGTTATCAGCAGAGATTTATAGTTTCCCAAATCATTTTAGGGACAAGATGCGAGTCTTACAACCCGTTTATCCAGATAGAAAAGTACTATGAGTTAGGCTGATGTGGCTTGTTGGCTTCCATTTTTGCTTTAGTTATCTGATGCACACATCCAAGTGAATGACTTGTTATTATGCTTGAGCACTGAGGGGTTTTCACTGAGGCTTGACTAGCTAGTGAAGAAATGTCTTTCAAATATATTCTGATTCAAACAGTTTAAATAAACTGTGTGTGTATATGCGGGCATATATATTTGTGCTCTGAGTTGTGTGAGAAAGTTCCAGCAGTTTTCCTTTTCCTTTGAAAAGCTTTTCAGACCAATTGATATTAAAAACCACATGAACGGATGAAATGTATCTTCTTCATCTTTTTGCTAATCCTTCTAACTTTACTTTTCCCCTCGTTTTTTCTCCATTGGGTTTTCCTCCCTGGCTCTGTGGGATTTAGAATTCTTTCTTAAAATTGCTGTAGTTTGAAGAGTTCTGCTCGAGGGGTAAGAACATAGCAGTGACACCCCAGCTAGCTCCGTCTGCTACCGTCATGCTCTCCGTATTTGCCTCCCATTATTAACAGGTTACCATTAGTGAGGTCCTCATGGTGACCATATAAGTCAAAAAACGAAAAGCCAGTCCCCAATGAAGTCAGCCAGTGGAAGAAGTATGACAGAGCGAAAGCACACAGCGCCAAAGCACACAGCGCCTAGTGACTGGTTTCAATGGGGCTCAGGGACTAGGTGTGTCCCAGGTGTGACTCACGAGCATGGCATGTGTATTCCCTATCCTCGCAGCACCTTTGTTCAGCAGAGAACCCAGCTTGCCAAACAGGACCGTGTGATTCTGAATTTGAAAGAGGTGATCTCTAAGTCAGAAGGCCAGAACCTGCGTTCACCTTGGTGTACCTACTCTGTCGTAGACTGTGAGGGAATACTTTCCTGTGTATTACACATGAGATCTGGACTTAGGAATGCTGAGCTCTTCAATAGAAGATGAAGCCCAAATCCATATGTCTCCCATTGTAAATTATATTTCCTCCATACTGGTCTTTTTTCTCCTGGACACAGGGGGTATTTGCACTTGGAGCTGTTACTATGTAATTATGATGAAGATAAGGTCAGCAGATACAAGCTGGTGCTTCAGTGACTAATTGAGATTTCACCTTTTTCCTCTGCGCCTCCACCAAGGCCATGGTTAGGAAATACAGGGAAGGGGGCCCTCCCCACAGGCTAGCAGGTTGTCTCACTGCTCTGGAGGTGGCTCTGCCTCCTTTTGCCTTCTTAGTTTGTATTGCCCCCGGGCCAAGGCATCTAAAGCCAGTTTGTCTATCACTTACTGGGTGGTAGGAGCCCAGCCAGCTCACGGTGGGAGACTCCCAACTTGAGGGGCCTTGTCAACATCCTGGGGGTGGTAACAAGAACGCATCCATTAAGTCTTTGTTTCAGGATCCAAGCATCTAATTAGGATTTTTCTGGTGGAATTAAAAGTATTTTTTCCCCATGGTTTAAGAAAAGGAATGAGAATGGGGTGACAATATGACAATTTTTAAACATATACAGTAACTGCTGAAACCTAGAAGAGAACAATAAAGACTCCCAGCAAGAAGAATTACTAGGCACTTGATGTTAAGATTAAAGAATATTGTGAGATTTTATTCCCTGGCTATCTTAATGGGATGAAACATAATTTCTTTACAGTTAGTAAGATAAAGCCAGCTTGCAGGAAGCACACAAGGGATAATTTATTCATGCACTCAGAAAGTCAATTAAGGCCCTGCTGTAAGACAGGCAGTGTGCAAGGTTGTTCTGAGGAATACGAAGATAAATTGGACCCAGCCCGTAACCCTCAAGTAGCTCATATTCTACCTACTGTGGAATTTGAAGATCATTTATTGAGGTTCCTTGTTGATCATTATTTTTTAAATACATAGTCATATTAAAAACTAGATTTTAGTGCTTGGCATTATATATAGATGAGGCTAGATGCTGGAGATCTGCTATGCTTTGCAAGACCCATCTTACAGATGACATAAGATGATTCACTGTGCTTCCTCCCTGTGGCTTCCCTCCCTTACCAACCCTACATCCAAGAGGAAGATGGTGAAAATAAAACACATGAGGGTCAATCAGCAGTAGTTATTGGGCTCCTTTCGTACAAAGATCTATAACCAGATGCTGCAGGTCAGAGGAACCTGAAGAATAAAGCAATTCCTCCACTTTCTGCTAAGTACAATTAAACAATTGCTAGGGAAAGCATATATCCTGGAGTGGTCCCAAGAGTAACATGTTCCAGGTGCTGAGCAGAACTTGGAGAGACTAGATCCCCACCCCGAGAAGTTTCCATTCTCCATGGAACATTGACAGCTCCCACCCCCCCACGAGAATACTGCAGGCGATTTAATTGGCAAAGCAAGAGGGAGGCTCAGCAACCTGTGCAAACTCTCCAGGGATGAAGGGAAGAAGGACAAGAAGGAGGAAGGTGAGGATTTTATTACTGTCTCAGCCAAAACCTATTGGTACTTAAACTTCTGTACTCCTCTTTCAAATCCTGAGTTCCCAGTTTGTGTGCAATTTTACAAATCTTGGAGAAAAAAAATCAACCCATCAGACCCAAATCTAGGTACTATAGTTCATCAGAAGATAGCAAGCTAATGATTTCTGTCCATTCAGTTCTATTGCACCCACGTTAGTTAGGTGACAAATTCTGTGCTAATGCTGAATGGATGCGGATAAGCGAGATTGCTTGTTTTTAGGAAGTTTAAGTCTACTGGAGCACATCATCATGAATAAACAGAATTGCTAAAAGACTAAAAGGAATATGTGCTAAATATAGGAGTGATGAGTTGCAAAAAAAGTTTCAGACAGCAGAGTTCTTTTTGGAAAAAATACTTTGAATGAATTGTTTGAAGTAGGAAGTGAGAAGGAAAAACTCAAGTAAACAGTGGATGTCTCCTACATTGTCTAAATAAGACAGTATAGATCTTATGACGGGAAGGGAACTTTGTTTTCCAAATACTATGGGGGATTTGATGACGTGCTTTTTGGAAGCAGGAGCTAGGGCAGAGATGAACATCTTTGCATAGTAGGGAGGAAAGTAATCTTAAAGTGACAGGGACCAGGGATGCAGGAAGAAGAGAGCCATCTACCAGAATGTGGCTAAGAGAGCTTGAAGGTCACATACTGCTTTCACCATGGTTTGCTGTAGTGTTTGTGATATATGTATTTCCCCTCTTCAGTCCTCACAAAGAACTCTTTAGTAGAAACAGCTGATATGGCTTTGTGTATCTTTTGGAGGAATCTGAAGTTCTATCTGAGTTGGTAGGAGGACGGAGTGAGCGAAACAGCTTGCATGGACTCCACACCACTAATTACCGCCAACATCATTGACAGTCTGGGCTCTGGAAATAGGCTCCTAATTGGTCTCTGCTCTTTCACCCTGGCTCTCTAATCTTTTCTCCACTAAATAGCCTAAATGATCCCCTAAAAATATAAGTTGAATTGCATCAGACATCTGCTCAAAACTCTTCAACAGTGCCAATTTCATTGAAAACAAAATCCACTTGTCTATCCATGGCCAACAAGTCCCTACTTGTCCCTGGCTTCCTCTCTGAGCTCATCTCATGCCACTCCCCTATTCTTTGCTGCAATCTCATTTTTCTCCTCTTTGATGCTTGAACTATGGAAGCATTCTCTCCTGTCAGATATTTGCATTTACTATTTGCTCTGCTGGGATGCTCTTCCTCCGGACGCCCACCTAACTCACCTTTCCTTTTCTCAAATGCCGTCTTCTCGGTGATCACATGCCTGCTTCCTCCTTTCTTAATGAGTATCTTCCACTCTTATCCATACCTCTTGACCTGGTCCTCTTCACTTCACAGAGTTTCTGTGTTTGTTTATTATTTGTTTTCCTTCTGCTAGGACATAAATGCCATCGGAGTGTGGGCTTTGTCAGTTGTATCATGCTCTATCTCCAGAGCCTAGAATGGTCCCTGACACAAAGTAGGTAATTAATAAATACATATTGAATGAATGAATGAATGAATGAGTTTGTACAGGGAGAGACCATAGAGTAAGAAGAGAAATTTAAAATAGAGTGAAAATCTAGCCAGCAACCAAGCAAGGTTCCCTTCCAGGATTCATAACAATAATGGTGGGAAGCTGTTTGCAAATGATATTATTCATTTTATTTCATCTTTGGCTTGGAAAGGAGAAGGAAATTAATCAGTGGTGTGTTTTGTTTTATCCAAGGAGCCTTCCTAAGGGAGGCAATGGGGAGAGAGTGGGTCTGGCTCCTTCCCTGGGGATACACAACTCGACTCTGGACAATGGGATTGCAAGCCAAGATTGAGAAGGCAACCTAGGCTAGTGTGTGTGTGGTCATCCATGGAAGGCTGCCTGTCCTTCCACGCCCTGTGCTCAGGCAACTTCCTGCTCAGTGACTGACTCAAGCCTCTTTGGGCAGGGGGCCTAGAGAACACATGTAGCTATGGCAACTCAGGGAGCAGAGCAGAGAATGAAGAGCAAGAGGAAAGAGGGAAACAAAGTAGTGGAGCTAAGAAAGGAATAGGAAATACATATGATAAAAAAAAAAAAAAAGGCAGGAAGGTGGGATAGGAACAAGGAGCTAATTTTCGCTCGCTTTTGTTGTGCTAGGTGACTGCCCCAGCCACCCGTCAGGCAGGAATCAAACCTGCAGGGAGCAGATACAGGCCAGGAGGGAGGTTCCTAGGGGCAGAGAAGCAGGGGACCAATCAGGGGAAGGCACTTCAGGAAAACACAGAACACTGACCGTCATGTCTATCAATCACCTGGTAACATCCCACACCTCCGTAAGCCCTTTCCCGCACCAGGCCAATAAAAGGAAACCACCTGGGAGTCCTTAATATCTTTCCCTACTCGTGCAGGCTGACCCGTTCCTCCCTCTGGAAGGTAGCTTCACTTTGTGCAGCTTTCTTCTTTCTTCTTTCTTTTCTACAAAGACAGCTGTTTGTGTGGACTTACTTCCTGTCTGCGATCGCTCCCGTCACACCAGCCCTGCTTGTGAATTTTCCAACCAAGGAGCCAAAGAACCAGGACAACAGTCGCCAAGAGTCCGGACCTGGCACCACCTTCTCTCTTATTCCTTGCACTTGCATCACCAACCATGGGAAGAAACAGAGCCGTTGCTTGGACATTTTTCTTGTGGGATCAAAGTTGCTTGGGCCACAGCTTAAAACGTAGAAAATAAGAAACTACAAGTGATATGTATGACCATGATAATGATAATAATGGCTACTAATTGTTGAGTGCCCTTACTTACTAAGCTCAGTAGAAGGCCCTTTCCACAGGTTGCCTCCAGTCCTTACAACAGCATCAGAAGGTGGGCATTATTCTATTTTACATATGAAGAAACTGAGGCTTGGGAAATATAACTGAGTCTAGAACTTTCTGTTGCTTGCAAACATTCCTCTTTGCTAGTTTCTCTCTCCCAGAAGCCCATATGCAGCCTTCAGCAGAATTGATAGTTACTCCAATCAGTGATGAATTGAAGGAAAGTAGAAAAGCTTTAAGAACTAGATGCTAATTATTTTGACAACGTAACACTGTACCTTAACAAATGCCTGGCAGACTGGAGTTGAAGGACAACAGTCAGGACAGCAACAAGACAGACTCACATATATAGATCATCCCCCACCCCCCAACACTCATGTTGAGTAACAATATCATGTGGTTTAAAAGTATGAATTATGAGGCATAAGGGGATTTATCTCTTTGGGGAATGAGGTTCAGGTGTTCACACAGCAAAGGAGACTCTGCAACCACCTTGATGGGTGAAAACAGAGGATTGAAGAGAAAAATCTCAAAATAAGGGGTTTTTGAGGAAGAAAAGATCTGTTCTAAAATCAACTCTTGATTACTACTCATCTTGATGGGGCCGAGGAAAAATCAGGGGCCATGAATATTCAAAAGAAATCTCAAAAGCTCATTTTAATTTTTAATTTCCTCCAGCAAAGTTACTTGGAAAGTTGCTAAAAAGTAGCTACATTTATAACTTGTATTTTGCTTTCCTTCTGTGTCTTTCCTCCCTCTTCCCCAGTATGAAAATGGACAGGTGGAGAGAGGGAGCTCAGATTATTCCGAGACTTCACCATGGAGTGGTCAAGGTTTGGTGGCAGTTTGGGGCGAGGGGGAGCCTGTTCTCCAGTGTTCTGTGTCTGGCCCATCAGGCAAGCACACAAGCAGCTTGCTGATTCGTCCGTTAAAAGATTTGTCAACTGAACGGCCCACCACACAAGAGCTGCCCTAGGCTTCAGAGCCGAGAAGTCAAAACAAACATCAGTGGGGCCCATGGATCTGGGTCACTGGGATAAAAGGAAAAGAAGTTTCTTTGGTGCCTGGCTTGTGTTATCTCTCCCCGGGCTGCTGCTCTTGGCGTTGACTGCTAGGAAACCAAGCAGCCAGACAAAGTTCCTGGCCAAGAGGACCAAATCATTCACCCATTTTTTTACTTCTTTTAATTCTTTGAACATTTATTTATTCATTCATTCATCCACCCCAGCTGATTTCCTCTGTAACTCTAATAGTTGGGCCTGAAGGGAGTTTAAAGCCAGGCTGAAAAGGGTCTCAGGTGGACTCGATTACAATTGACTTTGCTATTACTTTGGCTGTAAAAGAAATGTTATCTTTAATACAGCTGATAAGTCCTTGGCAGGCAGAGCGTGAACAACTCAGAAACTCATAACACCTAAGGTCTAATGCCTTCGCCTCCTTCAGCTCTTATCACACTGTGGTGTAACCGCCTATTTATTTCTGTCTTCCACTCAGCCTAAGCTCCTTGAGGTCTTGTATCCCAGCACCCAGCACAGTTCTTGGCAAACAGTAGGAGCTCAACAAATATTTGTTGAGTAAATTGCATGAGATTGGGCAGATTCCCATGATGTCAGCCCATGAGGTGGCTCAAGTAGGAAGCTCCTCTGGAGCAATCTAGAAGGGTAAGCGAGTGCCTTGGGGGCAGGGACCGTGTCTCATTCACCCCTGTATCCTGGTGCACAGTGTTTGCTTAAGGAAGGAATGAAGGTCTGTCCTTGTTCAAGGAGCGTGAGTAGGTGGGTGACGTCCTCTGTGGGTGGTCCCACCATCCTCAGCCTGGAAGGTCCTCGGGAGATCCTGCATAGGGACAGGTCAGACAGACGCCCAGCTGTTGCTAAAAACCTCCAGACGGACTCAAACGGGGGCACTTTCCCTAGGCTATGCTCTGAGTCTCTAAGCTTCTGGCAACAGAAGCAGACTTGAGGAGGTGGCCCGTGGGGCAGAAGGCCAAGGCCCTGTCAGCCAATGTGGGGACAAAAATAACAGGAGCAGAAGGAATGGCTTTAGCAATAGCACTTTATTATGACTGCGAGAAAACCACCCCGGAAACACATGCCTGACTGTTGATAACTATAAAAACAGGAAATGGACAAAACTAATGATAAGATGAAGAAATAAATAAGTAGCTTAAGAGGAAAAATAGGCCCAAGGCTTATAAATGTACCACAAATTGACCCTACCTAAGAACATTCATTAAAATAAATTCAATATGGACTTCAGAGCTAAATATGAAAATTAAAACATATAAAAACTATAAGAAAATATAAGAGAACCATTTTTATCTGATCTCTTAGATGGAAAACCATTTTGAGGCACAAAAGCAAAAGCAGAAAGCCGATTTAAAAAGAGAGTCTCACGTGTATCACATGTAGAACATACACAGAAAGTTCCATTTCCTTCTTTAAGCCTCCATTTCCACATTTTAAACAATAACATATACGCCTCTTGAAATCAGGAATAAAACTAAAACATCCTTTTAATAATTAAACCAAAGTGATAAAAAAGTGTGCATTTGTTCACAACACCTCACATCATCACTCAGGTAAAATTGCTCGAGTCACACACCCCCCTTAGGTGGACTTTTTTTTTTTTT
>VBSM01000413.1:4658947-4778288 GCA_008086735.1 Cheirogaleus medius
AAGGAGGAATTCCACTGGGTGATAAATTGTCTGTTTGACCTCTCTCTGTCAGCCAGTAGCCAGCCTGCCACCCTCCCACGGAGCAGCTCATCTCTGGAATGCACTGTCGAGACAAGAGAAGAATCAGGTGGGGGCAGATTATGTTGTCACCGGTGAGTCCTCAGGGCTGTATGTCTGCGGGAGGCCTGGCAGCTGGAGGGGACGAGCAGGTGCTTTCTTTCTGGGTAAGCAGGACGAGGTCCGGGGGCAGCTAAGTCTGGCCCTGGCTCTGGGCTCGGGGCTCTGGTCACCTCCAGCTACCACTCAGGGGCAAATGGTTCCCCAGGCCAGTGTGGATGGATGACTGTGGTCCCAGCCTTTCCTACTTCTCTCCCAGAAATGCAAGCCACGCCATGAATTTACCCTGTGAGCTCGAAGAAGCCACTCAACTTCTCTGAAACTCCATCTCGTCATCTCCCAATAATTATCTCTGTCCAGCCAGAACAGACCATTTTGGTCTCCACAGTGTGGTTTGTGCCACCCTGTGTCCCTCGTTCCACATCAGAATTCCTGGAGACTTTTATTTAAAATATGCATTCTTGGATCCATGTCAAGAAATCCTGATTTAGTGGTACTGGGGTGGGCCCAGGTATCCAAATTTTTAACAAATTCCCCAGAAGACATTTTAATGCATTTCTCTTCTCTAAATCCATGTTGTGGTAAACTGAAACATTTCACTGCATCATGTCATTTATTCTGTTGATTTCTAGTTATTTCGCTCACATAAGGCCTATCTGCTTTGACCAGTGTGCAAGCTCTAATAAGAGCCAGCACTATATTTTTTTTACTTTGTCAAAATCACCCTGGAGGTTGATTGTGAAAGGGCATGAGGGAAATTTCTGGGGTGACAGAAATATTAGGGGTATAGGTATTTACATTTGTCAAAAGTCATTGAATTGCAACACTGAGATCTGTGCATTTCATAGCCTCTCAGTTATACCTCAAATAAATTCAATTTAAAAAGAAAAGTAGCAAAAACACCAAGTCAGAATTCCCCTGTAGATAACACAAAGGCATTTGGCATGAATCAGAAGTGCTTCGTTTGTGGGACACATTATAAAAGGCTCTGTCACTAACAATTTCTTTCTAAACTCAACTATTTCCCACCCTCCCCACCAAGGGCAAGGCAAAGCTGACTGCAGGTTCAGCAAGTGGAGTGGGGACAGGCGCAGGCACTGGAACGACTCAGGGAAGCTGCCCTGGAGAAGCTGTCTGTCCCCCTATCTTCATGGCTGCCACTAGAAAGGCCTGAGGCTTAAACTTGAGACTGTACACAAGCAGTCCCATCTCTTCTTCCCTCTGCCCCTCCCTCCGCTCTCGCCAGGGTAAAGCTGCGAAGACTGCCCCGGCTTCATTCCAGACATTTCCCTAAGTCTGCTTTCATAAATCAAAATGTGCATTCATTCATTCATTCATTCATTCTATTTTAATTTAACGTCTCAGTAGCAGGCAGCAGACTGGGTACTGCAGTGGTCACTCAGAGATGAGCCACCCACAGTCTCTGTGTTCAGACTCTCACAGTCAAGGGAGGGCCAGCTAAATCAATGTCCAGTCTCGAGACTGGACGTGAACCCTCTGTCCCCAGGTCTAGCGAGCCTGTGACGCCAGAGGGGGACACGGCACTCGCCGTGGGGTGGGGAGGGCCCCTGCAATGCTGAGGAAGGGGCAGTGGGCCAGGGAGGGCATTCTGGGAAGAGTTGGAGGAAATGGTGAAAAGAGAGGCTTAGAAAAGGGCTGGAACTGGAATTGTATCACATGCTGAGGAATTTGGGCTTAATTCTGAAGTAAAAAGTCTTTTTTTTGGATTTTTTTTTCTTTAAATACAGGAATGACAAGCTTTGTATTTTATTTTCCTCTTTTTTAGGCTAAGGAAGTGCACAGCAATTTCTACGACCCCACCCCCTCCCCACAGTGCAGATGGCCCCAAGTCCAGGGCTGGACACCCTTGGGTGCCCCTCCTCCTCCACCCCTCCTCCAGCAATGAGGAAACCCAGAGGCGCCACATGTGGACTTCAGGTTCTTCAAATGTCAGCTGAATAGCCAAATTCTTATGCCCACAATTACACCTGGAACGTCTAAACTTCTTACCACTTCTAATGACTTCCACGCCAGCGTGTTAAATAATAGGTTCCACCTATTTAACCAGCTGGAATGTACGGCAGCCTCTCACCCAATCTGAGGTGGTGTGTCTGGCAACCTCAACCGCACCAAAGAGAGCTGAGAGTAACATTTCCCAATGCACAAAGTCACCATCATTAGACTCATGCACTAAACGTTACTGTGAAATACCCAGTTCTCCAAGCCTTTACTTGGAGGCCACGTAAACCTCACGTTAAACACGATTTGAACAAGCCTGGTATTTCCCACTTTCAGCCCATTCAGGCGGATTAGAAATGACAGCTGAGAATGAGGGAAAGAGCCACTCCATAGCAAGCAGGCAGGAGAATTCAAAGGCACAGCCACCTGCAGCCATGGGGCACGGGGACAAAAGGTCTTCATGCCTCCCTTTGGCTCTCAGGGCAGTTCTCTCCAGTGGAGCAAAAATTTTCATTGCTCCAATGAAAAACTATTTTAATAGTCATCATGTAAAGCTACTCACATTTGGTACTCTGTTTAACTAATAAGGCAGGTGCACATGTGGTATGGTTCAGAAAAAAATTCTATCAAAATGATTACAAACCAGGTGCATCAGCTCATGCCTGTGATCCCAGCAAGTCCAGAGGCTGAGGCAGGAAGCCAGGAGTTCAAGACCAGCCTGGGCAACATAGCAAGACCCTCATCTCTAAAAAAATGAAAAAAAATTAGCCAGGCATGATGGCATGAGCCTATAGTCCTAGCTACTCTGAAGGCTGAGGCAGGAGAATCGCATGAGCCCTGAAGTTCAAGGATACAGTGAGCTATAATTGTGCCACTGCACTCCAGCCTGAGTGACAGAGCAAAATCCCATCTCTAAACACAGAAAAGATGATAGTATAAACATATTGGTGCTTCAGAGATTATATTGCAATTATCTGGAAGTCTTATTTACAAGGACTATGTCACCCTCTAAGAGTACAAATGAATGAAGCATTTCTGTGTTTGTAAACTATACCGTATTAAGGTGATGTAGCTGAAATGGCCTTTCCTGCTAAACATTAGAATAACCAAAGGCAACCTAAGGAATAACCAAATAACCAAACTAAACCTTTTCATTCCCACAATATCAACCTCCTTCCATGTGCTTAGAGAGGGCTCCTTTATAAACCCCTTTTACAATGCGGGTGAGTGAAGTTCAGGGAGGCTGAGACTCAAGAGTGTCTCCCAACACCTGGAAGCAAACACTCATTTCCTCCCGGCCCTCAGGACTGCATTGGGAATGGTTGTGACTATGCATTAGGGTCCAGCAACCATTCTTAAGGGAATACTATGAATGAATCCTACACACATTAGTACCCAGGGTAGTGAGATAGCCAGCTGCTTCCGGTGGGAATTCCTGTGCAGGGTTGCAATCAGTCCCAATGTGTGAAAATATATGGTTGGTCACAGTTCTTGTTGCTGTGCAAATTTGTAGTGCTAACACATTTCAAGATGGAGAGAGGGAGACTGCACAAGTGTCCCAGGTGTGAATTCAACCTTCCTGGCATGCACAACGTCAAGAGTCTGCGGATTTGGGCGCATGCTTTGGTTCGCCCTATATGCTGTTCACCTGCTTGGCCACCCTCCCAGCTGGCTGGCATTTCCATGGCCTCCCTGTTGTCAGCCAGAGCTGGGGATGTGTTTAGCTTATAGATGATTGTAACTAATTATTAACTCTGCAGAGCTGATTATCGTTTTGTGTGAATAGCATTGCTGGGGGCTTTGAGATGCCGCAGCTCGATAGGACCGTCTGAGGCTGTTCTCCTCGGGCTCCCAGGAAGCCGCGTGCATGGTGGCCCCATACTGCGACTGACCCAGTTTCCAGGGGAGGAACGGCTTTGCAGCAGAGAGCAGGGGGAGCTCCCTGCCCTTAGTCTGGCTTCCTGATCTGACACCAGGAACCTCAAGCAGCCAAAATCCTTTAGGTGATAAGGTTCAGGTTTCACATAGGCTGTTCCATTTAGTGAAAAGAAGCAGCCTGTTCACATATATTTTGGACTCTGGGCTGCCTGAGGGCACCTTGCAATCTGTTGTGCAACCTGTTTATTGTGGAGAGTTAGGAAAGAACATTCTAGAAAGGTGTCCAAAGTCAATCAGCTGAGATTGTGTATTGACAGCACTTTTGGGGCAGACTCCACACAGACTCTGGGACATAAAAAGGGGGTTGGGGATGAAAGGGAGAGAGGGATGTGGCCAATGAGAGGAACAACAGTGAGACAGCTGCCCCTTTGTTGGCCCAGAGTGCTGAGTACTCTAGCACAGCAGACAGGACCCACGCCCAGGAAGCACCTCTGCAGGTCTAAGGGACAGGCTTTGTCCCTAAGTGTTGCTATCAGGAACAGCTGAGTGAGACAAACGAGCTTGACCCCCTTGAGTGTACATGCCACTTTGGGTGTACAACAAAGATCATCTCTAGTAACTTTTGAGTTGTTCAAAATTTCTATGCATTCAATGTTAATGAACACGAAAGGTACCAGACTGGTGGTAGCAACACTGTGAAACTGGCCCACCTTTCAGCAGCTTAGGCCCCATGTTTTGGGCACTGTCTACCCGCCTGGCCACCTCTCCATGCCCCCTCTCTGATTGCTAAGGGTTACCTCTTCATCTCTTCAAATAATCCCCCAGCCCTGGCAAACAAAGCCTGTTCACAGGAAAAGAGCCTAAACTAAGTCTGCTCACACTAATAGGCCAATATATTAATCTTACCCCTCCCCATAATATTAGAAGGGTTATTATTCTAATTAGGGGAAAGAAGTTTTAAGTCCAAGTTTTGAGGGAAGTGGAGCATTTATTGGACACCTACTACGTCCCAGGTACCATGCTGTGCACATAATCAAATTTAATCTTCAAAAACAGCTCTATGAGGAGATAGTTTCATATGCATTTTGCCAAAGAGGAAAATGAAAGTAACCTCTCTCAAGGGACATGAAGGTCGCAGCGGGAAACAGCTTCTGGACTTCATTGTGAGGGCTCTGCTTCAATGGAACCCGGGATGATGGGGAGGTGTCTCAGAACCACGACCAGGAAACGGGGTGCTGAGCAGGGAGACTCCGGGATCTCGGCCTGTTTCCCGGCTTGGGCCGGAGCCCTGCTGCCTGTGGACATTTTCAATACTGGATCTCAGGAAAGCTTCTGCATTAAGAATTAAACTAAAAAATAAAAACATTTTGTTTCAAAATAACTTCTTTGGCAAAAGGGATCTTTTGAAGGGATTTAAGCAGGGTGTAACGTGGTCATATTCACTTTTTGAAATGTCACCTTAAGGCTGCGTAGAGAATGGATTGACCTAGAAACAGTTCCCCAGAGGAGAGGCGTAGAGGACCTGAACTAAGGCAGTAGCACAGGGAGAAAGACAAGAGAGCAGACACGAGACGTGTCAGGGAGGTTGGCCTTCTAGACCCGCGTGACTCCAAGCACCGTCCTTGGACCTACGGCCTCAGCGCCACTTGGGAGACTGTGAGAAATGCAAGCTCTCAGCCCCCACCCCAGAGCCACTGAGCAGGAATCTGTACTTGGACAAGATCACCAAGTGATCCACATGGCCTTGACATTCGGAATCGCTGCTTCCTGACTGCCTGCCTGGCGAGGGGCACAGAGGACAGAACGTGCAATGACGCTGACCCTGCGTCCAGGCATCACAAAGGAGGCGAGACCTTTTAGAATAACGTGAATGAGATCTTTCTTTGAGAGGAGGGCTTTCCCCTCAACTGCTCAGGGGTTATGCGAGGGCCTTCCGGTCCGTGACACCTACCTAAATAGCGGTCCAACAAACAGTGTCGTTGCTGTGAAGGTTCTGTTGGCTTTCTTGTGATACAGCACGTCCTCAAATAAGGTTATTTCACTGCAATGCTGATGAGGAAAAAATCTGATTTCTAGCCGGGCCACTGTCTGTGTGGAGTTTGCACGTTGTCCCCATGTCTGCGTGGGTTGTCTCTGCGCATTTCGGTTTTCTCCCACATCCCAAAGCTGTGCCTGTTAGGTGAAGTGAGGTGTCTACCTGCTGCCAGCGTGCGTGGGCGCAGGTGTGTGCGAGTGCGCCCTGCAATGGGACGGCGTCCTGCCGGGACTGGTGCCCACTTTGTTCCCTGAGTTACGGGGACAGGCTCTGGCTACCTGTCACCCTGAACTGGAATATTGGGTAAATAAGTATCTTACATCTTTTTGTTAATCTTTCTTAAATATATTTATAGTTCACATTTATCTCAATGTTTAATATTAGAAGTGTTTTGGTCTTTATTTAGAAATTGGTGATGTTTCTGTGACCAGAAATATACAGATAGGAACATAACTCTTGTTTGTATCAATTAGGCTATGGGAAAATTGGCTTCATTATATATCATTTTGATTAATGTAGCAGTTTCCAAGAACCTATCCATGATGTTAAGTGGTGGCTTACTGTCCTGTCCTTTTCCCTGTTGGTATAGATTTCTTCATCATCCCGGACCACCTGCCCTGTTTTTGAGCGTCCTACTGAATTAGCCCATTGTAAACCAAGGCTGTTCTTGACTTTCTTTTTCTCTCCACCAACACTTTCTTATTTAATGTCTCATTCTCTCTGGGCGTGCTAATTTAAGCTACAATGCTAGGCTAGTAATGCTTGGATATTTTATCTTTTCAAGTAAATATTTTAGTATTAACAGAGCTTGTTCCTTAATTCAAAGACATTAGAGATGGGACTATTTCAAGCATACAGTCAATGAGTAAACATTTAGAGGCACAGGGTCTTTAAGAACCACCCCCAAAGTAGTAGACCTTGTCTCCCACTGAGCTTCCGCATGTAACTTGCACTCCTGAGTTTCTCAACCCCAAAGGACTGTGTTCATTTCTACCTGCTTGTGTTTTCCCCTCACTGTTCTCTCTCTGCCTGGAATTGTCTTCCCAGCTCCCCTGCCGCCTCCAGGCTGAGTTAGGGGCCCCACCTGTGTGGTCCCCGTGGGCAGCCCTCCATCCAGCCTGCTATCACACTGCACTCTAATTGTTGATTTGCATGTCCCTCCCACACTCGATTCTGTGTCTTTTCATCTTTACACACTCAAAGCATAACAGAGTGCCTAGCTCATACCAGAGGCACAATAAATATTTGCCCAGTGAGTCAGAGACTGTGTGGCTGTGGATGAGGCTGGCTTTGGGCAGGTGGGTTTGGACAGTCAAGACAGTTGTGCCTTGAGCAGTAAGAGGTGGGATTAGAACGCCTGAACTTCTACGCTTGTACTGAGGTTGGGGAGCTACTCTGTATTCTGACATGGGGTTTTGAGTATCTCTGAATCACTTGTAATACCCTAACGGGCCCTTTCTGATGAAGTGTAAGCTAGAACATTCCTCCCCACCTTAACTTTATGGGCAAGCATTGCAACCTGCCCAGTGTAATCTCCCCTGAAAAGCTTGCACAGCACTGACTGTAAAGTGGGTTTGGTTACTTTTATAGATGTTTTATCTTTAGTTGCAGAGGTAGTTTTTGTAAGCTTTAACTTGTTGTACCCGTAGAGCCTAAGGAACAATAGACATACCCTTAGCCTAAGTCCACTCCATCGCCTCTGTTTGCTGAGGGATTCCCGGCCTTAAGAAATGACACACTCCTACACAGTCTAGCTGCCCCCAAACAAAGTCCTTGACAATACAAGGAATGTCAAGAACACCACAGCAAGAAAATACTTCTATTGTATCTTCAAGCTCAGAAGACACATTCCTCCCTACCTTAACTGAAATCACCTTCAACAGAAGAAGGAAACAAAGACGGATCCCTGGGAACAAAGAGTGACAGAGTATGTGCTTACATGAATGGGCACATGTGCATGTTTTGTTGTTGTTTCTCAATGATCCTTTGTTGTTGCAGACAGAGACTGTGGTATGCTCCTGATTGGCAAGCGGGCCTAGCGATTTATCTTTTAATTCTCCTGCACTAATGATCCTCTGACTGTAGTCTGCCGATCACCTTTTCTTGCTCTTCATCCTTGGTACAAACACCTCTGAAAGTTAGTTCTGACTCCACAATCCCACTCCACACAGCGGCCACCTCTCTTTCTCATTTTAACTCCCTGTTTTGTCACATTGCCACTTAAAAGGTTGTTGTTATATCTTTTCTGAAAATGCTATAGCTGTATCTGATAGGAAGTTACACATAGTTACACATTAGTCTTTTCTGGTCATTACCCCATATATTCTACATAAGAACATCAAGAGTGTCCACTTTGAATAGAAACCCCAAATTTATTTTTAGCCCTTTCTCTATCCAATGCCCTAGAAACATTGCTTGGCTTACCGGAAGTCATGAGTGAGCCACCCATATGGATCAAGGTTGTGTTTCTTGCTCCCCAGCAGAAGGGCTGTAGCTGGCCCCCCTTGCAACGTTGGGGAGGGATGCCCCAACTTCATGCCCCGATCATCCGAATTTGATGGCATGCACATGGCCAAGACAGAGACAATCTGAAGATGAATGGAGACCCTGGAAACGATGCTCCCTGAAAGAAGGGAAGCATTTCCCAACATTTCCGAGGGCCAATTCCAACTTCAATTCTGTCACCTTTGACTTAAGAGCTTTCACTGCATTTCCTCTGGTGTCTGCTTATCTTTGCCAATTCCCACAATATTATTTTAAAATGTAACAGATTTATTTTTTTTTGCCAACTGGAATCTTAGATTGACTTACACAAGGTAAAGTATGTGTGCAATGATTAATATTTTTTCAAGTTTCCACGTTGCATGTTTTGAATTAAAATGCAAGATTCATAACCTTTTGTGAATTTGAGTCACCTACCATTTAATCAATGCAGTTGATCAAAGTAGCTTCCACACAGAAGGGAGTGCCTGGCTATGATATAATCACGGCAAAGCAACAACTTTGAACTTTGTTGTATTATAGTTATGTGCTCCATATGCTATGGAGTAGCCAAATAAAAAGGTAAAAAATAAAATGTCACGCTCAAAAATGTATTAATCATATCTTAGTGACAAGAAAAGATTTTTCCTTTTTAATATGTGCAGAATGAGAACAAATATATCTTATATTGGGACAACTTTATTTCATTTAAAAAATCACAGGGGCAACACTGTGCATCGAAAGTCACATATGGCAGAGAATATTATTACTTGCTCTATTTTGATTATTTTTTTCCATTCTTCTTTTTTTTTAAGTGTGTGCGTATGTGTTGTTTTGCTGTCTGGAAGATGACAAATTATATACTTTGGTGACATAAATTACCTGAACAATTTACTGGAGACGTTCCTGGCAGAAAAGGCCGGGTCGCTCCTGCTTCCCTCTTTGCTGCTGTGAGAACGCTATGTTCCCTCGGAGCCAGGCTGGGCTGAATTGTTTTCACACGCATGGTCCACTGCTTAGATACCCGAGAGGCAGGGCTTACTCTCCCACTCTCTGTGTCTGAGAATGGGCACACATTCTTGTGCCAGCCCCTTCTGTTCTGCCTTTCTGCCTCTAGTGATGTTTGGCATTTGAGAGTTCAGGGAAGAGAGACCATCAGTTATGCACCTGGACAATTATGAAATCAATGCTGTTTAGGGCATGCAAGGATTTGATAAATTCTAGCTTGTGATCAGTTCCCACCCTGAAGAATGCATTCTGGTTGTATTTCTCTTTGCTGGTATATCTACAAATAAGATATAAACACAGTTATTAATCACCTGGCACCTTTAAAAAATACACATGATCATCCGTTGTCTGACTTTTTTTGTGCCATTAAAGTCTGATGTACAGTTGTCAGAGGTTCTAGTGCTTTCCTTTGTTGGCTTCAAATCAGGGGTGGTCAAATGTTTGCAGACAAGGCCTTGGCTAAACCTTAAGGCTGCGAAGGCTCCTTCTACCTGGCCAGAAACTGGCAGCCCCACCCGTTTCTCCAAGTGCATCTGAATTGTCTTTTTCATATACCTCCCGGAGGACATGTGCATAAATACATTGAATATGTCTAGAAGATGACAAGTGGGGTTGAAATTGTCTCAATATTAGCCTTACTGATTCAAAATATCCCAGGGCAGCCAAGAAGTGAGATTATCCACCTTTTTCCTTTGCTGTGGTTCAGTCATTCTGAATGTGCATTTGGCGCTGCTTAAATACCAGACATTTAACATGCCCACACCCAACAGAATAGCCAGTTATAACCATCGGTTTCTCCCTCAGATGGTCACTCAGTCCCAAGCTTCCCATTTCTGTGACTAATACCAGAATCTTCAGTGTGATTTTGAATACCTTGCCCCTATTTACCTCTTGTTCATGGTTATTACTACCAACCACCCCAAATCAGGTTCACATGTGGATCGAGGAAGCAGCCCCTTATCGTTCACCTGTGTCAGCCTTTCTCTCTGGCCTCCGCACGGCTGTCACGACAAACTCCTGCAAGTGCCGTTCGTGCATCCAATGACCCAGTAACAAAGTGGCCCTCAACTGGCTTCCTCTTTCCGTCTCTCTTTCCTCTCTTATTTCTCCCTGTCTGTTTCCAACTCAATGTGCTTGCACTTAACAAGTGTCACTAAGATGTTTGCCCTTCAATTTTTGCTTGAATCCTTTCACCAATCTGGAATGTTCTCTTTCTACTCTCTTTACATCTCTCCACTCTCTGTAACTGGGCTCCCACTCTGATGACCTCTTCATCTGCTTCCACTGTCCCCGGTCCCCTGTCAGACTTAGTCTATTAAAGCTTGAGTCAATATTAATTTTGCACCTGATGATGTTTTGTTTTATAATTACATACAACGTATTTCTAGTGCATTTGGAATGTACCTCGACCAGATTCCTCTCTTCATCTACGTGATAGAAAACTTCTTGAAGTCAGAGAATATGTCTTCTATTGTTTTTTGTACCCCCCAAATATTAGGCTTCTATTCAATAGTCATTCAACTAATGTTCAAAAGCACACGAGGGCTGCAAGTATATAAGTGGAGAAAGACAGACCCAGTTCCAGCCCTCAAGAGCCAGTGTGGAGTGGGCTTATAGGACTAATATTCTTGAGACATAAAGGAAAAATTAGGCACATGTTTTCCAAAGTAACGGAAAAATATGTGTGATTGCTTTACAGGTAGGAGCCGCCAAAATTTCTTCTTGATCCTAATAGCATAATTATATTGAACAGCTATGGGATACAACAACAAAATTAGAAAATAACATGTCAGGCATTAGAGACAGGTCATCTGCCAGATTGTGTTGGCCCCCTATATCCTTTTAAAATAGTAGGACCAGCCTTCTGGAGGGGTGGAAGTGTTCTATATCTCGATCTGGGTTACAGCTACACTAGTGTGTATATATACAAAAATTCAAGCCAGGTGCAGTGGCATGCACTTGTAGTCCCAGCTCTGTGGAAGGATCATTTGTGCCCGGAGTGGGAGACCAGCCTGGGCAACACAGCAGGACCCCATCTCAAAAACAAACACACAAAAAAATTCATCAAGCTATACCAATGTTATACCTCAACAAAGAGATTTTTCTTAAAAATTAAAAAAGAAAAATGGTAAGAAGAGAAAAACACCACAAACTTGGCTTTGGGCATGTCCTTTTATTACTAAGAAATTCCCAAGAATCAACCTTGCACTGATCCCTAGAACTCAGGTTGGAGATTTTTTTTTTGTGGGCATGAAGTGCACATGGAGCCATCTGAATGGATTCTTGCTTCCTCCTGGGCATGCGAGCCTTCAGGTGAGCATGTAATTTTTAGAATGCTGAAGGATTGGTACAAAGCCTGAAGATCGATGGACTCTGGGTGCACCTTGGAACCACCTGGAACATTTTAAAAGAAACACCAATGCATGGACCCCCAACCCTCAGAGATCTTGATTCCGTCGGTCTGGGATGGGGCCCTGATTCAGTATTTTCAAAAAAGGGCTCCAGGTATTTTTAATGTGCAAGTGAGAAATCAGAATCCCTAGCGTGTTCCATCCCCTCTGTGTAGAGTTAAGGAAATGGAATGTCACAACGTTCAAGTGATTTGCCTAAGGCAGTAATTCTGGACACTCATCTCATTGCCCAGAGAGTATGTCCTGTCTACCCATGCCTGGAGGAACCACTGGCCTGAAGTTACAAAGGAGTGAGCGATCAGAGCCTGGAATCAAATCCAAGTGTTTTGATTTCTAACCTCTAGTTTGTTCCGCTTCATCTCCCCCAAATGGAGACATTATTATTGGCAAGAGCTTTTGAAATAGAAATGGCAGCTATTGCTTTAATCTAAACTCGAACTCATTAGAGCAACCCCACTGCCTGGAAACATCAGAAAGAATCTGGAATTTACTCTTTTCTTAATATAAATAAGCATAGCCAATGACCTTCCCAGGCCTTATTCCTTATTCCCCTCTGCCCCAGCCTGTCCTCGTCCCCCCATTGATAAAATCTGTCCCTTGGGTTAATACTTTAGACTTAAAAGACTGTGTGGCATCACTTTGGCACACTTCCACATTAAAATATAATAATTCAAAACACCAGAAAAATGAAGGAAAAGTTAGTCAGAAAAAGACTAATGAAGAAACTGATGTATCTTGAAACATATTAATATATTTGAGAAAGGGCGCTCCTGAGATCTTTGCAAGCTAGCTTAAGACCTGTAGCAGTATATAAACTGCCCAACTAACATGCCTTCCAGACTCTCTATAATGGTATCTTGAAATCTACATGAAACGATTTGGACATTGAATGAAATGTCTGTTTTCAATGGCCCCACTTGTGTCCACAGGAAATTCATTAATGAGATCACCATTTAGAAGCCGTGAGCAACTTTCTCAGGAATCCATCCTCCAGATGGACTGAACATAGCAGATTTCCCTACTGCTTTTTACCATTTCCTTCCTTTGAGGTAATCAGAGCAATTTCTGCATTTATCTGCATGACTACTTTTTTTCCTAATTATATCGCTTTCATCTGGATTGTCATGTAAGTCTTTGCTTGATGATCATTACATTTTTCACAAGTGTACACAGCATATCCACATACAAAAGGAAGATACATCTATAAGGCTCTGTGTCAATATAGTTGAATAAGAGCTTATAGATGACAGAGTGGTTTAGACTAACCTTATTTCAGGATTGGCCAATGTGGGAATTAAATTGTAATGGAGCTCAGTGCTAACACTGAACACAGCCCTGATCTGATGTGGAGAATGGACAACATGAAGAATATTTCTTTTGTTGCCCTCATCCTTGTTTTTTGACTTAGAGTTGTTTCATTTTCCTTTCCAAAACTAGACTCCTCGTTTTTATTCTCTGTCCTCTCCCATCCTACCTCTTTTAGGAACTTGTTATCTCACTCATCTCCTTTCTTTATCCTCTTCAATTTCTTACCTCCACTAAGACTTTAATCTCTGCTGAAAACAAGAGCAGTCCACTTTCCTTTGAAGAAAAAGAAAACAAACACAAACACAGACCGGACCAAACCAATAAGCTGATGGTTGGTCATGTTGACCCTTCGAGCTCTCATTTATTGAATCTCTTATTTGTGCCCAAATCTCTAAACCACGTTGTCCAAACTCTTTGAGTTCTCTACATCACTTGCTATCAGTGACTACTCTCTTTTTGACATTCTCTCTTCTCTGGTCTCCAGGTCACATTACTATCCTGGTTCTCATCCTTCCCTTGACTACTTTTATATTTTTTGATTGGCATTTCTTTCTCCTGCTAAATGCAGGGATTGCTCTTGATTTTACTTTTGTCTTTTTACATACTCTCCTCTCCTTCCCAGAACTCATTCACTCTCATAATTTCAACTATCCTCTCTTACTAGAATGACCGTCGAGACTGTCTCTGGTCCTGGCAGCCCTTCCTAAGGGCTAATCCCACTTCTTTAATCATATTTTAAATGATTTCATTTGAATGGCCCTCTGCTTCCTACCAGAATTCACAGACTCCTGCCTAATGTACAAGCTCCTTTTCTCAAAATCCTAATTTTGACTAAAGGTAGTATCTTTCTTCAGGTACCCAGGCTCAGAACCCTTGAGCCATCCTGCTCCTTACTCTTGCTTGACTTCTGTGGCAAATTAAACACCTGCTGATTATTATTTATTTTTCTAAAACCTTACTTTCATTTTCCTTTCATTTCAACTTTCACTGTGCGACCCAATTCAGACGCTGTCACATCATGTCAGGACTATTGTAATAACCTCCTTGCCTACCGTCTCCTACTGTCTCCTACTGTCTCCTACTGTCTCCAGGGTCCTGCGTATTAGGACACTGTAGACAACACAACTGAGTTGTCCTTGTACATTATCATTTGTACAACATCCCCTCAACAGGACTGTAAACACAGTAAAGCCTTAAACCAAATGCACATGCTTTAGATATTCAATAAATGTTTGTTCATCCATTTATTCATTCATCCAACCAGTATTTGTAAAGTTGCCAACTGTTGTACAAGCCCTGTTTGGTGTTGGAGTATACATGTGAATAAAATGTGGCCTGTGAACATAAAAGTTCTTGTGGGCTCCTTACTAAATAAACAGATATAAGGGGAAAAGCAAAACAAGTGTCTAGGGAAATGTAACATTTGGGCAGTGTTGGGAAAGCCTGAATTTTGCATCAGTGAGACGTCTGTGTGAATCTAAGGACCACTTTTCACCAGCTCTCTGACTACAGTGCATCGATCAAGAATGCTTGCGTTAGTCAGGGTCCTTTAAGAAGCAGAAGCCAGGAGAAAACATAACAGAGATTTACTGGAGAAAACACCTGTAAAGAATGAAGGAGGAAGGAGGAGTAGGTAGGGAGAGACCTCAGACCATGATGTAGGTCTGACACTTGTGAAGGGAGGAAGGAAGAAGGGTTAGATAGAGGCATTCAGATTCCAGAGCAGTCTTTGGCCAGACTGATGGGAGCCCTCAAGCCAACATCGCCTGTTGAGAAGCCCTGCGTCTTGCAGGAACAGCGTCTGTGCTCAGCCACTGGGCAAGAACAGTTTGCAGATGTGTGGCTTCTGAGAACAGGCTGTGGATGCCGAGGGAGGCCTTGGCCAGCATTCAGTCACATTCCCTCTAGCAAGACACCTGAACAGCCCATGGCCAGCACAATGCTTTGGCTCACAACAACAGAAAACTCAAAATGGATGTTCGCTTCAATCAAGAGTTGATAGACTCTTTCTGTATTGGGGAAGATCATGAATCTTTTAGGCCTTGTGGGTCACTCTCTTGTGAGCCACCTGTTGTAGGCTACTCTGTTGCAGCACAAGAGCTGCCAGAGGCATTCTATGAATGAATAGGCCTGACAGTATTCCAATAAAACTTTATTTACAAAAGCAGGCAGGAGGCCAGGGTTTACATGTGGGGCATAGTTTGCTGATGCCTGGTTTAAGTGAATAAGGTGATATTTTCCTTATACAATGAGATGTCTGGAGGTAAGAAAGTGTAGGTGATATTTCAGTGTCTGTACATAAGACTTTGACCCTTTTGCTCATGCATTCTCAGCATTTTTAAAGACAGTAATGACTCCTCTGATGCCTGTCCCTTATATAAAAAACCAAATTATTTTCCTCAAATTCCCCAGCATGAACAAACTAATTTGTTTGATTAATTAATCAGTCAAATATTTATTGAGACACTATTACAGGTCAGATATTATTCTAGGTGCTCCTGCAGCTAACAATACAGAACAAAATCTTTGTCCAAATGGAGCTGACATTCTAGTAGATGGCAGATGGACAGTAAACAAAATAAATAAGTGAAATATGTAGTATTAGATGATGATAGAAGCTGCAGACAAAATAAAGCCAGGAGGAGGTTAGGCTTTCCAGGTGGTGATAGTGAGGGGAGGTTGCATTTTTAATGGGGTGGGTCAGAAAAGCTGTCACTAAGAAGGTGACATTTGACTAATGACAAGAAGGTATTAAGAGTAAACCATGCAAATAAATTGGGCAAATATTTTCCTGGGAGGGATAGTCTATCAGATGCAAAGGTCTCATGCAAGGAGATGAGTATAGCTGGAGCAGATGAGTCAGGGGTGAAGGTGAGATAAGACAGAGGGCGAGGGGGCGAGAGGGCGAGGGGCCAGGTGCTGTTGAGCCTTCTGGGCTCCTGGATGACTCTGGCTTCTACTCTGAGTGAGATGAGAAGCCACGGGGTGGTTGTGAGCAGAGGAGGGACACGAGCTGATTTACATTTAACAGACTCACTCCGGGTGCTGTGCTGAGCCTGCACTGGAGGGGTGGCAGGACGCATGCGTGGACATCCGCTAGGAGGCTTCCAAGAGAGAGATGCTGGAGACCTGGACCAGAGCAGTGGCAGTAGAGCCAGTAGGGAAATGGTAAATTTGGGATTATTCTGCACACACTTGCATATCATTAGCTGAACTTTGTCAGGTAGTCAGGCCACCTCTAGCTGCAAAGAAGGTTGAGAAAGCAAATGTTTGCCTTTTCCAGCTTCCACAGGGAAAGGCAGCGAGAGAGACAAGGATGGGGAAAGTCTGTGGGTCATTCAACCAGCAATGTTTGTGCCTAATTTCTCAGCTCTCCATGTACAAAATAAGGATAATAAAGTCTACATGATTGTGGTGAAAATTACACGAGATAATGTACAGAAAGCTCCCGGCATATGATAGGTCCTTTAAATATGACGGTTCCCTTTCCTTTCAGTGATCTGAGATGTCATGGTAAGTCTGTGGTTAACTCAGCCTGAAATACCTATTTTTGGGCTTCCTTATTTAATGAAATGGTGACACTGCTACTTTTACAATCACTACTGTGGCCCAAAACAGGAACTTTCTTTTTTCCCCCAAAGCCTCAGCTTTTCCAGAGCCCAGCTGGGCTAGCTGGGTTCTTTGCCTGTCAGTTGCACTTTCCGTGACACACATTCGATGCACAATGATAGTGGGAGGGTTTCCAGATTCCTGGTAATCATTAACCCTCCCGAGACAGGCATAACCCTCCCCCACCTGCCCTCCCTGCCCAGACACCACTGGAGAATGTCTGGGAAGGACACTCGCCGAGCACAGAAGAAGTCCAAAGCCAATGAAAAGTGTCTGGTGAAAGGTCAAGGGGAGGTCTGCGTGGGGCCACTTTATGTAACAAAGTCAAAGAGACCCCGGTGGACATCAGAGGAGAAAGAACCCCGAAGAAGCTAACCCGGAGAAGGAGAACCTGCACCCCACATCTGGCAGAGAGCTATGTGGCACATTCTTAAGCCCTTCCCCAGCCTTATCAGTTGACTTGATATTTACCTTACACTCCTTTCTCTCAGTGCAGGGATAAGGCCAAGGTGTTTGTGCATGTTTATACCTATAGAGGTGGCCATAAAATCTTGGCTCGTATATAATATTGTTTTATCATTCTGTGTAATGTGAAAACAATAACTCTTTTAAAATGTGTTTGTGTTACCAGACTTAGTGGCCACCTTGTGTGTGTGTGTGTGTTAGTCTACTAGGGCTGCCAGAACATAATACCACAAACTGGGGAGGCTTAAACAACAGAGATTTATTTCCTCCCAGTTCTGGAGAAAAGAAGTCCAAAATCGAGGCTTTGGCAGGGCTGGTTTCTCCTGAGGCCTTTCAGATTTAGAGCCGGCCGCCTTCTCCCTGTGTTCTCATGTGGCCATCCCTCTGTGTGTGCCTGTGTCCTAATCTCCTCCTGATAAGGACTCCAACCATAGTGGCTTAGGGTCCACCCTAATGACCTCATTTCACCTTAAATACCTCTTTAAAGGCCATATCTCCAAATACAGTCACAGTCTCAGGTACTGGGGGTTAGGACTCCAACAGATGAATTTTGGGGGAACACAATTCAGCCCATAATAGTCTACACATATATACTGTTATGTGTGTATGTATATATACATATACGGTTATATATACTGTTTAATAATAAAAATATAAACTACATATAATAAAGTAGATTTTTATATATACTTCTTATACACATACACAACGTGTGTGCACTATGCACACACAGTTCTGAGATGCTGTCCAGTTTGTGCTTGAAGCTTCCTCCTGTCTGTAGAAAAACGAAGCCCCTGACTGCCTCAGGTAGCTTCCCTGTAACCATAGACCTCCCGTTTCTCTGCTCTGCCAGAAGCTTCTTGTTTGGATTAATCTTTGCAAAATGCTCTGAAGGGCAGGCTCTCTTAACCTCCTAACCCCACCATGCCTGTTAAGGAGCAGCGAAATGGGGAAGCTGGAACCGCACCTGCAGAGCCTATCAGCCCAATCTCAAAGCAAAAATGTCCCCTGGCTGGGGGCTGGAGGGGGTGAGCGGGCTCCCTGCTTTTGTTTCCCTGAAATTCCTTTAGCAGCAAGCAGGAAAAGTGACCACAGCAGGGGACCCTCACAGGGGAGACTTCTGTTTAGGCTGAGGAAGCAGGGATCCAGCCAGAGACCAGGAAAGACCCATGCCTCTGGGTTAAAGATAAACCGAAGAGGTATTTTAAGAGCTAGCTGCTGGCCCAGAGGGAACAATGGATAAGTTAAAGGCCTGGGATTAAGCCAATTTCATCTCTGACTAATTTTATTAGGAGGCTATAAATGACATAAAAATTGGCAACATTCGTACACTTGAAGGGACGTTTTCAAGGCAATCTTGACTTTCCCCTTGGTTTATGGTCAAAATGGGCAGAGGAAGCTTGTCTTTAACTACAGCTCACACTTCGCTCATTTGGTGTGATGTCTCTTGTCAGCGACAGATCGGGCAATTTCTTAAACAACCAGACGTAGGTACTAATTTGTCTAAGTCCTCGCAGCTCAAAGCAGCAAGCGTGGACCACTCGGGCCAGCATCTCCTGCGAGTTTGCTACACGTGCAGAATCTCAAGCCTCACCCAGACCCACTGAATCATAATCTGCTTTGAATAAGGTGCCCAGTTGACCCCTGTTCTTATTAAAGCCTGAAAAGCAGTGGTCTAATTCCTTACCCGTCCATTAGTTACACTTCTGGAAGGCAGAGGCCGCATGCAAAAGTACAATACCCATATTAGGGATTGTTTTCACATAGTACCTGATGTTGTGTAGATGATAAATAAATAAGTGTGTTTTGACAGTTGATAGGTCTAGCTTCTTCCTGCTTTTTAGTCTGTGCATTTGCAGCTTTATTGTTTATCTAATTACATCATTTTTATGTTGTGCTATCTTGGGTCAGTTAACTAAGTTAACTAACCCTTAGTTAACACAGATTAGATCTGAGTCAAAAGAGAATAGGGAGGAAAAGTAGAGATAATGAGAATACACAAATCTTTTGAAGTCCTTTCAGAAGTTTTGCTCTAAAGATAAGCAGAAAATTTAGGTGATCATGGAGGGAGACTGGGGGCAAAGGAGTGTTAAAAAGATGGGGGCGGGCATTGCAGCATGCTGCCATACTGATGAGACTCGCCCCACGGAGAGGGGGACACTCACTCCTTAAGATCACAAGAGGGGGTGGGATCTAATGCCCAAGTGTGGGGTTGGTCTGGGTTAGCAGCAGTGACAGCCTATCCATGGCAAAAGCAGAGAAAGCAGAATGCATGGATGGGCACAGATACCAGCAGCTGGGTCGATTGACGGTGGGAAAATGGAGAATTTCTCTTCTTATTGCTACATTAAAAAAAATTTAAATAGGACGAAAGGTATCAACTCAGGGAAATGAGGAGAGATTGAAGGAAAGATTGGGGGGAGAGATTGAGCTTTCCAGGAGAAAGAAGGTGGGAAATAAACATCCAGATCGATGGGAGAGGGAACGGGGGGTCTGGACATATGGAATCCCTCCTGGGCAGCATTCAGGTCCGTTTGAAGTTTGTGGTCATGAGTTTAGTGTGTGTGTGTGTGTGTGTGTGTTGGTCTCTTTCAGCTGCTTGGTGCAGGTGTGGAATTGTACCTCATCTGGTTGTGGTCACGGCTCACGGGTGGGCACAATGTGCACACAGCCACTGGAGGCACTGGATCGCCAGCTCCTCAGGAAATGCACAGAACAAGTGCAAGGGGTAGGAATTATTAAGGAAAATCATTTACTACCAAAGAGTACGCTGTTTCCCTGATATTCAGTTCGCATTAGATTCCAACATTCTCATTTGCGAAGACATTTATATCTGAGAAAGTGACATATTCACCTATTCTTCAGGCCATGTAATTCTTCAGTTCTGCTGAGATGCATTTAACTAAGCATTTCCATGTCCCTTAAAACACAATGCCCATGGTGCCCACACCTTAGAACGGCAGCTCCCCTCGCCGTTCCTTCTGCTGAGACAGCAGTTTGTTGAAAAGCTGGAAAGGGTTGACTGCAGCTATTTCTGGGGCCTATGCATCTCCTCTATGCCAGAATACTGCTTATTTTATGAGTAAGAATTGAAGCCTTTTGTTCCTCCCACAAGATTGGGGAAGTCCTCAATGACAGATTTGTGTCATCCAAATTTCCTTTTTTGTCCCTTCCTCCACAGTGTCAACTTACATTATTGCCCAAGTTGCATGACTGTTCTTTACTTAGAATGACAGTATTCGAAAGAGACCTTAAAAGCTGGGGGCCAGATCTAATGGTAGGTCTACTTTTAGTTCTTTGGGGAATCTCTCTACTGTTTTCCATGTAATCAAAAACATTTGTACCCTTGTAATACTTTGAAATGGGAAAAAAAAAAAAAAAAAGCTGAGGCCCTGGCAAGGAAGAAATGCCTTATTCTCTAGAAAAATCTTTTGCAACCTCCTGTGGTGAGTGCAGGGGTCGCTCTGTGCTTCTCAATCTTCCCGGGGCCACCCTTGGGCAATAGGAAGCTGACTGTGCCATGGTCACTAATGGTCCCCGACATGGTGTTTGCGTTGTGCTCTCCAGCGCACGCATTGCTGGCTGCATGTTTCTTACGATGCGCAGGTGCAGGAAATACCCAGGGGGCTTCCCCGCAGACCTGCGCTATGCACATCCCCGACTTGATCACACCCTGTACTCTTCCACACCTCCCCTCTCTCCAGTCTTCCCTGATAATGCCAGGGCAGGGACATTCTGTTCCAAGCTCATTAGTCAAGAATGTTACCAGACTGCCCTGAAGAGGGTTTTCTCTGGTGTGGGTTCTCTGTGGTTGAGCAAGAAAATCTGAAAATCATACTGTCTTTAGGATTGCATTTCCTCACCTGTATCCAGCCACTAGATAGATAATTAATCCCTTGCAACTCCAGTGAATTCATAAAAATGGCCAAATGCGTAGCTGTTCAGCAGACAGAGAGTTAAACTGGCCTCTGGGATAGTTATTCTTAAGTTCATTTCTTCAAATGGTTCACTATTTGGCTTCTCTTGCAGGGCAGAGTGGCCTTTCCAGTGCACCAAGTTGGAGGAGGGTAACATGCATGCCTGCCCATGGCCTCTTTGCAGGATCTCTGGGAACATTAAAGGGGTAAGCATTAGATTCACAAATATTGATCAAGTGTTTACCCCGTGTCAGGTGCTGTACTTTAGACAAGTGATTCTCAAATTTTGCTGCATTTTTGCATCCCCTGGGAGTTTAAAAAAATATCCTGATGAGCAAGTTACAGTCTATGCCAAATAAGTCACTGAGGGTGGGACCCAGGCATCTGGATTTTTTTAAAAGCTCTCCAGGAGATTCCAATGTGCAGTCAAGGTTGGAACCAAGGCCTTTTGACAGTGCTCCTCCACTTTAACGTGAAAACGTCACCTGGGCATCTTGTTAAAATGCAGATTATGATTCAGTAGGTCTGGGGTGGAGCCTAGGACTCTGCATTTCCCTAAAGCTCCCAGGGAGCACCGATGCTGCTGGTCTACAGATCACACTGTGAGTAGCAAGCAATAAAGGTCCTTTATTCCTAGATGTGTCACACGGTCCCGCCCCAGAGCCTGCACACAGGGTATTTCTTGTTTCCTGGGAACAACCTCCCAGGAACACCCGAGGAAAGATGCCTTACCAGCCTCCAGTCCTTCAGGTTCCCCTAACCACCTGAGAGACAGCAAACTCCGCCCTCTTTCTCTATAATTCTCTATTACTATACACTCTGCTTATTTTGTAGAATTAACACAACCAATAATTGTTTGTTCATTTCTTTATGTCCTTGTTTTCTCAGTGATCTCTCCCGCTGGTACGAGTGTCAAAGAGCCAGGAACCACATCTCTCTTGTCCTTTCTAAGTTACACTCAGCACCTCATACGGCGTATAAATACAGAGCAAGAATTTGACAGATGCCTGTTGAATAACTGACGATAGGAGAGTCTGGCCAGTTTGATCAATTTTTCTATTTCAGGTGAGACAAGAAACAAAAGTGATAGAAGAGAGTATCTTTGAGCATGTCTTACCTGGCCCTTCTCCTAAAATGAACTTTGAGTGAAGAAGTATGGTGTAGATCAAGACCCCTTCCTAAAGATGGAACATAAAGAATATTAGGAAAAACTGCATTGCCCAGGGAGGGCACCCTGTTCCTACGAAAGGACAAATCATCAGTTTCCCAGTGTTATCTTTTTGGGTCATTGCAGCTCATGAAAACGGCACACAAGGTAAATAATCAACAGAGAAATACCATCAACATCTCAGAAACCCAGGTAACCACTGAGCTGCTTCACTACTAACCTGATACAGTATCAAAGGCCTGAACTCGCCAAGGGCAGCATTTGGTCCTTTGCCAAAACTGTGACTTAGATGGTGAACACACCAAGAATCTTATTTAAGGCCTCATTTTAAGTTTAATTAGTGAAGAAACACACTCACAAAAAGTTGTATTGATTTTCCATGGAGTGCTCCCGGCAAAGGGCCACTAAGAGTCTAACTGAAATGATTTAGTGGGAATAAGGGAAGAGATGCAAAACTTATCAAGTCACAGAGTAGCCCAGAACGGGAGGCGAGGTGATATTGTGTCCCTTATTCCTGAGAAAACTAAGGCACAGAAGGACTAACAGATTACGTAAAGTCACTGAGCAATCTTGGGCTGGGGACGTGGGTTAGAGGACGGGATCTGGGCATCTCGCTGTTCCCATCAGAGGCTTCAAGCTACTCAACTGTACAGTTTCCCTCTTCCTCGACTCAGCAAGGGATTTATGTATTATATTGTTTTAAATTTTTCTAAATAGGGTATGTGGAATCACAAGCCTGTTTCAGGTATATACATTCTGAAGATAATTAATTTTTGTGTTTGCCTTAAGTATTTATTTGGTTTTTATTTTGAAAAATTGGCCATTAGCATCGACCTTCTCCTTGGTGCCGAAAATGCCTGCAGGCTGTGTGTCCTGGTGGAGTGTGTGTCAGTTACACCTCCTTTTCCACATTATAGAATAATAAACAGGAAAACGGCCAGAAGGCATTGGGGTGGCATTTAGGGACAGGACTCACGTGGCATCTGTGTATTTGGTGACACTTAATCAGTGCCACAGCATTATTTAATTTGATCCACATGTGGTAAGGAAACTTTTGGTGAGATTATCTATCTCACACTCACATTTCCAAGTCTGGAGTCTCTATAATGTCTAGAGCTGAGATCTTCTGTGTGATTGAAGCATCTAGAAATCTGTAATAAAAATATAAATCAGTAAGAGTAGATGAGTGTGGGGGAAAGTGTTACGATTTGTCCTTTGGCCGTTCAGTTCTAATCCTAAGAAATGGGAGTGAAATCCATTCTGTTGTGGTCTCCAGGATAATCTTTGAGGAACAGGAGTTTGCTCAGGGCACAGTGTCTCAAGTGCTGGCAATGCTGAAGAAGCTGCCTGGGGCAGCCACAGAAGTCACAGGATCTCAGCATTGGGTACCACCTGGGACTCTTCTCACTTGATGTAGGCCTCCTCGGAGAGCATCCCTACGTCTCCTTGTGAATGACAGAGAGCTCAGCTCTTTGTGAAAAGTCGTTCTTCCTTGCTTTTAATTTTAAAATAGGATCTCCTTAATTTGAGCCTATTCCAGTATCACTCTAACTTCCACCCATTTGTCTTTTTAAAAATTGTTTCTATTTTTTTATTTCAAAATATTAGTGGTACAAAATGCTTTGGCTACATAAATTGCCTTTGCACCACCAGAGTCATAGCTACAAGTGTGCCCATCCCCCAGAAAGTGAGCACTGCGCTTGTTAGGTGTGAATTTACCCATCCCCACCTTCCCCCACCAACCTGCCCGACACCCGATGGATGTTACTTCCCATATGTGCACATAAGTGTTGATCTATTAGTACCAATTTGATGGTGAGTACATGTGGTGCTTATTTTTCCATTCTTGTGATACTTCACTTAGTAGAAGGGGCTCCGGCTCCATCCAGGATAGTACAAGAGGTAGTTCACCACTTTTTTATGGCTGAGTAGTACTCCATGGTATACATATACTACATTTTATTAATCGACTCATGTATTGTTGGGCCCTTGGGTTGTTTCCACATCTTTGCAATTGTGTATTGTGCTGCTGTAAACATTTGAGTACAGATGTCTTTTTTATAGAATGTCTTCTTTTCCTTTGGGTGAAATACAAGATAAAATGGAAACCCAACACAAAGAAACCACAAAAACACACATTTGTCTTAGTTCTCACCTCTAAATCAAAATATATGAGATCAATCTTTGTTCTATTTTTTATTCCTTCTATAAGTAAATAGAGTTTAATTAATGTTTAAAATCAAAAGACTACTTCTTCCCAACAGCAATGCTCTGGACACTTGCACATAGATATTAAGACCTGATTTATTTAGTGTTCTCTCCTACACTTGTAACATAAATTATTGTTTCTTGCATGATATGATTCTAGACCCTTAATGGTAGCTGCCTGTCATTCATCCATTTGTTCATCAGGTATTCACTTATTCACACAAATTTCTGTGTCTTTTCTGAAATATACAGAACATGGAAGGACTATTGCCTCCCTTGTACGTTCAACAAAGCAGGCTCATGGTATGTTAGCTTCTCTATTAACAGCTTCATCACATAGTTCTGATCTTCTGCTGGCTGTGAATGGAAAGACATCTATCACAAAGTTCATGATAGATATCTTCAAATACAGTTTAAAACTGTCTTAGAAGAGAGTGGAAGTATACCCAATAGTAGATGCTATAAAGAAGCAGATTAACTCTAAGGAAACATAGGTAAGTTTATGTTTCAAACTCCAGCTTGAAAGAGGTAGTGGATTGTCTTGTGGGGTAGCAACAAGTTTCGCTTTTCACTGGAATCTTTTCAGATGTTGTTGAAGGTCTTTCCTCCACTGGCAGCATGAACGACAAGATTTGATTCAATTCTTAAGAGTCTGTGATTTTAGTGGTCTCTGTGTCTTTAGACTTCTTTAGTTCCTCCCACTCAATTATTTGGTCTTGTTTTCACTAAGTACAGGGAATAAGCCTTCTTTCTGCTACATTCTAAATGAAGTAAGCAGTGCGTTCTTTGCCCCATGGAGCCACTCACATATGACGTTGGCAGGGCTTTGCCTTGGTTCCAGGCATGGCTCTAAGAGCTTCACATGCTTTTAATGTTGTTGTTTTTCTAAGAGCTTTATAGTTTTAGCACTATGTTTAGATCTTTGATCCATTCTGAGTTAATTTTTGCATATGACATAAGGTAAGGGGCCTCCTTCATTCTTTTGCATGTGGATATTCAGTTTTTCTGACAGCAATCGCTGAAGAGACTGTCCCTTCCCTAATTAATGGTCTTGGCACCCTTGTCAAAAATCACCTGACCCTATATGTGGGAGGTTATTGCTGGGCCTTCTATTCAATTCCATTGATCTATACATCTGTCTTTATGTCAACACAATGCTGTTTTCATTACTGTAGCTTTGTGGTACATTTTGAAATCAGGAAGTGTGAAATCTCCAATTTGTTCTTTTTCAAGATTGTTTTGGCTACTCAAAGTCCCTTGAGATTCCATACACACTTTAAAATGGATTTTTAAAAATTCTGCAAAACAGGGCCGGGCACGGTGGCTCACGCCTGTAATCCTAGCATTCTGGGAGGCTGAGGCAGGCTGACCGCTCGTGGTCAGGCGTTCGAAACCAGCCTGAGCGAGACCCCTGTCTCTACTAAAAATAGAAAGAAATTAATTGACCAACTAAAAATATATATACAAAAAATTAGCCAGGCATGGTGGTGCATGCCTGTAGTCCCAGCTACTCGGGAGGCTGAGGCAGTAGGATCGCTTGAGCCCAGGAGAATGAGGTTGCTGTGAGCGAGGCTGATGCCAGGCACTCACTGTAGCCTGGACAACAAAGTGAGACTCTATTTCAAAAAAAAAAAATTCTGCAAAACCAATGCTATTAGATATTGATAGGGTTTATGCTGAATCTTTACATTGTTTTGGGTAATATTGATACCTTAACAATATTAAATATTTTAATCCATGAACATGAATGCCTTTCCATTTATTCATGTCCTTAATTTATTTCAACAACGTTTTGTAGAGTTCAATGTTCTAGTCTTCCACCTCCTTGGTTAAGTCTATTCCTAAGTATTTTATTCTTTTTTTGTGTGTGTGTACTTGTTTATTTTATTTTATTTTTATTTCAGCATATTATGGGGGTACAAATATTATGGTTACGTATATTGCCCATGCCCCCTCCCCCCTCGAGGCAGAGCCTCAAGCATGACCATCCCCCAAACATTGCACATCTCACTCATTATGTTTTTATATACCCATCCCTTCCTCCCCCTCCCACCCACCCAACACCCGACAAATGTTATTCCTATATGTCCACTTAGGTCAATACATGAGTGGATTAACAAAATGTGGTATATGTATACCATGGAGTACTATTCAGCTTTAAGAAACAATGGTGATATAGCACCTCTTGTATATTCCTGGATACAGCTGGAACCCATTCTACTAAGTGAAGTATCTCAAGAATGGAAAAATAAGCACCACATGTATTTTATTCTTTTTGATGCTATTATAAATGGAATTGCTATTAGTCTTCTATCTTATAAATGAGCATACTGAGGCATAGAGACCTTAACTAACTTATCAATAGCAGTAGTGATGTTACCATCAAACTGTGAAGCCAGAATTTGGACTCAGGTGCATGATTCCACAGTTGTGTTCTTCAGTGTCCACCGGAATGTCATTATAGGGAGTAGACTAGATTCTCAAGGGGCTTCCGGATGACGAAAAATTCTAGCTGATTTATAGTGGAAAATCAGGATTACTATGGTTTTTGCCTACTCCTCCCTGTCCTTCTTTCACCTTTTTAAACTACCTTTTTCCATCAGTTCATTATAAAGGGAGACAAATTGTAAACAACTGACCTTCAGTTCTCAAACTTTAGAACCTTGACGAAGATTTATAGTCCATTCTCTTTAGAGTGCCCGTTTTCCTTCCTTCCTTAACTGGACTATGAATGGCTCTTATCTACTTTTGTTCTGTTATTTTTTTTTTTTTTTTTTTGCATTTTACTCCAAGTTCCTAGAATAATTTCCATAAATAATTGAAACTGGTTTGGAGACACAGCAATAAATTTTTTTAAACTATGCTTTGTTGTAGCGACTTTGGCATTTTCCTTATTATGTATTTGTCTGGACTGCACAAGGATCCCTTTGTATAACTAACCTCAATAAACCGATGAACCAAACAGAAGCTTCATTTATCTCTGACACAGTAGCACTAACCTGCTCTGGGAGTCAGACATGAATTTAATAATCTTTCTCATGAGCCCAGTTTTCAAAGATTTGAAAAGGGGCATGGAAATACCCTAATGTTTCACCTGTTTTATTAGGGAAGGGTTCTAAGAACTCAATGCAGAACCCCCAAGCTACAGTACTTGAAAAATATTTGTACTATAGCACCCTGTGTGCAACCAGATGTGGAAATAATGGAGGGAAAAAGTCAATCTTTCTTCATTCTTCTCTCTCTCTCTATTTCTCTCTCCATTTACCCAATTAGTCACCAAATTCCATTCATCCTAAATACCCCCTAGTCCATTCACTCTCTAACTCCATGTTTTCATTCAGGTTCCATTATCATCTGTCTAAATTGCTCCTGCAGCCCCCAACGGGACCCTCTCCCCCCAGTCATCCCCTTTCTATTCCATTCAACACACAACTGCTAGGTTGACCCTCCTGAAAAAATATCTCCTTAATGTATATCCTCACCTGAAAACACTTGATCTTGATTCATTCCACTTCCCCTTTCTTTCGCCTCCCTCCACCATATTTCTTTCTTTCTTTTACTTTAGTTAGACTAATTTTTAGGACATTCTATTCTCTCCTTTTGGAGCGCTAGCCCTTCTTATCTGATGTATTAGTCTGCTCATGTCCATTTGAAAAAATGAAAACTACTATAGTTTCAGACAGAAAGACATGTAATACAGGCAATTGGTCACATAGATGATGGAAGAACTGAGACAGCAAGTTAGGGAAGAGATGCAACTCAGAGATTGCCAAGGAGGAGAAATAATTACAACCCTTAGGCCTGGAAGCATGTAGGGAGGAGATGGTGTTATTTGATCACAGGAAACAGGTAGATGCTAAAATCAGAGCAGGAGCTGGGGCCAGGGAAAAAAGGGATATCTTGTGAGACCTGGAGTCATGGAGGATATTCAACTGTTGCTTGAGATCCTACTGAAATAAAAAGGAAAGAAGGGGGTGAAATATTTCAGCTTTTTTGCTCCTCTTACCATCCAGTCTTCCACAGTGCTTCCCATAGGCTGAATTTACACTCAAACTAGGGGAGAAGGAGCCTGGGAAGTGTGTTTCCCTCTGATACACAGAAGGACAGAAAAAGGTAGGAAAGTGATCTGTACATTCAACTAATTCCCTCTTTTCAGAATTCAACTTAAATGTCACTTCTGGAGATTTTCCTGATATTGCTATAGTACCCAGCAGTGGCCCTCACCTTAAATTTATTACTTTTTGTTTTAGATGCTCATTTAATTAGTTTTCTTAGCTAACCTGTAAGGTTCCTCTATCACATAGGGATGTTGAATGGGAACTGACCTTGGTAATTGCCCCCTTTGGAAGTTACATCGATTTACACTTGCTGAAGCAATAAAAGTGCCTATTCCTTAACATCTTCACCAGATTCTGTGTAAGTAAAATGCTTGATCCTTGAGAATCTGATAGTTGCAAGTGGTATCTCGGTGACATTTTTATTTGCATTCCTCTTATTGTGTATGAGGATAAGCATCTTTTTATATGTTTAAGAATCTGCAGTGACTGGTTATATCTTTTGTCCATTCTTCCATATATATGGTTGTTGATCTTGGTCATAGTGATTTATAGTAGTTCTTTACATATCAAAGAAATTAGCTCTTTGCTTGGTGTGAGTTGCAAACATTTTTTCTTAAATTGTTGCTCATTTTGAAACTTAGATTATCATGTTTTACCAGACAATGTTATTAAGATTTGTCAATATTTTTAAAATTATTTGTGATTCAGTATGGGCTTTGATTTATAAGCTTTCCTCCCCCTAAGGATTATGTATATTAAAAATTCCTGTTTTCTTTTAGAATTTTTAAAAATTTTTATGCTTAGGTCTGTATCAATCTAGAATTTTTTTATATAATGAAAAAGGAATGGATAAAACTTTACCTTTTCCCCAAATATCTCTTTAGTTCTCAGCACCATTTACTTAATAATCCATATTTTTTTCAGAAAATGCTAATTTTATTACATACTAAACATGGATGTCTCTTTGGGTTTCTGAATATTCTATTATGTTCCATTGATTTGCCTATTGATGCAGCAATCTCTTAATGATTTAATACTTATAATGATAAATTTTGATTACAGTATTCAGATATTCCAGTTTAATGCCTATTGAAAATAACAAATAATAAATAATAAAAGCAGCAACAAAATTTCATGTTAGTGATTCCAAACTAAACCACGAAGAGAACTATAAGTTAAATAAGTAGGATTGCAGCTTCCCGATATATTAGGTTGCTATAGGCTAATGCTTTCACTGAAACAAAAATCTGCATAAAATATAAAAACATGTTTTAAAGTATCAGAGAAATGTGTAAGCAAGGAGGATTCAGTATGCTAATCTCCAGTGAGGGGAAAATATTTCTGAAGGCCTCTGATGATATCCAGCCATTTCTGTTTTCTACTGTAGCGGCATTTGTCTATTCTGAGCATAGCTTGAGGAGTGAACTTACGTAGGCAAAGAGACTCTACTGGGGGAACAAAACCCAGCAAAGCTGTAGCAGTCCTGCAGTGCTGACCTGACAGGATGGAAATTCACAGGGAAATAAATGCACCATTGGGTTTCCCCATAGGGACTTTATCTGGGTCCTGGCACCGTGTGGAATATTGATGAACTAAGATGAAATATTCTAAAAGGCAGCATAAAATCTCTCAGGGTCTTGTGCTTGGGAGATAAAGTGAGCAACTGACCTACTACAAAGCCACTCTCTCCCTCAAGATCTCTGGCAGATTTTGAAGACACATGGATGGGATGCTGGAGATCTAGGATGGAACCTGTGTGGAGCAGAGTTAGATCTCTTAAATCTGTCAGTACTGAGAACATGGAGACTCTTCGGGCTTTCAGTCAAAAGGCTAGAGGTCAATGCCCTAGGAGCAGAGGCAAACCAAGGAGGAACTGGTTCTCACTACACTGAAACTCGGCAGTGACCCAACTCAAATTCTGACTGAACTGGGTTGATCAGAACCTCACTTTGTCTTCCTAATAGAGGAAAGGAACATAACATTTTCAAGAGTGACTACAATTCTTTTTGCTGGAAGGTAACATTTTCCAGAGTGACTATAATTTTTTAGTATATAGTATCTGGAAAATAATTTACAAATTATTAATCATGCAAGATAGCAATAATGACTAATAACCAACAGAAAAATCATGCAATAGTTGCAGACCCAGTAATGATCATTATATTGGTGTTACCAGACAAGGACTTTAGTAAGACTATGATTATTATGCTTAAGAAAATTGAGCAAGGAAGGCAAAGTAGATGAAAGTATAGGTAATTTTTAATAGATAAGTCAAATTTATAAAAAGAAATTAGGTGGATATTTTGAAACTAAAAAAATTAGCAAATCCCAAACAGGAATAACAGAGGGAGGCAAATTATAGTCAAATTGCTTAAAATCAAAATCTTAAAATCTTTAGAGCAGCCAGTGGTGGTGGGGGGAAGTGGGTGCCCATTACCTTTAGTGAAACAACAGTAACACTGAGAGCTATATCACCCAAAGCAATGAAAGCCAGAAGGCAATTGAATAACATTTTTCAAGTGATGAAAGAAAACAAAAGCAAATCTAGAATTTTATAATCAGTAAAAATTTCCCTCAAAAATGAAGGTGAATTATATTTGTTTCCAGACAAAGGCAGAGTGAGAGAACGAGTAAAAAACAGACTGCACTAAAATAAAAGCTAAAGAGCATGGAGTCCAGTTTTTCAGACCTAAACAAAATGATTCCAGATGGAAATTTGGAAATGTTGGGAAAAATAAAGAACATATAAAGGGAAAATATATGGAAATTTAAACAAATGCTAACTGTACAAAACAATAATTTCAATGTCTAGTGAAATTTAAAGAATATATAGAACTAAACATGCATAATAATGATAATACAACAGTGACTGTGAGTAACTGGAATGTAAAGGTTTCTGGCAATATTAGGGATATGGTAGAAGTAACCCTTTATATTGGTAGTATAAGAAGTCAAGGATGCCTATTATAATAACTAAAGGAACAATAAAGTAATTTAAAGTAAACAAATTAATAAAAGAAAAAATTGAATGATAAAAAATTGATTATTTCAAAAAAAAGGTAAGAAAATAAGGAAAAAGGATAACCATAGTAGACCAAATGGAAAATAAATGAAAAAGTAATCGATACAAACATAAATTTATCTATTATTATATAAAATATAAATAGACTAAATATTCTGTCTTAGTTCATTTTCTGCTGCTATAACAGAATACCTGTAGACTGGGTAATTTATAAAGAACAGAAATTTACTTCTCACAGTTTTGGAGGTTGGGAAGTCCAAGAGTAGGCCTGTGGCACCTGGCAAGGGTCTTAATGCTACATCACAGCAAGGTAGAAGGGGAAGCCAGCACACATCAGACAAACAGTGGAAATCAGGCCAAATTCATCTTTATTTTTTATCAGAAACCCACCACCATAATAACAGCATTAATCCATTCATGAGGATAGAGACCTCATGACCTAATCACCTCTTAAAGGTCCCAACTCCATTACTGTTATATTGGCAATTAATTTCCACATGAGTTTTGGTGGGAACACTCAAACCATAGCACACTCCCAATATAAGAATAATATTTTCAGACTTAAACAAATCAAAACAAAAGTATATGATACATACAAAAGCATAAAGTTTGAAAATAAAAGGATAGAAAAAGAAATACTAGGCAAACATCAATCAAAAGAAAGCTGATGAGTCTATATTAATATGAGACAAAATGTATTTTAATACAAGAAAAATTATTAAAGATAGAGAAACGTCTTACCACAATAAAGGGGTAAATCTAGCAAGAAGAAATTACAACTCAAGGGAAGTAAGCAATGATTTCTTAAAACACAAAAAATTCTAACCATAAAAAAATTAATAGAATTTTATAAAAATTGAAAACTTCAATTTAACACAGGAGATGCTAACAAAATAAATGGCAAGCAACAGCCTAAGAGAAAATACTCAAAATACATATATCTGATAAGAACTTAGAATATATATTTTCAATTATCCTATAAATAAACTTAAAAAACAACAAAAATAGGAAAATGACCTGTGCAGAAACTTCATAAAAGCTATGCAAATTGCCAATTAAGACATGAAAGATACTTAACATGATTAATTATTAAGAAAACAAATTAAATTGCAACGAGATATGATTTCATAGACACAAAAAAGGCTTTTTAAAATATGGAAAATACCAAATGTTAACAAGGATATAGAACAATTAGAACATTCATACATCACCAGTGGAGGCAAAAAGTGGTACAAACATTTTGAAAAACTGAGTGCAAGTTTCTTATGAAATTAAACACATGATCCAGCAATTCCCCTCTCAGGTATTTCTCAAGAGAAATGAAAACATAAATCCATAAAATGGCTTTTACAGAATGACCTTATATAATGACCATAAGTCTAAAATAATGCAAAAGCCTATGAATAAGAGAATGGATAAACATACTGTGGTATATTCAGACAATACAATAGTACTCAACAATAAAAAGGAATGAACTATTGATGCATGTAACAACATGGATGAATTTCTCAAACATTATATTATAATAGGCAAAGAGCCATACTCAAAAGAATACATGTTATATAATTCCACTTATCCGAAGATCAAGAATAGGCAAAACTAATCTATCTGTTAAAAATCAGAAAGTAATTGCCTCTAGGTGTGCGTATATTGACCAGAAAAGGATGTGAGGGAAATTATGAGGGTGATGAAAATGTTTTGTATCTTCTTTTGGGGTATATACAATTGTCAAAACTTATTAAACTGAGGCCAGGCATGGGGACTCACACCTGAAATCCTAGCACTCTGGGAGACTGAAGTGGGAGAATCGCTTGAGCTCAGGAGTTTCAGACCAATCTGAGCAAGAGTGACACCCCACCTCTACAAAAAAAAAAAAAATGAGCCAGATGTGGTGGCACGCACCTGTAGTCCTAGCTACTGAGGAGGCATAAAAGTGGAACTATGTTTTTATTAACGGTCCCTTCCCCCCCACCCCACTACCTTATACTTTATTTGAAGAATATTGACAGTCACCAATGTTTCAAGTTTCTGATGGGACTCTGACTGAATGTATCCTGACAGGATGCAGCAACTGTGAGTACTTTGTGTGGCCCCTGTGTTGGGATCACAATTTATTTCATCCAAAGGACAAGAATAGATGCCAAGGGGCAAAAGAAGAGAACAGAATATTTTGTTTTGCCCACTGGACCCACTCTCCACCTTTTCCCGTCACACTCTGTACCTGGAGAGGCTTACTTTTACACACTGTACTAATGTATTGTTGTGTTTGTGCCTTGTTGTTGGGATTGACCAATAGGAGACCCCAGCAGGAGCTGGGAGAGCAAGAAGAGAGTGAAGTTGGGATGTTTGTTCCCCTAAACACCACCCTGGAGGTTGGTGGCATTGCTCTACTTAAGGATCTACCTCCTATCAGAAGACACACTAGCTTCCAGTAAGTAACTACTCTCTCTCCATCTCCTCTGGGCCTCATAGTGGTCACGGCCCTTGTTGTTGCCCTGGGGCAATGCACTATCCTTTGTTATTTTCCCTAAATTCTGCACACACCTTTATAATTAGTCTTTCTGCGAAATCCTCCTTAATTATTCATTTGTGCATGCCAGATTTTCTGCAGGGACCCTGATTGATATACTAACATTTTATGTCACCTCTCAAAACTCTTATCAATGAGTTCTTAATCTTGACCTGTGCCACTACCGTATTACCCAAGCCAGATAACTAGGTGACATCCTGGTTTACTCTTTTCCTGTCAGTCCTTATATCCTACTTCAAATTAATTCTCCCTCTTTAACATCTCTCTTATACTCATATGCTTACTTTACAGCCTCATAACTTGATGTAAGTTTCCTAGTATAACTCTCTTCTTCAGTCTTATGTTCACCAATCCATCCTACACACTGTTGCATTTCAAAACTGCAAAACTGAGCACATCTCTGCATCACTTAAAACACTTTAATATGTCTTCCTCATCCACAGTTCTAAGCCCAAAGTCTTGAGAATGACATGGAAGATCCTTCAAGATCTAGATATGCCTGCCTTTCTCTTCTTCCCTTTACACATCATGCCTGAGACATGCTCAATGGGTTGACATCCAAGAACTCGCCAGGCTGGTTCATGTCATCATGCCTTTGCACATGCTATTCCTCTGCTTGGCAGGCTCTTCTGGTCCTTGCCCACCTGGTAAATATATAATCATTTCTCAAGACACCACTCAAGTAACTTCTTTATGTATCCTTTCCCGATTTCTTCAAAATCATGTAAAGGTTATGTCACTTCTTACATTCATTCCTATGACAAATATTATAGACATTTACTATATATTGTATCACACATCATTCTATCACTAAAGATGGAGCATTGAACAAAATGGATATAGTCTCTGCTCTCTTGGAGCTTGTAGTCCAGTACAGAGACAAAGACAATAAACAAAAGCAGTGAAATGGATAGTATGTCACTTTGTGATTAAGGCTATAAAGGAATAAAATGAAGCGAGTTAAGGAGGCTTGGGAGTACTTGGAGGGGCTACTAGTTTATGTCGGATGGTCAGGGAAAGTCTCATTGATAAGGTGACATCTGAGCAGGACTGAAGAAAGTAAGGGACAAGCCATGCCAGAACAGCATGCTAGGCAGAGAGCCCAGCAATTTCAAAAACCCAGTGACAAGGATGTGCTTGATACTGCAAAAGCAGCCATTATGCAAAAGCATAGCAAGGAGGCCAGTGTGGTGGGAAGACATGACTGATGTGGAAAATCATAGGAAATGAGATCAGAGATACAGGAGATATAGGAGAAATTTGGATTTTACTCAGGGAATGATGGCGAGACATTGAGGAGTTCCGAGCAGAATGCTTACGTGTCTGACTTAGGCTGTAATAGGATCACTCTGGCTCTGTGCTGAGAGCAGGTGGTACCTCGGCAAGGGCAGAGGCAAAGAGGCCAGAAAGGAGGCTGGCGTAGTCATCCAGGAAAAGGAGGTGGTGATTTAGACCAGGATAGCAGCAGGGGAGTGGGTGAGAAGGGCTTACATTGAGGATATATTTTGAAAGTAGAGATACAATGAAGGATCCTATGTGAGAGAGGGAGGGACATATGTACATGCGCAGAAAGAGGGGACGCTAGAAAGACAAGGCTTTAGCTTGAGCAACTGGGAGGCTGGGTTACTATTTCCTACCATGTGGACTCTTGCAGGAGGAGCTATTGGTGGAAAATGAGGACTTTAGTTTAAGACGTAATAAATTTGAGCTGCATATTAAATGTCTCAGTGGAGAACTCAAGTAGACAGTTGGATATCTAAGTCTGGAGTTCAGGTTAGAGATCTGGGATAAAGGTCTATAGTTCATGAAGATCTATAATTCTCTGTGATAACACCTATGATAGTCTATTGGATTTATTTGTTTGCATATTTATATTCCTAAGTAAACTGTGAGCTACTGAAGGCCAGCAACTATCTCTGATTCAACTCTTTGTTCACACTGTCTGTAGACCAAAGTTGATTGAATGTTTACTGAACAAGTGAATGTGTGTCTGGCTCTCGTTTTTCCTCCTCTTCCTCTTTGCCTTTGTGTACCTGTTTCCCCTCTAGTTCTCATCTTTTTGAGGAAGGAGATATGCTGAACAAATCTATTTATTTTTACCACCTAGTACATTTAGCATGTTCTCAATATATATTTGTTAAATTGAGCTAATCATCCCACAATCAATTCAACTCAATTTATATCTATATTTAGGATATAATTTTTAGATTAATAAGCAAAATTATTATTTTGAGATGGATTTTCCTGCAGACCACATCTCTTTCATCTCTGGGTACATTTTAAGTGTCAGGAAAAATTAAACATAAATGGAAACAAAATGAAGAAATTTTTCCCAAACCTATACATAATTGACTTTAGCATGCTCAAATATTATCTAACATATTGATATATTCATCCATTTTCTAGTGTTTTATAGTTTCAAAAGATCTTTTGTACACATTATAGCCTATAAATCTTACAACCAGTCTATGCCAGGGGACCAGTGAGGATGTGACCTGCCAAATAGTGCACAATTATTAAAAGCAGAGCTTGGACTTGACCCTGGTCTTTGTCACTCTAATTCCCAGAGTCCTTTCTCCACGTCATGGTATTTATATTTTTAGTGCAAAATCTTGAGTTTTGAAGCATTATTTTCTACTGAGAACTATTATAACATTTGTCCAAACTCTAAAAAGCAGCATGATGGTTTTTTAAAGTTAGGTAGGAAACGTGTATGGTAAAATGTGGAGATGATTCCTCACACCAGTTAGGATTTTATTAATTTTTTAAAAACCCACAAAAGATAACAAATGTTGGTGAATATGTGGAGAAATTAGAACTCCTGTGCACTCTTGGTGGGAATGTAAAATGGTATAGCCATTATGGAAAACATTATGGCGGTTCCTCAAAAGGCTAAAAATAGAATTATCATATAATGCAGAAATTCCACTCTGAAAGTATATTCAAAAGAGTTAAAATCAGGATCTGAAGAGATATCTGCACTCCCAAATTCTTTGCAGCATTATTCATAATAGCCAAGCTATGGAAACAAACTAAATGTCTATTAAAGGATGCATGGATGAACAAAACACACACACACACACAAACACACACACACACACACACAAACACACACAATGGAATATTATTCAGCCTTTAAAAGAAGGATGCAACAATATGGGTGAACCTGGAGGACATTAGGCTAAGTGAAATAAGCCAGTCGCAGAAGAACAAATACTACATGATCCCCTTTACATGAGATTTCTAAAATACTCAAACACATAGAAACAGAAAGTAGAATGCTGGTTGCCAGAGACTGAGAGAGGGGAAAATGGGGAGTTGTTGTTCAAGAGGTATAAAGTTTTAGTTATGTAAGATGAAGTTAGAGAGATTTGCTATACAACAATATGCCTATACTTAACAATACTGGATTGTGCACCTAAAATTTGTTAAGAGGGTAGATCTCAAGTTAAGGGCTCTTACCACCGTAAAAAAAAATGGGAAGTGATGTGTTGTCCAGAAAAGAGAATATAGGACTCCACTTTTCCTGCCAGAAAAGTCACTAATTTGCAAAGCATGGCACCATGGGCACCCTCATTGCTGAATGAATGAGCTGACATTGTAGGGCCATGATTGGTCATTTCTATCTTTGCATCTTCAGTTGCCATTTCTCAGGCAGGCTGTGGAATAGAACACACAAACTTTTGCTTGCAGAGTTACCTTTCCAAAATGTGAAGTTGACATCATTGTTCTCTTCTTTCCATACCAGCGAGTCTTGCTGTTCTTTCTCCCCCTTCCGTCTGCCCAAAGCGATTTGGCATTTCTTCCATCAATATCTCCCCTGTGTATTGAACATATAGAACCCTGTAGAAGAGGTGGGTTTGGCACCCTGGGCTCCATTCATCTCTAGGGCACTTGCCTTTCTAGAATTAACATTCACAGTATTTTCTGTTTCTCCTAAATTGGCTGTAGTGCCTAAAAACAGACTTCAAAGGGGCTGTTTGGATCATTTATAAGACACAGACAACATAGTGCCTGCATAGGACATGGAGAATCAAGTGTTGAAACGTCCAGGCCTTCCTCCCTCTCTCTGCGGGGGGTCTTCATGAGTGTTTTTACCCCCTCCAGTGAGAAGACACAGAGGGTCAATGTGTAAAGTGAACACAGCCTTCCACACATCTGGACTGCTTCTGCGATCTGTTTGCACAAGCTGCTGGAGGACCCACGTACCCTGGCTCCGTGCTGCCTGCAACATGGCACGTCGCAGCAGAGCCTTCCCCGAGACAAGTGCTGAGCTGCCCACTCCCGCAGCTGTGGCCCCGACCCATTCGGCCGATGGAGACGTGTCCAGGACTGAGGCCTCCTTCTCTTCCTGCTGCTCACCAGACTGTGAACTGAGCAGGTGACACCTGGGTCATTCTGGGGGCGAGGACTCTAATTAGAACAGTGGCACATCCACCAGCTTCCCTTTCCCTTTCCATCCCCACTTTCCCTGTGAGTGTGTCCAAATTTGGTAACCAAACTGCAAGTCTGAATCATGTCATCTTTTTGGTTGCCAGTGTCACCTCCTGTCTGGCAGTTGCCTTACTGGCTTCTTTTATCTGTTTATTCAGGTCAGAGGCAGCGTTGAGCTAACATAACCAGCGATAATTAGGAAATCCTGACATTTTCACAAAAGGCCTCCATTCAAGTCATGCCTTCTCCTGGAGGCTTGGTGGTCAAGATCCACCAACATATAACGGTGTCCATATATGGGGTCTTCAGTAGACACACAAGCAGTTTTGGTTGGGATGGCTTGGGCTATTTCTCTCCTAGAAATCAGGAGATCAGGTGTGATCTGCACCTCTACAAGCTGCTCTTTATGCATAAGCAAGATGTTAATAGCATGCAGCATTGTGTGGTCATTTCTGTTGTTGCTATGAGTTCAAATTCCCAGAGGGTTGAGGTTTGGTTGAACATTTTTAATTTTTCTTGTCTGTTTGTTCTTTATAGGATCACTTTAAACATCTGTTAATCTTATAAGATTAATGGCAACCTCAAAAAACAAGTTAACCCAAAGGAGGCTTGTTGTCTCCAGTTTCCACAGAATAATTTGGTCATTACATTAAGACCTGCTGCTTACGTGGTCTTTTATAACCAAGTAGTCTCTGCTTCACAGGTAAGTATTTGATCTTACCAGTGGAGATAAGTTTCGTATTTGTATGATCATCAGTATAGGTGCATTACTTTTCGGGGGTGGACTGGAATCTTGAATACTACTTACCCTTTCATCCCTGCTTAAAGTGTTTTAGCATTACGTATGTCTCTCTATTCTTAGCAAAACTCACAAGTCATGTTTGTGCTTAATTCTGGCTCAAACTTTTATCAGTAATTTTTGTTTAAATGTTACAATTTCTCAAGGAAATATCTGCCAATCTTGTACTTTTTTTTTGATCAAGAGATGATATCAACATCTACATTAAGTGAACATTTCCTTTTTTTTTCTGTGACTGGTATTTTCATTTCTGACAACTGTGGGATTTGTTTTTCTAGCCCATGTTTATTTTTCACAAGAACTCTGAATCATTTCTTTATTCTGCCCAAACATCCGCAACTACTATTGGTCATAGAGCAAAAACCCAATAACACTATCAACAGAGTTGGCATGATTTACTAACAGTTATTAATTGTTGATCCTAAGACTTCTGAAATGTTTTTCATTGGCTTTAAATTGTTAAAAAGAGATATTAATAATTCTTTAAAAAGAAAGAGCTGTGTGGAAATACCATGGTACATTATTTTACAGAATGTCAGAAAAACAAGATGAAGGTATGGGATTGAAAAATTACTTAATGACTATTTCTTCTTGAATTTTTCTTTGGTGAATAAGTTTTCTATATTTTAAAAATCACCTTTCTATTTTCCTCTTAGACGTAGTTGTTTTTGTTGGTTTTCATGGGGACAATCCAGTTGTCCAAAATAACAATACATATTGGGGATTTTTGGTTGATCTTTTCTTTCCTCTCTGGAATGGTACCTTCAACACTTAGCATAGCTGCCACGTAGGCTAGATTATGCAATTTTCTATTCCTTGAAATACTGTCTCCTAATTATTAGACATTTCTCTTAGATTTCTGTGTAGGAGAGTATTAGAATAATTTGTATATTCATAATAGCTAACATTTATATAGCACTGTGGTAGGTAAAATAATAGTTTCCCAAAGAAGTCCACATCCCTGAAATTTGTAAATACGTTACCTTATACTGCAAAAAGGACTTTGCATATGTAAGTAAATTAAGGATTTTGAGATGGGAAGATTATCCTGGATAACCCAGGTAGACCCAAATGCAATCAGAAGAATCCCTATAAGAGAGAGGCAGGATAGTCAGAGTCAAGAGAAGGAGATGTGATGATGGAAGCAGAGATTGGAGTGATGTGGCCAGGAGCCAAGGAACGTGGGTAGCTTCTAGAAGCTGGAAAAGGCAAAGGAAGGATTATTCCTTAAGTCTCCAGAAGGAGTTCAGCTCTGTCAACACCTTGATTTTAGCTTTGTGGGATCTATTTTGAACTTCTGACCTCCACAGCTGTAAGATTATAAATTTGTGTTAAGCCCCTAATTTTGTGGTAATTTGTTACAGAAGCTATAAGAAACTAATACAATCACTTTCATATATGCTAATTTATTCAAATCTCATAGCAACCGTGTGTAGTAATATTATCCCTATTCTAGAGGTAAGCACATTGGGCCCCATTGAGGATGAAATTGACTAGACAACTGGTGGAGACTGAACCTGAAGCCAAAGCTCCTGGTTAGAAGTCCCATGTTCTTTCATGATGCCACACTGATTAGCATAAGTTATTTTGGTTTATTCAATTAACTGGTAATAGAACATATATGTCAACCATCAGTTTCAGGCTTAATAAACTATGGAATTGCATGTTAGCAGGTAGATTTAAAATATGCATCATTAAAACAAAAATCCAGTTCTTCTAACATATTCCTAGAAGTAGAGTGGTGATGTCATTCACTCACTCATCTATTCACTCATTCTCAATGATTTAGGATTGTTCTAGACCCTCAAGTGTAGAATCTTCCAGAGAAGAATCAACATAGCACATCCCTCAGAAAGTTTATAGTAATGGTGATGACAAAATGAATATGCAGAAAATATTCAATTAACAGCATAAGACATATTAGGATACATGGTAGAGATAACGATGCCGTAGGAGTTTAGATGCTATTAGGGTCCTAACTAGGATCTGGAGGAATGAAAGAACCACAGTAAAAGTTTACTGGGCATTACCTTGTTCATCCTCTGCACGAGTATCTTACAGAGATTCAATTGTGCTGTGTCTTATTTTTGTTGACATTTTTACACCATATAAATATTTTACACATCTAAACTTCCAATTATCTTAATTTTCTCTTTACCTTTTATGAAGCTGCCTACCTCTCACTTTGGTCAATAAAACAATTCTTTGGGAGTTGTAAAGAAGGAAGGATCTGTTTGTAAATTACAGCAACACGTGGGCAATTTGTCTTTTACATTTGCTACAGACAGCAGATGTTTATGGGGGAAATTTAAGAATCACAAGCTTCCAAATTTACTGGGTCTGAGAATTCACAGGAAAAGGAGATAGCAAGAAGCATGGGATCCTGTGATAACAGGAGCTAATACATATTTTTAAGAATTCGATGTGACTAGAAGCATTTTTCCTTGAGCCCCTTTTAAGTTTATTTTAGCAAAGACTGTGGAAATTTGTATATTTATGACAACCCACATGAAAGGCAAGAGTCTTCTGGGTCAGCTCAGGGTATTGTAAAATGGCCACTGGCTTCTTGCTCTTTCATGCATACTACTCCAAGAGAGCACTCTGGCAGAATATTACTGCCATTTCCACTCTAAGTAGGAGGTAAGAAAATAGATAAGTGTACTCGGAACACAACATAAATATAAATAAATCATAATAACAGAGATGTGAAACATTGTGGAACCAGCATTGTCACTTCTAGAACTATAGAAAGTTCAACTCAGATGGGAAACATTTTAGAATCTGTCTTTAATTCGTATACCAAGGGGGATTTATCTATTTGCTGACATATCATCCAATCCTTGGAATTTTACAGCTCTTGTTCTTATGCACTATCCTATTAAATTATTAATTGTTGACCTATTTGAGGGACTCTAAGATTATCCTGTGAAGATTATAAAATCTCATTCTCTCTTATTTTACCTTCATTAGGGATTAAGATTACCTGTATTATTCGAGGTTATCAAACAAAACTATTGAATATTCTGTTCTCTGAAACACTCTCTGCCCCACAACACACATATGTGTTCACATACTTAAGAGCACAGGACTACACGGGTGCACATGTATGCATATGAAAACAGGCACTATTTCAGGGATGGGCAATAGGATAATTCAGTTCTCCCCAAGATATATCTTGTGCTCTATGCATATTCCCTGTACCAGAGCCATCTGTTAACAGTTCAGTTGAAGGCATTTTAGTAGTCTCTCCACTGGCGATTATGATAGATCGCTTAATGGGCATAGCGAAAGATCTCTTATTGTGTATGCAGACACACGGCATTAGACTTCCCAGGTTCCTAGCTCATTCAGTCTGCTTTGTTCACTTTCTGGGGCTGCCCTCACTTAGTACTGAATAGATTCTGACTTGCAATATTTGGAAATTTACTCCTTATCTGAGATGTCCCTTTTTAGTTACCAGCTCTCTGTATGCTCCACAGGGTTAATTAATGTAATAGGTATACTGGAGGCATATTGTCATTTATTACTCCCAATTATTCCAAGAGGTATTCACTGTTGATGAAATTGAGGATTAGAGAGGTTATCTTGGCCACAGTCTCAGGGAGGGCAAATAGGTTTGATCTTAGGTGTGTTGGACCTAAGATACATGCTTCTAACCACTATGCTTAACTGTCTCCAGGGTTCTGGAATCTATTGTGGATTATAGCTGCTATCTGTCCCCATAAAATTTCAATTAAGAAAGATGCTTCCTTATTTGTTAAGTTTCTTTAGAGTCTGTCTTCCAGAATAACTGTAGTAACGTCTCTCACAGAATACCGTTACTCTGGAAGTTTCCTAAACCACAACAGCCTGAGATGTAGTGGGATCGTGACAAATAACAGCAATAAAACAGATGTCTATGGCTTAGCACTCACCAGTAGAATCACTGGACTTCCAGGCTCCTTAGAAAACCTTCCCTGGGAGGGGTTTCCGTGACCTTCCACCTCCCAAGATGGCGTTTTCTTCCCTCTGTGTGGTGTCTGGCTCGTCCCCCTCCCCGGCTCTCCCCACCGACAGCAGCCCCTGCATGGGCATGCTCTCCCACATCCACATTGGCGATGCTGCTGCTAGGACCCTCGCTGCCTTTCTGCTCTGCTCACTGAAGGGGAGGGGATAACACCCTCGCACTTCTGCTCTTAGGCCACTGAGCCGTGTTGAGTTCTTGGTTTCTCAGGTTTCTCAGCACTTTAATTCCCATTTCCTGATGGTCCCCCAGTTCTCTTGTCAACAGGATCCTTCCTCTAAGGGCATTCTGAAAGATAACGCCATGCCATGCCCAACACTGTATGTAGAGCCCAAACCAAACTCACCTTGTCTTTCCCCTGACTAGGAGCCAGGCCTGGGGTGTCAAGGAGCGTCCTCTGTACCAGGAGTGTGCTGGGCTCAGCCCCAATATGCCTAGTCACTGCATCTTCCCTGAGGCCACTCAGTCCTTCAGACGTTCACAGACATGCCCGAGTTCTTGTTCACATGATTTAGGCTCTGAGACCTCTGCCTTCTACTTTTCATGCCTTTTCCTCCTGTGTGTTCACTTCAGCCAGCATCTGTCAGATCTTCTTAATACTCTGAAAGCCCCTCCCTTCATCCACCCAACTCCCAACCAATATGGTATCTGGACTTTTCTCTTTTTCGCAATTAGCGTTTCTACACTACAATCTTCTCCTTGAACACAATCGCAATCTCCTATCATCATGTCCAGTGAGGGCATCCACATCCCTGTAATGAAGGTGAGCCAGCCTTCTGCCTCTGGAAGCTGTTCCGCACTTCCTGTGAGAGCTCCAAATTGGGAATTCATACCCTTGTGGGTGAGTGATGCAATCCTTTGGTGGCAGAGGAAGAAACTATTGAGCTCCTATTTATATTGCAGTGATGCAGTCATGGCGGGTTGTCAGCACAGTGGCACATACTGTCATCTGTGTCTGTCACACTCCAGTAGAATGTAAGTTCCATGAGGATAGACAATTTTGTTTATTTTCATCTCTAATGCCCGAACACCATCTGGCACATTATTCAGGCTTAAGAATATTTATTGAATAAATAACTAAATGAACAAATAAGTTATATGGTATTAAGCCATCATACAATTTTGCTATTATAGTTTTGTAACATATGGAAAAAGGAGGTTTGGTTTGCCCAAAGACTAGGACTTTTTGGAAGTGTTCAATACCATTGTCTTGATGTATCTGCATCATATTTCAGAAGAAAGCTAGGTGGATTACAGATTATATTATCCAGCATTTCTAAATTAAATCTCACACAAAATGTTTAAGTGGCATACAAAACTGGCTGCAAAGAGATCACTGATTAAGAGAATGTTGATAGTGCCGACAAAAGGAAAACCATGGTGGGGTTGATGCTTTTGTGCCCCATAGAAGCTCTCATCCACCAAATGAGGAGATAAAAACATCGAATATTTAATCCAATGTGAGGCAAGCAGTCAAAATAATCAAGAAGACTATTTAATCTATGGATTTAAAGTCGTTATGGTTCAGAATGAATTTTGTTTAAAGACACATGTCTGTGCTCTCAGATATCAGCCATCACAATTAGCAGGACATTTAAAAACTCAGAATCCAAAACATTATTGATAACATTGTAAGTAGAAGCTGCAAACTATTTTGGTACCATTAATAAATAGAAGGCAAAATGAGTAATAAAATAATACCAATAAATAAAAATTACTTTAAAAATACATTTTACTTTTCTCTCATCACTTTAGACTTCATTAACATTTTTGTGGATGCCTTATCATAAATATGATATAAGTATAAATATATGATTTTTCAATAATGACCTGTACATATATACGAGTATTTGTTGAATATTTTTGTGTTGATAGGATCATGTGACAAAAAGGATGCTGGAGTTACTGTCTTTGAGAGGAACAAGGAAGAGCAGCACATTCTGAGATAAATTTGTATTTGGAACATTTTTAAGTCATTGAATATGAGTAAGGAGGAATTAATTTTCTTATAGTCCCTCTCATGAATCTCTCTGTAGAAATTCTTCTAATTTCAGTGATATCTCTCTTCTAGTTTTCCCCTTTAAAATCAACATGTCAGCCAGCCAACTTCATCCTAACATCGTAATTCTGTGACACTAAGTCAGAGCATGTTGGGTCTTGTCTCCACATCCGCTGTTTTCCTACTTCAGCATCCCCACAGTGGCTTTCAAAGCCCTTCAGGGTCTGTCCTCACACCCTACCTCCTCCACTCTGCTTCTCCCCATCTGTATGGACCAGCCTGACCCCCACTCCCCCCACTTGCTTTGCTGATACCTCAGGCTGCTCCCCTCAGACTTAGACCCTGTTCCCAGATTCTCACAGGGTGACACCCTGACCTACTTGGATGTTTTCTCAACTATTTGCCTTCTTAGTGAGGACTTTGTCAGCCACCAAAACCACATCTATCCTTCTCCCTTGCTTTATTCTTCTAGTAGGCACTTATTACCATCCAAGATTCTATCTATTTCATTTTTTTTTCATGTCTGTCACCCTCCAGTAGAATGTAAGTTCCATGAGGATAGACAATTTTGTTTATTTTCATCTCTAATGCCTGAGCACCATCTGGCACATTATTCAGGCTTAAGAATATTTATTGAATTGTCTTGATGCATCTGCATCATATTTCAGAAGAAAGCAAAAGATTTCAGGAGAAATATTTTGGGCTTTTGACATATAAAATATGTAAGTTTGAAAACCTATGCATTGTTAAATTTCTAGGGAATGTATTTGGAGGAATTATCTTTGGATAAATTTATTTCTTAGATTATTAAAAGAGCTCTATAGAAATTGCATAGAGAGGGTAAGTTCAAGGGTGCAGAATTAAATATAATATATATTCAAGGACATGGCTGTATTGACTCTCTATTGCATAGAAAAGTAGCTAGAAGGAAACTCAGCCATGGAGTCATCGAGGTAATAGATCTTTGGAAAAATTAAATTCCAGATGCCATGGAATAATCCAGGGAGCAATCTGATTGGATGAATCCACAGAGGAAAGCAGACATGTTATTGATAACAGTGGAGAAGACAAACAGCATCAGAGTAACATCAACTGTAGAAAGAGGTGACCATCGGGAATAATTTCTTTCTTACAGAATAGTCTGTCCATCTTTTGGAAGGGAAGCTAACTAACAGGATGATCTAAGAGCAGGGTTTAATTAGTAGAAAATAAAGAACTTTGGCAGAAATATAATCAGAGTTACCACCAAACATCACAGAAAATTCCCCCATTAAAAGGAATTGATGGCACAGGTATTTTCTTCTCTGATGGATCAATCTAATCCTGGCCCAAAGGTAATGGAGGAAATAAGAACTCATGAAGATGATGGTGCCCCTAAGTTATTTCCTCTGCTCCATTAGTAACACTCTATTATCAGCAAGGAAGGCCTTCAGGAATGAGGTCATGCACCAATTATCATCAGTTGCACACACAACTCGCAGGACATTCCTGAAGTTCCATGTTTCCAGGACACAACTGAGATACTGCAAAAAATAAACCAAATAGTCACTTTCCCTCTGCCATAAGAAGACCTCTGCACAGCACCTTATTCTTCAGCAGCTCTTATAGAACAATCAAATTATCTATGGATTACTGAATAATCAGCATTACTTTTAATTTTTTTTTTATTTTTCTCAAGAAGAGACATTAGTCATAGGATATACAATCTCTTTATTTTGACAGCCTGGTTGGGTTGGCAGAGATTCAACTTTTTATAATATCATGTGTGTATTAAATTTTAAACATGTAATGGTGCCTTCATGATTCTGATGCAAGATACCTCTAAATTTAGTGTTAATGTAGAAATATGACTTTTTTCCACCAGTTGTTATTATATAAATGTATTATGTGGAAAGAGCTTTCTTTCTAATTTTAAGATCCTTGAAGGTAAAGGCTCTGCTTAATTTATCTTTTTTCTCATACAACATTGTGTTTGCACATGATTAGATGCTCAGTGTTTCTTAGTTAAATGATTGAATCAATCAATGAATGAAAGATTGAATTAAAAATGAATATTAAAGACATGGTCTCTGTCCCTAAGATCTTTAGAAAGGAAGTAGGGAGACAATACAAACCCAGTAGAAAACATGAACCTGAAATAGTAAATGTCAAACAAGTGGTAGAGATGTTAAGTTTTAATGGAATCCAGCAGTGGAAAGGGCTGGTGGTGGAAGTCGAATTTGAAGTGTATTTTGAAAAATAAGTAGGAGTTCAATAACTAGAGAAGATGCTAGGATATTTCTAGCAGGCACTCCTAGTGATAGAAGTAAAAGCCTAGAAATGAAGGAGCATTAGATGTGTTCTCAGGATCATGAAGAGTTTAGGTTAGCAGAGTAAGGAAAATAAAGGGTAGGGCTGAGAAACAGAGTGGAAGGGTAGACTGGAATTAGACTGGGAAGTCTACAAGGCCAAATGGGTTTGAACTTTATCCTGTAGTCAATGTTGAACTGTGTACAATCAATAGATTTCATTCAGTCACCAGATACTTGGATGCCAGGCAAGATGCTGGAGATGCAAGTTAAGGACGTACAAAGACATGGTGCATGACATGGAAGTGACAGGCACTCCAATGAATGTGTGCATGAGCGTGTGGTAGTTGATTATATCTACACTAACTTAGCACTGAAAGCTTCTGGGCCTGGGCCTTGCCTTTCATGTTGGACATTTTCCCCGATGCCCAGATAGAGAAAGGAAACAACGGTGGCATGAAGAAGGTCCCCAGATGGGGCCGTTTCCAGGCAATTCATCTCACTTCCACCTGTCCAGCATTTCCTCCATCAGAACTGAAATCCTACCCAACAAAGTGACCACCAGTGAACCCTAGCAATGCTAATTAGTAGTGTTTTTGAAGGGTTCAAAATCTATCATGAGTCATGTAGGAAATTTCTAAATAATTTTCAAGTTCTTTAAAAATCATGGAGAAAAGTCACCGTTCCCTTTAACACATGAGACATTTACATTGTTCTCCTTCAATCAAAAGATGGGATAGAAAATAACTAAGATTTCTTTGTATTTTAGTGACTGTTAAAATAAAAATGAAGTCCACATGCAGAATTTCTTCATAATTTTTACTCTATTTATGCAGCAGTGAGAGCCAAAAAGTAACTAGTTTAATTTTGGGCAACGTGGAGAATTGTCACAGTGTTTTAAATACGTATTTAAATATTTAAATGTGTGTTTACATATTTAAGAGACATGCTTCTTCATAAGTGTATGACTACAGCCTTTCAACTTTCAAGTAAGAAGAGATTATTTAAGTTCTGCTGTGTTTGCAGAGAAGGCACTATGGCTCTCATAGGAAATTTAACTTGCTTTAAAAGTGAACTTCAAGCACCGTCTGGGGGCTGGGCACACTTGTAGCTCTGACTTGAGCAGTGCAAAGACAATATATGTAATTTAGATGCTTGTACCCCTGTAACATGCTGAAATTAAAAAAAAAAAACAAAAAGTGAACTTCAAGAAAGCGAATCTATGCAACATGTCAATGTGAGGGTGGGGTGGGGAGCTTTGCTTCTGCTAAGAGAGCTGGATAATCTTTCCCTGGTGAGCTCTGCAGCCTCGCAGGCTCGGTGGAGCCGGAGGGTGTCACGCACTTGGAAAGCAGCCACCCCAGGAAAATCTAAGCATGACCCGACTTGGTGTGAACGACTTTGGCAGCTTAGAGGAGTGAAAACTGAGGAGCGTGTCCTCACGTGAGGCCTACGGAGGCGAAGTGGCTTTCATATTTCCAGTGAGCTTAGGTGTCTGTGAGTATGTTTAAAGTGAGATGCCTTGCCCTGCTCCAGCTGATGCAGGGTGACCGTTCTAAAATGCCTGCCCTTCCTGTCCTAATCAGAGACCCACATCACGGGCCACCTAAGCAACCCCTGTTTGTGATGGACTCTTGTCTGAGAATCAGGTTTACGTCAGCATTTTCTACATACAGAAAGTTTTACCTGACTTTTTTTCTTAGCTTTCTGGCATTTCCCCAGCCTGGGCCTCAGATACCTGCCTTCTCCATAACCTCCAACCTCCTTGGATCCCTTTTTTTTCCTTGCTGTGACCTCTGGTAAATCCACACATGGTGGGTCTTTACTGTGCCCACCTGGCTCCTGACAGCTGCCTGGTGCTTGCCTGGAGCCTGGACATAGATTTCCTGGCTGAGCTCTGTCCGCAGACACCACACGGCTGTAAGACCTTATTCAGGAGGGTTGTGGAGTCATTTCCTTGGGAAGTTTTCATAAGAAAGGCTGAACAAACTTGCCTAGATAGCATGAGTCTAGCCTTGGACTCAGCTGTAGCCTTATAATTTTATGATCCTTACCAACATTGTTGCTAAAACTACATAGTGCTACCCTAGAATCAAATAGTCTGTAATTTACAAAAATTTCTGAAAACCTTATCTCAGGTTCAATTTCAGGTCCCCCTGACATGAGATGTGTCATGTGTGGATGGATGTCAGTCTCACAAATGCTAAAAGAAATGTAGAATTATGATGATATACACCAAAGCAAAAACCACAAAAAATATAGGACTTCTGTTTCTCCTCTCACCGTCAAGAAATCCCAGTTGACATCCTTCATCACTTATTTTACCTTTAGAGAGACTTCTGAGCACTTAAAGGCACTTTTATTTAAATTGCTTTGGCTTGCTTTTTGTTCAAGGGATAGAAAACAAACTCATGCCTTTCTGAATTAAGCTTTCCCGCATACATCTGTGTGAAGGAGATAGATACGGAACCTTCCATAGGCAACTCTGTGGCCAGAAAGGTGCGAGAGAGAAGCATGTCTCGAGAACACAGAACAAGATGAATTGACGTCAGATGTCAGAGAGTCTGGGACGATGAGGTCCTTGCTGGGCTGGTCCACAGCAGAAGTCCTAAGAGGTGAGGTGAGGTGAGGCAGGTAGTGGGACTAGGATGCAGGAAACCCTTCTCTGTGTCCTGGGGTGCTGACTTAGCACACAGAGGTGCTGAGCCCAGGCGCAGCTTTTCATGCTGGACAGTTTGCATCTTGTGCAGATAGAGAAAGAAAACAACGGCAGCACGAAGAGGGGCCCTGGTGGAGAGTCTCGGGGGCCGTCTGCAGGCAGCAATTCATCTCACTCCAACTGTCCAGTGTTTCCCCATCAGAGCTGAAATCCTACCCGACAGACTGGCCACCACACAGCCCGAGCCGGGCATTTCCTCCAGCCACGCTAATTCCTGGTGTCTTTACAGGAATCCTGACCCAGAAAGCTACCTCAATAGGTAAGAGGTTACAAAAACACAAACAAACAGGGGAAACAAACTGGGAGATAAAAAATTCTTGAGCCCTGGGGAACGCAGAAAGGGTATTTGCAGCACAATTCACACTTGGGCCAGCCAGCTCTGTTCATGCTGATAAGTCATTTTGAGAAAAACAAATGAATTCATATCTGATAAACCAGCACATGGATAATACCGAATTCCTTTTGCCTTTCTAAGGCTCTGTCAGGGAGGGGGGGCTGGATTAGTTCTCGCTGTGCAAGGGCTGAGGGAGGTAAGATTTACTGTAGATGCTGCACGATGGAATATTTTTTGGTTTAATCACTTTTGCAAGGATTGTACTAATAAGTGTCCCTTCCTCTCAAATAATTAAGACAGGCCTCCATGGTCCCTTACCTGGTACTGGAATGGCAGTTGGTAAAATCTGTTTCAAAAGTATCCATTGTTCCTATCACAGGTAAGAACAGCCCAGGAAAGTTTTAATGAATTTTTATATTTTTGAGGGGGGAGATCTGGCGCTATTCCTCCTAAATGGTATTTCCAATTGTATACACATATCTGGGGCTAGATTCTGAATGGTAGCTCTCTAGGTTTTAGAATAACCTCTTCTGAATTCTGCATCTAGACTTAGCACTCACTTAAATCTATCAGTATTTTGCTATGTTGGTTGAAAGGCAGTACACAAAAAGTAAAAAAATACCTGAGTAATCTAGTGGTGATAAGCAGGGCATATGCAGAGTAGAGTGATTTTTTTTATTCTTTCTGGACAATTTGAAAATTAGTTTCTACAAGAGAGGATGGGTAACCTGAATCTTGAAAAGTGGATAAGAAATAGGAAGCAAAAGTACTTTTCCAAATACATCTAGAACACTGTAGTCCTGCTTAACGAGTCATTCATTCACTCAATCATTCATTCACCAGGAAAATCTACATGAGCACTGAGGATATGTTATTATTGTAAATAAGATGGACAGGTATTATCCAGTCTGATCAATCTACGGAGGACTAGGAAAGTAGGGCAGGTGTTCTACCAGCTCATGGCAGAAGGGCAGGGAAAACCCAGCTCTCACCTTCACTCCACCACTCTTTCGGCCCTTCCTCACTAGACGGCAGCTGCGTGAGGGTTTTCATGTCATTGTTCTCACGGCTTATTTCTTGAAGTCTCTTAGCAGAATAGAATTGTCTGGTGTAATTTTGGTCAAAATATTCAGAATCAAGGGTGTATTAATCCTCCTACTTTGCTCCCTTGAGTCCAAGTTAATGGGTCTTTCTTAAAATATGGATTAGATTTTGTTTCCACCACCAAATCCAGGCCTGGGCATTATGATGCCCCTGAATTCTCACTGCTCTCAGCTGCTGGTTCAAAGACAGTTGTCAGGGTCCCCAAGAGTGTCCTGCTGGTCCCCCTCTCCCACCTGCAGGCACCCACACAGGACTGTCCTGGCAGGTGCCTGTCTGGGCCTCAGTTTCTCTTACTTTCAGATAAGAAGTTCAAACTAAGTGAACTCCAAGGTCCTTTTCAACCCTTTTCCATGCAAAATTTCCCTTTTTGTTCATTTGTTAGGAGATGAGTCTTTGAAATCAATAATGCTTTTGCATCATTAGAGGGCAGACTTCCCTTGGAGTAGGAAATGAAGGAGAGTTTTGAGAAACTAAAATACTTGATGTGAAGCATTGGATTCCTCTCTTGGTAGGCAAGCATGAGAGAGGGGGGGAATGGACGAGGGAGTGAAGATGATGAAGGGATTACCCACTAACCCTAGAGCAAATGTCCTCTATTAATCGACTTCTTAGTCTGTAGCAGAGTGTGTTGAGTTACCAGTCCCTCAACTCTAAGTCACATTAGAAAGTCATGAAATCAGCTCATTGAATCGTAAATAGCATTAAAAAAAAGACATAAAATAAGCAGAATAGAAAATAGGATACATTCTGTACAGTAAAAAGGAATGCTGTTTCATGAAATTTTATTTCATTAACAGTATATGTGGTGGGTGTGTGTATTGAATCACAAATATAACATTTATTTTTCAACCATATGTAAAGGCCAAAAATATTGGACTAAAAATCAAATGTTACTTTTAGGGTTAAATGTTTAAAATATTTATGCACTAATATGGAAATGAGAGTTTTACATTTGGTTGACTCACAAACAAGACTCATACATAGATAAACCAGAGCAATAAGTATCGAAGACCTAATAATTTTAAGGAAATAGAATGTATTCTATTTCATCACAGATATCAACATCTTCCACTGGGAACTCCTAGCATTTTCCCTCTCTTAAAAGCCCTTTTTCTTGTTTTATTTTGATCTTAGTAAACTGAATATTGGCTTTGAAGTCTGGCAAACCTGCATTCAGATTCCAATTTCACCAGTCCCTGGATATTTGACTTCGGGAAATTACTTAGTCTCTCTCTGCCTTTTCAGTGGCTTTATCTTTAAAATTAGGATAATTGTACTTTACACACAGAGGGGTTTTTTGAGGGGGCGAAATGCTTCATAACATTGGTCTGGGCAAGGATTTTTTAGGATAAGAACTCAAAAGCTCGGGAAACAAAAGCAACTAGACAAATAGGATTCCATCAAACTAAAAAGCTTCTGCACAGCAAAGGAAACAGTCAACAGGGCAAAGAGACAACCTACAAAAAGTGAGAAAAGATTTGCAAACTATGCATGTGACAAGGGGTTAATATCCAAACTATATAAGGAACTCAAACAACTCAATAGCAAAAATAAACAAATAAATAAAATAATTCAATTAAAACATGGGCAAAAGATTTGAATGTTTTCAAATGAATAGATACTAATGGCCAACAGGTATACAAAAGAAAATGTTCAACATGACTAATAATCAAGGAAATGCAACTCAAAACCACAATGAGATATCATTTTATCCTGGTTAGAATGGCTATTATCAAAAAGGTAGAATGATGAGTGCTGAAGAGGATGTGGAGAAAGGGGACTTTTCACTGTTGCTAGAAATGTAGATTAGTACAGCCACCTTGGATAACAGTGTGGAGGTTCCTCAAAAAATTTAAAATAGATCTACCATATATGATGAAGCAATCCCACTGCTGAGTATATACCCTCCCACAAGTGAAATCAGTATATTGAAGAGACATCTGCTCTCCCATGTTCATTGCAGCATTATTGCAAATAGCTAAAATATACAATCAACCTAAGTGTCCATCAGCAGATGAATGGATAAAAATATGTGGTACATATACACAATGGAATATTATTCAGCCATATAAATAATTAAATCCAGTCATTTGTAACAACATGGATGAACCTAGAAGACATTATGTTAAGTAAAATAAGCCAAGCGCAGAAGGACAAATACTACACGATCCTACTCATATGTGGAATCTAAAAAAGTCGATCTCATAGTGGAGAGTACAATAGTGGTTACCGGAGGCTGGGGAGAGGTGGGGAGAGGGGAGAATAGATAGAGATGGTCAATGGGTACAAAGTTCCAGTTAGATAGGAGGAATAAGTTCTGGTGTTCTATTGCACAATAGGATGACTATAGTTAACAATAACATAATGTATATTTCAAAATAGCTCAAAGAGAAGATTTTAAATTGTTCTCACCATAAAGAAATGACAAATGGTTGAGGTGATGGATATGCTAATTACCTTGATTTTATCATTATACAATGTGTACATGTATCGGAACATCACATGGTATCCCATAAATGTGTCTAATTATTATGTTTCAATTAAAAACAAAATTTTAAAAAATAAGTTTTATTTTACTTATGATTGACACATAATAATTGTATATGCACACACAGAGTTGTCTTGATAACTAAATCAGCTAATATATGTAAAGTGTTTAGCCCAGTCTCTGGTACATGGTATGCTCTCAATAAACAACAGTTGAAAGAAAATTAAAAAGTTTTCCCCTCTTCCTACTTTGGGAAGCCCAAGTGCCAAACAATCCATGTGACAGCTGTAACCCAATGCAGAGATTACCTCTGAGCAAGTCACATCTTTGTCCTCACCAACGTCTAAAAAATGACATATTAAGTGAGAGTAATAAATTAGCACAGATAGCAAGCAATAAAAGTTGATCTCACCTCATAGTCACTCCTTCAAATTGCCTCTTCAATCTGGTTAAGAAACGGTATCATTTCTGGGCTGTTTTCCAGTTGCAAAACTAAAGAACACGATGTCTCTGTTCGGGGTGAGTAAGTGAGCTGCTGATTTGGGGCAATTCATGGCCCTGAATGGAATCCTGCTTCTCACCTCTGCTTCAGATCATGATCTGAAGATGAGCATAAAATGTCATGTTCACATCCAGTGGCTTTTAGCGTGTCTCATGACAGAGGGACACCATATAGGTTTGGGGCAGTTGTTTTTAAAATGAGCATCCAAAGTCTTTTCTTATCTGTGAATATTGCCAATTGGAGGTGATGAAATTCATGTGATATTTATGAAATCTGAAACATTTATTTATTTGAAGGTCATTTTGAGCCCTTTCATATGGTCAACAAATCTCAAGGGACCTAGACTTGGAACTTTGCAGAGATTGAGCCCACAGTGCACAAATTTTCATGTGCTGGTCAATAGATTGATGGTTTGTCGAAAGCACATGCCAGATCATGTAATCTTGGGTTGTAAGACATTACAGAGATCACCTAGAACAAATCTTTCACTTTATAGGTGAGAAAACAAAACCTAGAGACATTAGATTATCTGCCCAGTTGTGTCACATGGAGAATGTGTGGCTCAGGACTTGAACTCAGACATCCTGTCTCCAAGCCCAGTACCCTTCCCACTGTATTCTAGATTCCCAACAATGGGTATGAAGTAAAGGCAGTCTTTACAGTTCAAGGTCATGGCAGGACTATTTGGAGTCACCGTCACAAAGCAAGCCAGCCAATTCTCACTCAGCCTGGACCTAGGACAGACTATCCAGGAGAGGCAGGAAACTGGGCTTTCTGCCACTCAACATCCCATTTTTCTCTTGAAAATGCAAAAAAGGGACTGATTTCCATTTTGAAGGGCACTTGGACGATATATTTCAAAAGCTCAATAAATATTCTTGACCTTCAACCCAGTGATTCCACTCTTAAAAGTTAATCATAAAAAAAACAGGGTCTGGATGAGGGGAAAGATTTAGCTATAAGGATAGCATAAAATTGTTTTTACAATGACAAGTTCCTGTATACAAGAGAAGTGTTTAAATAAGCTCTGATATATTTATATCATAGTTTAGTTTCTTTTACTTTCATACAAATGATGTTGTAAGAAAATAACACCCAATAGCCTGGGGAAATATTCTTGATATATTTATTGCTCAGGAAAGCACCTTATAAAACAGCATGTACAGAATGATTCCAATTTTGTAACAAAAATCTATATTTATACCTATATTTATTTAAAAGAAAGAACAATGAAATATTTCATTGTATCAAGAGTGAGCATAAAATGACTGGTCATTAATATTTTTGCCTTTGGGTTTTGCTGTTTTTCCAAAATTTTCAACACAGATGTGCATCATTTTTAAAATGAGACTAAAAACGTTATTTAAAGTTTGAGTCTTATTTCTTCCCTTAATATGCCTCTGGAGTAGTCCCAACAAGCTGAGGATGTGGGGTAGCCCTTCAGGCCTTTAGTGTGGATAAAGGTAAGGACTGGGGAGGGATATGGTCTGAAGATTTATCCCAGGTAGTATTTCCAATCCTTTGAGTCCTATTATAGCATCATCAAGTAAAAGCTCTTTTTATTTTCTAACAATTTTTTCTCTAATACTTTAAGATTACAGGTCTCAAGAGTTTTTAGACCAAAGCCAAGTTAGGCAGGAAGAAAACCCATGACCTACCCAGTCAGTCTATTTGCACTTTCTTTTAGGAAAATTAACACCTTGGTGATATGAAATAGGAGAGAAACAAAATAAAATACCTTGTAGTAAACATATTGGCAATATATAAAAATCACTTATTTAATTTATGTGAAGAGTATATGAGCCTATACACATGATTTCAAGTTATGATTCCATGTCATATAAACCTAAAACTAACCTAGTAATGTTTTTTACATTTATCTTGCTAGTATGCTGCAAATTACTTAAACAGAACAAATTTATATAGACGGCACATGTCACCTGGAGATGTTACCAATCAAGTGCATGTTGGGGGCTTATATCTGCTCTAGCACAAAAGTCTCGGTGACTCATATTTGAAACACAACACACACCACAACACACACCTATTTGTGACTGAGAAATTATAGGACAGAAACAAACTTCATGCAAAAATGTATCACTACACACCATGGGGCCAATTCCATAAACTACACCAAATCAAATTAGTAACAAAGGAAGGTGGACCAAGAATAATTTATCATTTAAAAGCAAGAACGGCAGCCATCAAAAACTCTGCCCAACCAAGATAAAAGTGCTGAGGCGCCAATCTGAAAGTCACCTTCTCAAAAATTACAGAATTCCAAATGTCATTGTCTCTGCCGGTGCCACAGGAGCTGAGCAGTACTGCCAGGAATCTCAAATTTTTGTTGATTATGGGATTAGAGTTCTCAGTAAAATTTGATACAAGACTTTTCTTGGTTTATGAATGGGAAGTTTGTGTCATTTGTAATGCTTTACTTAGCAAGCTAGTAGTAAGTGGCCCTGTGTAAAATCCATGACCTTGCACCATCACCTACGTGTAAGAATTTAGAAAAGGCTTCTCATTTTAGAATCAGCACTCTGCCTGAGGACCCCCAATGTGCTGGGCTAAACCTTTAGATCACTGTGAGCTGAGAGGATTTTGATCGATGGGCACTGAGGATGTGAGTGAGAGACTTATGCACTGGTTCACCTGGTGCCTCTGGACATTGGCCAGGAAACCAGAGGTCAGGCTAAGAAGGCTGCTTTGGAAGAAGTATGAAAAACTCCAGGTTGCTTTTATCCATTCTCTGTTTGCTCTTTCCTCCTTTTCCATCTTTTCCTCACTGCTCAAAGTCTAAGTAGTGACAGAAATAGAAGAGTGGCTGGAAAGGCCATTCCTGCCCAGTGCTTTCGGTTTTTTGCTAGAGATTTTTCATTTTCTCAATTCTTTCACAAGCCACCTCTCATCTCCAAGGAATAACTTTCCTTTTCCGTCCCTACCCATCTATATTTCACAGAAATACAGGGGAAGCTTTAGGATTTTGAAAACAAAGAGAAGATGTTGGAATCTCTTTTAATTGCATCCATCTTCAGGGAATTAATGATTATGAGAAAATTCTTAACTGGACCAAAGGAGAAATCCTAAGAATCCTAAACGAACCACTAGACAGGCACTGTGATGCCTGAATCTTTGGAGTGCTTAAGGATTAGTTGGGATTTATGTAATGGGGTGGAGGATATGAATTCCAACATCTGAAATGGCTTTTCATAAAACCCTCCCTTTAAAAGTGGTTTGGTTGTCAGTTGTCATCTGGCCTTGGCAATTCACATGTCCCCCTCCAGAGGCAGGGGATAATGACAACAGCAGCAGCGATCTGGGGGCCTCATGATTTTATGGGCACCAAGAGGACAACAGGCCGAGCACCAGCTGTGTGGTTGCAGGGCCAGGTCTGAGGCTAATTAGAGCTACCAGACTTGAGGGCGCCCCTAGTTGGTCCTGCCCTCCTCAGGGGCCCCACCGCTGCTGAGTCTGCCCAGGCAGAATGAGTCAGGCCTTGGCACCCTTGGACATTCGGGAGGTTAGTCTTCTGGCCCCCTCCCTCCTCCTGTCTTCTCTGCTCTGTGCAGCGTCTCCAAGCATCTCCAGGTTTTTTTGTATCTCTTCCTATGCTAACTTGCTCTCAGAAGAGGTGCGGATCTTCTCCCGACATTTGTCTGTACACTTAGGTCAACCATTACCTTTCTGAATGGACTTGTCATTCTCATGTTTTCCTCAACAGTGCAGAGAGGGTCATGTCCCCTGGAAAGTTGGAGTGAATACTTTGGGGGTTAGGGAGATTTCCCAGATTCCTTGAAATCATAGCATTGCTCCTTCCTTGGATGAGGTCCACTCCAGGGGAATTGTTGAAAGACATGAATTCAAACTGAAAACCATCACTGACTGCCTCCAGCTGTCTGTCAAAGGACTTCCAACAAAGAACTCTGATTTCTTTCCAGGGAAGAAGCAAGGCCAATCCATAAATGCTTCTTTCATGTTTTTATTTACATTCTCCTGGCCATAGGGAAGTACCTGGGCAAGTTGCCTAAATTTGCTGTGCCTCAGTTTTCCTCATCTATAAAATGGATATAATGGACAATGGTACCATCTTATAGAAGGGTTAAGTGTAACAGTATGCGTATAAAGGTCTTTGTAAAGCACTCTTACAACATGATTTCTGACACACAGAAATCACTGTTGGGCCTGTTACTGCTCAGCTCTGAAGCTTAAGGGGGAAAGAATTGGGGCCTAACTTTGAAATAGTGCTAATGGATAAGGATTTTTGTTGTTTTTATGAATAAAAATTAAGTATAAAGCCATATTATATCACTTGGGGCATTTTGAGACCCACATGGTAAGGACTTATTGCTAGGAATCCCTTTGGCCTTGAAATGGTTCTCCTAGTCCAGGAGAGCATGTGTGGACACAATCGCATTTAATTTTCTGGCTTGGTTCACTGTGTACAGCTATATATTTATTTTGATTTGTACCATGTCAACCACTGTTCCAAACCAAGAACCAATTTCTCTCCCAGCATATAATACTGGAAGGAAGAAAAGGAAGGAAGGAAGGAAGGAAGGAAGGAAGGAAGGAAGGAAGGAAGGAAGGAGAAGGGAAGGGAAGGGAAGGGAAGGGAAGGGAAGGGAAGGGAAGGGAAGGGAAGGGAAAAAACTTGAAGACACGTCAATCTGCTACTATTACATTAGTCCACACAATCCTAATAAACCTAATAATGTTTTAGCCACAGCTCCTTTGGCTAAAGGATGTGTTTCGTAGTCTGTTTAGTGTTGCTATAAGGGAACATCTGAGGCTGGGTAAATTATAAACAAAAAGGGCTTATTTGGCTCACGATTTTGATGGCTGGAAAGTGCAAGATTGAGCACTTGCATCCGGTGAGGGCCTCAGGCTGCCCCCACTTGTGGTGGACGGCAAAGGAGAGTGGCGTGTGCAGAGATCACATGGTGAGAGAGGGAACGAGAGAGAGAGAGAGAGAGAGAGAGAGAGAGAGAGAAGGTGCCAGGCTCTTTTTAACAACCAGCTCTTGCAGGAATTAATAAATTGAGAACTCACTCACCTCCAAGGGTGAGTGATCCACCCCCATAACCCAAACACCTCTAGTTAGAAGATCAAATTTCAACACATGGTTTGGAGGAGACAAACATCCAAACCATAGCAGTTTCCTGGTACATATCACACCTTAACAATGCAATCGTGTGCTTATGTGTCTGTATGTACTACTAGATTCAGCTTCCTAAAGTCTCCAGGACCCTGTTTGTATCCCCAGAGGCCAACACAGGAGGTTTAGCGGTTATAGGTGACCCTCTCAGCTAAGTACTTGGCCTTTAGTTACTGAGAATAGTCAAGAGTGGCTGTGGTGAAGGTTTGTTCTGGAGATACACATGCTAATAAGAGAGGCAGGATCATGTGGCATCCAAGAAGAGAAGCCAGGTATGTCTGTACCTTCTGGAGCCCAGGAAGGTGTTGATGGCAGCTTGCATGGGTCTTCACTCTGATTTGTCATTGGTGCGCCTTGTTTCTCTAATGTCCATCTCTTTTTGAAATAAGACCATAATGCTGCCAACACCTTTCCACACCCTCTCCCTCACAGATGGGCTGCCTAGGGGCAACAATGTGGGTAGGAAAGGACTGATGTACCTGCTCTACCCAGCATTTTTCCATTGCCCACCTGGTGCCAAGGTGTATGGGAACAAGCAAACAGTGCAACTCACCATTGGGGGCCCAGCAGGGCCTTTTCCCACTTGCTTATGTCATGGGATTAAATGGCACAAGCATCAGAATTTAGGACAAGATTATTTTTATGGTCACTCCTGTGACAAACTATCAACAGCTATGACAATGCATGGAAACAATGCCTGGGACGTGGAAAGTCATATCTCAAAGAAGCCAGACAATATTCCAAATTCTGAGGGCCTGTCCCCACTCTATTTGTAGCTATAGCCATCTCTCTTATCCCCAATCATTCTCTAAGCAACTGCACTTTTTATTAGTGAGGAAAGGACAGAAATGTATACATCAAGAGAAAGGAAATCTCCTAAGCCACTAATCAGAGCTGGTTTGAGTCACCTGGAAAGAATACCGTATTTTTTTGTTTTATTTTATCTCAAGCTTTTTGGTTCAGAGTTACCTCTGCTCTACAAGATGGGGAGAGAAGAAAGCAACAAGCAGTCCACAAGGCGAAAAATCCAAAAGAAAGGAAAGTTGTAAGAAAAGGATGGTGAACAATTGATTATGAGGAGGATGAGGACCAAGAGCTGAAATGCTATTTTAATAAGTGAAAACGTGATAAATTTTCTATTAGAATTTTGGTCCTTTTTGTCTTTGAGCCTGCCTCTGAGGGATGGAGAAAGAGAGGGGCCATCAGCACAGGAAGTCATCCCTCAGTGGAGTGCTCCCCCCGGCACCTGGGCTACTACACATCCCTCTCCCCCAGCTCCCGTGGAAATCTGTTATGGCCACACCTGCCATACCATATTGAAGTTGACTCTTTCTCAACTGATGGAGACACATCAGTCTTCTCAAACATGGGACCAACTTATTCATCTTTATACCTCCAGAGCCCAGTCCCTTGCGTGTTGAAGAAATATGATTTGAAACTAGCTGTATAATTTCCTCTGATAAAACACAGTAACAAATAGTTTCTATTTGCCCAATTGCTTACAAACCCTTAAATTGGAAGCCATGCATAACTTGCTCTCTTCCTAATTTGGTGACTATGAAGAGTAAGTGACAATCCCTAATACAGAGAGAGCAAGAAAGATTGAAGTTCGTGCAAGTACCTGTAGTGGCAATAAGGTATGACAGTGAAGTGCATTGTTGTTGTGGCTCAGCATGCTTCTCCCTTGCTAGGATGAGGTCTGAAGCTGGCTGGCAGGTCAGTACTACTCACAAAGCCCCTGCAAGCTGTACTCAGCATTGACAGCCTTTTGTTGTAAATGGGAACCAAATCCTTAATAGCATCAGAACAAAATGGGAAGATGTGTTTGCTGATGCTTTAGCACTGCAGAGACAGCAAAACCAAAATGTATCCTGTTTGAGAGTCCTTCATCCTTTCCCGGCTCCATTCTTCCTCTTTCAGATTTCCTGACAAGTTGTTACAAAACACTTGTAGTTGGCACAAGTATTCCTGTAAGCGCATTGTTAGCCATAATAACAACAACAGCAAAACCTCTCAGGGTAGGTCGGTGTCCTTTATACCACACATCTAAAGTAGATCTTGCTTCAAATGGTTAAAAATGAATAGAGGAAACAAGATGGGCACAAACTGATAACATCTCTATCACTGTCTCCGCCTTCCATCTCGACCTGACCCCGTGTCTCCACACCATCTTCCTGCTGAGTACCCTCCTGGCGCGTCCCTGTGTGCTTCTTGCTAGCGTTTGTCGGCTCTGCTCTGCTCAGAATGGCATGCGAAACGGCTGCTTGTGGAACCGCTCTCCATTGTTTGGAAGACAATAAAAGGATGTCTGATAAGCATCTTGCAATAGATTTTTCTACAGCTGAAGCATATTGGCGGTATGATTTTCCAAATTTGCATTCTACCTGTGGCTCCACAGAGCTAACCAAGACTCCTTGCCAAGAGAGGACATTGTTCCTTCATTTCTGGAGGCCATGAGCACTTACCGGATTGCTGTGGATATTGTCTTAGAGCTGGCTAATTCTCACACTACTGACTGGCAGCTATAAATCTCTGGTTGTTCAAAAGACGTGAACTGTTTCAGTGTTTCAGGAAAACTCCTTTGATTGAGAAGTACACGAGCAGGTACAATATAGTTCATTTTCAAGAACAGGTAGATGTAAAGAAATGTGTAAAAAATCTGCATTCTTTTTTAAAAGGTAGATTGGAATGATGCTTTGCTTTATGGAAGAGTCACAAATGGAGGATAGAAATTTTTCTGATGTAATAGCTATTTTTCTGTCACTTGAAATCTTCAACAGAGGCTCAATGCTCATTTTCAAGAACATTCTAGAAAGGTATGTTTATGTGGGTTGGAAACTACACTAGATGGCTTTTTAATGCCAACTCTAAGATCCAATTTTCTTCTGACTCCTTTAAATAAAAGCATCCCTATATATTTAACATATAATTCAATTAAAGAAATTTTAACATACATGCCAATCTGGAGTATCTGCTGTCTGAAACAAAACTCTTGTTTATGACCCTCTGATCAACTATATTTATTATATGTGTGCAATGTACAAGGTATTTTACCAGCACTTTGGATACCAAGAAGCTAAAGGCACCTCACCCCAATCTGAAATAGCTATTGAAAAACAAGTTTAAGTAAATAGAATATAAATTTATAAATACCAAATGATTTCTTAAAACTCTTTGCAGGTGATTTGTGGGTTCAGATTAAGGATAGAATGTTCTATATAGTACTGGAAAGGTTTTATTAAGGAAGTAAAACTTAAACTGTCCTCTTTGAAGAAATTTTTTTGCCTATGTATTTCTAGTGCTTCTGTGTCATCATATATTCCTCATTAATCAGAAATCAGACTAGACTAATAATTCCTTTTGTTGCTATCTAGTCTCTCAGAAGATCACAACAGTGTGCAGAAACATAGAGGAGAACCCCAAAGCAGATTTTCAGAGCAGTTAGAATTTAGAAAGGTAAACATGATGAGGAGAGGTTGTTATTTATTGACAATCCAATCTATAAGAATCTTGGTGATTATTTAGCATACTGATTTCATTCATTCAGTTTAAGTTTTTTAAGCATAATTGTCACCAAAATAAGAAGAAACAGCAGGAGACAAATTAAAACCTCAGAAACTCTAGATCAGAATCATCAAAGGGACAATGGTTGCAACATTTTAAAATTGTTGAGAATAGCTAATATGGTTTCTTCTAATACAATGTGAATAATAAAGAAGAATTTCAGGGATTGAACTGAATTTCTGCATTTTGTAACATTTGGTAAACATGAAGTTCCAGTGTTTTCTGTTCACCATATGTGCCGTATTTTCTATTAGCTAAAATTCCAGCGACCCTTAAATAATTTGGATTCAGAGACATAACCTAATTATGATTCTGTTAAAATTAAATAGATGGACAAAATTCTATTTAGTCTTTCACTTTGAAAGCAAAACAGTTTTTCTGGGCCACTCATACATTTTTGGTAGATGATTTCCCTTTCTTGCAAATATTTATTTTTTTTTTTTTATTTTTTTTTTTTAGAGACGGGGTCTCGCTCTTGGTCAGGCTGGTTTCGAACTCCTGACCTTGAGCTATCCACCCGCCTCGGCCTCCCAGAGTGCTAGGATTACAGGCGTGAGCCACCGCGCCCGGCCCTCTTGCAAATATTTTTAATAATAGAAAATATTGTTTAGATATCAGATATTTTTACTTTTTCTCTTTTTTCCCCTCCCCACTAGAAATCAAATATTTTTTATAAACAGGTTTCATGATAGAGTAATAGTTTTCAATTGACCTGTTAATTATTTTAAACATTTTATTCATATTAGAATTGATAAGATGCACTTCCCACTTCATTTGTTTTGTAAGTAACTGGGTTTCAATAGCTTTTTTGCTCCTGATTTTTTTGGCAAGGCAGAAGGAAGCAAAATCAATGCATAATAAGTACCCAACTTTAACCACTTGAGGAAAATTAAACAGTTTACAATTATTTGTAGGACATGTATTCAGCCTGGTGCTAATGACTCCTTTGTATATAAAGAAGTAAGCATTGGTCCAGACTCTCAAAAGCTTCCCATCTTGCTAGGATGGGAAAAGAAGACTCCTACATGTGACCTAATTGACCTGAGTGAGTCAGAGTCATAATATTTAGGGTAAGAGATACATAACTGGGAATCAGAGCCATCAGGGAAATGCGCAGGAGAAAGTAGGATCTGAACTGATCTTTGAGATGAATTTCATTCTGGACAAACATGAAATCAACAAACATTGGAAAGAGGCCATTATATTCATGGGCTGGTAAAAAACAATCACTTAAACAAAGAAACAGAAAGCAGTATTAAAAGTAAACAAACAAAAAATTCCTTCCTGGCTGGAGCAGCGGTACCCTTGGGGAATAGTGGACATGGGTAGGTCAGGAGCTAAGGCATGTCAGGTGACAGTGGGCTCTGAAATCGAGGCCTGAGAGTACATATGGCAGGGTGGCCCCGGGACTCTGATGCAGTTTTCCCGAGGAACCCTGAAGAACAGCAGGCTGGACAAGGCCTTGTACCATTAGTGTAAAATAGTGTGCTTGGCTTTTCAATTATATCATAGAAGCAAGTTAGGAATGAGTTATCTCATTCTAAGTAGTATTGGGATTTTTGTTTTTAACCAATAACTTTTCTTGAACTTTTGGTGACTGCTCCTGGTTGTTTTCTGGCTGCATTCTAAAAGACATTAGGAGTGAAAGAGCCAATCAATTCTTTGGAATTTGACAGCTTGTTTTTTCGCTTTGTTTTTAAGGAAGGCTTGTGCTTGAGGCTATAATTTTTTGTTACATATATCATACATTTATTACAGTCAGATATGGCAGCTGTTCAGGGTAATGACTAAGAACAGAAACCTCACAGTCAGAGGCAGAGTAAATAGAATCCCAGCTCTGCTTAACAGCATATCACCTTGAGGACGTTATTCTATTTACCTGTGTCCCTGTTTCCTCCTATACAAAATAAGGATGATAATGATAAAAATAATGATAATACCTACTTCATAGGACTATATGTGCATATATATTATATTTATGTTTATGTTTAATATACTTATTATGATAGTGCTTGGCGCAGAAGATGTAACCAGTAGGTATTAACTATGATTACTTTATAGTTGCAAAAGCATCCTTAATATTGTACCATAATTAAGTATTTAACACTTTATTATATCTACCATGAACACTATAAACTCTAGGTATTATATTAAAAAGGTTTGAGAATCTCTGAACCCAAAACAAGAAACAGTTATAGTTTTTGTTCAAAAAGTGACGTGGTAAAAATGATTTTTCAGGAGAATTATTTCACTTTCTTCTCTTCTCTATTTCTTCTCACTGTATACATTTTACCTGAGAAATCTTATCAACCTCATAGCTTCATTTATAGTATTTTTATATGCTGACATCCAAATTCTTATCTCCAAATCTGACTTTTCCCTCTAGCTGCTAACCTCTATATCCAACGGCCTAATAGAAATATACTACTCCTTTAGGGAACTCAGGAGCAATGTTTCAATCAAACTCAGCCCTTGTGCAACTCTGTCACAGAGATAATTCTAATGCACTGGTTTTCAGAACATGATCCTCTACCTGCAGCATCAGTCTTACATGATGACATGTCAGAAACGCCAATTCTAGGACTTTACCCCAGACCTATTGAATCAGAAACTCAGGGTGAAGGAGGAGCAACAATCAGTGTTCTAAAAAGCCCTGTGGTGAGTCTGATGCATGCTAGAGTTTTGGAACTACTGGTCTAAAACTAAAGTTTATCCTTTGTTCTTGATTTTATGACTTCTTCAGCCTTCACACGAAGAGTTCAGTTTTTCAAGTAGAAAAGATTACCCTGGTGAGCTAAGAAGATCATGATTGGGAAGGGACAAGACTAGTACCAGAGACACCTACCTGGTGACTAATGAAATGGTGCAGATGAAGGCCTCACCTGGGTCAGGATAGTGGGATGTTTTACGACTAAGGCAAGACTGTTCCAAGTTCTGTGCTTTCAAGTACACTGCCATTAGCTCCCTCTCTGTATGTGTTCTCAATGAGCTTCCATATCTTAAGTAAATTTTTTAAAACTTGTAATATATGGCTATGATCATAAATCCTTTTAGAAGGTTGAGAAAGGTGTCTTATTTACCAAAGTTAAAATGATTTACCTAGATTTTCTGAATCATGACTCTTTGTGTCTGTTAAAAACAGCCTTCAACCTGTAAAAATTGGCTGGATGGAGCTTATGGGGAGATTGTTTATATAATGAAGAAAACTATATCCCTGAAATTTCTCCAAATAGATATTAATGTATCTAGAAATAGTTTTATATTAAAATCAATGTAAGGGAAATTAGGCTTTAAAAATATTTTATGTTTTATATTTCTTTTTTTTTAATTGACAAATAATTGTACATATTTATGGGTTATATAATGATGTTGCAATACATATATAGTGATCAGATGAGAGTAATTAATAATAGCATATTCATCATCTCAAACATTTATCATTTTGTGATAGAAACATTCAATATCCTCCTTCTAGCACTTTGAAACTAGTATATTATTGTTAACTATAGTCATCCTACAATGACTATAGAACACTAGAACTTATTCCTTTTATCTAGCTGTAATTTTGTATCCTTTAACAAATCTCTCCCTATCTTCCTCTTTATTTTTCATCATTTCTAACTTAAAAAAATAATATCATAGACATTCTGAAGGATCCTGTGTTCTTAGTATTGATCCACCTAGGTGCCAATTTAGCAAGGCATTTACCAAATGATTTTCTCTTTACAACAGAAATATAAGAACTTATAAATGTCTTTTTCTTTAATGCAGGATTTAATTAAGGCAGGTGAAATATCTTTCAGGAAGACAGTACAGAGACTATGAATAATTATAATTTAAGTCAAATTGCACTTTATCTTCCAACAACCACAGGAAAGAGGAATAAGCAAAGGTAAATTTCAAGTCAACCTAAAATTTAATGCAATTAATTTCCCAAAAGCATTTGTCCTAGTGCGTTTAGGAAGATTATGAGAAAATGAGATAACTAGCTATTTCATTTCATTTTTTCTTCTTTATTTTGTTTTTAACTTATTAAGTCTTAACTATGACCCATGTATTTTGCTTGGCATTGGCTATCAAAAAGAAATAAGATGCTGTTCCCGCTTTCAAGGAACTCTTCGTCTAGAGGGGAAATAATAGTATAAAATGAAGAGTGCAACATAAAAAGGGCTATTATAAGAGTATATTCAAATTATTATGGTAGAAAGTACTATAGAAAGCACTGACAAATTCATAACAGATCCAAACAGATATTTAAACAGTGGCAAAGAAAATCTTCTTTCAAAAATATAATCAGATAAGCAAGGATCACTGGACATTTCATGAAAACCAACATCAAGAAAATAAGTATTGATAACAATAAATAGTACAAATAAGATGTAACACAAATAATAGAAAAAAGGAAATAGAAAAGAGCTTTGGTTTTTGTATTACACTCTCAGAGTGAGTGGGGATAACAATGCATTCTTAAAATATGAATGTGGTGCTAAGATAAAAAGGAGCATTCAGAAAATAAAGGCATTCTTGAAGAATAAAATATGATTATTAAATAAAAATGAAAGTCAGGAGAAGGGCTAAAAGAAATAGGAAGATAAAGAGATGCAAAATTAGGAAAAATGATGAGACTCAAAAACTGAATTCAGTAAATCCAACTTCTGTCTAATAAAAATTTCAAAAGTGAGAAGAGAGAAACTGAGAGGAGGAAGAAATAATCTAAGAGGTTAAAGTTGTAATATTATCAAGTCTTCAGAGTAAGGGCTGAGTTGGATAAATGGAAAACAAAAGCAGACCCAGGCACATTATGATAAAACTTCAGAATAGTATAAACAATAATATGATTCTAGAAGTTTACATTCTGCATTTTCAGAAATGCAAAGACTTTAAAAGATTATCTTCCATGCACTAGTGTTGTAAAAATTATATTAGAATAAAATCTAGCAAAATAAGAGAAGACCAAAGGAGAAAGAACATAGTGTTGAAGAGAGAAGGGAGCTAATCAGGTATACAAAAGAATTACTGGGAGATCACTATGTAGTAGACAAAGAAAACATTAAGTCCAAATTTGAGCATGAATATCTGTTATTGTGACAAAAAAATCATTTCAATATAAAAATATGATATATTTAACTAAGTGGTGTGATTAATAAATTGGAATACCTCATTTATGTAGTAAAGGCAGTATATTTCTTTTCTCAAGAAAAAACAAAACAAAAAGAATGGCAGTCACAAACTACAGAAATACCCTAAGTTTTTATAAGTTAATTATAACATAAATGTGAAGTGAACAAAAATTTAGTATGGTTTGGAGAAATTCATGTGTTATGAACAAAACTTACATATGGTGAAAGATAAGAGGTTTCATTTATTCCTGTTCTTACAACATTTCTGATTTGAGTGGCACAATTTAGAAACATAGAATTTATTTTCTCTCCAATCGTAATAGTTAGTTTTATAGTGAACAATATTTCTGCAATCATAATATTCTAAGTGCTATTTACTGATTTTCTTTTTTATGGTTTTAGTTCTCTGCTGAAATTCTCAGTCTTTTAATTTACTGAACACATTAAGCATGATTATTATTTCTGGATTCCTGTGGGTCTGTATCTGTCATGCGTTGTTTCTCTTTTTCCTCCTCCTCTTTCTCTTCCTACACCTCCACTTCCTCTTCCTTCTTTTTCTTATTTTCTTCTTCTTTAATCAATTATAGTCTGCTTGATTTTTGTCTAGGTGCTGGACATTATTTATGAAAGCTTGTAGAATTATTCTGAGGCTTACAATAATGTTATATTTCCTCTAGAGAGAATTTATGTCTGCTTCTCAGGAACTGGGATGTTTCCAGTGCTGCATTTCAGTTTCATCCTATTTCAGGGTCACTGTTTTTCCTAGAGTATGGCCCTTTAGAGTCCCAAGTCAAAGTCTCATTGGCTTGCTAGGGCTCCTCCAGCTTGTAGGTCCTGAAGTCTAATTTTTTTCCCTAGCTTGGTAGGACTATTGAGAATATAACTCATCTTCTCAGTAATCTATACTAGAATTAGAACCTACCACTAAGGGAAAAGCAGCCTGAAATTTATCTCCTTGGGTATGAATTATGTAGGATGCCATTATTGGAAGCAGAACTCATTTTATTGGTTTCTAATTAAGAGAAACTGTTAAATACAAAGTGAAGAAACTTAAACATATTTTCAGCACAAACATTATAAAACTTGATATTGTGGAGGTATGGATTGAATATACCTTATCTGAAATGCTTGGGATCAAAAGTGTTTTAGATATCAGATGTTTTTGGATTGTGGAATATTTCTATTGTATTTACCAGTTGAACGTTCCAAATCAGAAAATCCAAAATCCATAATGCTCTGATAAGCATTTCCTATGAGCATCATGTTGGTGCTCAAAAAGTTTTGGGTTTTGGAGCATTTTGCATTTCAGGTTTTTGGATTTGAGATGCTCAGCTACGAATGATTTCTGTGAAAGAAGAAAATGGAGAGTAAAGGAAAAATTGAGGGTGGGAAGGGGGTCTTAATTTCCTCACTTTACAAGCTGAGGATTCAAGATATCCTGCCTGAAGTTGGTGGGAATGAAACTAGAGGTTTTAAACATATTAGTTAAAGTTATAAAAATAGTAGATAAACCTACTAATAACAGCAACAATGTAACTAAAAAATCTAGGGGGGGGTATTAGGAAGGTGGAGAAATGCATAAGAGAATGAAATCCTCCTTTTTCATAGCAGTGATCAAAAAATAATGCCGAATGCTTACAAATTAACTTTACTTAGAAATGTGATAATAAACAACAGATCTAAATACAAACAGGCTAAAAAAATGGTTATCTCTCAGGGAGTGGGACTGAGAATCAGAGGAACTGATGGAAGACTTCCTCTTCACTTAGATCCATGCTAAAATGTTTGAGCATTTTTTTTTTAAAAAATATTATGACTAGTTCTGGAGAAATCATGAAAATGTTTACAGAGATGTGATATACTTAATCTGCAATTTAATGGATGGTTAGGCTTTTTTCCCCTGGGGCATAAAAAAGGTGGTCACTGTAAGCAGAAGGAATGGTTTTGGGAAAAGACGTGGGCATATGACATGACATGTTTTAGAAATGGCAAAACATTCCATAGATTGGAGCATCCATGGGGAGGAGTGGTAGGAAATGAGACGTATGAGGGAAGTAGGGGCCTGAGCATAAAGGCTCTTGGAAGCTCAAAGTTTTTGTCCAAGGTTTTGAATTTGAGAGCCTGGGAGGTGGATCTCTACTACCGAAAACAGGGGATAGTGGAGGCGAAGCAATCTCAAGAGGAAACAATTAAAAAGTAATTCTTCAAATATTTAGCAGCAAGGGTCTGTAAAGTACATAAAAAAGATCCTTGACTGTTGCATGTAGCAGACTGAATATATGACTTTTATATGTGGTAGAAAAACTCAATAAATATTTGTTGACTACTTTGGCACACTAGTACCTCGGAAAGATTCAATGAGATGATTTATCTGAAAACCTCTATTTGTACCAGGCTTTCTAAAGAAAAGCACTTTTATAAATTATCAGGTCTCAATGCGTTTTGTGAAACATTGCCTTCATTCTCATGCAGCCCAGATCACCATTCTTGGCATCCTCAAAAGTATATACGGGTCATTTTAACTTTGTAGGTGATAAGTAAACAACCACATCACAGCAGCCAAAAATAACACCTATTTTGATCATCATAAACTCTGTGTCAGTCTGATGGGCCCTTCAGACTTTGAACAACTTCAGATCTTCTCTCTTCTCTGGAAGGGAACTAAGAGAGGCCCTCTGTATTTAAAAGCCTTCTCCCTTTAAATAGGATATTATTTATAAAAAAATGTTTTCCTCTGTAAAGGTTTCTAGGTTTGCTAAAAGTTCTGCAGTATGAAAGGAAAATTTACAATATAATGGAGATACTAGAAATGTGTGTTAATTTCTCATGTCTTAAAACGGTGAGAAGCAGAGGTATGGATCGTTTTCTTGATTTGTGATTTAAGTAGATATGTGGTCCTACTTTCTCATGTATATAAATGAGAGCTCAAAGGCTAACAAGCAAAGATGCCAAGAATCCAAAATTAGGCAAAGTGAGGATACAAATGCTACCCTACTTGCACTACAACTATTGATACACCACACTCTTACAAAGGGAATTGAATGCCTTTTGGTAGCTGGACTAATTGCTACCCAGATTCACACAGGACAAGAGACATTTGAGGGTGTCTCTAGACAGACCTCTATCATCACCTCTCTTCAGTGAACTAAGATCTGTGAGCGTATCTTGTATTGTATATCATTCCTCTTGTTATGGGTTGAATTATATGCACCCCCAAAAATACGTTGAAGTCTTAACCCCCAGTACCTCAGAGTGAGTCTTTCTATGGAAGTAGGGTTATTGATGGTGTAATTAATTAAGATGAGGTCACATTGGAGAAGGTTGGGCTCCTAATTCAATGTGACTGATGGTCTCATGAGAAGATGAGCACGTGAAGGCACAGAGACAAGGGGAGAAGGCCATGTGAAGACAGAGTCAGAGGTTGGAGTGACACTGCCACAAGCCAAAGAATGCCCAAAGTGACCAGAAACTGGAAGAGGCAAAAAAGCATCCTCTCCTGGAGACTTCAGAGAGAACATGACTGGGTCCGCGTCTTGATGTTGGACTTGCAGCCTCCAGAACTGTGAGGGAATAGAGTTCTATTGTTTTAAGCCACTCAGTTCATGGTACTTTGTTACAATAGCCCTGGGAAACTAATATACTTCTCCTGATCCCTAAATATAAATACATTGAAATATAAAATTAACCTCTCAGTTAAATTCAGCAATCTCATTATAGTAACTCTCAATATTTTGGTTCTACTATCTTTTCAATATTTTTATCAATAATTTTTTTCTGCAGATGTCTTCCTTAAGGGCTACGTAATTCTTGCTTTGCAGACATAGTAATTTATTTGATAATTTCTCTGTTAGGCATTTAACTTGCTTGTATTTCATCCTTTCTTTCTTTTTTTTTCCTCGTCTACTAAATACAGTTACACTGAACATATTGGTATGTAAATATTTGTCTACTTCTTTGACTAGTACTTTAGAATAAATATGTAAAAACAGATTTATTGGTTCAAAGGGCATGACATTTTTTTAATATTCTTGCTACATAAATGTTGAAGCTATTTACTAGTTGCACCTGACATTTTTTAAAGGACCTTTTTTAGAGCTGTACCCCAGCAAGAGAGATCCTAATTGCTTTCACCACATACATATACACACACACACACATACACATACACACACACACACAAATGGTAACTGTTTTAGGTGATATATATGTTAATTAGCTTGATTGTGTTAGTCACTTCACAATGTATATGTATATCAAAACATCAGATTGTATACTTTAAATATATACAATTTTATTTGTCCATTATATTTTAATAAAGCAGGAAGGAAAAGTATTCTTTGCTAATTTGACTAGTAAAGGATTTATTGCTTTAATTTTCATTACATTGAATACTGAAATAGAACCTTTTTCCCACCAAATGTTTATTCATGCTTAGTATTTCTTTTATGACATTTCTGCTACTGTTCTTCATTATTTTTTCTTAGAGTCTTTGCATGAAATCTATCTGTTCTTTATATATGGAATATATTAATATTTTTTCAGTGTCTTCATTTGTAACAGAAAGTAAGAATAAGGTTGCAGTAAGAACTAGATATGCGGAATATACCAGGTACCAGGCACCTAATAGGTTCTTAATAATGGGAACAATTCATTATAATTTCACATGAGGCTAAAATCAAATGGTCTTCATATGCTCTCACTTGCTTGATCTCAGGTCTAGCAGCACAATTGCTTCGACTTTTCAAAAAAATCTCATTCTCATATTGTTCTCTTTCTTTTACACTCTCTGTATACTTTGCTCGAGTTGAACCAAGGTGGGGGAGTTAGCTGGGCTGGAGACTCAGTGTGTGAAAATGCACAGAGGCATGGAAGTGCATGTACTGTGGTGGGAAGGATTCAAATATTAATGCTGTGTGTTGGTAAGTGGGTATCTTTAGATAAATCAATTAATCTTTCTATGCCTCAGTTTCACCTTTTGTAAAATGGATAATTATTAATGTTAATTAGTTCTAGATGATTGCGAAGATTAAATAAACACAGTTATCTATTGCTGCATACCACATTACCTCAAATCTAGCTGCTTAAAACAATAATATACATTTATTACTTCACATAGTATCTGTGGGCCAGGAATTCTAGAGAGGATTAGCTGGGTGGTTCTAGGTTGGGGTCTCAGAAGGATGTAGTCAAGTAGTCATCTGGTGCTGCAGTCACCGAAGGCTTGACTAGGGTTGGAGGATCTGTTTCCAAAATGATGGCTCACATGGCTGGCAAGTCAGCGCAAGCTTCTGGCAAGAGGTGAATCTTTTCCCAGGGCTGCTTGAGCACCCTGCCAACATGGCAGCTGGCCTCTGTGTAACTCAAGAAAGAAAGCAAGGAGAAAGTTACAATGTCTTTTTGGCCAAACCTCAAAAGTCTCACACCATCACTTCTGTCATTTTCTAATCATTAGAAGCAAGTCATTACTTGTGACCTACACTCAAGGCAAGGATAATTAGGCCCCACCTTTTGAAGAAAGGAGTGTCGAAGAATTTCTGTACTTATTTTCAAACAATCACATGACCAATGCAGGTTATACACTTAGCAGAAATAGCCTTTGGGAAGAAATCCAAAGATGCTAGCCATGCTGTTATCATACTCATCATCACTATCCACAGCATTATCACTAAAGGGTAACTAGCTGTGCTGTAGTGGTGGCTTTTGGGTGCATGTGAGGTGTGGTAGAAAATGAGTCTATACAATAAACAGGAGGTAAATCAAAAAGGACCCAGCATGTCATAACACAGTGCTCACATTTTTTCCAAGAAGTCTTTGCTTTTCAAACTGGGTTACTCCCAGGGCACGCAGGTGCAGGGAACAAGTGCTACTAAAAGCAACAGGATAAACACACATCAAATGCTACTTTATTTGAAAAACTTTATTTGAAAAAAAAGGAAGTAAATGTACTGTAAAATAGATTGTAAAGTTGCTTGGATTTTAAAGATGAAACACAGACTTAAATAGAATCTTGATCTTTTGATGGCCTGCTTTGGACTGTATCTCCTGATGTTGGGTAAACAATTCATTTTTCTTTCCATTTGGGGGTACTTTAGTGGAAAAATAAAATGACTACAGTGACTCAGTTAGTTGATGAGAAGGTCCTGAGGAGTCTGAGGCAGATTAAAAACTTGTTATTTTTACAAGATACCTCAGTCAAGAATATTGAAGAAATTTCTGATAAAAGAAGAATGATAAATATTTTAATTTACCCAACCGATATTAAAGGCAGTGAAAAGCCCTAATAATTAAGCATTTTTAAAAAATTAAGACAAGAATAAAGAAGAAATTCATTTATGGGTAGTTACACGAGAAATAGATGATGGTATATACCTAAAAATCTAATATGAAACTAAGGAAGCATCACTAATCAATAATGAACAGAATGTATTCAATGCATGCCAGGGGGAAAATTGTCCCTTTGGAAAAAAGAAATTAATCCCTAGCTCTATCCTTAGTAGAATGACATGCAGATAAATGTGATAAGCATAAACATAAAATCACAAGAAACTTGAAGAAATTAGATGTATACTTACTTTCTCTCTGGATGGGAAAGAATTTCTAAATATAAAAGAAAAAATTCTCTAGGGAAAACAAATCAGTAGATGTATCTGAGTAAGTGCTACACTTTTGTATATCACATTAAAAAATTTAAAACAAACCACAAATACTGATGGATGACATTCATTGTATACCAACCATGTGCCAAACACCATACTTGGAGCTTTGCCTGTATTACTTATCCTTAATCCTCACAAAAAAACACCACGGGCTCAGTCATACTGCCTCCACTTAGCAAATGAAGAAACAGCCTGCAAGAGATGACGTCAGTAGTTTACAAGGCTGGTTGCACACTGAATCACGCAGAGCGCTGTAAAAGGGTACATGCCGAGGCCGCATCCCAGGAAAGTTTACTCAGAGTTGTTGGGAATCGCACCTGGGCATCCAGCGCTTTGCTCAAAGTCACACAGTTGCTAACTGCAGAGACTGAAGCCTTTCTGCCTCCTAAACACCTGGCCTTTTCCTATACCATGTGGAAATTTTCTTGAGACTATAAACAGCTGCTTAGTTTGCAAAGGTTGTAAAAACCTATACACAGACTTAACTTAAAGCAGAAGAGATTTATTTTGGATATGAGAATCTATCTGTTGACCCACATGTAGCATAGACTCCATAATCTGTATTTCCAAGTACCAGCAAAAAACCCACAGAGCTGGAATGCATGATGCTCTGAAAGCCCCTTTAAAGCTCTCAGTACTAAAGGAAATAACAAAAATTATAAGACAGTTAGGGAAAGGATAGCATTCTGATGATCTAATAGTTTTGAAGCAATTGGGAATGCTTAGACAACAAGAAAGATGCTTGCATATATCTACTTTGCATATATCTACTAAATGGCTTTTTATCGCCATTGTAACTTCTCCATTGAGTGATATATAGCAATATGGTTAGGTGACTTTATTGCATAGTTTTTAAGAGCAAAGATTTTGGAGACAAACCACCTAATTTTGATTCCCAGATGTACTCTTTACAGCTGTGTAAGCTTAGGTAACTTATTTAAATTTTCCATGGCTCAGTTTCCTCAACTGTAAAATAGGAATAATAACAGTATTGTGTTAATGCTGCATAATGTTAAGAAACTCTAGTGGCTTAAGATCTCTCATGTTTTCTCTGGATAAGAATTCGGGAGCATCTTGGTTGGGCAGTTCTAGCTCAGGGTTTCTCTAAGCTGGGGCTACTGTCATCTGATGGATTGATTGGGGCTGGAGGATCCACTTCCAAAATGCACTCACCTAAATGACAAAATGTGCTTATTGTTGGTGGGAAGCATCAGTTTCTCTCCACAAAGGCCTCTTCCCAGGACTGCTTGCCAGTCCACGTGGCATACCACATGGCTTCCCTCAGAACAAATGACTCAAGAGACCAAGGTGGAAGTGGAAATGCTTTTTGTGGCTTAGCCTCGAGGACACTCATCATCACTCTTGCAGTATTCCATTGATCACACAGATCAGCTCTGGTTCTGCAGGAGCAGCCTACACCCTTGCACCATAAAGCCAGGCTCACTGGGGCCATCTGGAGGTAGCTATCACAAGTGCCCAGTTTACAGGCTTGTTGCAAAGATAGACTGTACACAGTTGGCCACTGAACAACACAGGTTTGAACTGTGTGGGTCCACACTTGCATACATTTTGTTCAAGCAAATGTAGGTGGAAGTAAAGTATTCAAGTATTCCTGCATATAAGGAGGGCCTACTTTTCATATATGTGGGTTCCTCAGGGCCAACTGTGACTGCGGACTTGAGCATACATGGATTTTGTATACACAGGGGTTCTGGAACGAGTCCCCAGCATATACCAAAGGATGACTGTATATGCTCTATTAATGTACATGTAATGTACATGTAATATAGACATATTACATATAAATATATATTTGTATATACATATATACATAAATATATACAAATATATATAAATATATACAAATATATATTTATGTACATATGTATATACAAATATATATTATATATGTATTTATATATAACTAAATATAATATATGTATATATAAATGTACATTTATATATAAATATAACCATATATATGTACACACACATCTCACACTTAGAACATTAGAACAGAGCTTAGACCATAGTAAATAATTTTAAAACTAAATTCTGGAAGTGGGCTCTGTGCATTACTTAGTATTTTAAAAATCACCTCAGGTTGTTCTAACATGCACCCAGTTTTGAGTGCCACGCTTCCATCCCAATACTTAGCTTCATGATAACAGTCAGCCCGGGACCCTAGTTGAGAGGTTCCCCAACTTGGCTGCATAGTAGAATCATCTGGAAAGCTTTTAAAAATCCAGGCTGTATCCCAGACCAATTATATCAGAATCTCTGGGGCATGGGAGCATGGGGCATCAGTATGTTTTTTAAAACTTCTAGGCAATTTCACTGCACAGTCGAGTTTGAGACCCACTGCTCTAGTTATTTAACTTAGAGGATTATGTTACAATCCCCCCATTTCCTCAGTGAGCTGGGCTGTAACTCAGCATTTAGATCCCGAGGACTTAACATCACTGGTCGAATCAAAGGGAAGAACTTTGACTCAGCCTGATGCGCTGGGAAGGCTGAGGATGGGCAGGAATGCAGAGCATGGCGCCAGTCACTCTCTGACTGTGCTGTGTGTCTCAAGGACTTGAGCTTCCAGCAAGTCAGCCAGGCTCATTTGGCCAGATTGTGCCTTCATGCAAGAGTAGAAACCTCCTAGGCATGTGATTGCTGGGCCAGGAAAATGTCGCCCATTGCCAGAGAAAATCTAGCTTTCCACGCATCTAGAATGAATGGCACATGAAACCAATTTAGCAGAGTGGTTGGCGAGGCATCAGAAGCCTCATGAGATGGCCCGTCTGGAAATGATGGCCAGTGGATGCACCTAGTAATGTTCACAGGTGTTGTGCAGGCACAGAACATGCCTCAAATTTATGAACTTGGAGCTATCTGCTGCTCCGTGAGTCTGCTTTTGCAAACAAGCATCAGCCCGCTGTAGAGAGTAATCAATTACAATCTGAGGAAGACAAGCAAGAGAGAACAAGAATGACAGCTGTATGGGGGCCAAAAAAATAATAAGTGGATGACAATTTCTAGTGAGTAATACCATCAAACTAGACATAGAAAACTTGCGGTGTGTTGGAAAAATCTCAACCCTTTTTGCAAATATTTGAATTGAGGGAAGCTCTTAAAAGACTTTGCCCATAGCTTTCTCTCCACATTTGAACCTATGTTTGTTTTAAGTAAAGCTTAATCCATATGTTTCCGATTCCTTTAAACATAATTCATCAAAGTTTCTATTTTGGAAAAACATCTATTTAGCATCTAAGATGCCTTTGCTTTTTAACCTTTTAAAGTACTTTTTTCTCTTTGAAAAGGGGCTCAAAGCATGTTTGCCAAGCTTTTGTGAATGCAGACTTTTGACCACTGTGCTAGATTTAAATGTCTTCACACTTGCCAAAAATGTGACTTCCTGTTTGTTTTTAATACCTAAATCCTTTTTTTAAATTGAACTTGAGACTCTCAATGAGCCCTGTATGCAGCTAATTTGCCCATCCATAGTTTGGTTTTTTTCCCCTCTACTAGAGAGCTTTTAATGCATTTCTGTTAGTCTTTCTGGCTCCTTGGAACTTTGTTTGTGTTGCCTAGGAATAAAAGAAAAATATTTTGAGCTTGTGAGAGCACCTTTTATCAAGGATCTAGAAGTTGGCTTGCAAACATGAGCAGAGAGCTGTGAAAACATTAGTCTTCAGACACCCCATGATGAATGCAGAACTTGATTTGGAGGAATAAGCAAATGAGAAGAATGTGAAAGGAGAATGAACTGAAAGCAGGCCAAGTGGGCCTTTAAGGACCCCAATAACTGTTTTCTCTTACATCATTTATGAAAACAGTTAGGAGTCTCTGTCGCTCAACCTCTGTATCTTTGAACAGGAGGGAGAGGGCCATGTTAATTGGGTGAGTCAAGGTTGTGTCAAAATAATACAAAATCACCTAATAAAAACTAAAGAAATGTTAGTCAGACATTTATCTGCATAATTCCATATGCCCTAGAATTGTATGAAATATGTTTCTTTTTCTCTATTAATCATTCAATTCTAGATACTCAGTTCAGATCATCAGAAAGATGGAAAAACTAAAGCTCAAGAAGTTGAAATCAGCTATCTTCAAGAAGCTGGCTTGAATGTTATTTTCACAGGTGCCATAAACAGATATCGTATCTGACCTCCAGGTGAGTAATTTGACCAACACCATCTTTTGTTGTTTAATGTTATTTGATGATGTGGGGACATTTATACAGGAAGTGGAAGTCATAGTTCTTGTCTTTGAAGAACTTACCATTGGGAGAATTTATAAAATTTCACTACCAAATATAAAACACAAAAACAAGAGATTCTTCCATGATGATGACAGATGTTCAAGTGAGTCAGCACTTGGGGAGGTGATAGGAAGAACCTCAGCAGAGAAATTGAGTGGCCAGATCCAGGACACCCCAGTAAATAGTAGCTAGGATTTTTCACAAAGTAAAGACCCATTTTTAAAGAAAAAGTTATAGAATCTAAATCCTTTAACTTTATACAAGTAGTCCCAAGTTTGACACGTAAAGAGAAGACCAAGTGGAACATTGCAGTGGAGAAGGACACTCTGCAGCACTGTAGTACACACTATTGGTAGCTCGAATTTATTTTCCATAATAAATTTCATCATCCCCTATATGTACTTAAACTAAATCAAAACATTACTATCATACTGATCAATTTTTAAAGTGACTGTTATGAAGATCATTTGAGTTAATGTTTTTTATTTGATATAATGTATAAGCACATTTCCTTATTTTACTTTATTCTGTTTTGCTCATACAGATAATTTATCTCAGGGCTGGGCCTTAAAGTGCCAATGATTAATATAAATTGCAGTTGCCTTTTAAAGAATATGTAGCCACTTTTTTATTAATGAGGAAGAAAAACAAATATGTTTAAGGGAAATTTTTAAGTGTTTTCTCTGGGTGGCTAATCTTAATCCAGTTTGCCTTTTACTTCCCTTTTCTACAAAGTAGGGTCTATTATTTACTAGAAAAGAAATGTAGGAAGGGTCAATGCCTGAGAACGAGATTTGAACTCTGTAGTTTTAAGAATCATTGTTTCTAAGGAATTGGTTGTCATTTAAATTCTGCATTGCCTGGTAAGACCAGGGAAGCAGATACGTCTGGCTTAAAACAATAAGTGGTAAATAATGTCACATGGGACATACTTGGCTGCCCTGGGTCTTTGCACATATTATCTACCATAGTCCCTTATGGCATCAACCACATCTTAACTGAGAGCTGCAAGGTAATCATAACGTAACCAGGGTCTGCCTGTTGGGATAGGGCACCATGTTCTTGCACCTACCGCCACAGACACAGAGGGATTCCAGCATGCACATCTCCAAAAGAAAAAAAATATTTATCAAGAAAAGAAAGTAATATATCAAATTTGGGGTTCAGTTTGCATCTATTCAAGTGATCAGCAAATTCTTATTTAACACTCACCAGATGTCGAGCATCATCCTAAGAGGAGTGGGTACATTGGTGGGCAAAGTTTCAGACCCACTACAAGTAAATGATTTATTTAGTATTTATTTAATCATAAACGTGTTAGAGAAATATTGAATCATGTCAAAGTCCTAAAAATAATTGTAGCTAAGTCTAGTATCTATCCATTGCTCTATTTCCTTGCAGAAATTAAATATGAAATCATCATATAATAAGAGATATGTTGCAAAATGTTCTCATGAATTATAAATTAAAAGTAAAGCCATATTTTGAACCAGCCCATGTAGTATCAACATACTGTAGTCCAAAAAGCAAGGTTCTATTTCTAGCTTTACTCAGGGAATTTAGGTGAGTCACTTAACATTGAGCCTTCATTCAAAGTATAATACTAACAAATTCTGCCCATCAGCAGCAGACAATGTTGATTTATCACTTCCACTCTCTTTTCTCCTTGCCTACCTCTATTATAGAGTCTTTTAAAGCTAACTATGCGTTTCCTAGCCAGCCTTGCAGCTAGGGATGGCCATGTCACGGAGCAAGTAGATGGAGAGATGTAAGTAGGTGTCTGCTGAGGGGGTGGACAATTCTGGAAAATATTTACTTTCCTGATAAAAGGGGGGACACACAGCTTGTGCCTCCTCTCACCTCCATTTTCTCCATCTCTCTTCCTTGAATGCAACTGTGATATCTGGAACGTGACAACCATGTTGTGACCTTGGGATGGCAACTGTAGCTGAATGAACCCTGGACAATATTACTGAGCAACTGAGTTCACTTCAGCCATGTCTGACCCCACTCCAACTTCCTGGTACGTGAGGAAAAACACCACCCACCCCCTATTTATTTAGGTTCCTGTTAGTCTGGGATTCTTTTTCATGCAGCCAAATGAACTGCTATGCAGTGAGTCTTTTTTTCCTGGGTTTAATGATTTCACACAGAAATGACATAAAATACATATTTGACATTATTGATTTCATATTCTCTTTTGCATATGAAGAACCTTAGGCTCAAAAAGAGTTACATGACAGAGCAAAACTATCCAGGTCCTCTAACTTGGGATACGTCTTATGATCACGCTTTGTGACTTGCTCCCTTTTGAAGCATCCAGAGTATGTCTAAGCTCTTAGAATAACTGCAATATCTGTCTAGTCCTTTAAAGTGTTCAACGTATTTTCAAAAATTTCATCAAGTTTGATTCTCAATGAAACTCAGTGAGATGGATATTATTAATATCTTGATGTTACATAATTACTATCATTTCCCTTCACTCCTTTCTCAGCCACTATGGCCACTTGGCTCAGCTATTCTGCCATGAAAAATTATCAGTTCCCACTTACTATTCTTTTTTGATGGGCTCAAGCTCTTTCTTTGCTTCATATTTCTGCCTTAGTCTATCTCTACTCATCCCTCACAAAATTCTATTTTAATTCAATATGGAGCATAACCACAATAGCAGAGAGATTTTGGCTAGCTGAAGCCAAGAAGTTCTGGAAATCTCACTTGAGAGGCGTCCACATTGCCTAGTTCACTTATTAAAGAAAAAATGCTTATAGTATTAAGCATGAAATGTGATTAGAGCAGTCCTGGCTAAACAAATTCTGGAGGAACTGCAGCCCGCTTTTTTTCCTACTTACGTAGAGTAAACCTCTTCGCCTTCATTGAGCTAACTCAATTAAATCTTCCCCTTGCGTGCATACACACACACACACACACACACTTACACCCAAGCTGGGGACTGTAAAGTGATACCATATGTAACACCAACATTGGTTTGTTATAAATAGATTCTATGTGTAATTAAACTTGTCGAATTTGTTTAGATATGGAGCTAAGAAGTAACTTTACTTGAATCTCTCCTATGAAGTCTTGCTATTTAATCCAAATGTGGTCCCTTACTGGCAGTATCAACATTGCCTGGGGTTTGTGGAGAATGCATAATCTCAGGGTCCACACCAGCCCTGCAGGATGAAAACCTAAATTTTAACAGGAGCCCTGAGGGTGTGTCTGCGTGTTGTCGTGTGCGAGGAGCTTTCTACCAAAGTTGCATCTGTTATGCGGACCTATAACCCAGTCTTTGCTAGAGTCTGCATCCCGTCTCTTCTATGCCTTGCCCGTGCCGTCTAAGAAATTCCGTAACTAAAAATACACTCCTCTCACTCCACTTTTTTAAATCATTCAAAAATGTAAGGGCTACTAGTACTTGCTTTAAAGTGAATCGGTTTGTATACATCTACCTGGAACCCTGAATGTGAATGTTTCATTGTCTGATTTGTCCTCCCTGGTTGGATTTGGATTGACATTCATAACACAATTTCTGAGATTACTGATCCAAAAGCACCACTCCAGCTTGTCAAGTTATTGAATAAATCAGGTGAAGGTATGCAGTATGGTGCCTACAACAAAGCAGTATTAAAAAAGGGGGGGGGGTATTCAAGTATATTTTTTGTTGAATTTTATATCATTGTTTACATTTTGAGGTTCACATTTAAAGGATGTGGAGGTAGAGGGAGAAAGAAGGACTGTGGCAAACTTGTCTAATAATTCTTTCTTTTAATGATTAAGTACAGATTATCTCCTAGGTTCCCACACGGGCTAGGGATGAGCGTATAAAGATGAATGAGATGCAGTATCTGTCCTGAAGCTATGGACGGTCATGGCGGCAGAGCCGTGTGCAGCCAGACTCCAAGGGCGCCAGGCACACTGCAGGTTTGTGAGTGGTACTTTCTGGAGCTGGGCCGCGCAGTCTCTGGGGGGTAGCCAACCCACAGTAAATACTGAATAAAGATGGAATTGTATCTAGGAGCTCTGGCGGCACAGTGGAGGGGCACCTAATTCCTACTGAGCAGAGTGTGAGTGTATGTGTAATATGTGTGTGCGAAGTGTGTGGGTATGGTATGGTATATGTAGGCATATGATAGGTGAGGTGTGTGCACACCCTGTGTGTGTGTGTGTGTGTTGGAGAGAGAAGTGGAAGGTTTGTTTACAGTCAAAGCTTCCAGAAGTAATGATGCCTGAGTTTTCCTTTTATCCTACTGCAATCTGGTATTCCTGCCCACACCTGCACTGCCAAACCTACTGGCTGCTTCTGAATCTTCACCGTATTCACCCACTGACTTCCCCTCTTGGTAAATAGCACCCACTTCGCCTAGTTGCTGAGACTGTGAGTCCAGGAGTTATCCCAGACCCTCTGTCTCCCGCCCCCACCCCCGCCATCCCATCATCCACAGATCCTCTGAGTCTCGCGTCAGGGTGGGTCCAGGTCTGACCATCACTCACAACCTTCACTCCGACCACGGGCCGAAGGCTCTCTGTCGTCTGCCTTGCCTCTTAGAGCAGCCCCTCATCAATCTCCCCTCCTGCCTGCACCTTCCTAGAGTCTGTTGTATACTCAGCAACCAGAGCAGCCCCTTTGACACCTACATTTGATTGTGTAATTCATTTCCTCAAAATATTCCAATGGATTCCTTTTATGCTTAGAATAAAATTCAAATTCCTTGCTAAGGCCTAAGGCTGCACACCATGTGGTCCCTGGTTATGTTCTAGCTTCCTTTCCCATCTGTCCCCGTGGTCACCCCTCTGTCCACACTGGCCTTCTTGGGGTTCTTGAGCTCGCCGGACAATTCCTGCCTCGGAGCCTTCACGTCCTTTCCCTCTGGTCACAGTGCTTTGCCATCTGTCAGTGACATGGCTTCTTTCTTCATTTTGTTCAGCCCTCAGAGATGCCCTCCCAGCCTTCCCTTCTTCATTCTCTTTCCCTCTTTCCCGGCTTAATTGTTCTTTTCAGTACTAATGACTACTTCACACTTTATGTTAATTTGTGAAGGATCTGTCTCCTCACTAGTGTGTAAGCTCCGTGGAGTCAGGAGCCTTCCGTGTGTCTCCCACTCATAGCAGAGTGCCAGCGCCGTAGGTGCCGAATAAACATACATGAAATGACTGACAGGCACGCCTGGTCCCCGACTGTGCTGTGCAGATGGACAGACGAAGAGCAGGACTGGGATGGCGCAGGGCAGAGGCCGCAGGACTTGGCGAGCGCTCCTGCGTGGAGGTGGGTGAGAGGAAGGCACCTGCTCCGGGTCCCTGGGTGACGGCAGCTCCATCTGATGAGAGAAATAACATGAGAGGGGACAGGAAACAGGCTCAGAGGTAGAATGATCTGTTCGGTTCTGGACATTTGGAACCCGAGGTGCCAAAGGAGCATCCAGTCAGAGATGTCTGGTCAGCACGTGTGAGTAAGTGGCTGGAACTAAGGATGAGATTCGGGAGCTGGATGATTCCAGGTGACAGTCGCAGCCACGGGAGGAAAGGAGTTCCTTCTGTAGGGATGTGAACAGTGAGAAAGACAGCGCAATCAGCTACTCCAGAGTCTTGAGGCATCATCCATCCCTGCTGCTGTGTGTAGCAGCTCAGGGTGGCATGCATCTCGTTACCAGCCCAATTGAAGGGAAATGAATGTGGATTAGGCTTGAGTTAGTTAATGGTGGTAGCAGGTTCCCGATTCTTTAGAATTACAGACAGTCCCTGGGTTATAGATGACCCGACTTATGGCGTTCCGTACTTACGAACAGGCTCCCAAGACTCCCCACAAGGATGATTTATAATGAAATAATTAAATTAATAATTTGGGAACTAGTTTCTCCCGCACGTGTAAACAAAGCTGTGTAGCGTAAGCGGATCATTGGAGCAGCATCCTCACGCTGGCGGCCGGTCTCACCGATGCTTATGCGCAGCATCGCTGTCACCTTAACTTGTTTTTATTTGATTCTGTGAGTCTATGTTCACCCTCATGACCACAGCGAAAGTCCACTGCGAGTCCAGGTGAGCCTGCAGAGAGGAGAAAGGTGATTACAAGGGAAACAAAAGTAGAAATAATTAAGCGTTCAGAGAAAGGCCAGATGCCATCATTTATTGGGAAAGCATCAGGCTTCAGTCTCTCAACTATTGGAACAATTACAAAGGATAAATTGCAAGCATGTGAAAGGCAGTGCTCCAATGAAAGCATCAATTATTGCTAAGCGGCATAGTGGATTAATTATTGAAATGGAAGAGTTATTGTTGATTTGGTTAGAAGATCAAAATAAGTGTAACATTCTTATTAGCCTAGTGTTGATGTAACATTAGGTGAGTGTTAACATTTAATATTCTTTTTTGAAATTTCTCCTGTCTCCTATCTAAACTTTTTGTATGAGTTTTTTTATGTTGTTTGTTTGAATTAAGAGAAAGAGCACAATAGTTTCTGTAACTTATTATAGTACAGGGGTATTATTATTATAGTATTACACCATATTATTAAAACCACCTAAGAACCATTATAGTACTGTTATTATTATTATTACTGTATATGCGCTGTTCATCAGGGACCCAAGTTACATACAAATCCGACCTAAAGATGTTCTCAGGAATGTGTCTCATCTGTAACACAGGAACCGTCTGCATTTCATATCCTTCATCTACACCAGAAAATACTCATATTTTTGCTTCTACCCACTTGGCCTGAGGGCTAAGTGCTTTGTCCTTTTACATTGTGGTATACAAAACAACAATCACTCATTAGTATAATATTAGGGAAATATCTCTGTTTCATTACTGCTAATTTATCCCAACGTGTGGCCTCAGATTCTACCACTCTACAAAACTATTTTTTGAAAGCCTATAGTAGCAGACACATAAGCCATTGGTTGCACTTTTTATAGCCCCATTCTCTTTGACATCTCTGATATTTGACACTACTGATTGTATCCCTCATCATGAAGCTCTCTCCTATCTCCAGAATATTAATTAGGTTCATTCTTTCTCCTTACCCAGATCTGTGTCCTTCCCTGTGGGCTCTTTCCAAATTTTAGACCTTGGCCTTCTGTTGTTCTGTTTTATGCTTTCTCTCTGGAAGCTCAAATATCCCATAGCTTCATACTCCTGAAATCGGTAGCTCCATCTCTGACTACCCTTCTTTACCTGCTGCTCCCACCTTGGGATTAAGCTTTTGTTCCCAACAATTTTTGGATGGTGCCATTTGCATGTCATACTTCATCAACAATAACCTCAACAAATTCTGAAACCAAACTCATCATCTTTGCCCATGAAACTGACTCTTTTTCTTGGACTTGCCTTTTTTAATTTAGGGGAAATCATTGTATAAGACAAAGAATTACTTTTAATTTTTCCTTTCCCTCAGTTGCTTATCCAATCAGCCACTAAACTCCATAGATTCTTCTTTTTTAATGCTTCTTGCATCTACAGTCACCTTTCTCTTTCCACTGCTATCACTTCGGCCCAGGCCTTTAATGCCCAGTGCCTAGTCAGTGTGGCATCAAGGTCAGGAACCCAAGTTCTGAAGCTGGACCACCTATGTTGGAATCCAAGCTCTATTCTTCACTACGTGATCATGGACCAGTCATATAATCTCTGAGTCTCAGTTTCCTCTTCTGTTAAATGGAGATAATAATGGTATCTATTTTATATTGTTGTTGGAGGATTAAATGAATTGAATTGACATATGAAAAACCTTTAGAATAGTCCTGCCACATAGTAAGCACTGTTTTCAGCACTGAGTAGTAATATTGTTAGTCTTTGCATAACTTTCTAATTCTTCTAGCTGCCTCCCAGCTATTCCTCATGGCCTCCCTACATCTCCACCTTCTTCCTAAAATACTTGCATCATGTCACTCTCTTGCTGAAGGTCTATAATAGTTGTCATTTCCTTTCATTTCCAGGAAAACTGCTCTACCTGCCTGTAAGGCTATCCATAACTCGGTGCTCAGTGGTCATGCTTATTTCTCACCACTCCCAAATCTCATCTGCAGTTTAGTTTCTATTCCAGTCATAGTGTGAGAATACAAATAAATAAAGAAAGAAGCATATCTTAATTGTCACAGATCCAGTATAGCTTCAGATGGATCTGGATTCCAATCCCAGCTATGTGGGACCTGGAGCAAGTGACTAAACCTCTTCGAGCTTCCAGTTTCTTCTGTAGAAACTTGAGAGTAATAATTCTGCACAGTATTGTTACCAGTAGAAAATTGCTTCTAGTTCTTATTGGAATGAGTCTGAATATAAATACAATACATTCAATAAATGAAGTGTTATGAATGGAATGTAAAAAATGAGCTTGAAGGGCACATATACAAATGGAATGTATGCAAATGTACCTGGAATGTATGCAAAGTACCCAGAAGGTACATAAGTTTATGAAACGCATGTGAAGAGTTGACATAAATTAGGTTAGCTACTTCCCGTCTCTTTGCTTTAGTTAAAACTACTGCTTTGTTCTGGATTCTTATCTAAACCCTCTCTGCCTTCCCATCTTAAAAATCCAGCTCTGGTCTTGACATTTGGGGGATGCCTTTTTTCAACTCACGTTCTCTCTCTGCCTTGTAATAGCTATAACACATAGGGCCTAGACTGTTAATGTGGGGTTTATTATGAATTTTCCTGCCTTGTTAGTTAAATTTTTATGATTGCATGTTTAATTTAGTCAGCTAAACTATGTGTAATTCTTGAGCACAGAAACTATGTCTTCATATTCCCTCAGCAGGCAGAACAGAACTTTGAAAATAGCAACCCCCCAGGTTTATGTTTTCAATTTCAAGTGCTGTGGAAAAGAGGAACCCTTGCCGTGTGACCTGTCATGTTATATGAATGACATGAACTCATGGCATCTTTCCTGCTCTGTATAAGAAGCATTATGCAGCTCTGGACTTCTGGGCCTCGTGAAGCCATATTGCGAATGCACCACCCAAACCTTCCCCAGCACTGTGCTCCTCTGAGCAAGTCTGGCGTTGACTGGCGAGGAGTATGTGAAGCCTGCTTGTTTTATGCACAAATTACAACTGTTTCCTCCTCAGTGGGAGCAGTGAGTGGGCTTAGAAGAAAATGAGATCCAGCAAGAGTAAATCTCACTATGAATAATACATGAAACATTTAAAAAATAATCCCCAGAAACTGCCTGCTCTTTCCTCATCTGGTAACTTTGATTTGAGTTTATATGCATTTTATTAGTTTAAAATGAGATGCATACATAGAGCCCTAACTTGCCTTGCTATTGATTTCAAAGTATAGACCACATAGATTTTGATGTATTTTAAGTAATTCTGTTAAAATGTTTAGGTGGCCTGAGCTGACCAGGGCTTCCCATCCAAACACATTAAACAGCTCCTTCCTCAACAAATGCTTAAATACTGACAATAGTGTCCAGGGCCACACTCTCTGCATAGACTTTTTGGGAGTAAAAGAGGCCATTCTTCACATGCTTTAGAGATTTATTCTATTATGAGATTCAACAGTTATTTCAAAGAGCCCAGGGCCATGTGAGGGAATTTTGATATGCAGACTAAGGAATTTGAGCAGAAAGGATCCAAGTCCTGCATCCTAAGCCTTACTGCTTAGCCTGATTAAGTAGTAGATTCCTGGTACTGATGCCTTGACCTGACCATGGCTTCACACACTGATCGGTAAGCTTAGCACTCTACCTACTAGTTGGGGATATAATGAGACTAGCTCTAGTGAATCAATAACTCCATAAAAATGGTGCTCATACTAATACTAGTAACAGCTCCATATATAGAGCACTCTACTAAGCATCATTTTTAGGCCAAATATTATATTGCCTAAGATTAGATTGCATAAGATTCTTAGACCAAATATGATATTGCCTAATGAGAATGTTTCCTGAAATGATAAATGTTTTGGTGGCTGAGTCTTTGACTTTTTGAGGACAAATGAATTCACATGATTTCAAGTATTTTTTTTTACTTTTTTTTTTTAATTTCAGAGTATTATGGGGGTATAAACACTTTGGTTACATAAATTGTCTTTGCATTGCCCAAGTCAGAGCTACAGCATGCTACTTTGTTTACTTTGAGGAAAGCATCTCAGTAAAACCTAATAATAATGAAGAATTTACCCATATGGTGGAATAAGTGTATAAATCTTTTTTGAAACTGATTTTAAAGTGTTCTGACTTTGTATCAATTTCTTCTCTGTGTGTTGAGGGGAGGAGTATTGGCTAGTAAGGGGCACAGGAAGATGAAATGTTTGATCTCTTGATATTATCTTGATCTTAGCTTCTTTGGTGGAAGCTTTGATTTAAGACCTTTCTTCTTTTTTAATATGAGTATACATCCTGTGCTACAAATTTCCCTTAAACATTGCTTTACCTGCATTTCCTACATTTGATATATTGTGTTGACATGCTCATTTCATTCAAAATTTTTTCTATTTCCCTTGTAAATTCTTCATCATCTCATGAGCTACTTAGCAGTGTTGTTTAACTTCTGAATAATTATAGATTTTTCCAGATATTTTTCTATTATTAATTTCTAGTTTAATTCCATTATGATATGAAACATACTTTGCATGCTTTCAATTTCTTTAAATGTGTTTTCTGGGCAGAACACAATCTATGGTCTATATTTTATGGCTTGAAAGAATGTGTATTCTGCTGTTGTTGAGTGCAATGTAATACAGATACTGACAGGTCAGGATGGTTAATAGTGCTGTTTAGGTCTTCTGTAACCTATCTGAATTTCTTCCTACATGTTTTATCAATTAGAGAAAACTATTGAAGTCTCCAATTATAACTGAGTATTTGTCTTTTTCTCCTTATAGTTCTATCAGTTTTTCTTCATATATTTTAAAGATCTGCTAAAAAGTATATAGGATTGGTATATCTTCTGGATTAATTGACCCTTTGTCATTTAGAAACCACCTTGTATATTTCTTGTACTATTCTTTACTCAGAAATCTACTTTGTCTGAAATTAGTACAGCCACTCCAGCTTTCTTTTAATTAGTATTATTATTGTATATCTTTTCTCATCTCTTTTAACCTATTTACGTCTTTATATTTAAAGTGAGTTCTTGTAGGCAACATATAGTTGGGTCTCACTTTTTATCTAATCTGACCATCTCTGTCTTTTAATTGCTATGTTTAGACCATTTACATTTAAAGTGATTACTTATATGACTAGGTTTAAATATGCTACTTTGATTTTGTTTTCTAATTATCTCATCTGTTCTTTTTATTTTTCTCTCTTTTTTCAGCCTGCTTTTGTATTGAGTCTCTTTATAATTCACTTTTATCTTCACTATTGGCTTATTACTTATAGGTCTTTAAAAAAATAGTGGTTTCCCAAGCATTTACAATCTCCATGTTCAATCAATTGCAGTTAACCCTCAAATAAGGCTGTACAGCTTCAAATAAGGCATAAAAATTTTATAGCAATGTATTGCCAATTTCTATCTCTCGTCTTTTGTGCCATTATTGCCACATAGTTTATATTACTTATGGTATAAATCCACAGTACATTACTACTATTTTTGAGTTAGGCAATAACATCTTTTAGAGTGATTAGAAATTTTTAAAAAGTCTTTTCTATTAACCTTCATTTAAGCATTTCTAGAAATCTTTATTTGTTTGTTTAGCTCTAAATTTCTACATGTTATCATATTCATTCTGCCTGAATAACATTCTTTAACATATCTTGTAGTCCAGGTATGCTGGAAATGAATTCGTCAGTTTTTGTTTACCTGGAAAAAAATCTTTATTTTGTCTTCATTTTTGAAACATATTTTTACAGAGTGAAGAAATCTAGGTGGACAGGTTTGTTTTCTTTTAACCTTTTAAAGATGACACTCCACTGATTTCCTAGCATATTTTATGACAAGAAGTCTCTGGCGATTCTAACACTTGTTTCTCTGTTTATCATGTGTCTGTTTTCTCTGATGGTCTTCAAATGTGCTCTTAATTTTTGGTTTTCATAAGTTTGAATATAATGTGTTTAGATATGTGTGTATATGAGTGATGCTTTGCATTTATTCTTTTTGGAGTTCTCTGAAATTCTTAGATTTGTAGTTTATCTTTTCTTATCTTTGAAAAATTTTCAACTATTAACATATCAGCCAATGTCCACATTCTGTATTTTGAATGGGCTCATTTTTCCTTGAATTTTGCACATATTGGCTGCCTTTCACCCTCACCTCCCTGAGGGGCTCAAGAGAAATTATAATTTTATATTTTATCTTGATTTTTATTGTTGTTAGAATAGAAGTAACACTCTTTTTTAGAAGGAGGTGAAATTTTCATTATTACTTAAATCATAAGCTTCAAGCCAGTATCTATTATATAAAACTGTTAAAATTGTAAAGGATCTGAGATTTGACCCTACATGAAAGGTAACAATGTAGCCTACCATGGTTTCAACAATGCTGGCCCAAAACACAAGACTCTTGGATCAAACAAAGTTTAGTTTGTTATTCATAGTAATAGGAGTATCCAGAGTATTATCATTTTTGTGCCCATTTTCTAAACACCAATTCCCATAGAACAACAAGAAAGGACCATGTGACACGTGCACATGCAGTATGTTATGTTACAGGGGAACCCTGCACTTAGGGAACACAATATTTTATAATGGGCAGTAAGTATGTCTTCCCCTTGCTGTAGAGGCAGACACTACATCTGTCTTCCAAGAATGTTTTTTTCATACAAGCATACTTAAGAGAGAGCTCAGAACAAAGGCATTCACTGTCTCTGCTCCCAAGATGGACAAAATGTGAAAGATCTGTAAAAAACTATTTCTCAATAGAGATGGCATCTCATGGGCCGGCTCACTTTACATCACATGTGGATTTCTCTGTATTTTGTGTCCCAGGATCCATTCTTGTGTATCAGCAGATGTTCCAGGTACCGGAGATATTATGGTGAACAAAACAGATATGGTCCCTATTTCTCTCAACTGATAAATAGGATCACTGGAGGTTTTTGGGATTTTACCAAGCCACACAAAGTCTCAATGGACTAAACTTCCAGTAATGGTAAAGTTTAGATATTCAGACGATGATACGTTAATGCTGTTTACACTTACATCAGTCACCTTATTTTAATTCCTTCTCTATTATGAATGTCTATAGGAATTTTAATAGTTGACTGTGAAGTTTTTAAAAACAAGAACTGCATTTTACTATGTTCTGTTTTGCTAGTGTTTTGCTATAACTTCTTATACATGTTATTACTATGTAGGTGACATGGGTGTGTGTGTGTGTGTGTGTGTGTGTGTGTGTTTGAGTTTGCCTTTAAAGGTGTCTACTAGTCCCCCCATGTTATTTCATTAGAAAATGATAGCTTGTTCTACTTTTCCATAGCAACTCACCTGTGTGTCCATAGCATGGTAAAACAGCCAGGTAATTTTTATCTGGATATTTGCCACATCAAAAAGTTTTGACTCATTAGGCATAACATGCAAATTCTGATATTTTATCACTGGTGACTTTAACACTTCATAAAATAGATATAGTGCTTCCTATTTCTGTATGTGAAGGTGAGAGATAACAAAATTGAAGGAAGTTTGGATTTGCAAATGACTTGGAACCACAACCACATCCTGAATGCTATTTCCACCACGTGTCCTTTTCAAAACAGATACAAAATGTAATCTTTTCTTTATTTTTTTTATAATTGCCAGGAATAGGAATATGATGGCATTTCATTTCTGACAAAACATCACAGGGTTATCTAATTCCTCCACCCCTCCACCACGCCATGCATTTGACTTAGTTAAACCCAGCTAATGTTTTCTCAGTTTTCCCCTTGATTTTGAAATTCCATAAATGTGTATGTATGGATGTATGTATATTTATAGGCACACAACATATAAACTATATTCTTTATTCCTCTGTGCCTAAGTTATGTATGTCTTGAATAGACCTTTCTGTGCAGGATTCCCAGGTGCCAGAAGTGTCTTGTCAAGATGCCTTTGTAAGTGCTGACCTTTGAACCTAGGTGTGATGTTTTACCAGCATTCAACAGGGAAAGGGCCAAAGTTCAACTTTAAACTCTGTGTGTGCTGCTTGATTTAAATTTGAAACTTGGCACCGTGTGTTTCTCCTGTGCCTGGTTATTATTCTTGGAATGTAAACAGGTACATGTTTTTGTAATTCTCTGAGGAGCTCCTCTATGGTTTTTTCAGAGCCCAAGTCAGCTTTTGCTTCCAGGGCAATGTTCCAGGGGCAAAAATTCATTTTTTAGCAGTTCTCGGACAGATGAGTGCTATTTTTGAAATCTATACGGGCTTTCCTATTTGCTAGGGTCTGTTTAATGGTCTGTGTTACTACAGGGATATACTTACTTATTTCTTCCCTTGCTGCTTGGAGGGCTCTGATTTCCATCTGAAACGCTGAAGCAGTTTGGGAGAGGAAAGGAGCACTAACTAATTTGTGGGTAAACTTTAGTCAGCATTTCTGAACTTCAACAGATTCCATTTCAACATTGGTTTGGAACCTCAGGCATTATTAATAGTGGTAGCATGACACCTGCAACTACCTATACGGTCTCGGAGAAGGAAAATAAAAAATGAAATATATTCATATGCTATATTATTTACAGCTAGCATGTTCTTGAAAGAGTAGATTAAAGTTTAGGAAATCAAATTACATTTTAAATGCAACCAGAGAGCATATCATAGCAACCTCCTAGTTAAGTAAAAACCTCCTTCTTTATTTAAAGGACCACTGGCTTATGTTTTGTAATTCACTGCTTTTGCAACTATGATCTTAGCCATCTGCAACTCACCTGTTGTGTAACTCCTGCTATTCAGAACAGAACCCAGAGTCACAAAATGAGCAAAAGGTGTTGTTGAAAGCCTAAAGCAGTAGCACAGTGTTTGTGCACTAATGCTCAGGAACCTGACTTAGAAGTGAGCATACTTGAAGATCTATTTATTTGTAGTTCACACACAATTCTAAAAGCTAACTATCTTCATTTGTTGTTCATATTAGTTTGCTCAGGCTGCCATAACCAATACCACAGACTGGATGAATTAAACAACAGAAATTAATTTCCTCACAGTTGTGTAGGCTAGAGGCCCAAGATCAGGGTGTTGGCAGGGTTGGTTTTATTCTGAGGTCATTTTCCTTGGCTTATAGATGGCCACCTTCTTCATTTGTCTTCATGTGGTCTTTCTTCCATGCATGTGCATGTTTGTGTCCAAATTTTCTCTTTTTATAAGGATACCAGTCATATTGGATTAGGGCCCACCCTGAATATCTCATTTTAACTTACCTCTTTACAGAACTTATCTCCAAATATGGTTACATGTTGAGCAACTGGGATTTTGGATTTCAACATAAAAATTTAGGGAAAGGGACACAATTCAGCCCATAATATTACTCATAGCAGCTTTGAAGAAGAAAATAGAAACAGTGACTAAAGCAATCAGGTATACTGGTAGTAGCCACACTTTGTCCAAAGAAAAAAAGTTATAGCAAATTTATTTTAAAAGCTCATCTAAGTATATTGAAAAACACAAAAACTGGTGTAAGCATCCCCCCATCCCTCAGCAGGGCCTAAGATCATCTTGATATAACTACAGAATTAAAACTGAGACATCAGAGAAAAAGTGCAGTGAAGTGTTCATCATATAGAAATAGCAAGTTTTCATAGAATGACATATGGGAATTTAAGTCCTAACACTGTCACCTGGACAAGTCACTTAAATTCTCTGTTTGTTTTCTCATTAGTATCTTGAGAGTATAAGTATTCATGCAAATACCAGAGACGGAGAAGTCATGTATGGGTGCTCCATAAACAGATAAGCATTCTACAGAGAATAAGGTCTTAGATCCAACAAGAAGGCATTAAAATAAGTATTACAATTAAATAGGATTAGATTTACATATCAAATGACCAAGGAGGAAAAATTTTAAATTTTTAATTTGGCATATCCTGAGTTATCTGGAAAACTGATTTTTAAAAATAAAAAGCCGAGTTAATATCTAAGGTTTTCCTAAACAAAGGATTCATTGCAAAGAATTTTCTTAAGGCAGAGCATAATTGCATGTTAAAATAATCACATGGGTCCTTGTGACTATATAGCCCCGTATCTAACTCCAAGCAATAGAAGAAGTAGTATGACATAGTGGAAACAGTTCTGCTCTGTAAATCAAAGGAATTGGATTCTGATTCAAACATTGCAACTACCTTTAACTTAATTTTATTTATCTGTTTTTAAAATAAAGGTATAGAACCAATGGTTTTCAGGTTTTTCATAAAATTTTATGAAGTTATTTCTATCTTCTTTGTCCTCACTTCATAGAATTGGGGAAGATCTTAAACAGACATATCCTCTACTTATGAATTCCCATTACCCTCCACCAGTTTGCAGAGATAAGAAGGGTGAGAATATGAAATACCAGGAAGACTTATCTCCACCTACACAGCCACCTGTCTTGTCATGGCAACCTTGACTCTTTGAATTGCGTCTTAAGTATCTGTTCCCTGGGTAGGGACTTCCAGGACAACACATGATTGTCATATCCAAATCCCATAATGGGTAGGTTTCCATCTTAAGCTGTTAAGTCCTCCTCAATAAGGCACCAGATCCTGCCCTACTCTGTCAGGGGCGTGTTAATCTCTGACTTTCAGAAACAAGCAAATAAGCTAACAAGTCACAGCACGCATATAGATCGTGTCAAGAAAAATGTGCCCTTAAATGCTGTCGATACTTTAGTAACTACAGGAAGTCCAGCATCCTCAGCCTTTCTCTTTGTCTAAAGTCCTGAAAAAAAAAAAAAAAAAAAGTCCTTGTCCTATTTGGAGGCACACCTAAGAGTTTCTCTTTGCTTGAAGACAATAAGGAGCTACCCAGTGTTAGAAAACAAATTGTTCAATTCCTCCACCTAATGCAGGTGAGGATTTGAGGGTGGCACCAGAAATAGTTAGCAAGCAAGCATTTTCTCAGGCTCTAGGTGATACCAGGTTGGATGTGAGAAGGTCTCAACTTCCACAGAGCTTACAACTGAAGACTCAAAGAACAGTGTGAAGTGCTGATACCGGGGATTTAGGAAATAAAGCTGCGGCTTCTGCAGCAGAGCCTACAGGAGTACAGAGATTTAAATTTTTTAAAAAAATTTTAATCTATACATTGTAATTGTACATATTTGCGGGGTACAATTTGATGTTCTGTATGTATATAGGTTGTAAAATGATCAAATTAGGGTAGTTAGCATATCTATCACCTCGTGCATTTATCATTTCTTTGTGGTGAAAACATTCAAATGCCTCTCTTTCAGCTATAATATACAGCACCTTACTGTTAGCCATCGTCACCGTGCTATGCAATAAAGCACCATAATTTATTCCCCCCAGCTAATTGTAACTTTAAGAGGACGGATTTTGAACTCCCAAAGATAATTCAAATTTAACATATCAGTGACCAAACTCATTATTCGCCATCTCCTCAAACCAATTCCTCTTCTAAGTCATCTCAAGCCAAAATGTAACCTCTTCTATGCAGTTAGTAACTAGGGCCTACTGATGCCATCTCCTCAATAATTCTCAATTCCATTCCATTCCCTCCTTCATTATCATTGCCCTAGTTAAAAGTTTTGGTCTGCCTCTAGTCTTACCAACCTCTGAATCATCCTTTACGCAATCAATAGATTATCTAAATAAAATGCAAATTTAACCATATCACTCCTCTGCCTAAGACCCTAAACAGCTCCCCATTTTCTGCAAGTTTCCCAGAAGGGCATGTAAGACCCCCTAGATAGGCCACTCCATTCACTTCCTTCCCCTTTCCCGTTTCCATCCTTGCCTTCTGGCTTTAGAACATATCGATACCAATCCATTTATATTTCTTTACACATTGCTTTGAACATACTTCATCTTAGAAAAGCAACATAGATTTTGCAGCATAAGTATCTTATAATAATTTCATTGATCTTCCGGAATAAATAAATTCTGAATGAGTTTAAATGGCAAAGCCATTTCTTTCACTGGATCATCATTCACTAAATTGAGTATTTAGGTTTTAGGACTTTACAGTGAAGATATAACCCTAGATTAAAGAAAGATAACAGCATGTCTATAATCCCAGCACTTTGGGAAGCTCGCTTGAAGCCAGGGGTTTGAGATCAGCCTGGACAATATAGCAAGACCCCACCTCTACAAAAAATTTTTAAAATTAGCCAGGCATGATGAAACATGCCTATAATCCTAGCTACTCTGGAGGCTGAGATGAGAGGGTCATTTGAGCCCGGGAGTTTGAGGCTGCTGTGAGCTACGATCATGCCACTGCACTCCAGCTATTACTATACTCTTCTTTTCACCATACCAAGCAAAGTTATAGTGAGTAAGACAAAAGTACAAGTTTAGAAATAGTAGGTGAACAATGTAATAGCCCTTGATAAGCCTTGTTTAGTACAAGGCATTTCTTTCCATAGGCATAAGCATAACCATTATTGGGGTGGGACGGGGAGGTGGTGGAAGGAACATGAGCTACTGTCCATGGTCCTGATACACAAATATATACTATGACATGGTTGTTCTCTGTGAGCTGTGTGCCTTCTCCCCCATTTCTATCATCCTTTAGCACCCAAGAGTTATATCAATACTGCCAGCTGTGGTTTGTTGAGTGAGTCAGTGCTTTAAATGAGTTCTGTTATGGATTGAATTGTGTCTCCCCCAAAGATATATTGAAATCCTAAACCTTACAACCTGCGAATGAGACCTTACTTGGAAATAGTCTTTGCAGATATAATCAAAGTTCAAATGAGGTCACACTGGATTACCTAGTCACTGAGCCAATGACTGACATTGTTATAAGAGAGGGAAATTTGGACACAGATGCACAAGAGAGAAGGCCAGGTGAAACAGAAGCAGAGATTAGAGTAATGCAACTACAAGACAAGGGGCACCAAGGATTGCTAGCAACATCAGAAACTATTAGAACTAATAGAAGAGGCAAGGGAGGATTCTTTCCCTATAGCTGTCAGAGAAAGCATAACGATGCCAACAAGTTTATTTCAGACTTCTGTCCTCCAGAACTGTGAGAAAATAGATTTCTGTTGTTTTAAGCCACCTAGTCTGTGGTAGTTTGTTATGACAGCCCTAGGAAGCTAATATAAGTACCCTATAAATATCTCTTTGAATTTTTTATTTTGATGTCCTTTTGGCCTCAAATCTTAGCCAATTATCTTTCTTCAGACTCTAGGTTTTAGTGTGTTTATTATTATGCATAAAGGATAATACTACCCACAACTGAAATATGATGATGCCTGCAAGTGAAGGACCAAAGTCAGGCTTGAGGTTTGACTTCTCGAATACTTGTCTATTTCTGCTTCAGTTGAGGCAGAAGAGCAGATATATCTTTCATTTAAAGGAATAAAATAGACAGCTCTGTATTATTCGAAATTAGTGGTGATTTTTGGGTTATTTATAGAGATTTTGCTTTTCTACTTTTGGGATCTTCACTGCTTAAGCATTTCTGTGCCCATTAGCATTGATTAATGTGTCTATTACTGTTTTATGACATTGCTAACTAAAGGAAAGAATGGGAATTATCTCTCAATTTCCTTTTGCACTAGAGGAGAGAAAGTAAAGTAGCCAGGGAGGGAGGGTGGTGTGGTAGACATACCATTCTTTGCAAATTGTCAAGGTCTCTTGTAACTTGGTTCCTTCTGACCTCAGTGATAACAGGCTGTTTCTGCCCCTCATGCATACATTCATCAGCCTAAGAAGGTTATATTTACTATTCTTCTGCTTTTGTATGCAACTTTGTTGTTGATGAGAACACAGAAGAATTCCTGCCTTTATTACCTTCTCATCTGGAGTGCATATGTGACCGGCAGGCGTGTGCTCAATGCTCTGCTTATTGATGTTATCACGACATCCTATAGAGGGTACTGTTGAAGAGTTTCCTGTCCATTCAGAACAGAACAGCCAGATTGAATTTTCAGACAATGTACACTGGGGAGACGATGCTGCCAGGCCGCACGTTAACTCAGAAAAAGTCATTTGTGTGACTGACAACATGGTATCTGATTCTTAGATTGTTTTTACTCCTTTTTATTTTTTTAGAGGTGTGGTCTTTGTTCCCATTATAATCTGCCTAGAGATTGCAAAGCACATTACTTTACCCAGTGTAAATACAGAAGATGCCTCTGGGGAACAACTTCCTGAGATGAATTTTCTGCATGAATTTTGAGACTGGCATTTAAGTCCATTATATAGACAGATTGACTTCAGCAGAATTACTGTAACATTGGGGTACTAGTTTATTAGAATTTGAACTCCCATAGGACGTATGTATTTCATGTCTATCATTTGCAAACATATGAAAATGATAGACATGAAATCATGGACTTCATTACAAGATTGTTTTCACTGTAGCTCATTGAAGTACGCAGTGTTTGAAAATAATTGGTTTTAACTAGTGAGATATCACTCTATAATCTTGTCCTTTTTTTAGGCCTCTGTGAAGGAGTGAAATAATTATTATTTTCTTCCAAAAATGTTTGCTAAGTGAATGAATGACTTATTTAATACAATTATTTCTATGGTTCTTTATTGAGGATGGTGTACTCTTTTGGCCATTGTAGAATGGCGGCTTTTGGATTAAGCTAAAAGATTATGAAGACTTAAGAGCAATAAATTCTATTCCTATCAGTCATCTTTCTAAATTAAAAAACTCTTCATGACATTATTCCACTCAAAAGCCTTTGAATCGTTGATTCAACTATTAGAATGCCTTGCCACTTAACATCGCCCTTTGTTTGCTCTTTCCAATCTACATAATCAGCAGCAGAATGTATGCTCTCTCTTATATTAGAAAGGTGACTATCACCAGGGTGAAAATGATTTTTGTATAATGACACAGCCCATGCTCTGGGATAAAATAAATAAGAAAATGAGTCTTGCCTGATTGCTAGGAAAGGGTATCTTGAATGACTTATATTTCATTTAATAATGATAGATCTAATAAGTTTTCGGGGGGGGGGAGATATCTAGAAGATCTGATATGATTTGGATATTGAGTTTCAGCAAGGCATTTCATGAACTCTTATAATATGCTCATGGACAACATGCATAGCGACCGTCATAAAAACTAATTTACATTTAGGCTGCATTAAAAGAAATATAATACTCATAACAAAGTACATATTGGTTTCTCCCAGATCTGCCTTAGTCAAGTCATTCTTGGGTTGTGGTGATGTCATGCTTTAAGAAGACATTGAGTACTTGGAGTGTGGCCAGAGGAGAGACACTAGAATGATGAGAAGATTCAAACTCAAGCTATTTTTTAAAAAGACTGAGTAAATTCAGAATATTTATCTTGGATGAGAGAAGATATGAGAAGAACATTAAATGCTGAATAATATATGTGGTGGGCCAATATGTTGAAGAAGGACTTATTCTATGTGGCTTTTTGATTTAGAGAGGTAGCAGGGACAGAAAGAAAGAGTAAGAGCTTGGAAGTCAGAACTGGGTTTATTGTCATACAACTTTCTAGCTGTGTGAGGCTGGACCAATTTTTTAACCTAAGTGAATTTTAATTTCATGATCTATAAATGGAGAATAATTGTGTCTACCTTGCGAGATTTCAAAGACAAGTATTAAAGCTGCCTGACACAAGGTAGATACCATTATTTCAAAGAATTAAAACTAATATCCAGAATGCCCTGCGAGATAGTTTTGCTCCAGTATAACAAAAGAGCTTTCTTGTATTCAAGGCATTCCAACAAGAGAGTGAGAGACAATTCCTCCTTGCTCAGTGTAACCTTTCTGCCCACCTTCCACCTTTGCTGTCTTCTAAAGAAACAAGGTGCAAGCACGTGAAAAGCATTTAATTTATAGAAGAGTATCCCTAATTCTGATCTACTTCAATGGTTAGCAATTATATCTTGTTGAAAGAATTTGTTCATTTATTCATAATTTGTACCTGTTTCTTATAGCCAGTTAATAGCTGCAAATGTATTTCTTTTAATATAACATCAGTTACTTTCACCCAGTCAAATGACTACAGGCTAAGGAGTGTTCATTCTCCAAAACTTAGAACTCAGAAATCAGTTTAATTGCTCTAAACCAATTTAGTGCACTGTTTTCTCAATTGGGAGTTATTGTCTCCTAAGAAAATAAAACTGAAATGTAAGAATGCATCATTTTTTATTTTCAGAGACAAGATGAAAAATTAACTTTATATTACCTTAAAAGAAATGTATAAATTATCCTCTATAAAGTACAGAGAGTCCCAGCAGAACACTGAATCTAAGTTATGGCACCATGAAAGCATTCAAGTGTAATTTATGTGCTAATAATGACACTTATATGAATTTCATTAATATTAAAAAGTAAATTGTTACCATCTCTGTGAAGATAAACTATCTTTCTTTAGTGACTTTTGAAAACTACCCTGGGTGTATAATGAGAACTATTGTGAGAATCGAGATTCTATGTATAAAAATTAATGTGCATATATTGTCCACTATTGGTTGCTCATATTATTGCTCAAGAAAAAATATATTAATAAATTAAAGCACTATATATATAACTAATGGACTAAAGAGAGGCAACATGGTAGGGTTTTTAAAAAAGGTTCTTTATGAACTTTGTTAAATGCAATAAAAAGGAGACTCTAAAACATAGCCGAACTTAGGAATCATTCAAACTTTAAGCAGTAGGCATTTTAAACTTCTTTCTGGACAAAAAAAATTATTCTCCAAATATAACATGTAATTTTAAAGCTTTGGAAGACTTATCCAGAAATCAAGGTAAGTTCATCGTGTGTTTTATTCTAAATAACATAAGATTAGTATAATTAGGTGAATTTTCCCTGTAACAGAAAAATTCAACATATTTTTCCCTCAAATAAGAATTGATGGAAAAATCATTTGAGATATCCCCTTGCTGAAAAGTTAGTCTATCCAAAGAAATTTTCAAAATTCCTCAAGATTAGGTGAGCCACATTTCTCAAGTGCCTCAGGTAAGGAGAATCATTCTTAGGTATGAACAGATAAATCAATCTGTGCATTAACCTGCTCTGCCTTTTGTGCAAATGTGTCCATCATTCCCTTAGAAAGAAAACATTTGAAAATAGGAATAAAATTCTGTGAGCGTTACATAACACCAATGGATACATATATTATTTGTCTCATCATTTTCCTTACACTTTAGGAAATGTTATTTTAATCAAATCCAAAAAAACGAATTTGCTCTCGCTTTCATAGGTGCCTCAGGAAACTATGAGGGGCTCATTTTGAGGCTTATGAATATGTGTGTAATACGGCTCCAAATTCAAAAGTGATCATGAGTTTAGAGAAGTTAAATAATTTTGCCAAGTGTACAAAGGTGGTAAGTGGTAGAGCTGGAGCTCAAACCCAAGTGACCAGAAACACCATTTCTCAAGACAGCCCACTCCCTTCTCTGGAAACATTTCCAGCCCATTTGCTGATGCATTGCCTCTGTTTCAATTCTAAATATTGAGTTCCCTGGGGCTCTGGACTGGGCCTTCTTCTCATGGATGGCCGCATCCCACCTGCATAAATACCACCTGAGTGTTGACAAGTCTCAATTTTCATCTCTAGCTCAGACATCGCTTCTGAGTTCTAGATTTATACATTCAAATGTCTTCTAGTCACCTCATACTTAAAGTTGCATATGCTTCATTTCTCCACAAACTAAAATGTACCATCTCCAAGTTTTCTATCTTAATAAATGGAACCAAGAAGCTATCATTGATTTGCCTGTGTTTTCACACTCAACCTGCCACCGCCACGTTCTGTTGGAGCAGGTCCTCAATGTCCCTTGAGTCCGTCCACTTCGCCCCGTCTCCTGATGAAATTAAAAACAACTGCTAAATCAAAGGAGATGAGCCCAATCATCTCACTATAAAAAAGATGTAATGGGCTCTACTTCCTGTTTTCTGGGAAGCCAGGTCATGCATTAGCTAACTTCTATCAAGAACTTGCCTTCCTTGCTTTGAAGAATTTATAACTGTCTTCAGTTTTCTAACATTTTTTTTTTTTTTTTGAGACAGAGTCTCACTCTGTTGCCCAGGCTAGAGTGAGTGCCGTAGCGTCAGCCTAGCTCACAGCAACCTCAAACTCCTGGGCTCAAGCGATCCTTCTGCCTCAGCCTCCCAAGTAGCTGGGACTACAGGCATGCGCCACCATGCTCGGCTAATTTTTTCTATACATTTTTAGTTGGCCAATTAATTTATTTCTATTTTTAGTAGAGACGGGGTCTCACTCTTGGTCAGGCTGGTTTTGAACTCCTGACCTTGAGCGATCCGCCTGCCTTAGCCTCCCAGAGTGCTAGGATTACAGGCGTGAGCCACCGCGCCCGGCCTGTCTTCAGTTTTATGAAGGGAAAAATAATTTAGATTTTTTTTCTTCATGCTAATGCTTTTTCTTCTCACCTTTCCTATGTGGCATTTTTGGTGCTTTCTAGATGCTCTTTCAAATTCTTGCTGGGGCCTTTTTGCTCAGGTATTCCTCTCTTTGTCTAGTCAGTCCTCAAATTAATGTTTGCTAGGGACTGCATTTTTTATTTCTGTTGTTTAGATATGAACATATTTTATATAACCAAGCATGTGAAAATATCTTATTTCAGGGCTTTCTTTATTTTAAGAATATCTTAAAATGGTATTCTTCCATTCTAGAAAAGAGAGAGAAAAAAAAAGAGCTAGATTAGCAGCTATAAGTCCCAAGATTTTGCCACAGGAGGAATACACCATAATCAACTTTTTGAAAATATCGCACACACTTTTCTCTTTCCCATCAACACCCAGCCCCTCAGTTGGCATTTCACGCTTGGAGATAGCAGCGCCATGGCAAATGAATTTTACACACTCCTGATGATAGCCGTTTTCTCTCTGAAAGTCATAGCCCAAAAAGAGGAGGAAAACCAAAATACTAGTTGCTGATCCAAGACTTGACAAAAAGAGCTAGTGGTTTTTGTTTTGCATTAGCTGGGTTGACTAATTTCATGAGCAGTCTGATAATACCTATGGCACTTTAGAAAAAGAGATTTTCTAAATTATTAAAATTCCTTTGTAAGGATGGTTTGGTTTTATAGTTTCCAAAAATAAATATCAAAAGGGCCAGCTTCTGAGAATGGAAGTCAAGGCTTAGTGTGGATTTATATCTAGGTCTTCAGACATAAGCTTACAGCCCTGGGAATTGGTGGGAATCTCAAAGCAAAAAATGGATTTTTGTAGGCATTTTATAGGCAACAGTATCTCTAATGAAGTTCTCATTAACCCGACTTCTTATCATTGGATGGTTAAATACTGTCCTACATTATTGTAGCATAAAGTTTTCATTCAATACAAGGCAGGAGGAAATTTCTGTGGGTTTTTTTCTTTTAAAAGAAAAGTTAAGAGAGTTGAGAATCAAAATCCTAGAACCAGATTAAGGAAGGCAGAGAGCGCTCATGGGTTTTGGACTTAGGGGCCTGCTCTGCTACTTACTAGTTGTGTGAACTTGAGCATTTTAAGCTCATCTTTTAAATGAGGCTCCATTTGTCATCCAACAAATAGTCATTGAGCTTCTATTATGTGCCAGAAGCTATGTTAGACTAGGGTGAGCATGGTGATGGGAATGTGGTGGTAAACACAACAGACAGGCAGACAAATATGTTTCCTGTTTTAAAAAACTAAGATTGCTTCCAGTTCACATCCCACGATTCTACCCAGTGATTGGGTCAGGCAGATAGACAACTCTGTGGTCCGAGTGTTTGCATCCCCCCCCCCCAAATTCATATGTTGAAATCCTAGCCCTCAAAGTGATGGCATTAGGAGGTGGGCCTTTGGGAGGTGATTAGGTCATGAGGGTGGAGTCCTCATGAATGGGATTAGTGCCTTCATGAAAAAGACCCCAGAGAGCTTGCTTGCTCCTTCTGCTAGGTGAGGACACAGTGTGAGGATGTCATCTAAGAGGAAGTGGGCCCTCACCAGACACCAAATCTACTGGACCTTGGATTTCCCAGTTCTCAGCTTTTGGGATTTTGTTATAGCAGCCTGAATGGACTAGGATAGATAGATAGATTAAGATTAATATCTCTCTTTCTCTCTCTCTCTCTCTCTGCTTTCACAGAGTTACTTATTAAAAACTGGTTTGTAAGCACACTTTGTTTATTAAGGATATGTTATATTAGCTAATAGTCATGTCATGTTTTTATACTTTCAAGAGTCTACTCCTTGTTTACTAATTTTGTTATGATGTTTTTGGGGTTTTATTTTTCATGTAGTCAAATTTCACACTTCTTTGTGACTTTTTCCATTATTTTTATGCATGGAAAGTTTTCCCTTTAGAATAGCATTACAGCTCTCTCCTCTTCAGGTTCACCTGCCCCCATTCCCAAGATTCGTAATTTATGATCCTTTTGTCTATCGTTGTGCTAAGCAAGGTCCCCGCCGCTACACCTGAATGTTGGGCAGCTGATACCTGCATGACACTGGCTTGTGCACCGAAAAGCACGGAAAAGACACAGTATCAGATCCAAATTAAGAACCAAATATTTTATGCTCTTTATTATTTTTCCTATAATTGAATATTCAGTGTTCTCATGTGGATCCCTCAATTTTTCAGCTAAGAGTTAATTGAGTTAAAAGTCGGCAAAAAAAATTTAAAACAGTTAGTATAAAGAAGGAACATCTAATGGATGAGTGGAGCCTGCTTGCTGGCTGTCAGGTGGCCAGAGCACAGAGAGAAAAGCCTTGGAGATGCTGAGAGGTCAGGAGAAGGTCTCTCTCATGGTGCCAGTGGACATCCCAGGGCTAAGAAGGGCATTTTACCCTCAAGATTTGGGGGGGGGGGGTCTCGTCCAGGTATTTTCCTGATGCCTGCAGAAGGGCCTGCGATCTCCTTTGTCACATTTCACTTCACCTAACTAACATGAGCTCTGTCACTCCAGGTTGGGAAGAGCAAGTCTGCCCTTGGGCAGAATTTCAGTTTGCTCCTAAAGACACGGTGCAGAGGTAAATAAGCAGGAAGCAAGTTGCCTGGGCCTGTGCATTCCTATCCCACCAAGGAGGATCTGCCTAATGCCTCCCTCCCTTGTAAGAATCAGGAAACAACATATATTTATTGAGCACCTACTTATTACCAGGCATTGCATTATTTCAGGGATGGGAAATCTTGCTCATGTCATTGAGTTTGCTTAAAGTAGACACTCCTTCTTTCAAAAGAAACACTAACAGCTCCATAATTTATTGACTGGGGACACCCTAATTCCTTCAGCACTTTGTTCACTTTGTCAGATATAATGACACTCACTGTGTCATAATTACATTTATTCAATGTCCAGCCATTGGTCTCTGTTCATATATTAATAATAATTATTGTTATGTTGTTATTGTTACTATAATTTACTCCAAAATTAGCAAAGTGCCATAGACATCATTAGTAACAACACACAATCTGCAATGTCACCAGAACTGTTTCTACTTCTGTGTCTGTTCTGTGTCTGTCTCTTTCTTGTATCTTCTCTCTCTCTCTCCCCCTGCCACTTGTCTCATCACTTTCCTCTATTTCTGTCTCCCTTCTCTCTTCTCCTTCTTCATCTTCATCTTCATCTCCTCCTCCTCCTCCTCCTCTCTCTCTCTCCATCCCTCACACACACTCGCGCACACACACACACACACGGAGCACACAGCACACCTGGATTCCAAACCCCGAGGTGCCCTTTGCCACATTACCCATAGAGCACACGCAACTCCGGCCCTTCCTTTCTGCAGATTTAGCTGCTATAGAGTGTTCATGGTCGACTGTCACGTACAATTTTTTTCTTTTGTGGAGTAATTGAAATGGACTCATGACTCAATCCTTACTGAAACACCACATTGTGAGGCTGACAGATTTGGAAAATATTGCAACTCCTACCCTAGCCAAAGCTGTCTTTCTGGTCTCTCATTCTATTATTCCTCCCATCAGTTGCTGTCTGGGCCTGGAGACTCTCTTCCCTACTCAATGTAGTTGTATGACTAGGAGTAGTAGTAGTATGTCAACTAGTAGTTGTATGACTAGCAGATTGGGGATGAAAAAATGGTGCCCTATCTTCAGAGTAAATTAGTTTAAAATAAGGAGTTTCTTAAATCAGAATCTCTGCATCTGAAACATTGGAGGGGGGGTCAAACTGAGTTCTAGGAAATCAAGTGATTTTGGACTCCCTCAATTATACTTGATCAGTGTATGCATGATCCATCTTAAGTGGTTCTAGGTAAATACAAACCTAGTTATAAAGGTCGTACATTTTTATTTACCCCTTGATTAAATCCCATTGCTCTGTGAGCCCCATTGTTTCCCTGGACTGTCACTCCATTGTTCATTTTTCATGCAGAAGAAAGTGAGATTCTCAGAGAGCAAGCATTTAGTGTAATTTTATGATCAAGTGAGTTCTGGGATTTGATTTGAGAGCTTCTGATCTGGAGAACTGAAAATTCCAGAACAAAAGTAGTACCTCCTGAGTCTCTAATGATGGTGTCATCCCGGCCAGGTGCCATTGCTATGGTGATCTCTCAGTGGGCATCACACCTTGGCAGCCTGGTGCCATTGGGTCCTCAGCTCAGGTAATTTTTATTCTTTCAATGCAGGATTTATGCTCATTTACTGGTGTAGATAATATTGACTACTTACTGGTGACTTATATTCATGTGTTCTTCCCTGTCACACACCCCCCACCCCGTTCCCTCCCTCCTTCCCAAACCATCTCTCCTCCCTGAGGAATGGGGTTATTTTGGCCATAACACCGAGATATTGTCTCTGACCTGCTTCTCTGATGACATTGCCTTGATTTTGTCTTGCTGCCTTCTCAGGTACTTCTCTACTTCTTACTGCATTGATGTTGAGCCCTCTGTACCTTTTGGATATGCTTGAAATCTGATAATTTCAGTATAATCGTGGGCTTCCCAGCATGAAAAGTGCTGTGCCTTCTGCAGGCCCTGTGCTGTTCTGTGTCAGTCCTGATTCCTGATCGCTCCCTGCACCGCACTGCTCTCAGACTGGAGACTGCACTTTCAATTTGGTACTATAAGGAAAGGTCCTGGGCCACAATACCAAAGCCTTCATTCATCACATTCCTGATTCTTTCTGGGTGCATCCTGATTGTTTTTAGTTTTTTTCTGGCCCCTGGTCCCGCCAAGCAGACCCTGCCTCCACACCCTGCATGGCCGGAGTCCATTCTGAGCAGCTTGGCCTCAGGACCCTGGCGGCCACATGCCAACTCTCAGATCTCTGTGGTCCTGCGGCCCCATTGACTTCTCTCAGCGGGCTGGAAAGTCGTTTGTCCTGTCATGTGGTGTTGGGCAGAACGAAATAGCTTCTTGGTAATCAGGCAGCGTGGAGACTAGCTGTCCAGTAAAGCACAGACTCCCATTCCACAGGCTTTTCCTGCTCCCAGTTTCCAACACTCCTTTGAGGCCAGACATGCGATCTCCTCTGCGGAACCCAGTCTGCTAGCTGAATCTGCAACAGAAAACGTCAGTTTTCTCTTGACTGCTGTCTGGGCAACATCCACTCATAGATGCTTATTTTGATAAGTTTTAATTCAATCTGAGTTGGAAAGTCATTATAATGGGAACAAACAACATTCTCTCATAGGGTAAAGCATTGTGCCAGATCACAGGGCAAGAAGATATCCCTACTTTTAGGGACATACATGCTCTTATGAACATATAGAGTAACACACACACACACGCACACAGAGTATATGCCACTGTAAAGACTGAACACACACTCCACAGCACACTTTCACCCCTACAACCAATGTGATTGCAACAGTGAAATATTAGGATTATTCTCAAAATAACCATTTTGAAATCAGTGAAGTTTCTTTATCGATAACTGGACTTTAAGCTTTTGATACTACCGTGTCATACTTTCCCCAAATCCCCTGTAAGAACAATATGTCTCGAGTCTTTCTAAGGTATGTGTGATTCCTAGTGATTTACTCCAGATGTGCATCGCCCACCTTCACTGGCTATGCAATTTCAGCTCACACCTGTTTCACCTAAGAAATCTAAATTATAACTCCAGACCTACTGAGCTACTAGAGGTGATTTAAGTTCCTACCAAAACTTGTGGTTCTGCTTCTCTTGTTCCATAATCATGAGCACGTGGCACATTACTCTTCTGTGGTACTTGGATATAGGACGGTAGCTATTTGTACACACAACCGTCTCCACATTATACTGTGAGTTCCTTAAAAGAAGGTCTTCTCTCGGGCATCTCTGTGGTCCAGCACTGTAGCATGGTGTATGGAAGGTGGTGCCCTTCCTTAGTCCACTTCCACTGAATGACTGCTGGATGAATGAATGAGTGATCTCCAATTCATTTGTCCCTCCAGTCATGCATTTGCAACTTTAACAATAGTGTGCATCAAAACCCAACGTTATGCACAGTTCTGTAATATAAATGCAGCTGAAGGATTTTCATGGTAAACTCCCACTAGGAGGATTGGTTACATTTCCCAAAGTATAATTTTGCTTTTCCCAATATTGTTGCTTGATTATGCTGACATATTTCAGGGTATCTTTAGATTTGATTCATTAATTAGTCTCTGTTCTCAGTTTCCCATAAAGTTGTGTGTGAGTGCTTAGTAGACTAGTGCCTGCAGTTTTCTTTCCTTCAGCAGCTTGTTAAGTGATTTTTCTTTGAATAGGGAAATCTAAGGCCTCATCTGTCAGTGTGGCAGTTCTGGGGAGGTGATTGTTTTGCAAGGCAAGGATTAAGAACATTTAGTCATTGGTACATAAACTATGTTCTCTTCTGTCATTTCAGTGTAGGAGTCAATGAAGACAGTTTAGTCTTCTTAATAAGTTACAGATAATCTCTCTGAGTGCATGTTTTTCTGCCTCTAGCTTGGAGCCAAATGTTGCTCGCACTAAAAAGAATGATGTCTTCTTGTTTGTTTTGGTATTAACTGTATTTTGATCTATAGCACAATTTGGTAATTCAAATTGTCACCCCTGCACTTTGTAGCACATGTGCATGTTCTTTCTTCCCAGGCATTGCTGTGATTATCCTGTCTGTTTCTTTGTGTAATATGTACTGTGTGGGCCTCTGAACTGAACTCCACTTCTTGGGCAATTGTGAAAATTCAGGTTTGGCTGCAGTTTAACTTTGCACTCTCTATGAATATGAGGTCTCCTAAATAAATTTGAAGAGTAGAATAATTTAAAGACATAGTGAATCTACTTAAAGGAAGAACTTTTGTCTGAAAGCAAATGAATCCTGCCAACCAGGTATAGTTTTCTTTGGTTGTGACCAACACTTCTATCTGCAGACAGTTGTCTCCATTATGTTATATATGTGAAAATAATAAAAAATGTTTTTTAAATGTTTTAATAATTTATACTTTAACTTCTATTGTTTTTTCTCCTCCTATTAATGTGAATCTAAAGAAAACCTTCTGCAGTCCTCATAATTGAATGGAAAAGTCAAGATATAAGAATGTATGGAGAGCTGTCCCCACATTATACTACAAGCTCTTAACATATTAATGACTTTCTCTTCTCTCAGCAGAGCCCAATGCAAAGAACCTTTCCAGTATGTACAACAGAGGTTCCTGAAGTAGACTGTGGAGTAGGGCAGGGGCTGGCAAACTTTTTCTGCAAAAGGCCAAGTAGTAAATATTTAGACTTTGAGAGTCATACATAGTTTCTGACACATATTCTTCTTTGCTTTGCTTTCCAACCTCCCCCTCTCCCACAATGACACTATAAAACTGTAAAATTCATTCTTAGTTCCTGACATTGCACAAAAACAGACCCCGGGCTTCATTTGGCCCAAGGATAGCAGCTTGAGTAGTATCCTTGGCATAAAGGATTGCTTGTTCCTTAAGAGCACATGTGATTGTGTGTTGTGAGTGTATGTGAGTGTGTTTGTAGGAGGCAAGGCAGAGGATTTAGATGGTGACCATTGAAAGCCTAGAAAACATTTTTTTTAGTTTGAAAACACTCTAGTTTTTTGGTGTTCAATTCAGATCTGTTTAGGGACCTAAAAGTATCCACTTTCAATCCTTTTTACAACAAAGCAGGGTATAAATGCACACATGCATAAGTGAGTTGAAATGACATAATAATAACCTTCGTAATAGGTGTAACCGTCTAGAAATATATAGAGATGAAAACAGGTCCCTCTAATACCATAACCCAGCAAAAACAGCTATAATGTTATTTTATGTCAATTTGCTTCCAAACTTTTTTCTATATATGTGTTCCTATTATATGCACACATCTATATACATATGTGTTTACAATATATACATATGTAGACGGCCATATATACATATGAAACTCAAATAATTTCATATGCATATTCATTTAATCTATTTTAAGCATTTTCTGATGTAATCATTGATTCTTTGAAAACATAACTTTATCTTACTGAAATATCATTATGTATTGATTTATTTTCTATTAATATTAGGTTATTTTCACTATTATGTGACACTACAAAGACCATCTTCAAAATTGCAGTATTTCTGGGTACTTTTTAAAAAGTATTAATAGCAATTTTGTTCTCTTGAATGAGGATGAGAAATCTCACAGATACATAGTTGGAGAAAAGCATGAAAAAACCACATTAGAGTTTCTTGAAAATTGATGTTAATAAAGAAAGGGAGTCAAAAAGCTTGGCTGCTTCGTAGTAGGAAGAAATAAACAGCCTTCAAAAATTTACTATGTTTGTCTTACTCGACCAAATCTGCCAAGCTCTTCATGGCACTTTCTCACCCAGTTTATCTTTCCTGTCTCCAAATTCTTTCTTCCACTTGCCTTAACCTCCCACATCTTTTCTATGAGCCCTGTAGACCTCTGCTACACATGTGGTGTGCTAAGAACCCATAACTCAAAGGCTAAGTGCTACTTTTTAAAGGAGTATTATCTGTTAGCAATTCAACCCAGAGCAGACCACCAATCTCAGGTTACAGTGAAATAATGCTGATTGCAAATACAAAATTCACCTTAGTGAAAAAGGCATAGTGTTTGCTTTTCTACTGTCCATGCCAGATGAGTTAGTTTTGAGCTCCACAGATAGAGAAACTTCTATTGACTGAAATAGCGAGGTATTAAATGTTGGCAGTAAAAGTTTTGATGAAAAAATGCAAAATTTTAACTCATACCTGGTGTTTGTCATGAAAGTTCGAAAGATTAAAAAAATTAAAGTTTATTATGTCGTAACGAGGGCTGTGATACATTAGCTCGATGCCTATAGCCAAGAGAGTGGAAGTATCTAAATTTGAAATATGTATAGTATTCTCTTTATCTAGCAAAGTTACACATTGTCAGCAAGAAGAATGCAAGGAAGAGTTCCCTTCGAGCAGGAACAATAGGCTGACTGATAATATCCAGGTATCTAAAAACATACAGAGCCTTCCCTAGGTGATCAGGTGGCTTCCTTTACAGAGCATCTGCAGAGCTAATTCCATTTCCTGTCCACAAAAGCCACTTTGCACAAAGGCAATTTCTAGGTCCTTGGAGAACCTAGAGGGATAGGTGATCCCTAAAGCCAGAAGCCAATTCCGAATAAGCTCTCCAGAATCTTCTTCCTCTCATTGTCTTCATTCCCGTTTGCTTTACTAAGCAATTAGGAAACATTGTTTTCTACCATTACAGGTGAGGAAACTGAGGCTCAAAGAGGGTATGTGACTTATACAGGGTCCTACCCCTAACAACTGGGGTAATTGGACTCTAGATCTCAGATTACTTCTAAAAAACCTTGCCATGTGGCAGAATGTGAAGAAGCGGGAACATTTCCCAGTCTGAAGACTATCCCTGCTGTACGTGTCATGATATTGTACCATTCTACCGCACGAGATGTTCTTTTGATTTAATCCCTTTTAATGATATGGAAGACATCAAGAATTTGTGGAATGTTGACCGTGGTACTTTTTATGTGCTATCTCTAACTTTTATGAAGACTCTGCAAGGTAGAGATTCTTTTTTCCCAGTCTATGTCTGACAACGTGGTTCAGAGCAGTTAAAAATAACTCGCCTGAGGTCCCACAGCTAGCAAAAGTACACCTGGTACTTGAACCCAGGGTTCTGAGAGCAGCTTTCACTTATCTTCCTAGGAATGACTGTTTGAAATATAAATTCCACTCAAGGAGCAACACATTCACACTTTCCACAAAAATTGTTTAGCTAGCTGAAAATGCGAGGATAATTGGCTGTAAAAGTTTGATGGCAGATGGAAAGAGAATTTCAGAAGTAGAAGCAACAGATCTAAATTAACTGTCAAAATGATATAGCTTTGGGGTGTGTGTGTACATTTTGGAGAGGGCGTTGGTGGCATTGCTGAGGGGCGTAAGAATAGTGTGGGCCCCAAGCAAGTTATGCAACCTGTTCTGCATCATGTTTTCCTCATCTATAGATATATTAATCCCTGTATTCCAGGATTGTTGTGAAGAAGGGAACTGAAAAAGAAGGCTGTAGTGTGCCAAACATACACTACAGCTACCTCAAAATTTTGCCCACAGCCTCTAGCTGAACAGAATCTATTTTTCTCTCTCTACTGTATCTTTGCCATGAAAACAAAGCAAAACAGGCCGGGCATGGTGAGTCATGCCTATAATCTCAGCACTTTGGGAGGCAAAGGCAGGAGGATCACTTGAGGCCAGGTGTTTGAGACCAGCCTGGGTAACCTAGTGAGACCTTGTTTCTATTAAAAAAAAATAAAAAGGGTGGGGGCTGCAGTGGGCTGTGATCACTATGATCATGCCCATGCCTGGGCAACAAAGTCAGACTCTGTTTGGAAAAGAAAAGAAAAAGAAAGAAAGCAAAACAAAATTTAAAAACCTTCTCCTGGGCCCTGCAGTGGTCTGAAGGTTTATGTTCCCCTAAAACTCATATATTGAAATCCTGACCTCCACGGTGATGGTGTTAGGAGATGGAGCCTCTGGAAAGCAATGGAGCCCTGATGAATGGGCTTAGTGCCCACAGGCAGTAGGCTCCAGAGCGATCCCTCTGTGATGAAGCAGGCCCTTGCCAGACAGCGAATCTGCCAGCACTTGGTCTTGGACTTCTCAGCCTCCAGAACTGTGAGAAATAAATTTCTACTGTTTATAAGCCGCCAAGTCTAAGGTATTTTGTTATGGCAGCTCAAACAGACTAAGACAACCCCAATTCCCTCATAGCTACAAAGCCATTTCTTTGCTCCTTTTAGTCAGGAAAGCTCCCCACAGTCGTCTGTCCTCACTGTCTCTAGTTCGTCTTCTCCCACTTCTAACTCAACTCCAGCCAGGCTTTCATCCCATAACTTCACTGAAACTGCAACTTGACCTCCAAGTCGTAAATCCAGTGGCCAGTTCCCTTTTACCACCCTACTTGACTATCAGTGGCACAGCCGGTCACTTCCTTCCCCTTGATTGATTTTGTTCCTCAGTTTACAAAACACTCCATGCTCTTGGTTTTTCTCCTTTCCAGCTGGTCACTTTTTTTTTAAAATCTCTTTTGCTGATCCCTCCTCTTCTTCCCCAATGCTGAATCTTGGAGTGTCCAGGGCTTCAGTCATCTTTTTTCCTCTCTTTACTCAATCCCATAATGATCTAATTAAAAGTCATGAATTTAAATGCCATCCATATGCTGACAACTTCAACTATTCAGGTCCAGACCAGACCTTCTCCTAAGCTCCAGCCTCACAAAGCCACCTGCCTACTGAACATCTCCTCCTGTATGTCTAATTAGCATCTCAAGTTTGACAGGTCTGAAACTAAAATTCCAATGCCCGCCGTAACCCGACAACACCTGGCCAATCCCCAAAGATCTGATTTTCTTGTAGCCTTTCCCATGGGCACTTGTTCTTCAAGTTGCTCAAGCCAAAACCTTGGAGTCACCTTTACTCCTTGTCCTCTCATACCTCATATCCAAAAATTTTTTCTTTAAAATACATTTGGGTCTGACAATTTTCCACCACCTCACTGCTGCCACTCCCAGTTGGACACCCATCATCTCTCACCTACATGGTCACTATAGCCTCCCAAATTCTACCTTTGATCCCTACACGGAAGCCAGAGTGGTCGTTTAAAATGTAAGATGAGCACATTACTCTTTTTCTTAACCACTTAGATGTCTTTTTATTACACAAAGAATAAAAGCCAAAGTCCTTAAAGTGGCCTCCTAGGTTTAGGGTCAAATGGCCAGGTTCCTTCTTTGTCTCCATTTCCTTCTCTTTCCCCCTCCATTCTAGCCACACTGTCCTCCTTGCTATTCTTGGAGGGCTCACACTCTCTGACTCACGGATTTTTCTCGGGCTGCTCCTTTGCCTGGAGCACTGTCCCCCCATATCCATTTGGTTAACTTTCTTACCTCCTTCAGGTCTTCATACAAATGTCACCTTCTCAATGAGGATGACCTTGACAGACTGTCCTGTTTAATACCTCACATGCTTCCCAACCCACCCTTGGCACTCCCATTCCTCCCTAAAGTGATCTTTCTCTCCCCATAGCACTTATCACCTTTTAAACATTCTATACAATTTGCTTATTAATTATCTTTATTGTGTGTTGCTTGCCTTCACCCATACAAGTAGGCTCCTCAAAGGCAAGAATGTTTGTCTCTGCTCTTCAGTGACTGTTAAAAGTGACTAGAATAGTACCTATACATAGTAGCCCTGAATAGCTCTTTTTTCAATAAATTAATGAAGGAATTAAGCTGTAAATTAACTGAATCTGATTGAAGAACAAGTGAGAGTTATCTGTTCTACATCGGGCTGTGAGAACATTACAGGTGCTAAGCCAAGACTCTACTACCACCCAATCTGTCACTCTAACTCTGAGGGAGAAGTGTGAGTTTTCCAAAGAAAAGTCTATTGTATCAATTGTAATGAAAATGTATATTAGAAATCAAAAGAAGTCAGTTCATGCTTTATCCCTAGAAATAGACTTTTTTAAAAAGCTAAACAACCGTGTATGCACAATATTTACATTTGAATTCAAATCTTTTTTATGACAAAGTAGTGATCTGAGATTCAGAATCCTGTGAAAAATTCCCCATTTCCCAAAGTATGTTCTGTGGAACCCCTAGCCTTGGACACATTTAGTGAAATAGGTGTTCTTAAGTCATATAAAATAATAAAATGACCCTGTGGGCTGCTCATACTGACTCACAAGAACCAAATGTTCATATCTCTTCCCAACTCCACTTTGCTGGAAATCTGCTGTGCTGGGAGTATTTACATCATGGAAATAGGCGATTGGCAATCAGCAAATGTTATGAATCAGGACTTGTTATATCTGATTAGATTCAAATAAGATTTCAATAAGACAGTCAGTTGTTAAACATTTACTAGCACACAGAAGCTACATTTGCATATTGAAATCTTCAAGATGTCTGTGGGGGGAAAATTAACTTAACATCTTTTTTCCAATCTTTACTAAATGTGCATAATGGTGAAATCTTTTTTTAAAAAAATATACAGTGGAACATATTAATACCCTAATAGAATATACTGCTTTGTCAAATGCTTCAATAGAGGAAATTGCATGAAGTTTTTGAGTTTAAAAAACCTAGGTTATTAAATGCTATAATAGTGGAAATTGCATGGAATTTTTGAGTTTAAAAAAAAACTAGGTTATCAAATGTGTAATCTTGGACAAAATATCCCTTCATGTGAAGTGAGGAAAAAATACATAACTTGAAAAATTTTCGAAAGGCTTAAAATGAAACAAAGTATGTGACAGCTCCTGACACAGATTGGGCACTTAATAAATGCTCATTTTTCTCTTCCCCACTATTATCTCCCCAGCCTGGCTTTTGGAAAATGTAAAATGATACCAGAGGCTTTTATGACTGCCAGAGTGGAAATTATCATCCAAATCTTATTTCTCATCATATAGATATACAAATGTATGATCAAGAATAAGAAATTTCTTATATCAACATTTTGTCATAATACCTTAAGAGATATTTATTCAAGTATCTGGAATAAGTTTTGGTTTAAATTTTGATTTTTCATAGTTTGGTAATTTTAAAAAATAAATCTTCCCATAAAATTTCAGAGTTTTTGTTCTATTTGTTTTTTTTTTTTTACATATTCTCTAGTCTCAATATTTTTCCCAGTGAGTTTTCTTATACCCAAGAATCGTGAAAACATCTTTGAATTCTATTTCTTTGAAACAATTTAGTCTATTCCAAATTGCAAATTAGGGCTTTGGGTCCAGGAAATTTCTATACGTGTGAATCATCTTTAAGTCTGTAGGTATCTTTTTCTAGTAAACAAATTGCTCTCCACATATTGAGTGTATATTTCATGAGTAACTGTAAAATCTAATCAGCTAAAATAAGTTGGTCTCTTTTATTTATTATGAAGAGTAAATGGTTAATTGTAGAAGTTTCTAGGAAACTTTGCTTCCCAAACAGCGTCAATCCCAACTCAAGAAGTTGTTCTTTGCCAAAGTCAACGTGCTTTGTGGTAAATGGTATTGATCAAAACATCTTTCATCAGCATAATAAAGATATTCCAAATGACGTTTCAAAACCACTATAAAAAATCCTTTTTGTGTGCGAATTGGAGGCATAGCAGATGGTGCAAGGAAAAAAAAAAGTCTTTTTTCTGAAACAGTATTTCCTGTGGGAATCTTAGGACAGTGTCACTCAGGACAGGCCATGTGACTGTCCATTGGCATCTCTCTCCAGACCCAGGGGAGGCTACGTGAGCAGGAAAGTCACATATTTGACTCCGACTGGAAGAGCTTCCTTGGTGCTATTAACAGAGCTTTTACAGACCTGAGATTGGGGTAGAGATGTGCAGACAGTCCTACCCATGCACCACAATCTAAAAGACCTTCCTTCTGTGACCTCCCCAATTGAAACATGAAATAGGAATCTTCGGAAACACAAAAAGGTCAGCTCTAGCCATTATGTGGGTTGCAAAGATTTTTCTTTCCTGTTATCTGCAGGAATTATCTTTCACATCTCTTCAATGTGTGTGCACATTTCTGTGAAGAGGAAACAGGCATATTCAAGAGGAGCCATCAGCAAAGGGCCTTTCTGGAGTTCCAGGGATACTTTATTACACTGCACTGATTTTGCCACGGCCAATATTCTTGTGGATTAAAACAGTCAGCCTGAAGCTCATACTTGTGGGGGGAGGGGGAGCAAGGGCATTATTTGAAACCTTAAAATTTGTACCCCCATAATATGCTGAAATTAAAAAAAAAAACTGTGAAAAAAAACAGTCACTTAGAATTCCATTTAATTTGAAAGCAAAAGCCTTTGCCTGGGAGAGATTCTAACAGGAACACAGACCTTAATAAGCTACATAGCTAGCAACAACAACAAAACTTAACCTGAATTTTTTTTTTCCCATGCATTCTTGCTAATATTTGTCAACATTACCATTAAAACTGTTAATTTTATAGGAGGAAAAAATATATTTTAATTACTTTCTTTGGTTGTTAGTGAAATGGAAGGGTTTTCCATGTTTGGGAACTAGTTATAGTTCTACCTTTTAAAGCTTTGTTAATACCATTTTCACATTTTAAATTAAATTTTCATCTACATTTCTCTTTTCGCACATTTGTTCAATATATAAACATGTATTTGTGTATGTTTTCATTTTTAAACAGACAAGTAAATATTATATCTATTTATGGTATACAATATGATGTTTTAAATATTCATATACATTGTGGAATGGCTAGATCAAGCTAATGAATATATGTGTTACCTGGCATACTTATCATGTTTTTGTGCTGAACACACAAATACACTCTCTTAACAATTTCAAGTATATAATATATTGTTATTATTTTTTTTTTTTACTTTCT
>VBSM01000413.1:4778388-4834728 GCA_008086735.1 Cheirogaleus medius
TGGGATTTCTTGATATAGGCCATTCTCACTGGGGTTAGGTGGTATCTCATTGTATTGTTATTAATTATAGTCACCAGAATATATAAAAGATTTCTTGAATTTCCTCCTCCTAACTGAAATTTCGTGTTCTTTGGCCATCTCCCCAACCTTCTCACCCGACCCTGGCCTCTGGTAACCACCATTATAGTTTCTATTTCTATGAGTTAGACTTTTTTAGATTCCACATATAAGTGAGATCATGTTGTATTTATCTTTCTGTATCTGGCTTATTTCACTTAAAATAGTTATCTTCCAGGTTCATCCATGTTGTCACAAATGACAGGATTTTCTTCCTTTTATGGCTGAATAGTATTCCATTGTGTATCTATACATTTTTTTTATTCCTTGCTTATACTCTTGTTCTTCTCTCAGAACTGAAGCACTATATACAAGATTTACGAAGGCATATAAGAAACTTTCACTTATTTCGTACACAGCTTCCATATATAAGAGTTTACAGTGGCTTAGACAAAGGAGATAGAATGTTCCTTTCTTACACACTTGTTCTTTTGTGAGAACTCAAGCACTATGTATGAGATATACAAACGCATATTAGAAACATTCAGTTCTTTCCTAAAGAACTTCCATATATAAGTGTTTACAGTGACGTAGACAAAGGAGATAGAATGTTCCTTCCTTATACGCTTGTTCTTCTCTGAGAACTAAAGGACTATGTATAAGATATAAAAACGTATAAAAGAAACATTCAGTTCTTTCGTAAAGAACTTCCATATATAAGTGTTTCCAGTGATGTAGACAAAGGAGATAGAATGTTCCTTGCTTAGACGCTTGTTCTTCTATGAGACCTGAAGTACTATGAATAAGATTTAAAAAAGAATATGAGAAACATTGATTCTTTTGTACAGAACTTCCATAATTAAATGTTCAGAGTGACTTAGACAAAGGAGATAAAATGTTCCTTGCTTAAACACTTGTTCATCTCTGAGAGTTGAAGCACTATGTACAAGATTACAAACGCATATAAGAAACATTCAATTATTTCGAAAGAACTTCCATATACAAGTGTTTACAGTGACTTAGACTAAGGAGATAGAATGTTCCTTCATTATACTTTGTTCTTCTCTGAGAATTGAAGCACTATGTACAAGATCTACAAACACATATAAGAAACATTCAGCTCTTTCATAAAGAATTCCATATAAGTGTTTACAGTGATGTAGACAAAGGAGATAGAATGTTACTTGCTTAGACACTTGTTCTGCTCTGAGAACTGAAGCACTATATACAAGATTTACAAAGGCATATAGAAACTTCCAGTTATCTCATAAACAACTTCCAAATATAAGTGTTTACAGAGACTTAGACAAAGATGTTAGAATGTTCTTTGCTTATATGCCTGTTCTTCTCGGAGAACTGAAGCACTATGTATAAGATATACAAATGCATATAAGACACATGCAGTTCTTTTGTAAAGAGCTTCCATATATGAGTTTGCAGTGACTCACACAAGAGAGATAGAATGTTCCTTGCTTATACGCTTGTTCTTCTGTGAGAACTGAAACACTACGTACAAGATTTACAAACGCATATGAGAAACATTCAGTTCTTTCGTAAGGAACTCCCATATATAAGCATTTACAGTGACGTAGACAAAGGAGATAGAATGTTACTTGCTTATACGCTTCACCTTCTCTGATAACTGAAGCACTATGTGCAACATTTACAAATGCGTATAAGAAACATGCAGTTCTTTTCTAAAGAACTTCCATATATAAGTGTTTACAGTGAATTACACAAAAGAGATAGAATGTTCCTTGCTTATACACTTGTTCTTCTCTAAGAACTGAAGCACTATGCATAAGATTTACAAAGGCATACAAGAAACTTTCAGTTCTTTCGTACCGAACTTCCATATATAAGACTTTACAGTGACTTAGACAAGGGAGATAGAATGTTCCTTGCTTATACGCTTGTTCTTCTGTGAGAACTGAAGGACTATGTAAAAGATTCACAAACGCATATAAGAAACATTTACTTCTTTTGTAAAGAACTTCCACATATAAGCCTTTACAGGGATGTAGACAAAAGAGATAGAATGTTCATTGCTTATATGCTTCACCTTCTTTGATAACTGAAGCACTATGTACAAAATTTACAAATGCATATAAGAAACATTCAGTTCTTTTGTAAAGAACTTCCATATATAAGAGTTTACAGTGACTTAGACAAGGGAGATAGAATGTTCCTTGCTTATAAGCTAGTTCTTCTGTGAGAACTGAAACACTATGTATAAGGTTTACAAAAGCATATAGGAAACATTCAGTTTATAAGTGTTTACAGTGTCTTAGACAAAAGAGATAGAATGTTCCTTCTCTATACGCTTGTTCTTCTCTAAGAATTGAAGCACTATGTACAAGATTTAAAAACACATATAAGAAACATTCAGTTCTTTTGTAAAGAACTTCCATATATAAGACTTTACAGTGATGTAGACAAGGGAGATAGAATGTTCCTTGCTTATACACTTCTTCTGTGAGAACTGAAGCACTATGTACAAGATTTACAAATGCATATAAGAAACATTCAGTTCTTTCTTAACGAACTTCAACATATAAGTGTTTATAGTGACGTAGAAACAGGAAATAGAATGTTCCTTGCTTATAAGCTTGTTCTTCTCTGAATACTAAAGCACAAGGTACAAGATTTACAAAGGAATGTAATAATCATAGAGTTCTTTCATAAAGAACTTCCATATATAAGACTTTACAGTGACTTAGACAAGGGAGATAGAATGTTCCTTGCTTGTACGCTTGTTATTCTCTAAGAACTGAAGCACTGTGTACAATATTTACCAACGCATATAAAAACTTTCAGTTCTTTTGTAAAGAACTTTCATATATATGTGTGTACTGTGACTTAGACAAAGGATTTAGAAAGTTCTTTGCCTATATGCTTGTTGTTCTCTGAGAACTGAAGCACTATGTACAAGATTTACAAGCGCATATAAGAACATTCAGTTCTTTTGTAAAGAACTTCCATATATAAGTGTTTACAGTGACTTAGACAAAGGAGATAGAGTGTTCCTTGCTATACGCTTCTTCTTCTCTGAGAACTGAAGCACTATGTACAATATTTACACAAGCATAAAAGAAACACTCAGTTCTTTCGTAAAGAACTTCCATATGTAAGTGTTTACAGTGACTTGGAAAAATGAGATAGAATGTTCCTTCATTATATGCTTGTTCTTCTCTGAGACCTGAAGCACTATGTACAAGATTTACAAACAGATATAAGAAACATTCAGTATTTCATAAAGGTCTTCCTTATATAAGTGTTTAGTGACTTAGACAAAGGAGATAGAATGTTCCTTGCTTATACGCTTGTTTGTCTCTGAGAACTGAAGCACTATGTACATGATATATAAATGTATATAAGAAACATTCAGTTCTTTCGTAAGGAACTTCCATATATAAGGGTTTACAGTGACTTAAACAAAGGAGATAGAATTTTCCTTGCTTATACGATGGTTCTTCTCTCAGAACTGAAGCACTACGTACAAGATTTACAAATGCATATAAGAATATTCAGTTCTTTCCTAAAGAACATCCATGTATAAATGTTTACAGTGACTTAGACAAAGGACATAGAATATTCCTTCCTTATACGCTTCTTCTTCTCTGAGAACTAAAGCACTATGTACAAGCTTTACAAACACATATAAGAAACATTCAGTTCTTTCGTAAAAATTTCCATATATTAGTGTTTACTGTGACTTTGACAAAGGAGATAGAATGTTCCTTGCTTATACGCTTGTTCGTTTCTCATAGCTAAAGCACTATCTACAAGATTTTGATAAACGCATATAAGAAACATTCAGTGTTTTCGTATAGAATTTCCATATATAAGTGTTTAAAGTGATTTAGACAAAGTAGATAGAAAGTTCTTTGCTTATACGCTTGTTCTTCTCTCGGAGCTGAAGCACTATGTGCAACGTATTGACAAACCCATATAAGTAATACTCAATTCTTTCGTAAAAAACTTCCTTATATAACTGTTTAGCAGCTGACTTTTCATCCCCAATGCTCAGTAGTAAATTATCCCTAAAAACACAATTATTTCTCAAGGTAATAGAGGGAAGCAATGGAGTTCATAACTTAAAAAAGTCCTTTCTTGCAAATTGTTTTTAATCTTCTTTTAATAAACTTTTCAAAAGCAAGTGACATGTTAGCCAAAGACAATTCCATCCATTTTCAAGCTTGTGGAAGTCACGGTAAATAGGAGAGCACTAGCTGCCCATTTTTTTTTTTTGCAGATGTCTGATCACTGTATGAATATAAGTATGATTCAGATCAAATGTCAGATAATTAAAGAGAGAAAGGTGGAGCTTGCAGGATTTATTTAAACAAGTGATATCATTCTTCACTTGGTAATCTCTTGATTAGAAGAGGCATACTCTATATGCACCTGTTAATAATTAAGAAGGACATGCATTAACTGACTCTCCACTTTATAACCTGCCTTGCTCACACTGCAGTCAATCGGTTTACCTTTGCCCTACTTGGCCAGCAGTAGAGGATGGCCACAATCAGTAGAGCATGTGAGGTCACTTGGAGAGTTCCCCTCCAAATAAATATAGTACTTCATGTGGGAACGATACTCCACTCAACTCATGTTACCTAACCTCCTTTCGAATGCTTCCTTCTGCTCCTATCCTCTTTCAGTCCAGGGGTCTATAATCCTCTTAAGTGATATTAGTAACCAAACCCTTCTAATGAGGGCAAAGAGAAGAGAACTGGAAAATGATGTTCACATTATTCACCTAGCTTGTTCAGGACTCATCTAGACTCCAAGCCTCTCCTCTCTCTGCACCCTGCGTGCTCCTTCTCTGACTGGCCAAGTCCTAGAAAGAGCTGCCTCATCACTATTTAGATTAGATTGTCCCAAACAAAGTTGCTCAATACCTCTGCTCACAAAATTTTCAGAACATGAGATCTCCATTAAGAGTGGTCTCCCAGCCATATGCATATTTTTATAGATGAATATTCATGTCAAGTCAAATTATATAAATTAAATGCAATAGGTCCCCCAAAGTAACATTGTAATATGAATTTTACTTTAAAATATATAATCTTAATTGACATATTGATTGCCTTCCCAGTCAATATTTTTATAAATATAAACATATAATGCTAATAATATAAACATCACCCATTTCTAAAATGACAAACCTCTATTTGAATTGAGGTTTATTAATAACATTAGTGATCAAGTAGGAAACTAGTTGGAAAAGGCCTTTGCAAAATACTTCAATTACAAGAAGATTTGGAAGAGAAATAAATAAAATTGTCTTGTCTTTTTTTGAGTATTGATTTAAATGGGGAGATACCAGTATAAAAGAATAATCAAAAATGTTGCTTTCTTGGAAAAGGGGCTCTTGAGCTGGGTATTGAGCAATTGTTGAGACACAGCTGGATAGCGGGAGATTGTCTGAAGTGCACGTGATGGCAAAGGGTACCCCAGGAATGTGGGGTGCAAAGGAAAATAATTGGTCCAAAGAAGATTTTTCCAGTAATGGAAAAATACCAATCGACTAGTGTTTGTTTTGTTGGGTTTTTTTCTTTTTTTGCTTACAGTTAGAATTACTTGATGGCTGAAATGCATGTTCTTATCTTCTCTTTCATTTTTCCTACTTGTTATTTCCATATCCCAAGCCAGGAAAGATAATAATTTTATAAACCCCAGATACACAGAATTTATTCAGATACCAAAGGCTATTGGTTATGCTTCTAACCTCTAGAATTTGATATAACTTTAAAACCTAGCTTATTGAAAGTAAATTAAATTTATTCCCTTCTATTTACTGATTGAGATAGATATGTGTTCCATTGGCCTTTGGCATTTTTAGATGCTTAGGTGATGTGTCTTTATAATCCATGATGTTGTTAATATTGACCCTTGTGAATGTTCTTAAACATTATAACTTTCTCCTAACCTAGTGACCATAAATAAATGAATAAACAAATAAAATTACATTCTGGCATCAAAGTAAATGAGGATTTATTTACAAAAGATAAAAGCATTGACTCTGGAACCAAACTGTCTAGATCCAATTTATGGTTTCACAACTTATACAATTTACCAGTGGTGTGACCATGCAGCTGACTTCCCCTGTCTATGCCTCAGTTCCCCCAACTTTAAAGTGGAGATAATAATAGTCTTGAACCTTAGAGAGTTGCTATGTGGACTATTTGAGTTTATATATAAAACGTGTTTAGCAAAGTGCCTGACACACAGGCAGCACTTTATAAGCGTTTGCTATCACTATGTCAAAAATAGCATATTTTTCCTTCATTGTTTCAGATCCGAGGGACGCTGAGGCCTTGGCAGACAACCACATATGTGCATCAACATGAATGCTGTGAGCACAGAGTCAGGCACACTTGTTGAATGAATGGCTATAATAAATGAATGCACTGTTCTCATTTTATTACCAATCCAATAATTGGATTGAAAATTAAGTGAAAGGAGTTAGAGAATGATCCTGAGCCTAAGTGCCTGTGGGAAGCTGTTGGGCCCCTGCTTTTGTAGCTCCAATGTTCTTCTTCCTTTAGACAATCTGGTGTCATTTAGGTCCATGTGTGTCTGCCTCTTGTTCTCTCTTATGATATTTAACTGTCCCAGAGGCCAACCAGACACTGACAGACCTATGCCCTAAGCTATAATGGATAATTAAGGTGAAAAGGAAAATGTGCCAGTCACACATTGTATTTCCCTTTGAGATAACATATGCAATTCAATTGCTCTGCAGTTATTCAAACCCAGATTGCCATGGCATTGGTGCAGAGTTCATCCGTCTCCTTCGGGCGAAGCCTATCTGTAGTGTCATTTGGTGGAAAGCTCTTGAGTAAAAAGAACCAACGGGTGTGTTTTATTTTTATTCCACATAGTTGCTCAAGATGTTCTTTTTCGCTAACTGATTGAGTGGAGACTGAGGTAACCCAACAGACAGTTTCTGACACAGTTTCTTGGCAATTGCCTGATGTCCCACCAAAGGCTTCGCTCTTAACAAAAACCACGTGTAACTTAGGCCCATTTGGAGTCCACTCTGTGCTTGGAATTGTAGCGACACAGCTCCTAGGTATCAAGGATTATATAAAAAGAGAGTGGATGGAACCTCAATAGACATTCAAATGTCAGATAACTTTTCAAAATTGTAACAGCACTGGCTATTTCTATTAGAATATGAAGAAACTGTTTTTGTCTTAAGAAAAATTAACCTATTTGGAAGAGTTAGCTCCTGATGCTGGGTTGACTTGGGGCACAATATGTATAGTTGACATTTTTTGGGGTAGCTCCAGAAAGCCTGCACCACAGAGTAAATGGAAGAAAAACAAATTTAAGGGAGACCATTCTTAGTGAAAACGTCCCACCCACCACCACCACATTCATATGTGGAAGCTCTAAGGTGACCATATTTGGAAACAGGGTCTTTACAGAAGTAATTAAGTTAAAATGAGGTCATGAGTGTGAACTCTAATTCGATATGATTGATGTCCTTCTAAGAAGAGGAAATTAGGCCCTGGACACACAGAGGGAAGGCCACGTGAGGACACAGGGAGAAGAAGGCCAGCTACAAGCCAAGGAGAGAGGACTCGGAAGAAAACAACCCTACCGACACCCAGATCTCAGACTCCCAGCCTTCAGAACTGTGGAAATACATTTCTGTTGTCTCAGCCACCCAGTCTGTGGTACTTTGCTACCACAGCCCTAACAACTAATACAGAGACAGAAGACTGAAGACATTTAGAGGCAGAAAAGCACTGACTCAAACTACCTTGGTTAAAACTGTCATAAGGGTCATAAGGAAGATAGAAAGTTTTGATCAAAATGAGTAGTGCCACATTGTCACACTCAAGTCTCTCCCATTTAGTTTTACACAATCACAGTCAACTTAATATTTCTGAACCTCGATTTACTCATCTCAAAAATGGGCCGTGAGATCCTTGAGGCAATCACAGAGACTTTTTCATCCTTGTTTAGTATGAATCTAGCCCACAGGGAAAAAAACAAAACAAAACATTTTTCTAATGAATGAATCAGTGATTCCAAAACAAGAAAGCAAAGGAGTTCTTCCTTCCTCAAGGAGCTAACAACTATTTGGAAGGAGTTTCTTTGTATATTGAAGAAGATATAACCAGGAGGTAGGTAAATGCTGAGTGCTCAAAAGAGAGGACTGCACAGCTCCCAGGAGAGCTCATAGCTCATGCTTGAGACTGGCAAGATCACGGAAGCCTTCAAGGAAGAAGTGAAATTGATGCACTTTTTCAGAATGGCATAGAGAAACGGGACAAGAAAAAAGGATGAAAGCAGATGTGTCCCAGATTAATGCAAAGATAAAGGGGTAGAAAATACAGTGTGTATTTTAAGGACACTCACAGGAACAGTTTGCAAATGTGGAGCATTTTGCACACATCAGAGAACACCTTGAAGAGTTAGAATAGTAGGTTAATTATTTATGAGCCACGGCCATAAAAATGAATAAGATAATTTGACTAGTCATTGGAAACAGAAGAAAGGTGTCCAACCATTAAAATAAAGCAGGGCTATTATGAATTCTATTCTGGCAGGTGGATGTTTTATCCAATAGAAAACATTTCTTTGTACTTTTTCTGACCTGGATAATGAAACCTCACTATTCTATTCCATCGCATTGACACTTGTGATTACTTGGACAGGGACTGCTGTACCTTTGCTCTAACTAGGGAGGAAAGATTTGCCAAAGAAGTGAACAGAATAAGCAAGACTTCAAAAACAAATACTTCCAGAGCTTTAAAATGCCTGTTCCATTCCAACTATTAATAGTATTCTAATTAGGAATACTTTTAATCTTTTCATCAAAATGGAAATCCTAAGGATTGCCATTTAGCGTGGCCCTGTAGGCCTATTTAATCCATTCTATATGTCTTTGAAAGCAGTGGCTGTGTTTTATAATTTAAGCTTTTAATTCACACTGACCTTTACCATAGTTATCCAAATGATGAGCTTTTACTGTACTTTCAATTTTCTATAATTTATATCAATAGATAGTTTTTGAACTTATACCATGCATAGAATTAGCTTTAGGGAAGAAAATAACCATAAAATAATTGATGATGATATACATTTTTTCCATTAAAGCCGTGGGGACTCCAAAACCCTGGCAGCTGAAAAAAACGTTTTGCTCAGATTGAGGTAGAAAAGGGTGGAGTGGGTGGTATTCTGTAAATGATGGAAGGGAGCAAGCCTAGACTTATTGAGGACGGTGCTGCGTGCAGTAGGCCAGCAGCTCCGCTGCACCTTTGCCAAGGAGGGGTGGGGAGGGAGGGTGAGGCAAACAAATCTCTAATCAGTAGCCTTTTACTCCTTATTGGCAACTTGGACCAGAGCTTCAGGAGTGAAGCTGTTGAAAGAAGCTATGTTGGAAAGAGCACTGGGACATCAAGGGATGAGAGTAAGCACTGAGAGTAAGGCAAGAAGGGACCAGCTCATAATCTAGAGCTTGGCTTTAATCTTAAGGTAATAGGGAGCCACTGGGCTCCTTGGAGTTAGCTTCTAATAAGATGTGAATTACATTTGGTGAAAATTATTCTTGCAGGAATCTTCAGAATGCATTTCAAAGAGGGAAGCAGGAAGGCAGGCCAGGGGAGATTTTGATCATCTGAGTGAGAGCTGATTGTATATTGTTGTTTGTAACAACAGTGGTGATGGGGAAGGAGGTAAGGATTCTGACGATGCCAGCATGAAGACCAAACGGAACAACAAAACGTGGGGAAAAGTGAAACAAGGACACAGACAGCATAGAGGGGCCTCCTACAGGACAAGCTGTTTTACAGGTCACTTAGGATAATTTCCAAGGGGAGGGATAGGAAACTCAATCAGCCACAGTCTCACGGTTATCCTTGCCTGCATCTTACAGTGGTTGCAGAAGTTGACATTGTCCTTTGATGCATGTATAAATTAACCAGAACCTCATGTTCCTGATTTCTTGCCCACCTACTGCCAAAGCTGCTAATGAGCAACAGAACTTTCAACTTTTTCATGAAATACTTTCCTGAATAGTTATGATGTTATCTCTCATGCTCTTCAAAATTCGAATTTCTTTACTAATTCTCATTTTCAGTAAAATTGTGCATTTCCTATATATTCACGAGGGTTCATACTACCATAATGAGTTCATGACATCAGATTAGGGAACCAATGAAGAGCTGCTTTAAAAAGTAATAATAATAATAATTAAAAATGAAAAATAAATACGTGCTCAAAAAAGAATTTATCAACTTGGGAGTACATTCCTTCAAACTTTCATAGTCAGACAAGAATTTTAAAAAGTCCTCTTCTCTCAAAAGGTTAAGTTCCACTAGGAAACAGTCTATGTAATGAAAAGAAGAACAAATTAATACAGAAGACCTGGTTTACTGTCTGAGCTTTGTCATTTTTTAGGTCTAAGAGCTTAGGAAAGCTACACAGACATCTGAATAACACTTTCCACTTCTATAAAATGAGATTCTGTGAGACTCGTAGGAAATGTCTTTCTCTGGTCTAAGTACCAAGTGGCAGCTGTTATTTCTGTTATAGTTTTTGTTGTTATTCTTATTATGTCATTGCCCTACAGTAAACCTGGGCTATGTGACATTTTTAAGCTATTTTCTGCATTGAGGTGGAAGGAGCCACAGTCTCAGGCTTGTCTTAGGTCTGGTCTATTCCCTCTTCTAACTTCATGTCACTTCATTTTTATGGAAGGTTGAGAAAGGAGCAGTTTTATTTTGGTGAATATGCTTCATAAACTATAAAATGCTTCCAATGACAGTAGTCTTTTAAGAAAATTTTGTTGGATGTGCAGAATATAAAAGTCGGATATTAAAGCAATGGATGGTGTCACATAGCAGTTAGGACCACCGTTGGTGATCAATGAAGACAAACTGAGATATAAACATATTCAGGCTTCTTAGGTGTTTTATGCATTTGGACTGCAATTAGGAACTTCTTCCGCTGATCAGGGAGTCCCATGTGGGTTCTTGGGCTCTTTGTCTTGAAGCAGTAGTTCAACTTTCCAGTTTGGTCACCAAGCCGTATGTCACCCATGGGCAGCCACTTTCATTTCAGATAAGCAGTCTACAAGCTGATATTTTTGGCAGAAAACCACATTCTGAATAATAGGTCTGGTATCTGTAGGATTCCTATTTTTGCTCTCTTTTGCTGACCGCACCTCTCTTCTGTGACTAAGTCTACATTCACTGCTGAAGAGCACACTTCTTGGGGAGAAGTGGTGGGTGCACTTCCGGGTCCCTCGGTGACTTCGTGACTTTAGACAAGCAACAGAAGCACTTCGTGCCTTGGAGACATGTTCCTCCCCATTACCTCCTTCTGACAGGTGCTGTCAGAATTGGAAAGCTCTGGAAGCTCCTCAAAACAGACTTAAAATAATAATTATAATTAATAATAGTAATTAACTTCCATCACAGGTGAATCACCTATATATTAGAGATTCAGTGATCATTTTTTCAAAGTTACCTCTTAACATTTCTTACCTACTCTGTCTCACTCATCTTAAAAGGTAAGTTACATTTTAAAGAAAATATTCTTAACTTTTGAAGAGACCAGAGAGAAGTTTTCCTCTTACATTGAATGCATTTGGGTGGCTGGTGTTAGCAAAGTAAACTTCTTCCTTATGCCACAAAGAAAAAAGGGGTTCATGTTTTCTAAAGTGGACTGATATCTGTAATTATGTCAATACAGATATTTTTGCTTTTAAATTCCTTCAATATTCAAAAGGGTGGCTTATCTCTATGAAATGTTTCCTTTTCCCCTGTCCAATAACACATAGCTGGGAAGTTCAAACCTTTGTACTTTTTCTTTGAAGCAATGGCCCTAAGCTGGTAAAAGCTGTTCCATCACTTATAGCTTTGAGTATTCTTTTTACTTCCCCCCTGATCAAGTTTAAGACTTGTGGTCATGAACAAGATATATAATGGTCAATAATCATCTTTTCAGCAAATACAGCCAAAGTTAATTCATTAAACACAACAAGTTGTTCTTCTAGTCTTTTGCCCTGTGACTTACTGCCCAATTATTCACATTCTTGTAGTGTAAAATAAACACGTTGAGTCTGTTGAGATACTGCTGTGGTTATTTATTTTTCAAAATTTAATAAGAAGGAGGAGGATGACCTTTCCTCCTAGGACAGGAAACAAAATTAGACCTGACAGTGATACATTATCAATTTTCACAACTATGAAAATATTCCATAAAGCAAGCAGTTCTCCGTGCACTCAAGTGACTGCAAGTAGGCCAGTGAAATCAGAAAACCAAAATCCTTTTTAGATCTGAATTAACTGCCCATTTACTTGCAAGGTTTCGTTTACTCTAAGTTTGATAACCATGCATAATTACATCAGCTTTCTTTCCTCATCTAATTCCATGACATATCTCAGGCCTAAAGCGGCATGTGAATCTCTTCTTGATGCAGGTAGAAGAATAGAAGACGTCTGAAAACAGGGATAGCTGAGGGACATGCCCTGGTAAATTTATTTCATGAAACTGAGCTGAATGAGTTTATTTTCCTATATCTCCATGTGTCATACAGTTACAAGCAGCATAAGCATCTCTTACCCAACAGTGTAATAACCATGAAAATGCATGATGAAGTTAAAGACAACTACACCTGCATATACATACAAAACAAACAAACAAACAAACAAAATCTGTCAGCAGTCCTGGGAGAAACCTAAGTCTCTTTCCAATTCTTCTTTGAAATTTCTCTACTTGTAGTCTTGGCTTTGGTTTAAGTAGAGGAGCTTTTATTATAGCCAGAGGCAGAACACTGGTATGTGCTGAGCAGTCAGGGCAGCAACATTTGAAGATTCAGAAGCATAATGTTATGTAGAGGTGGAGAAAAATATTTCTAGACCTTGTACAGACATTGCAAATTCTGCAGCAAAGGAAGAAAATAGTTAAACAAGCAGGGAGATACATATAGCTCTCCTCTGAGAGCTTAAGGAAAAAAATAGGGATATTTCTTTATATTAACCTTCAATAATCTCTAATTTTCATCTCTCTAGATTCTTAGCCTGAATCACAGTTGCATTGTTGTTTTTTAAAGTGGATGCATATTGGGAAGTGGAATGGTTACTGATTCCCCAATTTCTTAAAAATGCAATGCAGAAAGAATTCTGACAAGGGAACCACATTTTCTGCATTCACTATGGCCCCTTCTCTGGGTGGTGGTTTGATGATGAGAAGATACAACCCTACCATCATCACTCTCTCTTCTAGAGGTTGCAGCAGAAAGCAATCTAGTAATTGTATTCAAGCTTCATGAAAATTGGTTTAGAAGAAAGAAGATTAGTGAAAGAGATAACTGCAAGATATCGTCAGAAGTGTTGAAGTTAATTCCTGTGAAACAAGGACATGTAAAAGTCAGACTTCCATGTGAAGGTTTGGATTTTCAATGCTCTGGTGTAAGATTTCAGTCTTGGGTCTATTGACTTAGGATGCATCCAGGTTAAAGGTAGTCCTGGGAAAGCTCATGAAAAACATACCTGAATCCATGTTAATCCAGATCTGTTATTACTTTCAACCTATTACTCCTATGGACATGTCTGTTAGGCATTATTAGCAGCAGAGTGAATCAAGATATTTTGAGGATTGTGCGTCCATTCTTTTAAATTTGAGAGATTAATAATACATTCATTATCGAGCTATGGGCCTGCTTTCTAACATGCACAGAAGCCAATTTTGTGGCATTGGCTTTACAGGAAAGGAAGGACTTTATTGCAAGTCAACTGGCAACACTCAAATCTGTCTCCCGGATCTGGGGGTGGGTCAAGCTTTTATGGCATTTTTAATTAGTCCCAGGTGATGCCATAGCAGCTGCCAGGGTGATGGTGTTAACAAATAGGAGGTTAAAGCCATTCCCACTGTCACATGACTTGCAGTTTTAGCTCTGTGTCATCTGTAACAACTTAAGCAATGGCTAATGGATTTGAACTGGTCCCTCAGTCACACATTTCCTAACATTAATTTAAAAATACTCTCTCTTTTCAGTGCTGTTATGAGTTCTACAGGTTTTCCTTATTGTCTTCCTCACTAACTCCTGCTTCCCACCATCACATTGTTGGCCAGTTCCTAAATAATTTCAGATACAAGCAAAAGTTTTCTTGTATGAATGAGTAGAATGCTAGCTTCTTTTTGGAGGTATATATTTATACATTTAATGATAAAGTTTAATTTTGATTGTGCATGCGTGTTTGTGTTTTAGATTTCAGGATTGTGCTTACTTTCCTGTTCAAGTGAAGTTTTCCTCATTACGAAAACAGCCAATACCTTTTCTAAAAATTCAGTAAACAAATTTCTACCCATTGCTAACATGTATAAACAACTTTCCTTCTCCCTCTATGTTAGTCATTTTATCTGTCAGTCATTGAAAATTACCATATGTTGGAAGTTGACAAATATTCTAGTAGTTGGGTCCTATGTTCACCTTTTTACTAAGGGTGATTTTTGTTCATTTTCATTTTTAATAAAGCATTCAAGAAATCCTTAATGTGGCAACAAATTTTATTGTGGTTGAGTCTTATTCTTTCCAAAGATGAAACAGCTAATAAAGATTCACCAGAATGCTTTTAGTCAGGCAGCAACAATGTCTTCTAACTCCCAAGCAAACAAATTATCTGTCCTGGAGCCCTCCTCTCTGTTTACTGAAAGACAGTTGTCAGTGGGGAAAGAACTGTTCCAGCTTGCAGTTCTAGTAGCACAGGGTCCTTTCTCCCATGATGGTGCCTTGGCCTTCTCAGGGAAATGTCCAACGAGCTGGCTTGGCACATTTCAGTTGAGGATTTGGCACTTAGAAGAAAATAGCTCTGCTGTCAGTTATTAATGAAATAAAAATGATTTTATTTATAAGAAAAAATTAGCAGTCTACTTCTAATCTTTGTCATAAGCTTTACCCAGGGTCAACTTTCTAACATGTCCTCTGAGATACTGGCCTAAAAGGCCTTCCATTTTGGTTAAATCAGATACCAATGGAGATAGAAGAGGGCCCTGGAAAGAGAACTTTTTTTTTTTCTCTAGTCTCTTTCCTGATGAGACTTCAAGAGGGTAAGTGTGCTAAAGATGCAGATGGCAGCAAGCGGATTGTGAATGTTCCCAGAGATCCCAGGGATCTCAGATGCCCTTCTTAAGGCCAGAGTCCTCTCAGGGGAAAGGCTCTCAGACCAAATACTGTGCATTCCTTGAAACTTTTGGTTGCAAGTGACAGAAACTCAATCTAGTTTAAGCCAAAATAACAAGAGAAAAGAGAGAAAGGATGTCTTGGAAGTCTACATATGATTGGATCCTGGATTTGAAGGCTGCCCTAGGCAGTGTATGTCCCTAATCTCTTACATTCACAGACAGGTCCCCAGCAATCCTAAGCCTGTACAGATTTTATGAATTTATAATCCCAGAGAAAGAGGTACTGTCTCTTCCGATAGCTTCAGCAAGGCTTGAGATACCCATTACTAAATCAAACTTTGTGGCCTGCAAGATGAGCAGCCAGTATTGAATCAAGTGTCTATTCCTAAGGCAAGTAGGGTGTTGGACAAAGATGGGAACTTGGGGATCACCTGAATCCTTGAGTGAAAGGTATTGGTGAAGATTGAGGGAGAGTTGGTTCCCTAAGGAGGTAACAGATACACAGGAAAATACGCGCCCACTGCATATGTAAGGAAGACCTTCTGGAGCAATCATTGAAGGACACCTGAAGCTTCTTGGTGCTCAGGGAAGTAGAGGGTCTTGCATGAGGCTTGCATACCTCTTGATGTGAATTGGGAAATGGACCTGTGGGTTGGATTTTGAACACACTCAATTTCAAATAATTTCATTGTACTTTAGTGGTTGGTCTGGTCCTTGGTAAGACTGTGGACTCAGTTATATTTGGGTTTGGGCTCTTTATCTCTTGTTTCTGTGGCCCTGTTTTCTTCCTCTTTCTGCTCCTGTCCACCAAAGTGCTTATACTTCCCAAGCTCTCTGAGCCTGCTGTCCCACACCTCAGCAATGGCATGAACATTCAACCCCTCATCCCCTCCCCAAATGACCAACCCTGTGCTTTAAACCCTAAAGAATTTCAGGGAAATTGAAGACCAGTGTAAACTAAGTATTATTTGTAACCAGCTAAGATACTATTGATATTTTAAGAAGAACCAGACCTTAATCTGGTGGTTTCCAGACTTTGAGATGTTTACAGATTAAAAAAAGAGGGAGAGAGAGAGGAGAGAAGAGAAGACAGAAGCAGTGGTGGTTTCAGAGGGGTTAGGGGACAAAAGGAGAGGGAAGGGGAGGAAAGCTGGGGCAATGAAGAGGGGGGAGGGGAGGGGAGGGAAGGGAAGGGAAGAGAAGGGAAGGGAAGGGAAGAGAAAAAAATAATAAGGACTGGTTTAGGGTTTTTAACCATTTTATTTTGCCAAGTTAAGGACCTTAAAAATAGCCACAAGAAAACTACTATTTAATACCACCAACATTTTATAAAATAAAGGATATTTTAATACAAAAAATTTGGAAAGGGTTTAGTTTCATATTAAAAAAACATAAATTTTAAAAATTGCAACTTTTTTGGCAAATTCACTGAAATGTCCTGAATTACCCAGAGATCATTTAATACTGTATCCCAAAGCAGCCCTTACTGAAGATTAGTGTTTGGGAACCTCAGCCTTACCTTAAAGAGTTTGATAATGGAAGTTTTGGAGCCATGGCTCATCAGGGGGAGAATTTTATGCCACTGTGCCATCCTACCCTGGAGATAAGTAATTCTTCCATCTGTAGGCCATGGATTCTAGTAGAAGCTACACACATAGAGTCTTCCCTGATACAGACCTTTCAACACTCAGCATAACCTACTCTTTACATACAAAGGAAAAATGAGGCTCAACATGTAAAGAGATTTGAGCAATGTCACACTCTGCAAGTAAATCCCACAGCCAAGACAGAGCTTTTACAAATCAGGACTCAGCTGGCACTCAGAGGCAGAGCGAAGGGTCAGACTCTGAAGACTGAACGTGTCCCAGGATGAACCCAAGTGGCGTGTAGGCAGACAGCCACAGGTGATGGGAAGGAGTCCAGGCCAGCAGGTGAAGCACCTCTACAAAAGAGAATGGTGCCAGGGAGGGAGTGTCTGAGGTGTGTGATACTGAAAAGGACCCCAGACCCATATCTTGGGCTTAGCAGTGTCCAGGCAGGCTTTATGGTGTCTAAGCAAGATCCTACCCCCAGAAACATTGGATTCCTGAGCCAGTTATCAAGACAGGGGCTTGGACCCCCTGGAAGAAAGGTCAGGGCCTGAGTTCCTGGACATGAGGGGTAAGGTTAACAGGAGCAGGAGCAGGACAGACTTGACTGACTTCAGAATGTCATACCAACAGATGGGAAAAGCTAGTTAATTCTATGAAAATTAGAATGTTAGCAATGAAAGGAATCTTCTACATTGTAAATGTGAAAATTAAAGGGAGGAATGTGTAGGGTTTTTTTTCTCCCAGTAAAATGGCTGTTGTCTTTAACATTTTCCTGTCCGTTGATCTGTATTGCTGACACCTATTAACCACAGTGTTAGAAAAGGTCATAGTTGGATAACAATGACAATGGAAAGAATTTAAAAAGAAAAAGAAGAAACGGTTGGTGGAACCATGGAGAAAGACAAATAAATACTGGCTCTTAGGAGAACTGGAAATTAGCTAAATGCAGAGTGGCAGGGCTTTGTCAAAGCACTCATTTAAAACGATTTCAGCATTAAGCTCAGGCAGAGGAAGAAGAGCAATTGGGACCTATGAAGTTTGAAATCCTAACTCTGTAAATCAAGATGGAGGTCCAACCTCTGCAGCTACTCAACAGATCTGAAACCTCGTAGCAACATGGAACCCTGCCAAGTTTAAGCGACACGGGGGGGCAAATTAGGACAAATACCAAAAGAGGTAGCCTGGGCCTTGGATTAGGAATAATGGAACTTTTTTAGAGACTTAAGAGACTGAAAGAGAAAGCTCAAACTGAGTTGGGAAGAAATCATTCATACGATGACCCAGGGGCATAATCCCCACTAAGAATAAACACAGTAGGGAAAGTGCTCTAAGATCATCAGAAGTTTTACTTCAGGATTAACCTCCCATTGCAATAAATTTAGTTTATGTCATTTCTAAACTGATTAATTTTGGCTTGTGGGAAGTGGAATCAGAAACTGAAGCTATGCCCACCTACTCCTCCTGGAATGTAGCAGCCCCCTGGATATGGGAAATTGTTGGTTGAAGCATCAGCAATTGAAACAAATGAAATATCTGTGACATTAATAATTAAACTTTCATATCTTCCATGACAAAAACAATACTCAGAGCATGGACATTACTGGAAACTCATGCAATGAACCCTCTTTTTTGGGTCAGTGTTTACTACAGTCCTGATTGTTTCAGAAAGAAAACTTTATGAAAGGAAATCAAGAGCATTTCTCCAACTCCACGAGTACTGCAATAACAGGAAGCAAAACTCCTATTTCTGTAGTTTGCCAGATAAGAACTGAATAGTGGATTTTTTTGAAGGCATGTGGCAAATACTGCTAACGACATTTAAATTACTGTCTATTGCTTGGTCTTGGCTGGGTGGCTGACATTGTAGCTTCTATTTCTGGTGGGAGAGGCTCACATACATTTGTCCTTACTCCTGAAAGTGGCAAAAAATGAGGAATTGGTCAAGGAGAAATTATTGCTAACAATGTGGCCATTACAGGCTTGGTTATTCAGTGGAGCCTCTCTGTCTCAAGAACATTCTAGAACTGTGGATTTGAAGCCAAGCAAAAGCTTACCTTACTAAGCAGATGGAGGCAATTTCTAGTAGTCCCCTAAGATTGCCGCAGTTCAGATGCTCTCTGAGAGCAGAAGCAACAATGGCAAAGATGTGCTAGAGCGTGCAAGGAATGAGGAAACATGACTCTGTCTGTATTTCCCTGCTTGTGCCTTCTGTTCTCTGGAAACACGAGCCGGAAGCAGAGATCCTCTTGAATACTGGAGCATTCAGATCTTGAGATAATGCTTTCAGCAGATGATAAAGGTCAGGTGCTTGGAGGTTGAAGCAAAATCAGTTGAAGAGTTGCCAATGCCTGTTTACAGTCTTGAGACTTTCATGTAACTTCCAGCCTCCCCTCAATGAGATCTTCCATGTTAACTAACACATAGTGGCCTTAAATGGAAGTTTTATTTGAATATGCAAGGAAATGGCTTACTCGGTTTAGTCCCGAACATATTTGCTAATTACAAATCTTATCATTCAGGTACAATAGCTGGTCTATTACAATATACTTCCCCAAAGTTTTCACAAGTCATGTTGTAAAAGCAAACATCATTAGGGAGGTATGTGTGTTTCATTTTAAACTTTATGCTCTTTGACAGCTTTGAAAACAATAGGAAAATGAAGTCAGAAAGCCAGCAGGTCATTTAAGTCACAAATCCTCAAAACACACCTAATCGCATATTGATACCGAAATATGTACATTGAGGGATCCTTTCTTTAGGTTATAATGCAAAAGTTCTTTTATGGTCATGATTTTCAGCTTTTAAATCACGACAACTGATTATTGGCTTCCTTGTTTGCTGAGACACCATTGATGTCATCCTTTGTTGACAAGGCACAGAGAAAAGAATTTTTAATACATAGTTACGTCAACAATTGTGAAACGCTGCTGAGACCATCCAAGTAGCAGAGGGTGAGATTAGTACCTTTGCTAAATGTCTTATTGCTACAACCATCAAGGAACTGTGAAGATGCAAAATAACACACTGTAATCCAATTTCTAAGCCCAGATTCAATCACGGCTAACATTTTGCTATATTTTACTTTTTACCTATTCTAGACTACATTTATCCACAATTTTGCATCCTGCTTTTTTATTCTGCTAACTTTATACCACAGGCAGGTTGCTATGTTATTAAAATTCTATGTAAAGGTCATTTTTATAAAGGGAATATACTCTCCCATTGTATGGATATTCCTTAATTGACACATGAATGTTGTTTGGAGTATTTGTTATAAATAATTTTGTATAAAGCATCCTTGCAAACAAATCCCTTTCCTTATTACTTAAAATTTCACTGAGATACTTAGAAATGAAATTACAAGTTCAAAGATATAATTTTCTTTAGAACTCTTGATACGTCTTGCCAAATTGCTAAATAGAAAGGTTGTGCCAATTTGTACCCCAAGAGAAGTTTATAAAGGTACAAAAGAAAATGCCCTTAATTTTCATTAATTTGGTCATGGTCCTATGAGAATTTATGCTAATGGTAAACAGAGCATTTATTAAAGACAAATGATTGAAATATTTTTGTTTAAGGCAAAGTGAAGAAAGAAGACTTAGTTAAATCACCAGTAAATTCTGAAAATTAAAGAATATATTCACAATTTGTGGCTGGGAAAACATTGCAGGCAATTTTTTAAAGTCCACTTCTTTAATAATAAAAATAATCCCTTATATTTGCAGCCTGCTTAACAATTTGCCAAATTGTCTCATAAATCATCTCTTATTAATCACCATGAACTTTAGCAAACTCTCTTGAAATAACTCAGGGCTTACTAGAAGCCTTCAAATGCAAAATCACTTTCAGAAATATATCACAAAATTGTCTTGCATTGGAAATTTCCTTTCCTCATTAGTTTTAAAATTTATATGCACACAAAAAAGATCTCTCCTCTGGGTAAAGAATAAATTCAGCAGCGTGACTCTTTCACTTCCAAGCAGTGTGGGAAGGCAAGGCTAGGAGGAGGGCTGCGTCGTGTCTATATGCCCACATGTCTCTCCATCACCTTGGTATCAAAGGTAGGTAAAGAGAACCTGCTTCAGTTTCCTGAACACACCAGGAAACTTTCCACTGTCTCTTCCTTTAGCCCCCAGGTGGCATCCTGGATCTCTCCCTCCTGCCCTTGCACTGGGTCTTTGATCAAAGGGCACCATCTCATCCAGGCCTCTCTGCATAACCCTCTTGCAACCACAAACCCCCACCCAACGCACACAAAGCCACTAGCTGTTCCTTGTTCCTGCTTCATTTTTTTACGTGGCACTTATTACCACGGTTTGTCTGTTGCTTTTTCCTTAGTTACTTGTCTTTGTCTTCTCACAAAGGAGTAAAAGCTCCACGAGAGCAGGGACTTTGTCTGTTTTGTTCACTGCCACATCCCCACACCTAGAATGGCATCCGACACTCAGTGAGCACTTACTATGTCCTCATTGATGGTAGGAATCACTACACGAATGTGGGGCCTGGATTTGTCTAACAACACTTCTGGGTAAAGCCATAAAGGAGGACAGTACTCTTGAGGGGAACCTTTGACTTTGAGGCCCACCCTGCTAATAGCTTGGGTTACAGTGTAACCGTCGTCCCAGGGCTAGTTAAGAAAAAGAAGGAGCTGGGGAGCAGGTTTTTTTAAAGTGTGTCAGGCATTCTGTGGGGTCAAAAAGGCCTGAGTTTGCCACTTTCTTGCCATATGGGTCTGGCTTGGTCAACATTTCCAAGTTTCAGCTTTTTCACTCACAGGGTAAGAGGGGGGTACCTACCTCACAGGATTGTGGGGGCAATTCAGTGAGGTGACACGGCACACACAGGAAGAGCTCAGTGAGCATAAGCCAATATTATGCAAAAGATACTGAGCTAAGGATTTAACATTCATTATTATGCTTAATTATCACAGCAACATTATGAAGCAGATTAGCTCTTCTCAACAGGCAGTCTGTGGGTCTCCAAGTCAGTCTGGACAGTGCTATGTAGTTCACACCTCCATTGGAGATTTACATCGTGTATTAACATACCAAGAATGTCTGCAGTAAGGAGCCCTTTTTAACTTTAATTCGACTTAATCAAGCATTAGCCAAAAGATGTTTTTTTCTTTTTACACAGCACATATTGTCATCATGTAAAGATGGTGATTACAAAAAAACGCCCTTTAGTAGATACAGAATATATAATTTTTATCATTTAATAGAGGAGAAAGCTGAGGCTCAGAGAAGTTCAGTGACTTTTGTCACCAGGTGACAAAAGAGGAAATATTAATATAAGTGCAGATATCCTAACCCAGGTCAACATGATTCTGGAAACTGGTCTTATCACCACCTCACTCCACAGAGCCCCCTAGTGTCTAACTTGGTTATGATTATCGCATGCAATGACATAGAACATGGCTGTGCTTCTAGAATTGTTGAATATTCAAACCCAACTGGAAATGGATTTGAGATGAGATTGTAACTTGTGAACCTAAAGAAACATCTTAAATGAACTCTCCTGTTTGGCCATAGTTTAGTGCTAAAGATGACCTTCCTCTTTCTGATACTTATGTTGCAGGCAGGCAAGTAAAAAAAAAAGCTATTATCTAAAACATGAAAACAGCAGAATTAACTTACAAAGATTAATAAAGAGAGAATCAAATTAAAGTTAATTAATTAGAAACATACTGATACAAACATGAATTCTGAAGCTATTTTCCTTTTGTCAAAGAGAAAACCTGGAAATCTCAGAATATTGAATAAGGAAAGAAAAATTGAACTTACCCCAAACTATACATCTCTTGTTAGTTACTCAGGGATGATTTTCATAGACAGACATCCCAGCTAAGCAGGCAGCCTTGTTTGCCAACAGACATGGCTTCTTTTCTGGAGATACGCATATTTGGTTTCTGAATCAGCCCTAAATTCAAATTGTGTAACTATTGAGTTTATTTTTAAAGTCTGAGGCCATGGGGTTCACAGATAAACAGAGAGAAACTCAGTATTTTTATATTCTTGAAATTTATATTTGATTGGAAGTGAAGGAGAGAAAAAATGCACAGTAAATGGGAAGTCATGTTTGAAGTTAATGAGATCTTTATTCTCAGTCCCCAGTAAGGATTTCTAAGTAGGAATGGGCAGAAGTGACAAGACAACCCAGATGAGAGGCGATGCCAGGAAACATCCCAATTCCAAATTGTATTTGGTGCCAAGACAAATCATCTCAATTTAGATACGTTAGAAGCACTTTATCTACTGTTCATCTGGCATGCTTGTGAGATAAATACTACTGGAAGAGGTGTTTTAAAGATTGGACCCTGCATCCATCTAGCTCAGTTTGTTTTGCAATACTGTGTCATTTTTATGTCCCATGGTACCCCTTAATAACTGTACTAAAAGAGGAACTGGTAAGATATTCAAATTGTCATTTTATATTGTCTGAACTATGATAAGCATACCCAGGTACTTGCCTCTGCCCCAGACTGATCCTCATGGACATCTCTTGAGACATTCTGTGTTTACTTGATCATTTCTTTCTGCTTGTTAAGACAGCAGATATGCCAGATCTAAGCAGGGCTTCCTAGGCATGCTTTATGTGCAGTGACACAGTGGCAAAATTATTATTCAAGTTATTGTCAGTGGCAACACTGATTACTAGAAAGACCATGAAATTTTGTTCTGTACTCACCATTCACTGAATCCTGTAAGGGAAAGAGGGAATAGGACCCAAGTGCTTTAAGGGTGATTTATTGCTTTGTATGGTAGCAAATTCTCCTAGACTTTCCAACACCCAAATGAGGGGCCCTGCAGTATTGTCAGGGGAAAGGCCTTCTTTATATTCTTGTGGTTTTTTAAAAGGATAATAGCATGCATATTTCCAGCATGTTACTTTTTTAAAAATAATTAGGGATTTTGTTTTTGTCCAAATGCATTTGAGGCAGGTCTTACAATGCCAACCTCAGAGATTTGAAAGATTCCAAGTGTCTATGTTTAGTGCAATTTGTACACATTTTGAACAAGGCAGAACTATTTATTTTGAAATCCTGTCTCCCAGCAACCACGCACTACAAAACATTTTACAAAAGCCTTTTGGCAATGGCCAAAGAGAATTTTCCAGATATATGAATACATATGGAGATAATGAGCATAAAAACCCATTTCAACTTCTTGTACCTGATCTCACCTTAGAAAGAAGTAATAGAGATTGAGCTGCATGCAATGGCTTGTTCTATACATCTTAAGAAAGCCAACTTTTTTTTTTCTTTTTTTACATGTGAAGTAGTTACACATGATATAAACTGCAAAAACAATGCTACAGTTTATCTCAAGGAGGTATATTTCTAAGTTCATTTTTTTAGGTAATTAACCATGTGAGGAAGTGCCCTTTAGGCTCTTTGTTTATATTCTTTGGACAAATGGAAATGCTTATTTGAGAATATCTATCAAATCCCATAATGGTAGAGATAGTGGAGAGAGAAGTCATAGAGCATGAAACTCATGATTATTATTTATTGGTATATTTACCTGGTACTTGCAGGTGGCATTTCTAGAACTTTGTCTGGCTGACAGAGGAACAGTAGTGAATGATATTGTCTCTCTATTATGGAAGTCATGAGACTAGGAAGTAGGATATTACTTTGATGTTCTGTTATTGTTAGGGCAACTCTCAGTCAACTGGCAGGACCTAGCTGCTGGGGTTAACTTCTGGTCTGTCACTGCCTCTCAGAGTTAGTTACATTTGCAAATTCTTTTCTATCTGTCCATGAACATTTTGAAAACCTTTATTTGTGCAGGGATCATCCTTTAGCTAAAACTGAGTCTTGGCATTCCATGTTTTATACTAACCAGAAAACAATTGCTCAGTAAGAGCAATTCCAGTCTTATGCCTCAGCAAGTCTTCTAGGGAGTTTTACAAATAAGTATAGTATGTCATTAAATGCTGAGATCCTTGCAAAGCTCAGACACTCCCTATCAAGAGCTTGATATATTTTAACATTCAGCTCTTCTAACTCTTGGTATTCTGAGCCTAAGCAAGTTCTGATTGTGATTTGTCTCCCTAAGCAGGTCTGATGACAGGGAAAAATTCACTAATGATGCCAACATGAGTATTCCAGTTTTATGACAGTTCTACTTGTCTTTGCAGTATAAAACTTTGAATACAGATGAATGATGTTCTACTTTGGTTAGTTTGAGTCTGCCTGATCTCTTTGCATTAGCAAGAGCTGGTTTCAGAGTGCACGAAGCTGAAAGCCAGATTCTGTCCCAGGGTAGGTAGTTTCTCCAAGGCCTACTTGAGTTGTCAAACTCCTGGTCTTCTCCCCTGGGACCAATTCTCAGGCATCATCATATAAAGACTATCCTAAACTACAACTCTCTCTGGTTTTTGTTGTTGTTGCTGTTGTTGTAGGGAAGTTTAGAAGCTGTGTGGGCAAAAGAATTGTGAAATTAGAGGTGGATGTTTGGGAAACGGCGATAATAACGGTGTAGAAGGAACACTTGCTGGGAAGGATAGGAGCATTAGGTCAGGCTGGGGTAGGTCCTCTATCCTTCTGTAAAGTCCCAACAACATTGCTGTCATACCCGTGTGAGGGAAGAAGGAAGGCTTCCACAGACGGGAATGTTTATTCAATGATAGCCAAATTTTGGAGTATGAGGAAAATAACACTTCCCTATCTATATTAACTTGGATTTGTCTCTACCCTTTATCACTAATCAGTGCTCCAAACAAAGTTAATGGGAATGTTATGGCTCAATTTCTATGGAATTGAAAGCTTATCAATGGGGCTGCCACTTCCTAGCTACTTGTGGAATTTATCTGTGTTAAATGAGTTCACCCAGAGATGTCACAAACATCATAAATTCTGTCCTGCCAGGATAATGAAACGTTATATAAAATAATCACACAAATTTGGAAGGGAGAAAAAAAGAGAAAGCTGCTAAAATCCAACTTCTTCCTTCCATTCTGCCATAAACTTCTAGCTTGGAGGACTTAAATAGACATTTACAATTGCACACAGTAATAAACATCAACAGAGTTTAATTATATTTTAAACCCCAATAGTTTACAACATAGTTTTTGAAATACAGGTTGTGATTACACAGGACACCTCGTTTCAAGGAAAAAAAAAAATAGTATGAAAGGTCCTAAGTGACAAATAGGAAATACAGTGAAAAGTTGCTTCTTGGGGGCAAATCTGCCTGAATGGCTTGCAGTCTAAACCAAACATTCACATTTAATCATATAAATGTACAAATTCATTTTATTATGTTGTTCAAACAGGAAAGTATTGCTGCCTACAAACCCTTGATTCTTATAGCCAAGGAATAAAGCCTCATCAAGAACACTGTAACTGAGTTACAAAAGACTGTGATATTTAAAAAAACTGGTTATAGAACCAATTATTTCAGTTAACCATCATCCACTAAATTCATCCACTAAACTACCCTGTATTTCCATTAAATTATGTTTTTGAACCCGGAGAGTAAAGCCCAAACAGTTGAGAGATAGTAGCAGCATCACTTAAAGGAGTATCCAAGAACCCTGCTATTCGTCTATGCTAAGCTGTGTGCTGTTTACTTAAGATTTATGGTATTGAAAGCCTAGATAGCTTCAGTCATTGTACGTATTACCAGAGGGGTGGGTGGGGTAGAAGGGTTAGGCAAGAGGACACCTCACTAAAGAATGTCACACACCCAGTCTTCCTTTAAAGCTTGTGGAAGAATTCTACACTTTAAAAGACCACTATGTGAGTTTCAGATTTGGTTCCTTACATATGCTAAGATAAGGCTTTCTGGAAGGGTTGAAAGATATAAAGTAACTAAATTAATTGAGGTGGCTAAATTTCATAAGTTTTTTAGGGGCTATAAAATAATGACCTAATCAACATTTCTAGACAGGTAAGTACCTATTTTCCTCCTTTTCAACCCAAGTCTTTATTCCCACACTATTCACAAAAAGGACATAGTGGTTTTTTGTGTCTGAGTTAGAATGTGCTTTATTAGAATTAGAAGTTTCTTTAAGAAATGTTCTCCTGATAACTAAGTATCCTTTGGTATAAGATACATATTGCTAACGATTCTGCTAGGATGCTGAAAAAGATGTTTTTTATGTCTCATTTTCAAGTGTTGTGGACCTAAGCCTGAATAAAACTCTTCTACTCATAGCTAGGTAACCTTGGAGATGTTATTTCAATTCTTTGGGCTTTAGTTTATTTATATATACAAATGAGATTGTTGATTCCTAACATCCAGGGTTGTCATGAAGATTAAACTGGATAAACTATACAAATTCTTTGGTGCTTAGAATATAGTAGATGCTCAGTATTTGTTCTCCCTAGAAGCCATTTAACCCCAACAATATATTAGGCAACCAACTTCATCCCTTATAAGTGGATTTAACCATCAAAGAATGATATGCAAATTTTTTATGATAGAATATATTCGTTATAGCCATGACTTAAGGCAGTAGGTTAAATATGCTTTAATACTATTTTTTCAGCCATTTAGTACTTAATTAACCCTTCATCAAGTTCTAATATACATGGCTGGGCATGATGGCTCACGCCTGTAATCCTAGCACTTTGGGAGGTTGGAGGCAGGAGGATCACTTGAGGCCAGGAATTCAGGACCAGCCTGAGCAACATAGTGAGAGTAGGAAAAACAGAAAAATAAGCTGAGTATGGTGGCACGTGCTTGTACTACCAGCTACTCGGGAGGCCGAAGCACGAGGTTTGCTCCACCCCAGGCATTTAAGGTTGCAGTGAGCTATGATGATGCCACTTCACTCTAGCCTGGGTGACAGAATGAGACCTTGTCTCAAAAAAAAAAAAAATCTAATATAGATAAGACAGCATGGTACTGGCATAAAAATAGACACATCAACCAATGGAGCAGAATAGAGATCCCAAAAATAAACCCATACATATATGGCCAATTGACTTTTGGAAAAGCAGCTGCCAAAAATACAGAATGGGAAAAGAACAGTCTCTTCAATAAATAGTGCTTGGAAAACTGATATCTACACGCAGAAGAATAAAATTGGATGCTTATCTTGTACCATATGCAAAAATGAATTCAGAATGTATTAAAGACTTAAATGTAAAACCTGAAACTGTAAAACTACTAGAAGAAAACATAGGGGAAAAACTACACAACATTGTTCTGGGCAATAATTTTTTGAATTTGACCCCAAAAGCACAGGCAACAAAAACAAAAATAAACAAATAGGATCACATCAAATTAAAAAGCTTCTCAGCAGCAAAAAGAAACAACAGAGTGAAGAAACAACCTACAAATAGGGATAAATATTTGCAAGCCATACATCTGATAAAGAATTAATATCCAAAATACATAAGGAACTCAACAACTCAATAGCAAGAAAACCAAATAATTCAGTTAAAATATGGGCAAGGAACCTGAATAGACATTTCTGAAAAGAAGACATACAATTGGCCGACATATTTATGAAAATATGCTCAGCATCTCTAATCCTTAGGGAAATGCAAATTAAAACCACTATGAGCTATCATCTCACACATGACAGAATGGCTATTTTCAAAAAAAATTAAAGCTAACATGGATTGGTGAGGACGTGGAGAAAGGGAACTCTTGTACACTGTTAGTGGGGATGTAAATTAGTGCAGCCATTATGGAAAATTGTGTGGAAGTTCTTCAAAAATCTAAAAATAGAATTACCATATAATCCAGCAATCTCATTTCTGGAAATTTACCCAAAAGATTTGAAATCAGTTTGTGGAAGAGATGCCTACAGTCCCATTTTTATTATAGCATTATTCACAATAGCCAAGTTTATGGAAACAACCTAAATATTCATCAATATATAAAGAAAATGTGGTGTGTATACACACACACACACACACACACACACACAATGGAGTACTATTCAGCCTTAAAAAAGAATGAAATTCTGTCTTTTCTGACAACATGGATGGAATTGGAGAATATTATGCTAAGTGAAAAAAGCCAGGCACAGAAAGACAAGTACTGCATGTTCTCACTTATAAGTGGAATCTAAAACGATTGAACTCATAGAAACAGAGTAGAAAGGTGGTCACCAGAGGCTGGGGGGGAATGGGGAGATGATCAAAGGATACAAAGTCTCAGACAGGAGCAATGCTTTTTTTTAGATCTATTGCATATCATGATGAATACAGTTAATAATATTGTATTATACATTTCAAAATTGCTAAGAAAGTAAATTTCAAAAGTTCTCAGCACAAAAAAGACAAGTATTTGAGGTGGCGGATATATTAATCAGCTTGATTTAATTACTCCACATTGTATTCATCAATCATAACATCACACTCTATCCCATAAATATATACAATTATAATTTTCCAACTTACAATAAAATTTAAAAATTCTAATATACATATTAGTTCCACTCTCAGTAAGATTTTATTTTTAAAAAAGACACATAAAGAGAACTAAGAGATCTCACCCCTAGCTCATAAGGTTTCTCTGCCTCAAAATCAACATAATTTTATTCTTCCCCTTTGGCATAATAAATCCAGGCTCTTTTTCTCAACTTACCCATTTCATGGTGGTATCATCAGGTTGTGGTTTCTCAGGCTTTCTGAATTTGGTATCATGCTACACATTCAAACTTAAGTTCCACTATTCTGGCTGACTCTTTATTTTTCCCTCTCTCTCACACACATAAATTCCCCACAGATATCTTTTTACTTTTGCCCATACTTCTTCCTTTGCCCAGAATCTTGTCCAATGGCTCAAGACCCAGATCAAGTACAGTTTCCTTGAGCAATTCTTTGGCTGTTGTCTTATTTAGCAAATGAAGGGACGACTAGCTGCAGGGCCCCATGCTCTGGAGACAAGGCAACAAGGAAGGAGATGTGTGAATTTTTAACAAGTCTAACTTAACGAGTCACGAATATAGAAAAGTAGACATAATAAAATATCACAGATGCCAGAGTAAGGGGATTTGGAAGCCATAGAAGTGACCCAAATGGTCAATTCAACTTGGTTGTATGGACCAGAAAACACCTACTGGAAATGGGATCGTGAACCTGACTCTGGACACACGAGTATCTTGTATATGCATCAACTAGAGTGGATGTAAGTGATAATGGGTAGCAATATTCCTCCAAGAGGGAGCTCCCTTGTAAAAACACAAGAGCTTGAAGCATCTTGTCTTGTTTGGAGCTGCAGGAAGTTGGATGGGATAGACTCAGAGGGGTGAGGTAAGAGATAATTTGGAGAAAGGTAAGAGATGCCAAACCCTGATGATCTTCTGTTCATTCTACAGAGGTTGGACATTGTCTTCAAGGGACTAGGGAGCCCTCAAAGGTTTTTAAACAATGAGAGCAAATGAGAAGATGCACATTTTAGAAAAAGCTTTGGAAGTAGCATGGAAGATAGAGGAAGGTGAGATTAAAGGCAAAGTCCAGGTTGGAGACTGTATCAGTTCTCTGGGGGAGAAAATGGTTAATTCTTTCTTCCTTAAAATTCTGTTGGGCTGATAGTCAGACCTTTTATTTTACCACTTAGTTGTTCTCTTGTTATTACACTTATAAGGGTTTTCTCTCTGCAACTATATTAAAAGTATTCCTGCCCTGACATACCTTACATTGTTTATTGGTACCTCCTCTACTAACCTTCTGCAACATCCTCATACACACACACAGCTCCTCAGACAGAGACACATACAAAAAAAGTTGGGCTGAAATACTTTTAACTGGCAAGTTCCATGGGCTTCAAGAGTGATCAATAGTACACACCAAGTATGAATGCGGATGGCAGCAATGAGGGCACACACACGTATATGATCTTGAGAGATATTTGAAAGCTAAAGAAACACACTAGAGAGTTGAACTGTGTCTACCTCGTGATTCTTTACCCTTTGGCTATTTATACTGGGCAACCTAATTTAATTTGGACATTTGTATCTTATAATGCCTGGCCACCATCAATTAATACTGGAATTTTAACTTTACTGAATGCATGAGATGACTTCGCCCTGAACACCTAACCCTCCATCTATCCAACTGAGTGTTTTTGGAGCCTTACCGAACTCAGAATTTTCATTCAAAAGTATCCATTCTTTAGCTTGCAAAGCTGACTTTTCAATCAGAACTCTTTTCCACAAGCACAAATTTGCCTTTGCTGAATATATCATCTTAATTAAGAAAGGGTTACATTATAAGTGTGTGAAAAAATGATACATGCTCTTTAGGTATAGTGAAATTCGTGGATGAGTGGGAGGTTAAAAGAAGGGAATACTCCCTGTAAGGTGTCCCATTCTTGGTTTTAAAATGCATGGAATTAATAATAAATAACTATGTTGACTAAGACGAGGCAAAAGGCTTCTGCCTCGAAACTGATTTTCCCATAAGAATAACAATATTTTTTCCATTGGTCTTCAAGATACATTGCAAAACACTTTTTTAAAAATCTTGCGTTGTGGTAGTGATAAGTGGAAGATCTAAACATTTAAGGTTTTAAACTTTATATGGATATTTAATTTTTAAATTTATATGGTTTAGTGACCCTAAAGGATTCATGAAAAAAAATTGAGGAATTTAAAAAATAAAAAATAAAACTTTAAATAATAATAAAACCTTAAAAAACCTTAATAAAACCTTAAAAAATAAAACTTTACCTTATCATTTTCAGTATACAGTAGACATGCAGAAATTTTAGGTGATTTTGTGATAACCTAGCCATTCTATGGAGCTATCTGGATTCTTTTGAAAAGATGCATGTCTGTTATCATGAATGTTTTGACAGTCTGCCAAACTATAGTCAGAAGAGTGTGTGAACCAGTATGGAAGAGAGAGGGACAGGATGGAAAAGAAAAGAAGGGAATGGAAGAAACGATTTTCTAAAGTGGAAGCAGTGAAGAATAGGCTCTGTACAGCAGAAAGGGAAATATCAGAGACAGAGGCTTCAACAGAAAACAGAAAATGAAGATTGTCCGGGAATCCACAACATGGCAGATTCCCTTCACATCTGCCCCCACCCTCTTCTGGGATGTCCTCTAGTACCATAAGTTTAAAAAATGAAGACAACATTACCCAGACTCCCCTGTAGCTGTGTTCCTGGACGTGGTCTAGGACTAAGTTCTACTGATCAAAGGGACTCATGAGAACTGAATTTAGCACCAACCCCGTGGGGAGCCATGCAGCGGTTGGTCAGGCATCCATTCTTCTAACACAGATGTCAAAGGGGGCACCTGGCTCTGGAGCCAGCTGATCTGATGGTGCCTGCCTCACCCCAAGATAGCAGCTCAGGCCGTGTGATCCTAGAGCCACATGCAAAGCAGTGACAATTTGAGCCCTTGATTGCAGATGAGTAGGACAATGGCTTCCCAATTCCCAGGTTTTGATTGTGACAGAGATAGGGCTGCTTCTCCAGTCTCTGACTCTCTGTTTTGAATCCCTTACTGCTTAAAATGGAGACTTCTGTTATCTGCAACTGAAACTGGATTGATACACATCAGATTTTTACTTAGTGGCCCTAAAGAATTCATGGAAAGAAAAAAACCTGGAGAGTAACTGCCATAAAAATAAAGTTTTAACATCATTTTCAGTGTGCGGTAGGCATGCAGATTATACGTCACATCAATATTGCTAAGTATAGTCAACTCCACTATTCGAAGTTCAAAACTTCCTAATCATCAACTTTTCCTGACAATAGCCCCTAATGTGGGATTAAGAAAGAGAAACACCTTTGAACAAAGCACCTGGATAATGCTTATAGGTCCTTATTTGGTGAGCACTCAAGAGTATCACTGGCTGCTCATTAACATGAAATTGGAACAAATTTAGTTGTATTATTTCTTATCAGCTTGATCAGAATTGAGAAATATTTGGAAAGACTGACAAACACAAGTACAAATAAGTAGAAGACTGAGACATCACAAAAGAGATGGGAAAAAAAAAACAAAAACAAAACAAAAAGGAGACGCAGATCATATTCCCAAAAATGTCATCTATAGATAATGCAGAGACAATGAGAAAAAAGTATGCACAAGGACAAAATATAAATATTGTTATTATTTTGGAGTCTAATGGCTTACAATGCAATGAGATGAAAACACCTTATTCCACAAATGATATAAGATAAATGAAGCATAATAAATTCCTTAAAATGGATATTACCTAGGGAGCAAATGAACACTCCCAGATAGAATCAAATGTATGTTCCCCTGTCATGTGTAATTCATCAAGAGAACTTGGACTAACACTAAAGGAGCCTGGGAAGTAATTCCTTAATTGAGTAAATAAGAAATAATGAAAACGCTTCTGGAGTTAGCTTAGAAGATTATGTGGCATAGGAACATATTTTTTGAGTGTGCTACTTTTTTCTGACAGCAAAGATGATCACTTGACAATAAATTATAAACCACATTAAAATTTTCCCACCATTTTTTCACATAAGCTACTGAGTGTGGTCACTAGATCAAATCTGTGAGGTATAACCACCCCTTCCTTCCTGGCCTTAGAGATGGGTTGAAGACAACAGACCTTGCCTGAATACGTGCCATGGACTGTTTAATAGGTCGCTGTTTTCTGCCCTCTTCTCTGAACTCTGGCAAGAAAGCCGGAATCATCTTGACTTCCTGCCCACGTGGATCTAAGTCAATCACCAAGCCCTTCCAATATCGCCTTCTTCATAACTTTAAGATTTGTCTATTTTGAGAAATGGCCATCCCCACCTAATCTTCTCCAGCCTGGGCAAACTTATCTCTGACTTCAGCTTTGAGCTACTCTTCTAAATAGTCTCACTCTTTCTAGTTTTGCTCACGCCTACCACCCTGCTGCAGCCCCAAATCCATGCCAATGCCTGGGCCATAATTTTTTTATAGTTTTTTAAATTTTACGGTTATGTGTTATATAGTTATCTATTATGCATAAAGCTATTTTCAATATAGAAGATTCAGAAAACATCAAATAATCCAACCATTTTCTTTCCACACCCCCTTATCACCTCCCTACACATCCTCCATTCTGAATTCCATTCCCTTCCCCAGAGGTGCTATAAGTGGCTTATTATATATTCTTCCAGTCTCTTCTCTGTGCTTCTCGACACACACACCCTTCCACACACTTTTCTCTTTGTTAGTTTTTGAAAAAACTAACAAGTTAGACCAAATGTATGACAAGATTATACCTTATATATGATTCAGTGGCTGATTTTCCCATTACTAATCTGTCTTGTACATGTCTCCATGTAGACATATAAGGTCTACCTTGTAATGTTTAACTCCTTCCTATAAAATATTTTATGAACAAATAAATATATTGTGATTTATTTATAGACTTCCATGTTGATTATAGTTCCTTGCTATGAAAAATAAAACCCTGCTATATTTATGTGGCAGACTCATTTTTATAGAATAGATGCCCTAAAAGTAGAAAAAGTAGAATACTAGGAGAAGGATTCTTTTATTTTTGGTAGATACTGCAGCAAATTATATCCTAAAATTTCTTTACCTATTAGCACTTTCGCCAAAAGAACTCACACGTTTGTCTTTTAAATATTTTTAATTCTGGTGGTAAAATACGACATTTAATTGTTGCATTAATTAGTAATACCACACATATTAAGCATCTTTTACATTTTGCCTGATATCTCTATTTCTTTGTTTTGACACATACTTGCTTTTTGTCTATTGTAATAGATTATGTGATTTGTATGAATTCTATCCATCCATTAATCTTTGTCTGATATATCCTATGCTTCAGACTGTCCTAGCCATAGATTTAAAAATTATTCTGTATTATTTGCTAATAATTCATTGGGAATGTATGTTGTTTATGGTGTAAAGTAGAAAAGTCCTATCTTTATTTTTTTTTTTCAAATTGATCAGCAATGGTCAAAGATCTTTTATAGCATAATTTGTCATTTTCCCAATTATGTGGCATGCCCCTGCATAATAAACTACAACCTCATATATACATAGTCTGATTCTGCTCTCATTTTTTTTACTAATATGTTTTATATTTTGTGCCATTATCACAATGTTTTAATTTCTATAATTCAAAGACATATTCTTATACCTAGGAAGGCAAAGTCACTGTTGTTTTGATAACATGGAGAGCAATAATTATTTTGCAAAACTGAATCTTCTTATCTAAGAACATGGGAAATTATTTAGGTTTTTTAAATGGACTTCACTACATTTTTATGGTTTCATTTTATGTGGTTTCTTATATACTTCTTGGGTTTATTATCAGGATTTCTGTTTTTATTTTTGCTACTACAAATGGAATTTTTTTCTTCCAAAATATTTTCTAATTAGTCATTTCTGCCATTTGAGAAATTTTTAAATGTATGCTTTAATCGTATGTCTACATACTTTTTAATCTTAAATCTTTGTTGTTCCTTTCCTGGCTTCTTGAGTTTAATGTTTTGTATTTAGGAGCCCCTGCTTGGCTCCCTTTGAGTTATCAACACCTGGCTCTGGTGAGGTTGGACTGTGGCAATTAATGCACCACTGGTTGTTGGAGAGTCTTGTCCTTCTCAGAGGTCAGTATTGATCTGAGTGCTTCATCTGCCTGGCTGCAGTGCCCACACCTTAACTTTCTCAGTGTTGGGGACATAACTGTTCAATATTATTGTTCAATAACAATAATATTAACTGTTAACAATAATATTAACTGTTATTGTTAACAATAACAACTGTTCAATAACTGTTCAACAGTTATTCAGTGAATAACTGTTCAAGTGCAGCCCAAAATGAGGAAGGTAGAGATGGCAGGGCCAAGCCCCCAGCTGCTCAAATCATAAACCTGTGAGTGAGCTCCACAAGGCTTCTTCCTTCCTGTGTGCTTTGACTCCAGGCTCGGAGCTCCCCAAACTTGCCCTGACCTGTGTAGCACTTTTCCCCCCCTAAAGTTGAACCAAAACACTTCTGCACAGCAGAAGAATCAACAGAGCAGACAACCTACAGAATGAGAGAAAGTATTCACAAACTATGCATCCAACAAAGGATTAATATCCAGAATCTACAAAAAACTCAAACAGCTGAACAAGAAAAGAGCAAATAACCTCATTAAAAAGTAGGCAAAAGACATGAACAGACATTTTTCAAAAGAAGACATACAAATGGCCAACAAACATATGAAAAAAATGCTCACAACATCAGCAGAGAAATGGAAATTAAAACAATAATGAGGTATCATGTTACTCCAGTTAGAATGGCCATTATTAAAAAGGCAAAAAACAATAGATGTTGGTAAGGATGCAGAGAAAAGAGAACACTTATACATTGTTCATGGGAATGTAAATTAGTACAACCTCTATGGAAAACAGTCTGGAGATTTCTCAAAGGACTAAAAATAGATCTACCATTTGATTCTTCATCCCACTACTGGGTACCTACTCAAAGGAAAAGAAATTGTTATATCAAAATGATACCTGCACTCATATATTTATCACATCACCATTCACAATATCAAAGATATGGAACCAATCTAAGTGTCCATCATTGATGAGTGGATTTAAAAATTGTGGTGTATATATATATACCAGGGAATACTATTAATACTCAGCCATAAAAAAGAATGAAACCATGGTTTTTTGCAGCAACATCGATGGAACTAGAGGGCATTATCTTAAGTGAAATAACTCAGAAACAGAAAATCAAACACTGCATGTTCTCACTCATAATTGGGCACCCTTGGACATAGAGAAATTACCTAAATGGGTACTGTGTGCACTAATTGGGTGAGAGTTACACAGAAAGCCCAGACTTCACCACTATGCAATATATCCATGTAACAAATCTGCGCATGTACTCCACAAATCAATTTTAAAAATAAAGTGCATTGTGGGCACAGAAGACTATATTTTCTATTGTCATTTCTATTTTCCAGGAATTTCTCAAAATCTCAGCTCCGCCGATGATACTCTTTCTTGTTTTCTAATGTTAAGATTGATTTATTCTCTACCAGCTTTTCTGCTGTTCCATGGGTTTGGAGACTGGCACATCACTATTCTGGTCATCAGAATGATCTCCAGATGTAAATCTTATATCATTCGCCCCCCAACATGTCTCAGTGATTCTCTAGCCCCATCCTCTGTCCCATAAGGCCCTTCTATATTGGGTGCCTACCACTTGTCCAGCTTTTCTTAACACCCTTTCCCCAAACCCCAGTTCTCGTGTCTGAGCTGGAGACATACCAAACTACCTGTGTTCTGCAGACAGACTGGATTTCACCAGTCCTTGGACTCTGTTACCCCTTATCACTCCTCATTAGTTATGTCCATCTTATCAGTTAGATTAGAGCTAACATGCCACTTCCTCCAGGAAGCTTTCCCTGACCTCCCAGATTGGGTTAGATGTACCTCATCTAAACTTCCATGGCAACCTTTGCTGATTCCTGTCATTGTGCTTTTTACACTGGATAGCAAGTTGCTTTTTCACTTGTTTCTTACCTTTTTAGCCTCTATTTCATGTGAAGGGCAGGAAGTATAATATATTCATCACTGTAAACTTCCTGACGTAATGAACTGCAATTGATTTTCATTTGTATACTTTCTAGGACCTAATACAATGCCTTAAATACAGCTGTTGTTAAACATAGGAGCTTTGGAGTAAGGTAGACTTCTAGTCTGTCATGTGTCAGTTCTGTGCAAGGTTGGCTACTAAGGTAGAGGGGTCAGTGCAAAATGAAAATGCCAGCCCAGACTAGCGTAGAGAAGTCAGTCTCTCCTTCCTGCAGGCCTGCTGAACCAACTCACAGCTGACAGGCAACCCCCAAGGTGTTCCTATCCCTGTACAGGGAGGGGCTGGTGCCTGGATTCGGGCAAGTGAGTGGCACTTGCCATGGCACTATCTGCCACGGGCAGAGACCACTGCTGCCTTGTCCAGCCCCTAGACACTGCAGGGCACACACCTGCCTCCTCCCTTCCCTCCCTGTGTGTGCACCCAGGCCCTGCAGGTGACTGATGGCAATGGGTGGAACTCGGATCTCCCCCTGCAGACGGCTGCTTTCCTGGTCACAGAGTTGCAGCAATTGCAGGATCAGGAAGATAGAGGAAGCCCAGTGGCATCCAGCTAAGTGATGGGAACCAGATCCCTTCTGAGCTGAGGCTCCAAGCCCTCCGTGCATGCTCCAATGTGGCCTCAGACATCACTTACAAATGCAGTGATAAACTAATTAAGAATTTTTAAGAGGAGACCAGAGACCATCAGCCTAAGCATGGGACCCTTCTGAGCAAGTGGCCCCATGCAGCTGCACTGGTTACAACCCCATGAAGCCGTCCCTGTGTGCGCACCCAGGCCCTGGTGATTTAAAGTACATGGGAATATGTGCATAGGTCGTGTGCAAATATGACACCATTTTATATAAGGGACTCAAGCAACCTAGGATTTGGATACCTGAGAGGATCCTGGAACCAATCTCCAGAGGATACCGAGAAGCAACTAGACTTGGTTTATCACATATCTGTCCATCCATCCAAACCTCAATCCATCTGTCAATCAATCCATCTTCTCTTTTCATAATGCATCTCAAAATAGATTGCAGATTTCAATGCATTTCATTCCTAAATACTTCAAGATGTAAACGATAAGAGTTCAGTATTTGTTTATAGGGTTTTTTCCTTTTGAGGTAAATTTACTTTCAATGAAATGGATAGATCTTATGTGCACATTTAATGAGCTCAACAGACATATATATCTAAGAAATCTGAACCCCTGTCAAGATATAAAATATTACCATCACCCCAGAAAGTTTCCTCATGCCCGTCACCAGTAAATAGACATGCCCAGTCTCTCAGGCACAGCCACTGCTCAGATCAGGTTTGTTTCCCACATAGATTTGTTTGCCTGTTTTAGAGTTTCATGTAAAGGAGTCATTTAGCACACACACTTTCATGTAAAGCTCCTTTCACGCAGCATGTTTTTTGAGATCCATCCATCTTGCTGCATGTATCAGTAATTTGTCCCATCTTATTGATGGGCAGAATCTCACTACATGAATATACTACCATTTGTTTATTCATTTTCCTACTGACAGACACCTGTGCTATTTCCAAACTGAGGCTATTATAAATAAAGCTGGCAGGAATATTTTGTGCAAGCCTTTTTGTGAACTTAGGTTTTCACTCTCTTGGGCGAAGACTCACAAGTAGAATCGCTGGGTCATAAAGTAGGTGTATATTTAGTTTTATAAGAAAATGGCAGCTCTTCTTCCAAAGTGGTTGGGCTACTTTATACTCTCACCAACGATATTTGAGAGTGCAACTTGTTCCTCCGCCTTATCAACACTTGTTATTGTCAGTCTTTCAAATTTAACTTTAACCATTCTGACTGGTAGATATTTAATGCTAACTCATTGTGTTTTTAACTTGCATTTACCTGATGACTATTGATTTTGAACACTTTTTGCATGTTTATTGCTCATTCAAATATCTTTTTTTGTAAGGTGTCTATTCAAATCTTTAGGCATTTGAGTTGCAAGAGTTTTTTATATATCCAGGAGGCTAGCCATCCTTCATCAAATATGTGTTTTGAAAAGAGTTTCTCCCAGTCGAAGCATTTCATCTCTAAACAGTGTCTTTAGAAGAGTAGGATTTTTAAATTTTGATTAAGTTTGATTTAGCATTATTTTATGTATGATTAGTGTTTTCTCCCATACTAATTTTTGAGAGTACTGCTCCATATTCTCTCTTCTTCTCTAAGCTCGTAGCTGAACCGTTCTTGGGAAACCGGCAGTATCAGGGAACCTCCCCCATTTCTATTCCTCCTCATTCTATGACATCACTCTCTGCCAAGCTCTCTGAAAACTAAGTTCCAAAAAGGTGAACTCGTTAGGCATCGTTTAAAGAAAAAAGCCCTTGTACATGATGCCAGTGTGTGGTGATTGTTATGTTTAGAGAACAGCACAGCTATCTTTGTTCCATGTCACGCATATTCTTCAGAAACACACACTCCTTTCTGTGTTTAAAACTCCCCAACAATACCAAGCTCAAGAGCACATTTGAAAATCTTCATAATTATGAAATTACTGTGAAGGGACAAGGGGAAGGTTGGGATGATCATAGTGAGCTCCTTGGGTTCTTTTTTTTTTTTTTCCTTTTTTTTTTTAATGGTCTGCACTTAGAAGAAATCCTCTGCAGATCTTATAACATTTGAAAGAGAGTTAGGCATCGAGGTCATTTTATCTTCCATGAGAAAAAACAGACGCAGGGCAAAGTCGCCTTGCCTAAGGGCGCCGTGGGGAGCTTGAAACAGAAGCCAGTCCCCTATCAAGAGATCCCAGTTGCCTCTGACATTCCACGATCAGAACAGGCAGAACACAAAAGAGAAACCCACTGAGGAGAGGAAATGTTTTCCCACAAAAGCAATTTCCTCCAATTTGTATTTCAGCAACAAATTTGTTTCCAGTTTCAGATGCTACTATTCAAAAATGACCTGTTGCCTTTTGACTATAGTAGAACCTCTCTCATTCTTCAACGATCTGCTTGTAAATATTTATCAGTCCAGCTTGGCCCTTGGCCGCCTCTCTCTGACTTTACTGCGGTGAGCCCCCAGCCCTGCTGGCACTTCTCAAGCCCTGGTGTCTGTTACGTCCTTCACGTGGGTCTGTGTGTTTTCTCATCTGGTCTATGAGGGGCTATAAACATTTACAAGTGAACTGTCAACATGGATACATAAAGAACTGTAAATTTTTACAGTTCGGTGCCCTTTATTATGCTTTTTATACTCTTGCATAGGTCCAAAAGATTTGCTTTATCTCAAGAAACTGGAGCAATAGATTAGATTACTTTAAATATGTTACTCAATGCCAGTTGTGCTAACATCCTGAAATTGCCCCATTCCTAGAGTTATATGTGCTTCCTCTCTAGTTAGAATCGGAATTATTAGTGACGGTAACAAAGCCTTGAATATTTCTCATTGCCACCGACAGTTGATCAAGACAAGGGCTCTGAAACTTTAGCAGGCCTCAGACTTCCCTGTGAGACATTGGTGGCTGTACCTTACCTCCAGAGTTTCTGATTCATAAGGTGTGAGATGAAGCCAGAAATTTACATTTCTAACAACATCCCTGGTGATGTGATATTGTCTGGTCCAGGAACCCCAAGCATTGATTCAGTTCTTCCCTCTGAAGAACGGAGGATATTTAGTTTTTAGTTTGGATTTCCAGCCAGTAGTCTCCTTATTTATGAATTCTGAGCTGTGCAGAATACTGAGGTTCTGTCTGGACAGAAAGCAGGATTTGCCTCTTCGGGCAACACTGAGAGTAAATAATCCTTACACATGAACACACAAGGACCCCAAGGCACCAGGGGTACCAGCGGGCAGCCTGCCCAGTCTCAGTGGCGTCCAGTGGTCCTGGCCTCCTCTCCTCTGGGAAGGCCCGAGGAGAACATTCTGATCCTTTCTTTGTTTCTTCCACATCGCAACCTCTTCATAGCTGGCTACTTTTTAAACTTCATCTGCAGGAACGTGTTAATCAGGAGATTACTCTCACTCCAGCTCACCCTTCACAGCCTCACATGTTAAACAGACTGCGACCCAGGCCTCGAGACTCAGCTCAAACCCCGCCTCCCACACACTCCCTAGTGCACCCTAGAAGGACTTTCAGCCCTTCTCTATGGACTGAGAGCATTTTGACCACACATCTCACTTAACACATGGTCCTGTACTTTTATGGTTAAATGTTTATCTCTGTCTCTGAAATTCATGGCTCTTCTAAACAGAGCAGCCCCTTATTTATGTCTATCACTCCGCAAAGTGCCACTCAGTTAAGGAAAAAGGCAAGATGAAGGAAGGGGGAAGAAGAGAGGAAGCTCTGCGTTCGGGAAATTCGTATAAATTTATTGAGAAGGGGAATAATATGGTCATTGGGTGACTGGGGAAAGCAGTGGGACTGTAACAACCCAAGAGATTGACCCTCCCATCAACAACAATGCAATCAGCTGTGAACAATTTCACCTCGGGTCAAGGACGTGGATCCAGCCCAGCAACAGAGGAAGAACGCAGAGCGTGTCCTTGTGCTTTTCGTAGCTCTTTGGCAGAGACAGTGCCAGGCCATGATAGTGCAAGGGGCTCTTTCGGGGACTTTTATTTGAGGGTGAAAAACTTTGAGACTCAGGAAGGACATGGGTAAGATAAAAACAAAGGCGAGAATAATATTTGCAAATAGAATCATTCATCGTTGGCTCACTATGTGCAAGGCAGTGTCCTGGGGCTTAACATGCTGTAGTATTGGTTGGACATATTGAGGCTTAGGTAATAAGTTAAAATAATATGTATTTGTCTCTTCATCATATGTGAATAGTAGTAGGCCTTTCTTTAATGTAAGCCAAAAAAAAACACAAAGTCATAGACTCTTGTTTATCATCTATTTTTTTTAACCTTAGAAACTTGGGTAGAATGCCATCTAATTTATCTTCAATATCATGTAATATATGAATGATGAATGAATTTGTAACATGCAATATATGCCTTTTTGCTGCTTCCAAAATATTTCCCTCATACAGCCACTCTGGAAGACAGTTTGGCAGTTATCACAAGGCAATACACAGTCTTACTATGCAATCCAACAATCACTCTCCTAGGTGTTTACCAAAATGAGTTAAAAATTTATGTCCACATAAAAGCCTGCACACAAATGTTTATAGAAGTTTTATTTATAATTTGTAAAAATCAGAAGCAACCAAGACATCCTTCAGCAGGTAAACAAATAAACAAACTGTGGTACATCCTATACAATGGAATGTTATTCAGCATTAAAAAGAAATTAGCTATCGAGCAACAAAAAGACATGGAAGATTCTTAAATGCATATTGCTAAGTGAAAGAAGCCAGTCTGAAAAGGGTACAGACTGTATAATTCCAACTATATGATATTCTGGAAAAGGCAAAACTATGGCAGTCAAAGTACCAAATCCTAGTCACTAGACCACAGGGTGGAATGCCAAGGCAACACTATGGAGACAGTAAAAAGATCAGGGTTGGGAGGGGGAGAGAAATGAATAGGCACAGCACAGAGGAAGTTTAGAAAGTGAATCTCTTCTGTATGATACTGTAATGGCGGACACCTGTCATACAGTTGTCAAAACCCACAGAACAAAACACAAAGAGTGAATCCTAATGTAATATTGGCTCATCAATTGTAACAATGCACCATAATAATGCAGTATGTTAATAAAGAGGAGGCATATAGGAACCTCCTCTACTTGCTGTTCAATTTTTCTTTAAAACTAAAACTGCTCTAAAAAATAAAGTATAAAATATGTGCCAGGAAAAAAATCTTTCTCTCATTTTATGCCATTACATTCTCAAGACATCTAGAGACCTATATTTTTTACCAATTCCCAATGCTTTGTTTTTTTAAAAGCTGCCTTTTTATTGTGTAGCTATCTGCTGGCAGACTATACTTCATTTCCTTTCCCCTAAGTGAAAGGAGATAATATTTAATGCTGATTCCATGAAGACTTATGAGGAAGTCAATTCTATGAAATAAAAATATTTCTGAATGAATTTATTACAAACTGAGAGGAGAATGGATAGGAAATTCACACTTAATAATATCATTCTTAGAGAATTTGGTCTGAATAAATCCAATCTTGGCAGGTAGCCATTAAGGGCTTTTGAATGGGCATATCTTAAGAGATGTTCTATCTCTTTGGTGGGATAAAGGTGAGAGAAAAGAACTTAATAGAATGATTTGTTTTCTTTAATAAATTTTCATTTAATATAGTTTTGGAAATATTGTCTCAAGGTAATTCTGGAAATAGAATTGGACTGCTACTCAGATTTCTGGTTGTAGTCAGCCTAGGTTTTATAGAGTGTCAAACTGATGGTTACATGGAAGTCTCTATTTATAATAGTATAGTCATTTTTATAGCACTTTTAATTTGCAAAGGTGTTTTTCATATATTATCTAACTTGATATTCACAATCATCCTGGGAAAATTGTAGAACAGATGGTAACTATGAAATAAATAACCACAATAGTACTTGCTTAAGTTTTCTTCTTTCTAGTTTCTTTCTCATAATCATGATTTTGGTAGGTGGGTCTGCTATCCTTAGAAACCAAACCAAGATAGATGATCATGCTTATTCCTAAAACCACCAAAAATAAATCCTCTAATAACTCTAAGTTCAAGATCATTATAAAGATTTCTTAAAATGAGTGCATCCTGTTTGATTCGTTACTTCTGTCTTTGGTAAAAATAAATTCTGCATATCAAATGCTTGAATGAAAAAAACCTCTTGTTTCTCATAGATTATAAGCAGAGATGAAAATAATATTCAATGTAAATAAAAATAAATACATAATCAGAAACAGACATCTCCAAAAACAAAATGCTGATTCTTTTACCAGACACCATTCCCCCCTTTTGTGCTGTTTTCTGTTTTGAACAGGAATAGAAACATACATCATTGTGTGTGTGTCCACCTGTATGTATGTTCTCTACTTTGGGGGCCTCTCTCCTTGAGTCAGTGGATCCAGAAAAGATCGAAATGCATCTTTGGTTAACCTTCCCTATAGGATGCTGAGAGCCTGCACACTCAGATTCATTTCAGGAAGCTTTACTGGACAATATATTTTCTGTTTTGGCTGCTTTGTGGAATCGTTGTCAGAATTCTGTGGACATGATCGATACCTACAGAAGTGGGGAGACCAACCAACGATATTCATTTTTAAAGTGACTGCTAATCCTCACGTGCCTTCAGATTTGGTACTTCTCCAGAGGGAAATTCAACCTGTGTCTCTCAGAGTGGGACATTCTGAGATTACAATTGTTTTTGTTTGGAGTTAGGCCCAGAACTACATAGAAATGGAGTAGAAATCCTCTTATTTCAATCTAGGATATCTGTCTGAGATTTCCATTTTCTGGTCAACCATAGGGAGGCTTCTCATTCTTATACTTCAGACCTTTTAGTTCACAATTGTACCTACACATTAGAAGTCCAGATATTTTTAAATACAAAATATTTGCAGTTAACATTGTCATGTTATATAAATATCAATCTTACTTTTTTTTTCCTCCTGACCTATTTCCTATGGAGAGAAAACAAAATGTTGGTTCATCACCTCCTCTTTTTAGGCATATCAACCTACATATAATCATCCATGAGTAAAAATATTAAAATATCCTAAGTGCATTACAATTTAATTTTTTGTTAACAAAGCAAAATTTTGGGTGGTATATTAAAATCATGAAAATACTTTGTTTTACCATAATCAGTTGCCTATTTCTGGTACATTTACTTTAGTAAGCATCTCTTTAAATACTCTTTAAAACTCGAGGACATTCTGTACCACCTTCCTTCCAGAAAGGCTGGAATCTCTCAGGGCCATCCTGGGCTGCATGGCTGAGTGGGTGCATTCTCTCACCACCCTGGCCGACTCTGGAAGCCACCACCACTTCTTCTAGAGAAAGCTGTTGGACTTTGAAAGGAAACTCCTCTAAGCTAGCAATTGTGTCTATGTGACAAGGAGGTTGGGAAACCCTGGGGGATGCTACCAAGCAATCAACAGTTTCTACTCTAAGGACTCTGAGAGGTCAGTGGAGGAGAAAGACACACCCCCCACTCTCTCCAATACAACAGTGATCACCATCATCACTTCCACAATGATGTCAACACACAGCAGGGAGGAGGAAATGATTCTCCTCGACCTAAGTGGGATGGAGTGAAGGTGACATTTTTGTCTTCAAGATTTGTATCTTCCCTTCTTGATAAGTGAAATTGGTGCTAGATGTATGAATAAATTCCTAAGAAGCAAGAATGAAGCTCTCCAATTACACATTCCATAGCGGATGATACTGAGAAAGATTTCCTTAGAGAAAGGGGAAAAAACTCTATGATATAAATAAAGAAAATTGCATGCAACATGGTTTTATAGATTTCAGTCACCCCTCCTTTGATTTTTTTTTTCTGTAGCAGCATTTATGTCCAGTGGGAAACTCTTGTTTCCTGCAGCCTTGCTGAGGATGATCGAAGCTTCCCAGTGTGCCTCAGTGGGCTTCTGTCTGGAGCCTCCTTATCTGCCCATCTCCCTGCCTCTCTCCACAAGGCTTGCCTGGGATTGAGTTGCCAGTGTGGGAAATAGAAAAGGTAAATGCTTGTTATCGGTGTTGCCATTACATTTAGACTTAACTGATACCGTTACTGACACACCATCAGCTATGGCATTGAATCGCAGTTTAGGAGTCTACCGCTCTTTGCGGTCACTCAGCCCAATTCCTGAAAGGACTGAGCAGCCTTCACACCAGGGCTAGTCCTCCCAAACTGCAAGAAGCAGCATGTAGGCTTTTGGAAGACGTGGTGTTGTTTGTCTCTTTATAATAGAAAGTGAAGAGTAATTTAGCTTGTCCCATTATCCTAATCTGAGAGATGGAATTTGCCCCAGTAATACTAGCATTCATTTATAAAAATGGAGGCAAGTATACATTTATGCCAAGTCTTTCTAGAATTAACCCCATCCAGTCTTTATCAGAAAATACTATCAAGAAAATGTGTAATATAAAGGAAAGAGAGGAAGTATGATTCACAGTATCTGCCTTTAAATTAAAATCTTTCTCTGAAAGAGAAAGCACTTATGCTGTACCACTCCAGAGAACCAAACTTCAATGCAAGGGATTCTCTCTAAAAAATAAAGTTGCTATTAAATAAAAATGAGAGTGGATTCCCTACTGCTGGAGGTATCACGCTGCAATTCCATGTCTACCCAGAATAATGGATGGCAGAGGGCACTCATACTTGAGTTAGGTTAGGATATTGGAGAAGACAGTATCTAACGTCACTTCCAATTTTGGGATCCTGTGATGCTACAGAAAAGTAACCATGGGCATAATGAACTCTGAATAGAATAAATTAAAAGCAAGATAATAAATTTCCCCAGACTAGGGGTTAGAGAAGGCAAGCAAAGTATATGGAACCAGTGTAATTTCAAATAATGGTTCTTGCCAAATAAGGAGCAGGTTGAGTAGGAAGAATTAAGGAGTGGTGCTTTATTGACATTTGTTCCTTCCCTGAAAGTTGTATTAGGTGGATGAAAGGAAGTGAGAAACCGGCCAGCTGCAGAATCTTCCCTCCCATCAGTTTTCCCAAATATGGTCTACATGGAAAGGTATGTGTGCACCCATACATTTAAAGTGACTAGTGCCATGAGTCACACCAATTAGTTGGTTCATTTAATGGTTAATTTGCTTTTGGAAACTTACATAAGAACCCTCTAAAAGACACTCTAGAAATAACAGAACATACACACTTGAGATAAGAGCCTTTAAGCTGTAATTATTTGCCCCATATCTGGAAAATATTATAAATCTCCTCTTTCTCCCCTAGTAAGAGGAAAACTATAGGAAGATTTTGTGAGCATATCCAGATAAAAAGCCCTGTATAGTTACTTATGCGCTCTTCTCTGTAACATCAGAGGGAATACAGGGGTTTGTGTCTGCAGGGCTGTTGTTGCCAGGGAAACAGAGGTCCTCATCACAGTGCAACTGAATTACCTTCTGGTGTGCCAGTTACCGGGTCTTTTCATTGGTCCACAACACATGTGAATCTACATGGAAGAAAGTTATTTTCTTCATATGCATCTATTGCACAAACAGCTTTGTCAGCTGGGTCCAGACAGAAGACTCTACCTGGTTACCTGACTTATGGATGGCAAGAGAGAAAGCAAACCTAGAGGGTAAGCTATTCCAACCTTCATGAAGAGCAGGGTGTGAATGAGCACCCCCTACTGAGTGCCTTCCTATAAGGAATTCTCCAGAGACCAAGGAGCTTTACCATTTGTTTCAGGTAGGTATGCATTTCATCTTCTACGAGGGCATTATCTTTTTCTATGACTCAGGAAAATTCAACACGGCTTCGCAGTTAGAATTAACACTCATCTGAATTTTCTGGTCTTCAGTTTTTATTAGAAATTCTTCCAGAAATAACCTAAAATATCATTATTATTATTATTTCAGGTTTCTTTTAACCCAAACAAGTTACCTGAATGATTTCCAGAGAGTATGTGAGCTGATGCAGACTAGAATTGGGCTGTTATGTGTTTGACAAAAACCCTAATGAGATACCACCCCATTTGTATAATGCTGAGTCCGTATATGTATTGATTCAACAACTGAGCAGGCCAATGTTTCTTGTTGACAAGTGCCCATCAAGGGGCCATCTTCATTCAATTTTCATTTGACTGGTGATAAGTAACCTGACACTTTTATTCACACTATAGAAGATGATGCAGAAAACATGCTGATGTGCTCATGCAAGAAATAACTGAAACGTGGTAATTTCCAAAGTGCTTTCTTCAGGAAGATGAAGAAGTTGTGGTCAGCATGTAATTATGAAGTCTCACGATATGCACTACTGAGTTTTCTAATGGAAGATCTTGAAGTTTAACTTTCCAGAAAGCTACATGCCTTTTCTCTACTCTGTCATTGTATTTCCCTGTGCATGATGTTAATATTTCTGGATTTTTTACTCTCTGCTTAGCATTTATTTAAGGTATATTTTATACCTTATGGATTACTTTTAAACTAGTCTCCCGAGAGTTCTGATTTTCACTAATTATTCCCATTAACTTACCATAGCAGTTGCAAAATATATTCCAGAACAATCTTTAGGCTTTTCCCTGATAATGTCTTGCTTAAAAGTAGCATATTCTGAAATGAAATTAATTTTCCTTCATCAAGTCTAGAAGGGACATTTACCTTTTCTGATATGCTAATTCAGGTTTAGTTGGGTTGCAGTGGTTCATGTAATCAAGGATTTCTGAATGCTCCTCTCCTCTGAATATTTATCCCTTGCTCTTGTAGCTGGGGCTGTCAGGTCATTTAGCAACTCCGAAATGGTTGTTTAAAGCAAGACAATGTGCTTATGTGACAGAGAGTACAATGTAGAGTACTCTAACCTAGAAGATTGACATGTAAGACTTGACAGAAACATTCCTTTTGCAGCAAAATAAACAGTTTTCTCTTCTCCTAGATAAGGTAGAACAATTTTTTTTTTATTAATCCATACGGTTTTTTCTCTTGCATAGGAAACCACTAAAGACAACAATTTTCCAGATCTCTTCCTCCAAGTTTTCATTATCAATAAATACTTGTGATATCAGCTGAGATTTTTTAGCCCACACATCCGGCTTGTATCTTAATTGCAATAACTTCTTGTCACAAACAGCCAAGACAGTGATGTATGGAAAAAGTAGATTTTTTTTTTCCTTTCCTCACGCCAGCCTCCTTCTGCTTTTCCCCATCCCCAACCTCACAGAGCCCGGAAAGTCTTTCAGCATTTCTGAAAAGTTACATAAGACACCAGAAGTAGATAACATTGTATATTTCGAGTTTAAAATGCAGAATGTTTATGCCTGTAGGGAGAGAAGAATGAAAGAATGTCCCTTTCAGAAATCATATCTGAAATGACTGTGGGGGGTGGGGGTGCTGACAAATGCTTGCTTCCCTTACAGTAAAAATCATGTTTAAGGACTTTAAGTGTTCTTTACTACCTAGTAAATAGAAAGTTCTCTGTTCCTTAAAAGTAAAGCATGAGCACCTAAGAGTCCATGTAACAGCCAGCAGGGCTGAGGAATCCGAGATCTCATGTGAGGCAGGGGCAGTAAAAGTGGAATTTTAGACCCAACAGTAGTGTCTTCTCCGCGAGATCCAGACTTCTTTTAATGGTATGGAAGGCAAGGGCTCCAGGACGTGAGTCTTGGCACAGCATGAAAGGAAAGCAAGCCAGGTTCTATTGTTGGCATCTGATTACCTCTCCAAGGCCCAGCTCGCTGATACGAGAGTTAGGTCTGCCCAGCACCCACCGTCTTTATCACGTTGACCGCTCCCATCTGGCCTGGGACAAGCCTTTCTTGAGAACAGGAGTGACCGTGCTGCAGTTTAGAAAAGGGCTGGAAAACGAAAGCACCAAAAAAAACGAGGCTTAATATGTAAACATATTTGCCCAAATCCGCATACCACACAGCATTGGTTCTTCCGCGGCCCCCTGACCTGGCGCTTCCCTTTGGCGAGGTCGGCCGATTCCAACACACTGCCACGGTCTCCAAGGCGACGTTGGCTGAAGGTCATCTCGGTGCTGCCCAGTTTCCAGGAAGCTCCTGTTGGCTGCGGTCTGGCATCAGGGTGGTGAGTTTAACCTGAGCACGGGGAGAAGCTTGCCGGTTTCTAGAAACTGTGTTCTTTCCTCTGGTGGCTCAGGTTTGTGGACAAGGACTGGCCCTCACCTACAAAGTAAATATTTTTGAAAGGTTTGTGGAGTGTAGATGTGACCTCTGCCCAACAGACTTCCCACCCTTGTAGACAAGTGCAGCAAAAGGGAAATACATGAGCATCTTCGCTCACTTCCTTAGCCGGGGAAGAGAAACGGAGTGAACTGAGGAGGAATGAACAAGACAAAAGGGTTTGGGACAGTTTCTTTCTTTCTTTTTTTTTTTTTTTTTTTTTGAGACAGAGTCTCACTCTTTTGCCCCGGCTAGAGTGCCGTGGCGTCAGCCTAGCTCACAGCAACCTCAGACTCCTGGGTTCAAGCGAGCCTCCCGAGTAGCTGGGACTACAGGCATGCGCCACCATGCCCAGCTAATATTTTCTATATATTTTTAGTTGTCCAGCTAATTTCTTTCTATTTATAGTAGAGATGGGGTCTCGCCCTTGCTCAGGCTGGTTTCAAACTCCTGACCTCAAGCAATCCTCCTGCCTCGGCCTCCCAGAGTGCTAGGATTACAGGCGTGAGCCACCATGCCCAGCCATGTCTGGGGCAGTTTCTTGCCCTTCTCCCTATGAGTCTGTATTTTTATCATTTCTCTGCCATCTTGCTGATTTTATTTATTTTATTTTTTGTAAGGGAGTTATGCTATGGGAAGGGTCAGGGACTGCTGAATACAACTGAAATGACAAGCAGGGTCCACCAATGAGTCTCCTTACAGCAATGCCTCCTCTTTATTTTAAACACTGTCTCAGCCAGTCAGTTCTTTCTTGCACAAGTACCTTTACCTAATATTATTGATGATATTTATTCTTACAGGCATCTGTCAAGAGTTGATGGAACCCCTACTACACTCCAGGCACTGTGCTAAGCCTTGAGACAAGGAAACAGGCAATTACAGTACAATCTGTGAGTGCTGTGGAAGTCAAGAGGAAGCCACGGACCCATCCTCAGGGACAGTCCAGTCCAATGGCCTCAAAGGGACAATCTTGAGCACCAAGTAACCTGGTATGATCCTTAGCCTCTCTGTAACGAGGGGACAAAAATAGAATTTCCCATGGAGACATTTTATGAATTGCATCCTGGCTAAAAATGACTGCATCTTCTATTTTTAACTCACCACTTGCCCAGCAAGTTAAGGGAGATTACCCGTTGGCTCCCTGAGTTGCACCTATTTCTAGTACTGAACGGGGCAGGTATCCTCAACAAGGATGAAAGGTGAGGGGTTTTCTTCATTTGTTAGGATTGACTCTCCCTGGGGCCTTTAGCACTTTGTAGGGTTAAGTCAGGCACAGATGTGACAAGTCCTGTCCAGCTGAGTGGGAACCAACCCCAATGACCCAGGACCTAGGCAGAGTGAGGCTCACTGTTTATCTCCAGGCATTGCAGAGCACGTGAGGATGTGAAAATTCATTAGTCTAGTGTTTTACATCCAGATAGACCCAAATGCAAAGAAGGCAAAAGCTAGGTTTACTTTTACAAACAAGACCCTGTATCCTGTGGTTTCATCTCAAGCTTCCATACCTCGACAAAGCGGTTCACACAGAGAAAGATTCCCAAATGAAGAATTTGATTTTAAGTGTTTACCATACTAATGTATCAAAGAACTGAAGCTGATGAAGCTTTCTTTCTGAGAAGTTATCATGAGCTGTAAGAAACTTCCACATTAAAATGAGAATTTTTTACTTGACCTGGAAAATCAAGGTGAAACGAAGAGGTTTGGGGAGTTTGGGAGGTTTGGGAGAGGTTTGGAAGCTAGTGGTGATGTCTCTTATCTAAGTGATTTACAACAAATCTCTACTTACGTGGCATCCAAATAATCTAGCTTTTCTAGAAGCTAGGAAAACTCTCAGTGGAAAATTTCACACTTAACATTTATGACAAAGAGCCAAAAATCCAGGAAAACCAGCTGATATAAGTAAAACAAGCACTCAACAAACAGTAACTCATACCCCTGCACTACCGCCTTATGAAACAGGCATTATCCCCCATTTTACAGCAGAGGAAATTAAGGCTTAAAGAGCTTAAGCTACTTGAACAAGATCATCTCAAGTCACCCTTCACTGGCTTCAACACCTGACAACTTAACACTGCAATATCTTTCATGTCAGGAGTTTGCTTGTGTCAGATGGACAGCATCCAAAATGGAATGCCACCTAAGACTACATACGGCTCTAAAGCCTTTACCATAATGCAATATTAGATAATACTAAGGAATTTCTTTAAATAAATCACCCTCTATGGAAGGAGGTGGCAAACTATTGCCTATGGTGCAAATTCAGTCCTCTGCCTGACTTTGTAAATAAAATTTTATTGAAACACATTCATTTATATATTGTTCATGATTTCTTTCAAACTACAATGGCAGGGCCGAGTAGCTGCAACAAAGACCATAGGTCTTACAAAACTGAAATTTTCTACTATCTGGCCCTTTACAGAATAATATAAAATGGTCAGCATAAAATGGACCTATCTGCCTATGTATTATACTCGATATTTTCAGTGCTCATAATGTTAACCCTGAAGCTCCTTGCAACTTCTTAAGGTATCATCTAGATCATAAAAGACTCAAGTCTACTTCATGCAGTTGTAGGGTTAAGTATATTTTATATTATTCAAATACACTTTAGGTAAACTTAGTACAATTCTCTTGGCCAAAACATCCTATTCCCCAAACATCCTGGATAAAGAAAAGATTGATGTGACTGACAATACTCTACAATCTCTAATATATAATTCAAAGTGCTACAGTTAAAAGCTATATACTGGTTGTGAAATCAGTAAATTTATTCATATTTAAACATGATTTAGGTTTTAATGTTGTTTTCCAATCTCCACTTATACAATTTGATTTCTGTCGCTTGCTGTGTATTTACAATAAGCACTGTATCTCTCCTTCTTAGCTTATAAGATAGCTTTGCATTCTTCTATATCCGAAACTTGAAACAGCCATTCAATGAGTAAAAGGCAATTTTTCTCTCTTTCCAATATCATCTATTTTTCTTTCTCTGCTGATTCATTCTCATTAGTTTGCAAACATGCTTTTATTTCTCCCATCTAAAAAAAAACATTTTTTTCTCTTTCCCAAATTTTCTTTCTATTGCCCCACTTCTTAGCATCTTCATGAAACAAAATTCCTTCAGAGCTTTCTTCAATTTCTCTTCTCTCATTCTCTTTTAAACTTTTCCAATCAGGCCTTCACCTCCCCAACCCCACTCCAACCACTCTGCTAAAACTGTTCTCAACAGGGCTACCAATGACCTCGTTGCTAAATTCATATTCAATTCTCAATTTTCACACCTGGCATCATCCAAGGTACTCGTTTGTTCTATTCTTTGTGATGCATTTTCTTCCTTGGGCTTCCAGGATACCACACTCTCTTGGGATCTTTGTTTTGTCGAAGTTCACACTTAGAACTGTCCCTGGCACACAGTAGGTGCTCAGTAAATAACTGTTTAAATAAAGGAACCTGGGACAATTAGCCTCATTTGCATCGCAAAATAAATTCACACCACTGCTAACAGGATACTATTAAAAGAAGTTTGAAGGCTTGTTAGAACAGTGTGCCTATACTGAATCCGAAGGATCATATTTCATTGCAAAAATAGCAAGTATTTTTAGTACAATAGCCATCTCTCCTAAATATGTTGTCTCTACTCTATCTTCATTTAAGGTGTTTAAAGAAGCCACAATGAAGTCTTTATTGATAAATGATGACAGTATTTCATTCTCTTTCTCAGTATTCTACTGAGAATACCATCCACTTTTGAGAAAGTTACCAATTTGGGTAGGTCATGGATTTAAAAGCATGGCCTGACATTATTGTTCTTTAGTTAACATTATATTTGACAGAGTTATAAGAAGACATTTTAGAATGTACCAGGGATGGCTGTGGTGATAGATAACCATGTTAGGAAAGCCCTTTCAGAAGAAAGTCAAGGATTAGGATTAATAATAATTATCCTAATAATTAATTGATATTAATAATTAATAATTATCCTAATCATTAGGATTAGGATGGCATCTTAACTCCAGTGTAATTAGATGATTACACAGGTCAGATAATATGTGGCATGTGTGTTAGATAAACCATCAGGACCACCTTCCCAATGTCTATTAAACGAGGATAAGCTCATGTTGGGTGTCCAGTGATACTTTGGAATTGAATGGAATTGAATTGAATTGAAAACAAACAAAAGGCCTGGTAAGTTTTAATTGACTTGCTTTTGATTTAAAAAGCATTTTTATTCAGTATATCTTTCCCAAATCAAAACACTATATGAAGCAAATAGATATCAAGAGTCCAGACTTGTAAGGTTATTCAGAACAGTCCTTGAGAACCTGAAGGTGGTTTCACGCAGCGACCGCACGTTCCATGAGAAGAGCGGCACGTATCCCGAGAGGACTGTAAACATTGTGTGGGAACCAGGCTGGGCTTGTGATGCACATGGCTTCCTCTGGGTGGACGACATGCCACCAAGACAAATGGCATTCAGGCCACTCAGTTGGCCAAAGTCTAAGATTATTAACCAATTTCCGTCCTGTTCTTTCTTTATGGGCTTTAATGAGCAGGCAAGAGTCCACTGTTTAATATTTAAACAAATGTTTTATGTGGAGACAATAAGCCACTGCTGAGACGGGATGGAACTGTTAACATTCCCCAGTGTGGCTGACTGCCATTCTTGCCAGATAAATGGCACAAGCTGATTTCTAGAAATGTTCAGAAACGAAAGCTCCCGTTTTGGTGGCGGGTGCAAATGGAATGCTGGAGTTGCACACACTGCATGCCAGGTATGTGTGGTCTGCTCCACAGGGCGAGTTCCTCTATTGTCCCAGGCAGAACACAAGGAATTGGTTGGCATGGCTTGTGTTGGCTAATTAGAGCAGCTTGGTTCCATGTGCTGCTGCTACTTGGCATTGACCCTTATCAATTTATTGACAGTGGCCTTCCAACAATCCTCTTCTTAATTACCTATCATCAAAGGCAGCTGGGTGGCGAGTTTAGGACTTGAAGTCCAAAATCCCTCATTGGTAAGATGGGCTTTGGTGAACTTTGGAGAGAAGCTCATTCAGAGCCAGAGCATGTTTTCACATAAGATAGGACATCTCTCAAAGTCCACTTTGACCTAATTAAACAGTAGTTATATATTTTCTTTCCTCAAAGTTGGGTGTTCTAATGTTTGGATCAGATACAAAGCAAGAAGGTTAATTTTACAAAATGTGATCTTCTACGTGCCTGCAAAAATTGGGATACACAACTTCAAAGAAGATATTTGACTCCACACCTAAGGAGATATTGTCCCATATAAGGTTGTGTGGAGGTGGGACAGACCACAAATTGTCATCACTATCCTAGTGGATTTTTAGGAACCCAACCCTGCAAAACAAGGCAGTATTCAATTCTGCTTGTATCCACAATGTTTTAACTAGTTTCTTTCCTAGAAGAGATGGTGTCCAAGATGGAAATAAGCAATTAGAAAGAACGACAACAGCAGCAACAAAAAAGGAACCAATCTGAATTTTAAGGAAAGTACTTTGTTGATTTTTGTTGTTCAGTTTGTTTGTCTTCTTTAATAATAATTTATCTGCCTCTTGAGTGTAAAAAATAAAATGCTTGGTAATATTACTGTGTATAAATTCTAAAGCTTCCAATAGCATACTGTCCAATAAATAGGAAGATGATTCTTCCAAACCAAGACCCATAAAACATGGGTCTCTACCACATAGAATATGGGTCTCTACTACATAGAATATGGGTCTCTACCACATAGAATATGGGTCTCTACCACATAGAATATGGGTCTCTACTACATAGAATATGTGGTAGAGAACACACTTTCTGAGAAAGGGTATAAACTGGTGTAGATTCATCCGCCTTCTCTCACCCAACTGTCTCAGACTTATGATTTCAGTATGGCTGTCCAGGGCCAGGAAATCATGTAAAGCTGCCAGGCCATAGGAGGGTGTACTTCCTAAATGTAACACATCAGAAGGGTCACTGGAGGCATTGGTTAAAAACATAATTCCCAAACACATGCAACCTAAACATTTGTACCCCCATAATATGCTGAAATTAAAAAAAACAAAAAAAATATAATTCCTTAGCACCCTCACCCACCCACACCCCACCAATGAGATTGATTCATTAGATATAAGTTGGAACCCAGGAATATGGATTATTAACAGAATGACTATATAAGGAAATGGTGCAATACTTCTCTGGGATACAGCACCCCAAATCATGACCCCAATTGAAGACATCTCAGCTTATGGCTTAATGTATTTACAGGAAGTGAACAAGAGAAACTGGAGAAAAGGTAAGATGTTAAAAGCATGCATAAAGAATAATATTATATGTGGGCCAGTCA
>VBSM01000413.1:4844241-4864445 GCA_008086735.1 Cheirogaleus medius
CAGACTTGAGGCCAGGAGTTACATTTTCTGTAAAGGACAAGATAGTAAATATTTTAGGCATTATGGGTCATATATCATGACCTGTCATACATTCTGTTTTTGTTCATTTTTGGTTTTGATTTTTAACAACCTTTTAAAAGTATTACAACCATTTTTAGTTCATGGGTTATATAAAAACATGCCATACATTTGTCCTGCAGGCTGTAGTTTGCCAAGCCCTGCACTAGGGGGACCATTCTGGAAGGATTCTCAGAAATTCATTAAAGGAGTCTCTAAAGGAGTCAGTACACCAGGAAAGAGGAAGGGGTGGGATCCAGGTAACAGGCAATCTAACACATGCAAGAAGTGAAAGAAATTCCTTTGATGGAAACAAAGACATGGTCCAAGAGGACAGTTGTACAGCAGGCCAAGAGGGCCACCCACCAGATTAGAGCAGGAAGAGGAAGGTTCCAGAAGAATTGACTCCAGGAGAAAGGTGGAACTGGTAAGTTCAACTGATTCATTTGGAAGGAATTTTACTGAGTTACGAATTTATTGATGAGTTTGAGGATTAAATTCATATTAACTGCATAGAAAACCAAGCAAATTAAAAAGCAGAGTAATAATTAACTCCAGGAAAAATGATCAGCTATTAAAAAAAATGAAATCATAGTACTCTACGTGGCTTGATTATCAATAATTAGGGTAGGAATGGGAAAGCACGTTAGAATGCTAAACCCCTCATTTTCAGAGCAAAATGTCAACAAATAATAAACAACTTTAAAAATCAAGAAATTATTGTATAATCACATTATTTAAAACATGCTACTATCGGAAGATAGCTAACATTCTGGGAGTGAATGGTCCCACCTGCCAGTCCCATGTCACCTACATCTTAAAAGTAGCAAAATGGATTTGATTTGTGAGGAACCAATAATTCATATTGGGTCTATGAAAGACGTACTATTCGTTCTCATGATGTATAAAACCAATTTATATTCTTTGAAGTGTGCATTTTTAACTTCACGAAAATGCTATTACTCCCTTAATATTATATTATATCCAGATGTTCCAAATGTCTCCCATTAGGAGCTCTATGTTCCCAAGGATGTGCATAGTGCTGGGCTCTCATCTGCTCTTCCTGATCATGAATTCCTTTCCAAAGCTCAAAAACCTGGTATATAAGTGAAAAATAATAGCAACCCAGAAATTTTTGTCTTTGTATTCACTGAGGAACCAGCCCTATCAACACCTTCTGAAATGTCACCTAATTTGCTGAAAACTTACCCATGATTATTGAGACCTGGGAAGAATGGAAGGAACGGTTCTGTTACCCACATTGTTTGGTCATTGCTAACTCTTCACTTTACTTCATGCTCTTTAAAATTAAGATCCTTTATTTTCTATCCTCAGGAAAAGTTTATTAGGAAAATCAAATGTCCTCGAAACTCTCACTGGCTTTCTGTGCAACTGTGTTTGCCATGAACTAAAGTCAAACTATTGGTTCCCATTTTCCTATAGTTATAATAAATTATTTCTATTTCCTTCTCTTTCCCCCTTCATGTGTGTATGTTTTTTTAATCAATATACATGTTTACAACAGATAACAAAAGCCATATATCTATTTAGACATATATGTTTCTACACATATTTTCAACTACATATTATCATTATATACTTATATCTAACTATAAAAATGTATGAAATATCTATTTATTTATGTCATTCTATTTTCCCATAGCTGTCAATTCCATTGAGCATTTCTTGGCTGTTGGCTGCTTGTAATTACATGCATTTATTGATTCGCTTATCAATTCTTTGTTGCATTACCTTGAGTGTTATTTGTAGTAACAACCACAAATACATTGAGATACGAATAAATAACATGTGAATCATAAAACAGTGTGGAAAAGATATTTATGAAATATAATTAGGGGGCTTCCCTGTGTTCAGGAGATGATACAGGTTACAAAACCACAATTGGTAATATTTTGTTGAAATTGGATGCTTGGATTATACATCAGCCAACAGTATTCTTGCACATGCCTGTTCCTTTTAGTTTAATCATTTTTGTCTAGACCTATCATGTCCTACATATGTGTTGATGCCACAGTAGTTCTAGGATATCTGGAATTTCTAGCCCAACAAGAACTCCCCTCCAGTCCAGGTTTTTAGACATTTTGATACATGTTATCAATTTGTATAGGATAAAGAGCTATCAAAATGGAGCTGCTAGTCCAAGTGTACAATCTTTCAACATTCCTTAGCTAGCCCACCATCTCTTTGGTATAAATTCTTACTGGCCCACTTCAAAAGGAATTTAGTTTGCAATTTGTGTTCAAAGTACAGGACACATCCCCATGACTGCAACGCTGTGGCACAGTGGACAAAGTTACCAAGATTCTCCTGGAGATAGGAAAGGCAGTAACTGGCATTCTTCCCTGAGTTCTCCCTTGGAGAGAGAACAAAACAACCAGTTTATTCCTCCCTACAGAAATTTGAATCTAATCTAGAGCTGACTATTAATCATGTTTTTACAGGAAGAACAACACCAGGAAGCTTTTCTAGCTGACAAAAAAAAGTGGGAATGAAAATAAAGCAGTGCACTTCACAAATTTGAGAGTTCTGAAAATGACTCATGAAGCAATCATGTCAGGAATGCCTGGATGCTACCAGATGGTTGTTTGGGGCGTCAGACTGAATTCTTGAGATCCAGGTTGAGGGACGAGTCTCTCCTTCAGACCAGACCTTAACTTTGTTGAGCTCCAAGCCCATCTGGGGATGGAGATTGTGTTGTTCCCGGGGGACTTGGAGGGTGCTGTGCCCTCAGCTATGAGTTGACACTGGAAGGAGCAGGTTTGTCTCAACACTCTTCTCCGCACCCCCGCCTGTCTTGGTGGGACGTCAAGTTGGTGCGCACATTTCTGGGAGTGAATATTTCTTAGAGTGCATTTCTCGGAGTGTGGGTGCTGATTCAATTCGTACAAATATATGCACTTAGATGTGATGCATACCACCTTGTCTATTATCCTTGTTATTTCAATTAATCGTGTACTCCCTTATGGTGCTTCATATTTACAATGTAACATAATTTAACTTTTATATCATTTGATTTTTCATTTAATTTTGTTATCTATCCAAGCCAACTGTAAGCTCATTAAGAGCAGGGATCATGCTTTTCACTCTTTTGTGATTCCCCCACAGCATCTAGCTGGAATTTGAATTCAGACACATTCTGAACTTTAAATAATTTTTAAAATCCACGTGACATTCTGCTTATAAAGAAATTTCATGAGCTAAGGAAACATGGAAATGATGCATTTCCCACAAGCTCATTTTTTATTGTCATTGGAACTGATGGCAAAAACACACTGGATAGGCAGGTGATTGTTGGCCTGTATGTGTTCCTCACAGGTGTGCTAGTATAATATGCCTCTTCCTGGGGCATAAACATTACTGATGCCTCCCTCTGGTGTTGCCATCCCATTGGATGTCACCAGTGACCCCCAAAGCAAAATTATTTTAAAATGTATCTAAAATAAAGAGCAGTCCAATAAAAACATTTTTATTAAGAGTCTACTGTATCCATGGGCTCTTTTTAAGAAGTGGTAGTTCTTATAGAACCAAAAAAAGAATGTCATAACCAAAACTGGATATCATTGTGCTGTGTGAATATGATTTGTAGTGTACTTATTTGGAAATAAGCCTTAAGATTGAGTTATTTAAATGAGGTCCCTTACCTCATGATTCTGAATGCAAGAATCATGACCATAATAATGAGGTAGACATTACTGAGTTTAACAACACCCTTGAGCAGTGTTTCCCAAACTGTCTTCTTTGATATACTGGTTTCTGGCAAGGAATTAGTAAGTGTTCAATGAAAACAGTGGCGCTATGATTAAGTTTGGGGAATGGTGCCTACAGTATCCCTCATTTGAATATTTCTCAATACATGTAATTATACTAATGATTCTAACAAGTCTTTCTGTTTAAGAAATCTGCTTAACTTTCTTTGACTCAATGTTTCCAAACTAATTTACCTGTAGACCACACTCCTTTTTCTTTTTAGTCACTTATGAACATTTCAAAGGGCATGAATATTCCAAGGAGCACAATTTGGAGAAAGTTCCCTGAGGAGTTTATTCATTAAATCAGTTCTTTTTGATGCAAACAAAGGGATTTGTTGGGAAACACCACACCTGCTCTCCCGTTGTGAGAACTACATGAAGCTTACTTACTCTGCTATGCACTTTGGTACCACTGATAGCCTCTTCTTTCTAAGATTTAGATAACAACCTGTAACCAATGGGGCAAGGAATTAGTTTCCATCCCATCTAATCTTTATCTTTTCCCCTTCTCTCTTCCACTTAGTGGTCTTGCCTATCCTTTTTGGGGGTGGAGTATATATTTCTTGATTCTCAATCCCATGTTACTGAAGGTAGAAAAGTTTTTAATATTTCTTTTAATAACCACAGGAATGACTTGTTCCTTATTGTAGAATCTCTTAATCTTCCCAACTTGTCTGTGTTCTCCCTGCAAGATCAATACTCTATGATATTTGGAAGAGAGTGAGAAAGACATACTACCTGCTCTCTTGATATTGTCTTTTGCTTTATCCTCCAGAATATTCTGTGATGATTAATAACCCCTGTCTTCAATTTCTTCCCCCAATTGGCCTCACTGCCTCACTGCATAAACATTTTCGAGTCTCCCATGTTCTAAATCAAACAAACTTTCTTGACTATACTTGGTTATAGCATTATTCCTCTCATTCTGTTCTCGGGCAAATTTCTAGGAAAAAGTTATTTTTACTCTTTCTATTTGCACTTCCAATTTACTCTTCAGCCCTCTGCAATCCAGCTGATACAGCATTCTTCCCCAATCCACTCCACTGATACCATTCTAAGAACACCAATAACCATGTCTCTCTTGTTACCTTTCTTGATCTTCCTGCCACAGTTGACCCATTAACCAGAGTCTCGTGAACATTATGTTCTCAAGGCTTTACGTACACCACGTCTTCTTGGTTCTTCTCATTCTCAGTCACTTCATGTGCTGTGCCCATGCAACCCTAACTTTGGTGTTCCCTGGTGTCTGCTCTTATTCACTCTTCTCACTCTGCTTGCTCTTTCTGGAGAATTTATTCCGTTCTCCAATATTTAGCCTCCACTTGTTTGCTGATGACTTGCAACTGTCAGTCTCCAGCCTGCACCTCTCCCCTACATCTCAGACTCCCGTAACCAAATGTCTTCCCGACACCGTTATCTGACTACTCTACATGAACTCACACTCATCATATTCAAAATAGAACTTTTCTTTCCTTCCTCCTATCTCACAAAGACTTACTCTTGCAAATGTAATCCCGACTACAGTTCGCAGCATCATAATCTTTGCCAGCCCGAACAGAAACCTGTGTTCCACCTCCACACAGTCAACTTCTTCTCTTTCCCTCGCCTCCAGCGTTAATGGGTGACTTGACCCTTTCAACTCTGTCACCTCGCCATACAGAATAGCCTCTGAACTTGTGGTCTCCCTCACTCAAGTTCATTGACCTGCTAGAATAATCTACATGAAAACACAAATCTGGCTAGGCCATTGCTCTCTGTAACGCCTGCCATATAAAACCCAGGGGAGGCTATTGTCTACAGCAGCAGTGCTCTGCTGGGTAGGCTACAAATTCTTCACTTTTTCAACTACTTATCTCTGTAAGACTGGATTTTTTTCATACATTTCAACAAAATCAACATAACACAACAGATTGAATGCAGAAACAGATATGAGAACCCAGCTGTTCCTGTTAAGCCAGACACTAAAGAGACTTGCAAAAATGTAAAGGAAGGTTTCTCTTCTCACTAAATTTGTTTCTTGTTTTGGAAAATATATTTGGTTTCCATAAAAAATATGTTATTTATGTTAACATAGATTGATCATTGTTATTTTTAAATTAATGAATAAATAAATATTTTAAACATCTCAGTTATAATTTCTAAGACAGTAAATATAGATTGATAAAACCTGTGGAATCCAAAGTTCTTTGGGATCCTCAATAATTTTTAACAGTATAAAATAGTCTTGAAACTAAAAACTGAAAACTTTTGATCTAAAGGACACAATGGAAGCCCCTTAACATGCAGGTATTCCTTCACCTATTTAATGCATTTATTCATTCATGGTTTGTTAAACAAGTCATAATGGTACACCTGCTCTACACCTGACCCAGTCAATTCTGGAGTTGCCTCCTTAAGAAAGGATTTCTCAAACTCCCATCTGATTAAGTTATTCCTTTTCTGTGCTCCGATTGTACTGAAATAACTGTTTTTGTATATCTCTTCTAAAGGATTGTCAATTCCTGAAGAAAATACTGTATTTTATTTACTTTTCTATCCTTAGTCCCTAGCTTTAGGATAACTTACAGGTGTAGGCTTCTATGTCAAAGACAGGTGTATACGGTTGATTGTCAAGAAGCTGTGAGTTTCTGTGACTGGTTTTCTTCGTACTGCACCCAAAATTGGATCAGTCTCACATTCTCTTAATTCATTATGACAGATCAGCCATTTCGCATATTTATTCACTCATCCATTTAGCAAGTACTTACCAAGAGCTTGCTGTGTTTCAGGCAATGAGCTAGGCACAGAATTTACAATGGTGAAACAAAAGGAACATATTCTGTTTCCATTTGGAGCTAATTATTTATAAGAAAAACTCAACATTGCATCAATACATATACAAATAAATGTATATTTCACATAGGTTGCTAGAAAAGTGAACACAGTGCTGTTAGAGAAGCTCCAGTGGCAAATTTTCCTTTGATAGTTCATACGACCAGAGGATTCTCTTAGAGGGTGATATTTAAGCTGAAACTGAAAAGGTCAAGATAGCCAGATATAGAATAGAGGAAAGAACAGCAGGTGTGAAGGCCCTAAGGTAGGAAAGACCTTACTGTAGTCGAGAAGTTGAAAGATGATACACGTGGCTGTCCTGGAATGAACACAGGGCAGAATAGCCTGACAATGTTGAGGAGAGGGCAAATGCCACAGCGCACGGGGCCTTGTAGGTAAAGCCATTATAACTCATCCTCCAAACTGGGTCACTCTGGGAATGAAAGAGACTGGTCATAATAAGAACACAATGTCAACCAATATAAAACGGAGCTATCTTTGGCAAACAAGGACAGAGGTTCACCCTGACTATAAGCTACTCTAAGGTGACAGCTTGTTTTAAGTAAAATGGGAAACTATTAAAGGGTTTTAAGATCACTATCTGGAGAATGAAAAGTACATGAATAAAATTAAAGATAAACAGATTATTTTAAGAAACTCTTGCAGCATTTTAGACAAAGATTCATAGAGCGGCTTAGACTAGGGTAAAAAATGGAAAGATCTGAGATCTATTTGTAAGTAAAATCAACAAGGTTAGCTCATGAATTGAGAGTAGGGGTTTGAGAAGAAGATAGGAGTCAAGAATAATTCTCTATTTTTTAGTTGAGCAACTGGGCAGGTGGTGGGACCTTTTACAGAGAGGGGGTTGTTTGGGAACGAGTAGATTTACAAGATGGGGAGAGTGGGGCAGAAATCAAGAATTTAATACTTTTGCATGTTATACGTGCAATGTCTACGAAACATTCAAATGGAGACAGCTGCAGTTGGCCCTTGTATACATAAGGCTGAACTCAGAAGAAATGACTGGCCAAAAATATTAATATGTCAGTCATCAACACAAAGATCACATAAAAGTAAAATTAGGTTTATAATATTTCCTTTTGCTCTTCTTCCATTTATAATATCTGACATAATCTTTACCCCCTGTACACACACACATAGCATATATTTGTGACATAAAAAGGAGGTTAAAAATTGGCTCCCAACTTTAAATTTTGAGTCTCCTGTTCTTGAGCAACTTCAATGAATGGCTTTAGTGTATGCATCTTTTAAACGATTGCATTTTCAGTCTTTTCTGGGTAGGACTTGTACTAAAGAGTTGTTGTGGAATAGTAAGGGTTTGAGGGGAGTTCACTTCTGCAAAAATTAAATTATTTTGCAAGTGTATGAATGAAGCCAGTTATTACTTATATTAACTCCATGGGGAAAGTGTTTATAAAGTCAGGAATCTATTCGATTGGTGAAAAACATATTTTCTTTCCTAAGTTTGGATTTGGCATATCAAGTTTTCTGGAATAGGGAAGACCTGAATTTTGTTTTTAAAGCTGATATGGTTATTTTCTTTATGGCAAAAAGCCTACCAGCCTATCTAAGTCAACATTATTTTATTAATTATAGGTGGATCCCTTTCCACTTTTAGACTTGAAGCTAATACTGAAAGGCTTAGGTCATTAATCTTTGTACTTCTAAGTTCATGTAAGAACTCATGCCTGTGTAATTCTCTAATTAAACTAGCAATTTCAAGAATTTTGGAGAATAATCTACTAAATCTCCCACAGGTTTATTACCTTTCCAATCAGTATATGCAACACATAAATAAAAAGAAATCAGCATGATTTGCTAAGAGGAACTTAGCCCTGATCTGCTTTTACTACTAAATGGGGAGAGAAGGCATGTGTGCTCAAAAAAAAATGCCTAGTTGCATATTTTATAGTTTCCAGAGTTATTAGTTTCCAGTTACTAAGCATGGGGATCTTAAGATAATGATATATTACAAAGCTTTTCATCTATTCCTTGAAGAGTTTGATAAGAAGAATAATATCATGATTCTGGTTAAGTAAAAACACGTATATGTATGTACTTATGTATGTGTATGGGTGTTACAAAAGTTTGGTACTTGTCCCTGTAGATGAATGAAAAATGAGGACAAGTGGTTTGAGGGAAAGGAAAAGGAAGTTTATTAATTTGGCAGAAAATGAGATGTATGGCAGATTTGTGTCTTAAAGTGCCATAGTCCTATCTATAAGCAGAAATGCAGAGCTTTTAAAAGTTTTCATTGGGTCTATGGCTGTTTAACTATAGTTGATGGTTCTGATCCACCGGATCCCATCTCTGGTGAGGATAATCTCATGACCTCTGCCCAGACAATGCTGTTGAGCCATCTCCCGTGGTGCGAAGAACAAAGGACACTCCTCTGCCCCTCTGATTACTGTCCTTGGGTAGGAATGCAGGTTTTAATTCTCAAAAAGAGTTTTTTTTGTGGAGGTGGGGGTTGTTTAAAGAGACAATTCATAAAACATTTTACCCTTTTTCAGGCCATTGGGTATGAGTGTGTACATGTCTGTTCATGTGTAAGAGCATGGGTGTGTGTATATGTATGTGCACATGTATGTGTATAAGTATTTGTATACATATGTGTATGGGTACATGCGTATACTTGTATGGCTATGTGTATGTGTATATATATGGGTATGGGTATGTGTGCATGTATGTGTATGTGTATGTATATAGGTATGTGTATATGTATGGGTATGTATATGTGTATAGGTATGTGTGTATGTATTGATACCCAATATGTATGGATATGTATGCACATGTGTGTGGCTATATGTATGTGCATATGGACTTTTATGGTTATGTTTATGTGTACCAGTAAGTGTATATGCATGGGGAGGTGTGTGTATGCAGAACTGAAAGGAAAGATATCAAACTATTGCTAGTGATTTCTCCTGGAAAGAGGAGCAGGGAATACAGATATATAGGAAGGGAACTTTCACATTTGTTCTAAGTATATCCATATATTTGACTGAAGGAGCTCAGGAAATTTCACTCCAAAATATGACTCCCTGGTATAAAGAGCATTTTGAATTACAGCCCTTAGAGAGCAACGGGCTCTTGGAAGGGGCTTTGCCTTTATCTGCATAACCATACAGACACATCGTGGACCCATCAAAAGAACAACTGACTTCTCTTTCCTTCTCTGTTATCTCACTATATTGCAGGAAAGAAAATCAAGACTGCAACCAGACCTGGCCCAAATCATTTTAGACATAATACCTGTTGCTCAGGTTAATTTACAAGTCAAACTGTTCCTCCCCCACCCACCCCCATCCATTCATCCTCCCTAGCAACCATTCATTGCCCCTAAACATAATTACCTGTACTCCTCATCTCCCCCTCTCCTCTAAAAGGCGGGTATAAAAATATCTGGATCCCACTGGGATACTGGGTAATCACTCTGTGATTCTCCCCATGTGCATGGTAAATAAACCTTTATCTTATTAATCTGCCTTAATTGTGAGTTGATCTTTCAGCAAACTTTCAAGGGAAAAGGGAAGTTTCCCCTCACCCCTCCCCAGTCTCTTTTATCATGTGAAATATATTCATGTTTCTTGTGTAATTAAAAAAGAAATAGAGGAAAAAATAAATAAATGCAGCATATTTTATTAAAAAGAACAAGAGGATAAGGAAGAGAAAGGGAATAGGAGGATGACAATCCAAAAGTGAAAATATGGCAAAAGTATTTACACTTGCTTCATCAATTTATTTCCCATCTGCAAAACTGATGCAAAGATCTGGACTTTTTTATATGTAACCATCTGAACTTCCGCTGGGCCAAATGTTCCCAGCAGCAATTGGCTGGATATAGAGGCGTGCCTTTACTGACTGATTTTGCATGTCAGGAGATCCAGACCAAGAGCTCTTCCCCGGCTGGCCTCCTGCCACCCACTTCCAGCACCGTCCCTCACAGGGGTCCTTCCACAGGTGAATCATTGTGGGCATAAGCCGGTTAGTCTCACTTCAGGCTCCCACTATCTAGATGGCTGACCTCGCTGAGATCCTCACCCACTTTGTTTTTATTAAGTTCAATTTGAAAACAAGCTTGTACATGCCACTATCCTGTTCCCTTGGGAATGGTCATCTCAGTCTTCGTGAGTCACATGCATTTGTTCAAGATGCGACTCTTCAGAGAAAGAACTTCCGCAGGCAGTTCTTCTCATTGAAACAAAACCCTCTAACTTCCAGGGAAAACTCTGTGCTATATACACCCTGCCCTTCAACATCTGCAGATCCTCGAATTCAGGATATCTGTCATGGAAACGTTTGGAGACATTCCCCCAAGAGTCAAGCCGACCCTGGCCACCAGGGAATGCAGGGATACCTGGGGGAACATTTCTTAGGGGGCTGTCACTCCTGACAACAAAATGTCCTGTTATTTCTTGATCTTCTTCTGCTCCTTTCCTTATATTCCTTCTTTCTCTTCTCCCTCATTCCTCCCTATCTTCCTCTTCATCTATGTCCAGCAGCTCCCAGAGTCTTAGTTTTTAGGGGCTGTCTGCCCAGAGCGTGTGTGGCTTTTTTGGAAACAAAGCCCACTGACTTTTCTCGTCGACGTTGGTGGGCCTGCCTGCCTGGCACTGCTGCTGAGAGTAGACCATCGCAGCGGGGCATAGCCTGCGGCTCTCAGTGGTGGGCTGGAACACTCGGATTTAATCTGACAGGCAGCTTCAGTGATCTGAAGGAATTCACAAGGAACACTTTGCCCTTCCTAGGTGAGTCTGAGTTCTCTTTGAAACTGCCAGTCTCTTGTCCTTCACTCCTTGCCCAGGAGCAAGCTGGAGACCTTACCCCACACTTTTTAGACAGAAATAGGGCTGTTTCTTTGCCTGAGACACAAAGGTATAAAATATCTTAAAATTGCCCACCATCATAACCCGTTCTGTTACTCTTCCCCCATACTCCACGCCCCCTCCCCGAGAAAAGGAAGGAGGAGGAGAAAGAGAAGATAGCGCTATAATCTCCTTAAGATAACAAACTATTGTATATTTCATAGTTAAGTATTTCATAGTTGAGTAACACAGGCTGTTTGTTCTTCCTGAATATTTGGGACTGACTTTTATTCCTTCTGTGGGGGAAACAGATCCATTAGAGAAGGAAAGAAATCCTACCCATTTCTATTTTAGTGTAAAATTCGTCCAGAATTTTAGGTTGATAAACCGAGATGTATCATTTCTCCAAGGCAAACATGTCTTAGGCTTCCTCCTCCAGAACACCTATAGGGTGACTCATTCTCTGAGTTCACTTGCCTCTTACAAGTGACTTAATCGTAAATCTCTGGCTGAGTATGGAATTGAAGTTTTAAAAAGTAAACTTCATTTTTAAATAGTTCTTGGTAAGGACTGGCTGCTAAAAAAAAAATAATTGAAATTTGACTCATTAAAATTTCTAAAACGTGCACGTACAAGATTTTGAAGGTATAAATAAGGTTATTCAAGTGTAACTGAAGCCATATACCACAAATTTCTATGATGACAAAATTATCATAAATAAAGAAATGAAGTCAAGAGAATTTAAATTACCCTAATTATATTTTGGATTTTGAGTCCAGTTCTTTATCCTTACGGCAATTCTCTCTCCCTCTCTCTCTATTAAACTAAGAGCCAGAGACTCACTAGTCAGCTTGAAAAAACCCACTCAGAAATATCCATCAACTTCCATTTCTCACCAAAAGGAGGGTTGTCATTGCTAAGGAGTTCGAAGAGCCCTCCTATTTTTCAGGTACATGTCCAAGCATTTTGAAGTGTGTTCATCCCCTGGGCAACCCAGAGCATAATATTTTCTTGCTCTAGGTCCTTTAAAGGCTTTGGGTTTGCACTACACCGGCTTATAGCACCTTAGCACTGCTGATTTTCAATGATTTAACAGGTTCAGACTCATAGGCAAGAATTTCAGAGCCATCGCCCAGGCCTGAATCAGCCAGGACTAAATCCAATTCATCACTTTGCAATGATATTTGTTTATTCTTGTTCCAAACATGGTTCAGAGAAAAACAAAACCCATGAAAGCTGGCTACAATTTGTCAGCCTGCAAATAGCAATTATTTTAATGAAATTATATAGAATAGACCTGGTCACCATGCCATTACAAGGACTTTTTTGACTTATTTGAAATGACCAAGAGAGTCAGAAATGAGTCACCATTATTATTTATTGTTCTTAAAGAAAAAATGTGAGTAACATTCAAAGCCTTTCAGAAAAAAAAAGATAATACACCAGAATATTCATAATCCTTCCATTGTTCCCAGTTTTAGTTATCTAATTCCTAGTCTGTTTATGGGTACCCTTTGGATTAAGCCCAAATCTGTGTTCTTTGGCAGAAATTATCTCAGGGAACATCTGTCTCATATAATTCTCCATCTAATTTTTTGGAGCTTGGTGGAAGTGACCCTAATCATATAATTGATAAATCACCACTTATTCTATTATTCAACTGCATTCCTATTTGCGGAACAGTAAGTCCGGAAAACCTAAAAGTCGTCCTTTTCTTCTTCAAAGCCTCAGAATCATCATTAACAATTAGTTTTGGGGGTGCCACGGATAACTCTTTCCAAATTCTAACATCTTTAGAGAACTCCATTTCACTCCATGACTTTGTAAAGATAATCCTTCCCGCCACGATGTAGTAGAATCCCCAGAAAGGAGAGACAGGGTGGGAGTTGGGGCATAGGGAAAAAGACAGCCTCTTCCCCAGCCGGCAGGGGCCCTGCCTGCCTCTGACTTTTTTATAGCACAAAAATGGAAACAAACATGACCAAACTATGATTTTCAAAGGGTGCCCCTACCTTTGCTTTAAAGATAAAAAAAAAAAAAAGACATCTATTTGCTTACAACCTCTTGGAAAGAATTAAATGAGAGGCAAGAAATTCTGTTAGAAAGTGTCACAGGCTGTAAACAGTGGAAAGTTTCTGCTTTTGTGTGGGGTGAGTTGGTCAGTGTTGTGGAATAACCTGATCATTCTCCGTCGCTGCCTATATTAGGAGAAATACCCCTCTGAGGTTAGCTTCTTTCGAGAGGGCTAGTTCTGCCTCTAGGCTTAAACCAACTACTTCAGCAAACTGTGAATGATGCCCTGGCTGTTTATAGAGACAGTTGGAATCAATTCTTGCAAGGGTTTTGGATAGCATTGACTCTTGTGGGTTAGGGTTCTTTAAAAACCATCATACCAGCGAAACATTTCTGAGTGTTGAAGTAAGATATTTCCTTTTGTGGGACAGTGTATTTGCTGGTCATGAGCTTGTCCAAACACACTTCGCCTGTGACATGCAATCCATCTTCATTCAATTTAGGTAAATGATTTCTCGAAAGTCTGTAAGAAGCTCCAATGCCAGTAATGAAGAAGGAGACAAGCCATACTTAGAGGAATTTTGGCTGTTTCCATCAGCAGGTAACTTACTGAAGTGAGCATCTTGGAGATCCCATAGGAAACGTGAATCGACAGAGCTACTGATGAATTACACCTTCTGGTACCTGAGCATACTACGTGCTGCTACCCCCATGATGGCCTGAGTTCACATTCGAGTCTACTGACACTCAAATGAGACCTCCCTTAGCAATTTATCCTTTTCCATATTTGGGGATTTATCTCTTTCCATTTGTGTCTGAGTCATATAGTGTTCCTGCCCTAACTCCTTTACCAGACAGTAATATCCATCTTGACTAGATACAAGTCTGAATAGTACATATTCCTGGTAAACGAATTGTTAATATGTGTTAGTAGATACGGTTTTAAGAATATTTGCTTTCTTCTAAATAGAAAGGCACACATTTATACAAAGAGAAATATGTTGATGACTGTATTCTTAGGACTGAGAAAGTCTTTGTTCCTATTCCTGGGTAAATGATATTTAAATTATTTTAGGGAAAAATTTCTATTACTGGTTTTCAAAAATTTCAAAAAGAGGTTGGTGTTTAAGTTTGTTTTCTTTTAAAAGAAAAATCAATCATTGCCTTTCTTAAAAAAAAACCTCCTAAAAAGCCTATCAAAATACTATATATAGTTAATTAAGAGACAATAGTTAATTATAGTTAATAATTAAGACTGTAAATCTTAGATATATTCAGTGATATTCTATTTTTTTTTCTTTTTTTTAGCCAGTCAAATTTAGCATATTCAGTGATAGTCTGAAAACTTAAACATAAATTTTATTTCTTCATTGGCTAGGTCTCCATCCTACCAGACTTAGTCTAATTACCAAAAGAAAAGTAATGTAAACTATAAGTGATATAATATTACAGCTAGATCTAAAACCTGAAATAATTTCTTTCTACTCTGCACCTGTCAAGGAGAAATGCCTTCAAAATGCTGCAAGCACAATTCATTTTTATCACCAGACTTCCAGGTCTATTGCATCGAACAGTTTAGACAGGACTTTTTGCCCTGTCCAGATAGACACCAGGTTTAAAAAATAATTTTTTTTAAAAAAAACCCCAAGCACCTTTTTGATCTAACTTTAAAAAGCATTGTCAATGTCAAAAACACAGTGACTGTGGGTTGTTTATTATGCTAGAAGGAGTCTTCTGTGCTGTATTGTTTGTGTGGTATGAAGCGACATTGTATGCCTGCTGTCCCTCTGGGACTCTCATGAAAAGGAGATATTTTATCTCCCTGCCTATGCCCATAAATGAATTCTGTAAAGTAAATACAATATATAAAGCCAAGCCCGGCTCCGAAGTCATGCTATGTGCCTCACTTTGGTTGCAGAGGAAGTTAGTCACAGGCTTATCGGAGGGCCGAATCTGGTGTACCATTATTAGGTTGCAGGCAATATGCTACTGACACACCGATAAGCGGATTTAACCAAGAGGGTGTGCCAGCTCTGAGCCCGCCGGTTGCCGGGAAAGTGTTCCTCACCTTACCCATACGGTAGGGGAATTCTGCACACATAAGAAGTCAGAGCCTTTGAGAGTTGGCATCAGATCACTAGTTCATGTAGGGGAAGTAGTTAAACACATCAATTTAAAAATACATTTTCACCTCTTTGGCACTGAAGTTTGGAGAACTGGAATTTTTTAAATTTTATTTTATTGCTCTAAATCAATTGGAACTTATTTTCTCCCATGAGGCACTCAAATATGCAGGAATTTAGCCACTTGACATAACTGTGACCACACGGCAAGCTAGACAATGAATAAGGACAATGGAGCAGGAGAGTCAAGTTGAAGTTATTTCGCTTCATGGCTGAACCATGCCATTTATTTCCTGCTCCTGACTCACAGCCTCTTCCCCCCACCTGCATCAGTTTTGTGGAATTCTTTTCTGTCTCCAGGTTCTTCAGCATATTTGTGTCTGATGTCAGTGTGGATACAATTGCATTGTTAGTGTTAAAATAAAATTGCCTTGAGGCCATGCAGCCTGGCTGGCTTCGTAGCTTTGGAGCCTTTCTCAGCCTTGCTTGCTTTATGAAAGCATTATAAATTTTATAAAATCTATATTAAAAAGTTATGTGACATCTGAAACACAGAGTAGTTTCATGGGAAGTGAAGATATGATGGTAGATCATCATTCTAAGATACGTCTTGAGAAAAATAACTCATCCAAAATACTTGTGCTAATTTTTTTAAGATAAAGGATTAATCTGAGGTACATTTTGTTAGTTACCATCCTAAGACTTTTGGCACGTACTATGGATAATATATTAGCATAAGAGAAGACTTAATTTTTCCCCAAACATCCAACTGATTCTTGATACTCCAGTGACAATATTGTTCAGGTATTATTGACCTTAAAATTTAGAAATAGAAATAATTTAAAGTTTCAGAAAGATTTCTGGGTCTTAAAAAAAATAAGCATCTATGAAAATGTCAGAGTCATATAAGCTCCTCTTTTCTTTATTTCTCTCCCAACACTTTTGTCTACACTTTGTCCAATAGCCACCATATTTTAAATCTGCTGAAAATTTCAACTTATGTTGCTAATTCCACCAACATTTCAATCATGTAGAAGACTGAAGAATCAAGATTGATTCACCGGGTCCAAATTTTATGTACTGAGGCATTTATAGCAAATCTAGAAAATATATGTTTATGTTTGGATTTTCTATAGAAGCTTAAAGTAGTCTACTTTGGCATGTCTCACGCTTTCTACCATCTCAAAGCTTACATAAGAACCTGTCGAGCATCTAACAAAATTGGAGTAGAATTGTTCAACAGTGGTGTCAAACTCCTGACTAATAACAGTTTTAAACTGGGTGTCCCAAGGAGTAACATTAATATATTTTCTTCCTCTCACTGATTGGAAAAACTGAAGGACCATGCAATTAAGGTGTCCCAACCTCGGTCAGTGGAAAAGGAAGCACGCTGTGAAAAGAATTGCTTGCGATGTGGTCAGTGTCCATCTGTTTGCTCTCTGTGGATTTGGTGTGGAAATTTACATTACAGCAAGTGAGAAACAACTCACTATGCCCTCAATACTATAGGTATCTATTTTGTTTCCTATGGTGATTTAAAAACATATCTGGGTCTGGATATGGATGCTTTTGAAACTGCAATTTGTCAACTTTGTGGTTGATCTATGGCATTTGTAGGGTTTGATTTCGGTTTGTCTTTAAAAAAAAAAAAAAGCTTCTTAAAACTGTATGCTTTTTATCAGAAGTCACCCCTCAGCTATTTACAAGTGCCATGGTTACAGACCTGCTAGACTGATGATATTCACATGCAGGAAACAATGCAAGGAAAACAGGATTTACACGGCTCCGACTGCACTGGCCCAAGAATTCCAGGAAGTGATTGTACTTTATGAAACCGTCTGTGCTCTGCTAGATTGTCTATAGCTTTTAAGGTCAAGTCCTATCACACTGCGTTTGCAATGCCCTTTGTAACAACGCGGAGTGTTTATGAATCTGAGTACATGCTGTATTGTTTACCAGCCCGCGGCTGAAAGGTGTGATATTCCAATCTGCTGTTCAGGATGGCACTGGGAATCGATCACGGGCTTTTGTGACACAGGCTTGGGAATAGTTCAAAGAGTCACTGGCAACAGTGACCACGCGACCGTCTAACGCATGGGGAAAGTCACGAATCCCACAGCCCCTGACAGGAGGGACGGGTTAGTGTAGAAGACAAATGTGGACGGCACTCTGAGTTTATGTTAGGAGATTTCCACGCTTCCTGCTGGGGCTGAGCAGTCCCCTTGGAGAGAGAAATGTGCTGGCGTACAGTAAGTGCTGATTCTGGGAGTGCGGAAAGGAGAGTGAGACAACAATGGAATTTATTTCTTCGTAAGAGAGCTGGGAGGCGGCCAGGCATTCCAGGGCCTCGCTCTCGAATTCTTTGATTCCTCTGCAGTGCATAACGACTAGAGACTCCCGGTGCCTTGGGCTCAGCGAGGCTGGAGGCGGACAGTGGGTGTCCACACTGCTCACGTACAGAGGCAGCACTGCCGGTCACCCGGGCTCCACAACCTTACCTAATCTCCTTGCAGGCGCCAGACTAGATGTGACTAACCAGACCCCGCTTGCTCCCTCTCCATGAATGAGGTTGGTCCCTGAAGCTGGATTAAAGAAACAAGAGTCCATAGCTGTTGTTAAGGATGCTGCGGGGAGTGGACCATCCGAGCATTCATCCTTTCAACCGAGAGTGTCGGGTGCTCCCCAGGCCTGTGTAAACTGTCTTTCTGGAGAGGGCTCAGTGCTGTGCCCACCGTCATGGCCCTTCAGGGGCAAACATGACAGCCTTGTGTTTTCAGATGCATGGATTCAATGGACCTCAGAGGATGACTGTCAATGCCAAATCAATCAATATAAATGTAATGACGTCTATTAGTTTATGAGTTAAGTAACTTGCCACTAGGGGCTCTTTCCTCAAAGGTGACAAAATAAATGACAACCGTGAAGTATACTTTTCATCCAATTCCCACATCGTGTGCTCCCATACTGGCTTTGAGAGATCTGGTTTTGCAAATATAGGGTTGTATTATATGGACTGAATTTTATTTTATTTCTAAATTCATAGGTATCATGAGGTTCTTCACTTAATAATTAACTCTGTGGACAAATATCACACAGTTATCTTTAAGCCTTTTAGTGAAACCGTTATTTCTTTCAGGTAGGCTCGTGGAGGGCCACTGTTGGATGTGGTGGCAAACATAACTACCTCATAAATGGTTGCTAATTACTGGCCAAAACACTGAAGCCAAATAAAAAGTAGCAAGTGCTGCTCATCAGGTCATGATATTGTAGAAAACACCACAATGGAAGTCCTGAGGCCTCTGTTCTGGTCTTGTTGCTGTCATTAACTCCTAGGAAACTTTATCTCCACCACTTATAGACATTGGGATAATCATTCCCTGGACCTTTGTTTTTCATTTGCAAAAAGAGAAGCTTTGAATATATGACCTCTAAGAGCTCTTCCATTTATAGAGATGGAATCTCTAACACCTGGCCTCTAATCAGAAGATGCTTTGGACAGGGAGAGTGAAGGCTTCCTAGGGGAAGTAAGAAAAGTAGGAAAACAAGAGAAAAAACAACCAAGGTATGAAAATTTGAGGAAAAATACTGCCATAGAAAGAAAAATGATACTTTATATTTGTAAAGCACTTTCACTTTTTAAGACTGCCTCCATATTTATTAAATTCTCAGAAAAATTCTAAGAGGTTGATATTATGATTTTCAATTCATAAAAAAGGAAACTGAGACTTGTAAAGCTTAAATGACTTGCCAAAAGTCGAGTCTAGAAACAAATCAAGCTCTTGGGTTCCAAAGCTAGGGCTCCTTAAAGGATCCACCTGCAAGAGCAGAAGTGCCTAACTGGGAAGAGGATGAACTGAGAGCATGTCCGTTCTTTGCTTTTCTAGCTGTATACATCACGTTCAATCTTCTCTGTGTTTTAGGTGGCATAAATACAAAAGGCCATGGGCCCTTTGTAAGAACAATATCTCATTTTAACTGTGTTAATTTTATTTTTTACCCTGTTAAGGCATGTATATATAAGAGGGAAGTTTCAGAGTTATATAATTGAGATATATCTTCATTAAAAAAAAATGTACATTAGAAATTATGTAAACCATATTCTGTGCCCTAGTGCTCTCAGCACATTGTCATTCAATTATGTAAATAAAATACCAGGGTAATTGCTTTATTTATTCAATATTTATGCAGTTAGAGTTAAGAAAAATACTATATTTAAGCTGTTGAGATGCTGAGGCAAAAGGATTATTTGAGCCCAGGGGTTTATGTCCAGCCTGGGCAACATAGCAAGATTTCATCTCTTAAAAAAATAATGTTGTATTTTGAAACTGTAACATGCAACAAAAGCAATTCTTAGACAGAAAAATATAGTTTATAATTTTTATGTTAGAAAAGAGCAAAGGCTTGAAATTAAGTGAGCTAAATACCCAACCCCCAAAATTTGAGAAACAACAGAATAAACCCAAAGAAAGAAGAAAAAGATAATAGAAATAAGTACAAAAACAAATAAAACAAAAAGTAAAACTGTAAAAAGCTAAAAGTTGTTGCTTCAAATAGCAACAAAGAAAATAAAGTACCTAGGAATATATTTAACTAAGGAAGTA
>VBSM01000413.1:4864545-4913488 GCA_008086735.1 Cheirogaleus medius
GGAGGAGGAGGGGATTGGTATATACAAATATAATGAGTGAAATGTGCAATGTATGGGGGATGGTCATGCTTGAGGCTCTCCCTTGAGGGGGGAGGGGGGCATGGGCAATATACATAACCGCAATATTTGTACCCCCATAATATGCTGAAAAAATAAATAAATTTTAAACAATTAAAAAATTCAAAAAAATAAAAGTTGTTGCTTCAAGAGATAAACCTCTGGTGGGACTTACCAAGAAAAAAAAAAGAAAGAATATGAAAACAAATAGCATTAGGCATAAAAGAGAGAAGATACTAATATATATTGTTCCCACAGATACTAAAAAGAAATAAGAGAATATCATGAACAAGTTAAGGTCAAGTTTGTGAACAGATTGAAAATATGCATTTATAGAAAATATAACATAAAAATGACTCAAGAGGAAAGAGAAATCTCCTATGTATTAAAATCATAATTGAATCTGTAATAAAAATCTTCTCACAAAGGAAAGATCATTCCAGAGGAGTTTACTCATGAATTCTACCAAATATTTCTTACATAAACTCTTTCAAGAACAGAAAAAGATGAAACACTTCCAAGTATATTTTATGAGACTTGCATAACCTTGACATAAACTAGCTAAGGACAGAACAAAATTGGAAAACTATAGGTCAGAAGTATTGTAATTCACCTACAAGTTAAAGGAGATTAATATACCCATAGTTAATTATAATTAACTTATAATAATTACATAACTTATTATAATTATATTATATATAATATATTATATAATTATAATAAGTTATATAATATTATATTATATATAATATAATAATATAATTGTAATTATATAAATTATATTATATTATATATATTATAATATATAATATAATTATAATTATGGGTATAATTATACCCATAGTTGCAAAAAAAGATGTTCAATAAAATTCGGTAACGATTCATGATAAAACTCTCAGCAAAATAGAAAAAAAATTAATTAAAAGACAGAAAAAAGTCTTTAATTTGATAAAGAAGACCTATAAAACTAGAGCAAACATCATGCATAATAGTAAAAGTTGGAAAATATTCCTTTTAAGAACATGAACAAGATAAGGAAAACCACTATTATAACTTCTTAACTTGATCTTAGCCAAAAGGCCGAGAAGCGATTATTACAACTTCTTTTCCACAATGAAGTCGAAAGTCCCAACTGTCAAGGTAAAGCAAGAAAAAGAAACAGAAATTTCAAGAATTGCAAAGAAAGAAACCAACCTCTCATTATTAATGGATAATGTTATTTAAAAAGAAAACCCTAAATATTGGCAGATAAATTATTTAAATTTTTTCTCATTAGGAAAAATTTACAGTAATTTAATCAACAAACAAAAATCATTGTCTTTTGAAATATCAAAAAAATTTCAGATAGAAGATGTGATTTAAAATATCTTTTACAGAAGTAAAAAATTATCTAAAGTACATAAACACATAAGAATAAATCTAACAAAAGGTATACAAGGCGCCCATAGAGAAAAAGTAGAGTGCTCCCTTCGGTGGCACATATACTAAAATTGGAACAATACAGAGAAGCTTAGCATGGCCCCTGTGCAAGGATGGCACGCAAATTCATGAAGCATTCTGTAAAGAAAAAAAAAAGAAAAAGTAGAAAACTTTTTGAAATTCATTAAAGACTCAATTAATAGAAGAATATACCATATTCTTGGGTAAAAGATTAATATCATAAAGTTAATTTTCTTTGAATGGACATAAATGGTAAATATAATTACAATAACAACTTTTTTCAAGTTTTTTCATGGAACGTGGCAAGCCGATTTTGGAATTTATATGAACGCGTAAAGGGTAATGGCTAGCCCATATGCTCTGAAGGCAGAAAGACAAAAAGAGACTTGTCTCATTAGATATCAAAACTTATTGTAAAACTATAGTGACTAACTTATTAACAATGTGATATTGCACATTAATAAACAAATAGACCAAAGCGATGGAATGGAGAATTTAGAAATTAATTCAAGATGTATGGAAACTTTATTTATGATAGAGATGCTATTTGAGATCAACAAGGAAAAGAAGAACTATTCAATAAATGCACTATACACAAACAGCAAATTCAAAGATGATTAAGATATAAATGTAAAAGTCAAAACCATATAATCCCAAGAAAAGACAGTAGGATGTATCCACAAACAAAATTTAAAATGCACAAACTGTATAAAAAGATAGAAGAATTTAACAACTTTAATATTAAAAACTCTTCTTTGTCAAAAGAACCCACCAAGAGTATGAAATAATCAGCTATGGAGTAACAAATATAATTGAATCACATATTTATAAAAATAAATAATACTTACACAGTTAAAATTTTTGCTTATCACTATTCCTACTTTGACTATTTAAAGAGCTCTAGTCAATTATTAAGAAAAAGAGCAACAACCCAGTAGAAAAATGGGCAAAAGACCCAAAAAAAGAACTCCAAAGAAAAGGAAACACACACGGCCCATAAACACATGAAAAGAATGAGCTTCATCATTAATCAGAGACATGCAAATACAACATCACAGTGAGAATTCAGTTTATATCTACCAGATTGGGGGGAAAAGGAATAATAACACATGTTAAGAGGATGTTGAGCAATGGGAATTGTCATCCACATCTGGTGGGAGGTCAAATATGTACTACAACTTTGGAAAAGAGTTTGGCATTACCTAGAAATTGGATTATTTATAGCTCATGAGCCAGCAATTCCACTTCTAGGTTTATACTCTGAGCATCTTGAATATGTGCACCAGGAGAAAAATGCCTGAAAATTCGTACCTGGGCTGTTTACAGTAGTCCCAAAGCAGAATAAAAGTCTAATGTCTATCCAAAGCAGAATGGATAAATCCAAATGTCTATCAAGAGCAGAATAAATGAATTCATGTGATGGAATACTATGCAACAGTGAAAAATTAGCGAGCTACAGACACACGCATCATCGACATGGATGATTTCTTGAAACATAATTTTGAGCAAGAGGAGCAAGTCCCAGGAAAATATAAGCACAAAATTCCATGTACATAAATTCCCCAAAAAGTCAAAATAAAACTATATTTTGTTTAGGGATATATACACATATGTATAAAGAAAAGCAGGGAGTGATTAACACAAAATTCAGAACAGCAGTCACCTCTGATGAGGGGTGAAGGAAGCAGTCTTTGAGGTTTACTTGGGAAGATACAAGCTACAGGCTGTGTTCCATTTCTAAAGCTTGGCGGTAGGTACGTAGATATTTAATTTCATTGTCATTCTTTAGAATACAGGTGTATTTTAGACACTTTGGTGCATGCATGCTATACTGCATAATGAAAATAAATAAATCTATATTTACCATGGCCTGCCCATGTCCAAAGACCCCTCAAGATACCTTTACTCTTTGCCCTGGAATGTCTCAAAAGCTCTATCTTAAGCTTAATCAACGTGAATGATTAGTTTTAAGGTTTGGATGTACAAGATGATAGAAGCCGAGAGGCCACTGGCTACCCGGGGTGAGTATGGCGGGCTGGGGGACAGGAATGCAGTGCACGTCATTGTCGACATGCTGCACACGGCTGGCAGTTTTGCCTCACGTGGTCTCCGCCTGCGGAATTGCCACAAGTTGGAAACCCCACAGTGGTCGTCACTTCCTCGGTGACATTCATTGTTCATGTAAATTCTGAATAATGGAAGGCCGAATTCTAATTGAAAAATAGAAGGAAATGAAAAACAAAGACACAGTCCTAGAAATGGAATGATAGTGCTGGGGTTTTTCCCTGAACTTCTTCCCGTTCACATGTCGATGTTCTTCTCAGTTAAGTATTTAGAAAGCACATTATATTCTAGTAAGTTTTTCTTCCCCTAAAAAGAACAGTTTGGTTTCATGCTAAGAAGAATGAAAGAATACAATTTCTTTCCTTATCACATGAAAGCACCATCTAACCCCTCAAAAGGCAGAGAGCTCTTGTTCAAGGATATATACAAGTATGTAAAACGTATGTAAAGCAGAGCTGGGAATAAAGAACAAATTTTAAGGAGAGCTGTTATCTCCAGCAAGGGGAAGGAAGAGGAAGTGGTCACTGAGGTTTGCTAGATGAGGAGAGTGGTTCTAAAATACTAGCAATATTCTATTTCTTAAGTGTTATTCTTTAACTGTATATAAACGTTTTACAGCCTCTTCTATACATATTATATATTTTGCAATACATTTTTATTTGTTTTATTTTACCCAAAGTTCTATCTAGGTGCCAAAAAAAAAAAAAAAAAAAAGCAGAGATAAAGGGCCCTGAAAGAGCAGGAATCAGAACCAAGTAGGCCAGTATGAGAAAGATATTTCGTGTACATTTGTACGATTTTTCAAGCTTCAATCTTTTAAGTATGTAACTTTCAAAAGAGATGTTTTAAATGTCTTTCCCCTGGCCTGGAGAAAGAAAAGCATTTGTTGAGATGCTACGTGTTGAGTGAAAAGGTAGGGGATACTAGCTGAGAGGCCACTGAGTTTGCAACCCTATTGGCCACAAGAAGCAACTTGAGAAGGATTCCAAGAGCAGCATGTCAACAGGTGGAAAGCAACACTCAGTCAGCTGAATAGATATCTCGTGAAAGGGTGACTATATATATATCAGTTTGCCTGCAATAGCCCCTACTGTCTTCCATCCCAGAATAGTTATTAACAGACCTCCTTTCACTCTCAAAAGGGGCACAATTTAACAACAAATGATGTGGTCATCCGGTACCTAAGTAAAAGATATAATGGTGCCATAGGAGGTGAAGGGCTCATCCAGCAAGACATTTTAAAAAGGGACACTCTGGAACTTAGATACTGTGGCTCTAATTGGCAAAGAAGAATGTAGGGAACTTTAAAAAAAAAAATGAACCATCAGGGTGCAGGGAGAGAAAAGAAGAAGGAGGAGGAGAAGGAGGAGGAGGAAGAGGAGGAAGAAGAGAAGAAAAGGATTATCTGTGTATTTGTTTAAATCTATACAAAAAAGAAATATAATGGGAGTAGCTATTATTTCCTTGACCAATTTTTCTCCTGCTTTGAGCTTCTCAAGAGCATGCCTGGGCTTTCTTTCACCTCGATTTCCTTTTCATCTAAGATGAGTAAAAGATACAAGGGAACTGGAGTTATCCTAGTTGCTTCAGAGATTAGAGAGAGTTCATTTCAAGCCCTTCATCTTGCCTGTGGGGGAAAGGATGGAAGCCTCCTACCCTTTCACATTGCAGAGCTGTGACCTGTGATTTTTGCTATTTCTCAATACGCATTCTTGTGGCTTTGTTAGTTAATGAAATGCTATAATTTATGAGCTTTCCTCTTTCGACCCTTTCAGTGGACTTTATCAGCATTCTGCAAAAGAAAAGAAACTATTTTGGGGGACGATGATCACATAAGGCTAAACTCAGACCATCCCACACATGTTGCAATTCTGCAAAGTGATCCTGTGAGGCTGTTTCTCCTACACGAGATCTCAGCTCAGAAGTCATTATTTTTATAAACCTTAAAGAAGGAACAAGGTACAAAGCTTTGGGGTTTTTTAGTTTCCTTCAAAATCTCAATTTGCATATAACCCTATGGTGAATAATAGCTTATGGGAAAATGAGGGAGGGATCAAAAGTTAAACAGGGGAAGCAGGAGTTAAGCAGAAGACATAGATCCTACAGAAACCGGAAAACTACAAGTTAATATGGTGGTGGTTTCATTTTCTTCCTGCATGTGTTCTTTCTAAATAGAGGCTGAATTGGGATGGGTAAGAGAGGATTGAGATCCCAGATGCAAAGTCTCTGTGAATTTGTGGTTGGGACCTGGTAGGAAACTCTTGGGGAAAGGGGGTTCAAATAAGCAGATTTCAATCAATATCCTCCAGGCAAACCCAGCCTTGAGTATTTCTCAGCCTTCAGAGAGCCCAGGAAAAATGTGAATGGTAGAATCACTAGGAGATAAACAATTTAATTTGGCTCAAGAGAATAGGTAGAAAGAAAGGCCCAGATTCCCAGTTATAAAATCAGACACTCTTAGGAGAAAAGAAAAAAATCTGCCTTTTGCTAATTTATTCATGATAGTCAAGATGAATAACAGCAATCAAATCATGGTTTCATTACAAGGAAACAACTTTATTTACTGGTCCCAGGTATGCTAAGCTCTGGGTATCAATTTCCTGGGTACAAGAGAATCACTCAGGATTATTCTAAAAAGTTACATCATATCCAAGAAAGATCCTTGGCAGCAAAAAGACTCACACAACACAAGTTTAAACAGATGAACACCAACACTGATGGTTCAGTAAATATTATCATTGATGTCTTAATTTTTCTTGGTTTTAAGGCTGCCTTTTTTCTATATAAGCACTTCAGTTCTTCCATTTAGTCTCTGTTTACAAAGAGGTAAGAGTCGTCAATTCATATGTTAGAGTTTTGCTGGATGTTTCATGGCAAAAGGAATATTGACCCAGTATTGACACTAATACACATAACGGAGAATGGCAGGAAAACCTACAAGAATCCCTCCCTGTTCACATAGATGCCAATAAAAGTCACAGTAATTGAGACTTGGTAAGTGGAACTGCCACAGTAAGGTAAAAGTTATTGACAGAATTTAGTGAGGAGCAGGGAAGAGAGGCATACAATTTGTATTTTAAAGCATGGGTGTCCATCATACACATCCTTGTTCAATCCTTATTGAGGCAATGTGCCAAGTGTTTATTTTTATTTCCCACTCCTTTTCCAAATAATGGGCAAGGTCATCTCTTTCCCAGAATAGAAAAGGTGGTGATGGTGGCTTTCTCCTTGAGAAACTGCCTAGGCCAGAGATGCCAAAGGGAAGCCATCCAGAGGGTGTTGAGATGGGTTCTTTCTCTTTAATATCCAAGCTCATTTGCTTCTCTGGACAACTTGCAGTGTCTCTCCTTTTAAAAACAAATACACTTGGGAGGAGTCTCATTTTAAGTGTTGTTGACTTTTGGATTAATTGTTGAAGTGGTGTCTTTGGAGAAATTAGAACATAGTCAGCTGAGAGCAAAGATGACTCAGAAGGGGGAAGCAACTACCGAAGGGTGTGGGAGGTGGAGGCTCAAGAGAGATGGCAAAGACAGCAGGAGGCAGAAAATGATGGAAGAGAAGAGAAGTGGGAAGAAGATGAAGATTAATTTCACAGATCTAAAACTTTTATATAAGTTAACTCGGGCCATTCTTCTAGGAATTAGTTCATGCTAATCCATGCAAGGCCCATTCCTCTGGCAAACATTTATTGAAGACCTGCCTATGTTCCAGGCACTCAACTCAAATCTAGGGATTCAAAAATGAATGAGTTACAGGGAAAGTTTCCAGCACAGATGACACGCGAGAGGAAATGACATCTAATGTGAGTTTTAAAGAGTAAACAAGAATTCACAAGGGAGTCTGTAGCAGGTAGCAGGACATGGCCATTTGTGACTTCCAACTCGAATGGACATTCAAACATTGCCTGCAGTTCTTCCACTCTTCCCCCCGGTGACTAACTCTACACTTTGTCTCCTTGCACCTTCAACACTGCCCTGTATTTGTCTACTGTCAGGAGATGAACTAGTTTCCTGTGTCTCAAGGAAAGAGGGACAGCCATTCACAAAAATCTTCAATTTCTTTCTGTCATCACCTGCCCATCCGTGTCTCTACCACCCCATCACCTTGTCTCGTAAGAAAATGTATTCACTCCTTCTCCTTGATGAAATTAAGCCTTTCTTCAAATCACTGAGACCCAGACCATTCATATCTCATCCAAAACCTGTGATACCATTATCTCCCCTCTCTTTGTATCTTTATCTTCTTCCTTACATTCAGCATGAAATAAAGCTCAGCTTTTTCCCATCTTAAAAAGCAAACACACAGAGAGAGAGAGAGAGAGAGAGAGAAACTTTTATTAGTAATAAAGTAATTCCAGTCTGTTTTCCCCTACCTGTATTTAGAAGCTTTCATCTCCTCATTGAAGAATCAATGAACTCATCTCAATTCTAATCCTAGTTGACCTTTCTGCACCATTAGATATTACTGGTCTTTTCTTCCTTTTTGGAATGCTCTCATTTCTAAGTAAAATATTCTTGGAATGCTCTCCTTTTTAAAATATTAACTCCTTACTAGTTCTCTTCCTACTAGATATCTTCTCCTAACTTGTCATTCTTTATCCCTTAAATGTTTGTAGTTGTCAGAGTTCAGACTTTGACCCACTTCTTATTCCATGGCCTTTCCCAAGCAATTTGATTCACTTTGAGGGCTTACGCTCTCTGACTTCTCACACTCAACCAACAGCGACTTCTGTTAGATCTTCCTTACTTACATTTATCAATTCTAACCTTCTCTCTACATCCAGCCTACTGTCATTACTCAGTCTTGGCCATCTTCAGCTCCCACCTGGCCTAGAATAAAAGCCTCCTAATGCATCTCTCTGCCTTTACTCTGGCTACCCTCCAATTATCCTTTGAGGATTTGTCAGAGTGATCTTTCTAAGTGATAATTCTTATCTCTCTGCTACCCTTCTTAACACACTTTAGTAGCTCCTCGTTGCCTTCAGAATAAAGTCCAAATCCTTATCAAAATTCTCACTGTGACAGCAAATCACTAAAGATCTCTCCACTGTTCTTTTCTAATGTCTCTTCCCCTCTTTATCCTCCAAGCACATACTTGGGAAAAAAATTTCATCCTTCAGCCTTGCCATGATTTTCATACCTCATGCTTTTGCTTCTACTTAAACTTGAGCCAGGAATATCTTAAATTTTTATACTTGGAAAACTTATGTTTATTCTTCAAAATGCAAATAAAATTACTTCCTCTGTGAAACAGTTCCTGATACTACTCCTTATTCTTTCTACTCTGTAAACACACATCTCCCAGGCAAACTTAGTTGCTATTTCCTCTGTGTTTCTATCCTATTTAATTCATTCCAATACTTATCACTCACACCAGCTTGTTTTATGGGTCTATAGTAGCTGTGCTCCTCTTGGGAAATTAAGGACTTAATCCAGCATGGCATGGACAGTTAATGTGACAACCAGAACTACAGTGATCTAGAACACTTAAGCCAGTTATCCCTCCGTTATGCCACGCTGTGGGGTTGATATCATCCTGCCGGAAGGGAAAGGAGTAAATCTGATAACCTCTGAAAGTCTCTGTTACCGCCATGATTCTATGAATAACCTCTTTAAGCATTGCTTCACCATAGAATCTACATAGCTGATGCCTTTGTTTTCTAAAGGCTACCCTGGGAACAGCAGCAGGAAAAACAGCATCTCTCTTACCACATCGCAGGCATCATTAGTGACGGTGACATCTTGATAGTGTTTAGGCTTGCTATCGTTCCCAGATGCCTAGATAAACAAAGCGGCATTTTTAAGACTGCTCCATAGACTGAATCATTCTGAAAAGCACTACAGTGACCCAAGTGGTTGAGCTTTCTGAGAAGTAATTTACTGTGGCTTGTGGAGTAGTTGAAATGAATTAATTGTGCTTAATTGACCAATTAGTTCAAAAGATCTTCTTGAAAATCAATCCCATATGAAAGTGCTTCTCAAGTCTAAAGAAGTTTTTCTTTTCTAAAATCGGAATCGAGATGGAGATAAGGTTACAAACCCAGTGAGCTCATATATTTTAATCTAATTATAGATATTGGAAAACCCAATTGAGCACCTATGGTGTGCCAGTTAATTTAACTATAAAAAGACACACTTGCCGTGCAAAAACACTGTTTGTAATGAATTTAAGTTCCTTGGATAAATAATTCTTTTAAGTAATCGTTTTATAATATGGAATGGAAGTTAAAGGCCTTGTGTGAAAATAGATGGTCCATACAAAATGATAGCAGTTTGACTTTGAGAATTTATCCTGTTCTTTTGGGGGAGGTAGGGGAGTGAAGGATGTGAAAATTTTGGGCCCCAAAATTGGAAGGAGCTTAGGTCTCTTTTGACAGTTCTTCTCTAACTGCATATATGACAGAGGAAGACAGATACCGGGTACCTTATTTTCCCCAATAAAATGTGGATAAAATCACCTACCTCACAAAGAGACTATGAATTAAGTATGATAAGTGAAATAGTAGTTGCCTGGATTCTCAGGAGAAGCCACATACCATAAGGTCAAGGTATTTGGGTCTCTGTTATATTGTTTATTCATCCAGCAAATAACCATCAAGCACCTACTATGTGCCAAGCACCATAGTAAGTACTGGGGATGAGGATAGAACAAGAGAGACAAAAATTCCTGCCCTTTAAAAGTTATCATTAAATGGAGGAGGAGAAAAGCAAACAAAAAACAAGTAAGTAATTATGTGTTGGAAGATGGGAAGAGAACAATAAAACAGGAAAAATGGACAGGGAGGTCTGGGGGCTTGGGTGGATTTCAGTGTTAAATATGATGCTCAGGGAGGACCTCGTGGAGAGAGTGACACTCGAGAAGTGCTCGAGATGAGGTGAAGACATGAGGAGATCTGGAGGGAAGAGCATCCCAGGCAGAGGTAACCTTGGCAGGAAGACTTGAGGTGCAAGCATGACTGCGAGCAGGGGACAGCGAAAGGGCCAGGGTGGCTGGATGGAAGTGGGAAGGTTGGAGAGTTAGCAAGGGGCTAGGGACACAAAGCTGTGCAGCCCCTTGACAAGATTTGCTTTTCGGGGGGAAATGGGAGCCACTGGAGGGTTTGGAGCAGAAGGGGAACATGGTCTAACTTGTTTCTTTAAGGTGTCCCTCTGGCTGCCGTTTTGGGAACAGATTTGTGAGGCAGAGCCTAGGTGGAAGCGGTTAGGAGGTTGTTGCAGTAATGTAGATAGCGCTTGGGACCAGGGAGGCAGCGATGGAGGCAGCAAGAGGTGGTCAGACTCTGGATATATTTTCTAGCTAGAGACTACACAGGGATTGGAATGCACCCCGGGGTAAAAGTAAGAAAGGAGTCAAGATGGACAGTAAGACATTTGTCCTGGCAAATGGAAGAATGTATGGCCATTATAATTCATTGGCGACACTAGTTCAATTTGGGAGAACTTAAAGCAAATAATTTAATGTGATCTCTTCGTTTGTATTTGTACATATCTTTCTAAATGGTAAAATGGGAGTACTCAATGGAGAATTTTTAAAGACTTTAACCGAATAATGCTATATAATAAACATTTTTCTTGCATCTATTACTTTAAAAGGCTCATTTGATCTTAACAAAATACATATGATATAAAAAGTGTTTGCAAAAAGGATTAATGAGAAAGGAAAGATGGGATATTATTACCCAAGTTTTATAAGGGAAGAAATAGAGGTTCTGAGAAACCAACTTGCACTAAGATCCTGTTCTTCTGATTTCCTCTTCTGAGAACTTTCCAGCACAACCCCTGCCTCTCTGACCACAGTATGCCCCATCCATGGTACTTTCATAATGAGTAATGGTTTTTGTATGGAAAGGCTCTTGTTTTAACAACTAATGAACCCCTCAACTAGAGATTATTGATTACTATACAAGACACAATATATTACCAGGTTTTCTTTTTCTTTTCATTTAAGTCTTATTTTTCCCATCCTTCAAGTTAGAGTCTTTTATCTGCTACTTTTGTTGTTCCTTACATATTAACACTAAAATATGAAGATTAACTTGAAATGCAAATGCCATTTTAACATCTTTCCAGCAAATGCTGCTTCTTGCACTAATGCTAGAGAGTGGGAGACACATAGATTGGACTTCAGTCTTTCCGCTTTCTCAACTCTCTCTACTTGCCACTTTAGAATGTTCCGAAAAGCGGCAAGCTATGCTAGAAGAGAAAGTTTATAACAATTTGTATTTCCTCTGTTATGGGGCAAAGAAAATCTTAAATGTTGGTTTTATAGTCTTCTCTGCTCTCAAGGGATTTGAGGTATGCAGAGCTTTGGCTGAGATTAGAAAGGAACAGCTCAGAGGCGGGGACTGCTGCTTAAAATGTTCCTTTGTTTCATTTTTTTTTCCTGTTATTGTATATGAAACTTTGAAACCATCCTGACTTTCCATTCCAAAAGCACAGGCAAAGACAGGTGCCAATCGTGGTGACTGCCGGATGAGGGGCATACATGATCACCTTCGGGAGGGCTCAGGGTGAGAGCAGAGGGGCTTCCCAGGGGGGAGGGTTCATTAGGAGATTAAGATGTTTGCCGTGTCAGGGTGAGCTGTAATCCTCTGTCACCTTTTGGTGAAGGGGACACTGTGAGGAAATTCTACAAGGGAGAATTCCAGGTTCAATACAAACAAGCATATTGCAGGGTCCTGCTAGCTCAAGAGCTGAGTGGAAACTCAAGGGCTGCAGATTCTAAACTCAATCTGTGTTGACTTGCTTCATAACCTGGGGCAAGTGTCTTTAAACTCCCTCAGCTTCCATTTCTTCATCTATTAAGTCAGGCATGCCACAGGCACAGGTATTATGTAAATATATAGATACCATCATTCCTTTGAAAAAAAAAATGCTTTGTTTAGCCAGCAGGGCTCTCTACTGCTTAGAGCACGGTGTGATTCAGAGCTCCCGAGTCTCACCCCAAATTGTTGAAGATATTCTGAGATGTTCTAGAAAAGGTGTTTTCTTGGCTTTAGATACATTATACAACTGCTGCTCAGATTCAGTGGTATCTCTTTAACAGTAGGATTGGGAAGATCTGTTTTATTTTTCTTTTCGACAAATCACTCGGAAGTGATAGACTTACAGATCTGCTGGCCTGGCCATTTGCTGACTATACTGAACAGCAAATCCCCCCTTTAACTTGCTAGATGCATTTTGCATCTTCCTCCTTTTCTCTCCCCCCCCACCCAAACACACACACACACACACACACACAACCTCTGCATACTGGTCATTTGCCTGACCTATAAAGTATGATCTGAGGGACGTCAAAATGCTTCTTCCTGCCACATATACATACCTCTAAACTTTTCTCTTGTTACGGCATCTAACCCTGTTGTTAAAATCAAAAATAGAAGAGTTAAACATACTCCACTGTTATAACTGGTATCATCTTCGTGTTAAAAGTGTGGGCTCTGCATCTGAATCTGAGCTCTGCCACTCAGCTCTGTGAATTCTCCCAGCCTCGATTTTACCTTCTGTAAAATGGTAACAGTAATGGTATGGCCCTCATAGGGTTGCTGTGCAAAGTAAAGATAATAATGATACAAAATCCTTAAAATGCTGCCATGTACATAATAAACACACAATAGACACAGCTGCTGTGACTATTATTGCCTAGCCTGTCTCCAGCTAGAGCCAAAAGAAATGGTAGAGAGGAAGGTAAGTCACGATGGTGAAATGGGACAGAGCAGACCATATATTTGCACTGACAAGTTATGGTGTTTGAGTTAATTTTTATTCTCCTTCTGCTGATGGTAAATTATGACAGCTTGCAAGAGCTGCCTTCTGCTGTGGGCCGGACTAGTCTAACCAGTTTGTTGCTAATAACTGGAGTGACCTCTAGTGGTACCAACTTTTTCACAGTGAAAAACAAAAAATAAAAACAAGACTCACCCAAATACAAGGCCACTACTAGTATCATCTTTTACTATTTTACTTGTAAACTCCAAATCCAGAAGCTGATTAAATGTTAAATAATATGGTGTTTAATTGAATCGACTGATTTAGTAATGGAAACTTTACCTCGACAGGGTAATTTCAATAATCCCTTTTGAATATTCCTATACCCACACTTCCATTTGGCTTTTTATCCGTTACTACTGAACTGTGAGAGTCATTCATTAGCATTCAGTTAAAATGTACAGGATGCCTCCCACGTGCCAGACCCTGCGCTAGACAGAAAAGGACATATAAAGATGAAAAACAGCCAGGCCCCTGTGAAAGTACTGAAAAAAGTGCCTACTTTTAAAAATATACTAAAATAAATGCCGGTACAAAGAATGATCACCATTTTATGCTTTCTGGCTTTGTGGGCAACTTTGCTTTTCTGATATGAGAAGAAACAGACCCCTTTAAAGTAAGGCAGCACAGAGAATGCATATTCATTGAGAGGAAAGAGAATTCTCTCCCACGGGCTGGGAGGTTTAGCCAAGAGTAGAGCCAAGTAGCAAAAGAGAAATGTACTTTGCTATGGTTTAAAAAAAAATTCAACATGAAATAAAGCAAAATTCAAAACTAAAAAATCACTTAAAGGAGTCATTTTATATTTATTTCGTTTATTTGGCAACCATACGTCACTTATTTGGGGGGTAATTCTACCTTTAAATAAATGTATTCCTTTCTATGAAACCAGTGCATTAAATATGCAAGTGAAAATAACTTTTTATGCCTTTATGTGATTTTTCATGTAAATAAGTCCACAAGTAAGAAAAATACTTTGCTAGATTCTATTATACCATGTGGCACATTGGCAATAATACATATAGTCTGTGTATACAGAAGTAAGAGTCCCAAAGAGAATATTGGTGCCCTGATATAAGGACCATATGATCATTTTTATTTAATGGCTACATGGAGCTGAAATATATTTTTAGCTATCCATGCAAAGTACAGTTGTCTCTTATTTTTTCACTTGGACTTCATGAAGACCTTTAGTGATATCTAGTTGACAGGCTAATGGCCTTATCACAAAAAAACTATTTAGACTTTGCAGAAATTTAGAAATTCCTCTATCCTAAATTAATCTAAAGGCCTTAAACTGAATTCACAAAACTCTGAATTCTGCCTTATAATAACTTTATTTGGTAATAGCATGTAGGACAATTTATTCCAAACACGATGTCTTCTAAGAACACTGGCATTTTCCTTAAGCACTTGATACCATCACTCAGAATTCTGTTCCATTTTTTTTAGGGTTTCTATTTAGTGTCATATGTTCATCTTATGCCCTGGGAGTACAGAAATAGCCAGTTGGGAGCATATAAGATATTCTGGTTTTAAAACTAGTTTTTTTATTTATTCTTATTTATTCTTTCTTGATTCTTTATTTCTTTTTTCTCTTTATCATTCTTTTTTATTTTTTATCCCATCTATGATTTATCTTATTGATTTTCCGCTGGCCATCAGCTTAAATAAACTTTAAGATGTTGACTTCTCCAAGGTGGGGCTGAGTCTGATGAGGAGTTGACACTGAGTGGAACAAACAATTCATAAAGAAATATTACAGAAAATATTTATAGGGAAAATATTGAAAATTAGAATGTCATCTGCATCTATAAAGTATGGTAGTCTTTGATTTCTCATTGTCAAACTTTATTGATTTGATTTTTTATTTTACATTTAGAACTATATTGACAATCTATTAGTCTTTCATAAGAAATTAATATTCTCAGTAAATATTGAGCAGTGCTTTGAATACAGTTGAACAGCTCATAGTTTTTACAGCATTTTTACTCAAGCATTGGGCTGATAGTAAATATATTGTTTTAAATTATTTGAACTTAAATATTACCGCTTCAAACAACTTATAAACATATCTAAAACAAAAAAGAGATTAGTTTACAACACAGAATTAAAGATAACCTTTTGTGATAAATGAGAGGATTTCTAGAACTGGATATGGTCCTCATCAGAAAAGTTAGGGCCCATTGGGTATGTAACTCTGCTCTATGGAGTTTCAAAGAAAACAGAATTAGCTTCAGGGAGCTTCAAAACGCTGGGGAGACACAATATTATTTATGCCTTTGAAACTTTGCAGCTGAGTGTGTTCTTTCATGTCATTCTGTTTAATCCGTTTGCCATTTGCACCACCTCCCTCCGGGTTGAGCATTGGGGAACAGGTTTGAGTGTCCCTGTCCCTTGGCTAATTGTTTATCTCAGCAATTTGCTGCCACCTAGTGTCCAAGATAGAGTGTCATCTGTTAAATTAGACTTGGTGACTGGAGGAAGAACCTGAACCACTCACCAGAAAACATATAATACAAAAGCAATTACACATGGGTGGTATGACAATGGCTCCCAAATTGATCCAATAATGTCATCACATAACATTCAATTCTTATTAATATATTCTTACAACAGGAACAGCAGGGCGAGGTGGGGGTAAGGGGGGTGGTGGAAATGGTTCCAGCTTCAAATTAAATTCGAAAACCACCTTACACATTCTCAAGCATCTGCGTTTCAAACCCCATTAAGTTAATAATGAGAATTCGCATAGCTCTGGCCCTACCAGGTGAGTTTAGTTAACACTATCATGAAAGCTTTGATAGAATTTCAGAGGGATTTACATTGAATTGGGTCTATTATTTTCAGGGATACTTTTAGATACTTGGTCTTAGTATAAGGGAAATTTCCCCTTATTTTGTCTACAAAATTATAGACCTCCTCCACTTAAATATTCCATTTACCATTTATATCCAGCTACAATTGGATCATGCATAGCTTATTACTAGGATCATGCATCTACTTGTTACTAGGATACAACAGTGTTTGACATCCACTTTTCCTTCTGAGACTGTTCCACCTATAGCTGTTCTGAAGAATAGATTATGTTTCGGGAACCAAACACAGTGCTGTTACATAAAGTCTGTTTGATAGGAGTTAAGGTGGGCGAAGGTTATCAAAATCTGAAAATCAAGGGAAAGAATATATTATCATTAAGGAGGTGGGAGGATAGAACTACCTGTGCTAACTTGATTAGCTGGAAGCACCAGCCTACCAGCCTCCATTATAGACCTAAGAACTGAGCCAGTCTGGCATCCTGGAGAACTGCTGACCTCAGGATGCAGGAATGCCCTTGTCAAAAGAGGTCCCCTGCAGCAGGCGATCTGGTCACAAGGAAAATCTTCTTTGCTCATCTCCTATACGTCTCACTAGACTAGAATATTAGAACTCGAGAAGGAGGGGCCTCAGCCACTTGAAGCCAACAATGAGTTAAGGGAATTAAAAAAGAGAAAGTTTTAAAAAATCAGCCTCATGGTTATATCAACTCTAACATCTCTCTCCCTTCTCATCTCTCCCTTTCCTTCCCTACTCATTATCTCACAATTCTTGCACTTACCCATTCCTTGTCTCTGTCGTACATAGACACAGGTACTTACACATTTAACCCCTCCCCAGTTTCTTTTCTGCAAGAAATATATGCCACAAAATCACTCTTCTGGTAGCAAAACAACCATTGTGTTAGGTTAAAGCCTACAGTTGTAAAGTACTCATTAAATTTCCCAACTGATTGCCAATCTTCCTCATCCATTATTCTACATGGATATGGGCTTAAAATGCCAGAGCATAACACACAGGCTCTGTAAATAGAGCAAACATAATGTTTATTTCTACTTTCATAATTCTATGAATATTTTCATTTAAACAGTCTCATTTATCAGGTTTAGTCTCTAGCAAAGATAAGACTCTTTCTCTGTTCTGATCATTTAAGTACTTGGCTACCAGAAGGAAGACTGGATTTTGGATGAAGACTTTATTCTGTGTTGGCTACATTATGTTTCTATATTTCCCATGACATTCTTAATGAAGATGACTCGCTAAACTTGTCACTGATAAGAAAAATACCTAGATGGTAAACCACAGTGCAAATTGCATGCATACACACACACACACACACACACACACAAATATGTGCATGCACTCTACAAAGATGCTAAAGCCAGGAACAAAAATCTTGACTTAAATACTAGACAAGGAAAAGCTCCTTTTGTGAGAAAAGCATCGTGAAATATAACTTTCCAGTGCAGAACTTGAGTTACCAATTGCTAGTATTCGTAGCAAGCCTGATGATAATTGAATGTGTGTTCTTTGTTGAAAAAAGATCCTATCTATTGACACTTCCTGTATTACAAAAAGAAGGCTGAGAATCCTTTTGCACACTGCTTTATCAAGATAGCGGAAAATACCCATCGGTTGTGATGGTGACTCTATTGTTGTGCTCTTGGTAAGTTATTAAGAACAATCCTGTCTGTAAAAGGGTGAAAAACAAAAGTCTTGAGCAGTGAAAGATTACACATTCCAAGAATGTTAACTAATTTCCGGCAACAGAGCATAATGAAAGTTCACGTGGATAGTATGTGCTGTGCTTTGATCTGTAAAAAAAGGAATAAAAAAAGAAAAAGCAGCATCATATTTTCTGGTGTCCAGATATAAAATTCACTTAGTTAAATGAATATTTAAATGGTAATTATAAGCCACTTTAAAAAGACTGTCAATATTGTATGCTATTTTAAACAACAAAACTTTCTCTTCATACTTCTAGTAGTTTTGCATTTTAGTGAAACAAGCTAAAAATAGCACAGTGCATATTTCTAGGTTTTGATCATTAAAATTGTTCATCTGTGGGCTACTAGCCATAAATAATCAACTTGAGAAATTAAACCAAACTAGACGGCTTTCTTGTTCCTTCTATCCATTTCTGGCGTTTTGAAACTTCTCCCCCACTTGCTAAATCAAAGATAGTCTAAACAAACAGAGGCCAGCTGTTTGCCAAATCTTTCAAATCAACCTGCATAAATCAAACCAGAAATTACCTTATTCCTTGTTTCGCCAAAAAGGGATTTAGGGACATATCTAAATCTTCCCCTGGAGAAGAGAAATAGGATTGGCCAGAAAGACAAATGATAAACCTGCCAGTCAAGGTTTACCATAGAGAAACAAACATAGGAAATATCTATGGAGCTGTTTACAGCTTGTCTAGCTGACTAATGGAAGACTACATATGACTTACTTTGACAATAGCTCAAACTCTGGCGTTTCCTTCTACTGTAGTAAATGGTATAGTGCCCTTGAACCAGGGAAGCCGTGCATGTGCGCTGGGGAAAAACACAGGCTTTGCTGGTAGAAAAACCTAGGTTTGAATCTTCAAAAGGCCACTTACCAGGTGGATGGCTTTGGCAATTTTTTAATGAGTCTGAATGTCTTAATTGTAAAACGGATATAAAAATCTATACCTAACAGTACCACGTAAGAAACTAGAGATAATATACAGAAGTACCTAGAACACAACTTTAACCACCACTGGGAGCACTATAGGAATTGATCTAAAGAAGACAGATTTGAGGAATATTTTGTTGAGGACATACATAGAAAAACGTTGGGGATTAGGATAAACAGATACCTCTGTAGCAAAAAGTCACTTAAGATTCAATGAACGGAATGAGACAGAGAAGCTGGACGGTGGAGTCTTTGTGAAGGCAGAGCCATCATAAACCAGAGCCACTCTACTGCAATTGGTCTTATCAGAGATGTTTCCGAAAGGCCCTTTTATAAGAAGCACTGTAAAAGGTAGTGCTCATGGGAAAAGTGTAATAATTGTGCTTAAAATCAACTTTGTGAGCTGCAATGCAGTCTTGGCAAATACTCATTTTTATATTTTCATCACCCGTTTGGTGTATGCCAAGTTGGCATATTCAGAATTTCCTCTATTATTCAATCTAAGTACAGTACTTCTAGTTGGAGGTTGTTTCGCTACTTTGTTGACTAATAATTCATCAGAAATATATCGTTAAGGACTTTCATGTCAAGTTGGCATCACTGCCATTGATTTAAAAGTGTTGCTATCTTTTAAGCAAGAGCTGAAGTGCAGTTCTTCCCCATATGCTTTGGCAGAATTGGTCCATCTGTAGGATGCAGTGCTAAGCCCTCCATGCCTTGGCATAGTAGCGGCACAGATCAGTGCTTCTGGGCTTGTTCCAAGTATATAACCACATAGATTTGCAGCAATAAATCATAAATTTTAACTGCCCTGAACAAGGTTTGCCATGGGATGTGTAAGTTGATTTACTTTTGCAAACATCTATTAAGTGTCTTTTCATGCAAGTCACTGTATAAACATTATTTAATTTTTCAGCTATCTTGCCCAGAACCCCCCAAATCTGCAGAAACTATTTTATTTTACCTCAAAAGCCATTTTACACTGGACAAAAGGCCACATACAAAGTTTCAAAGCTTTATAGAAAAGAAAAATATTTCAGAAACCTACCAATATTCACTATTGATTGGAAATAAATCTTGTATAGGCAAAGATTTCTTGGACAGCATAGAAAAGCACTCCTATAAAAGACAAAAATTGATAAATGAGACTTTATCAAAACTAAAAATGTTTGTTTATCATAAGACTCCATTAAGAAAAGAAATTGCCATAACAGACAAGGAGAAAATGTTTGTAATACATATTTAACAAAGAACACATATCCAGAAGATATAAGAATTACTATAAATCACCAATTTACAAAATGCAATAAATCTTGGAAAAGTTTTGGATAGACACATTCTACAAGAAGATATATAAGTAGCCAATAAGCACATGAAGGAATTTTCAACACATTAGTTATCAGCAAAATGCAATTTAGGACGGGCACGATGGCTCATGCCTGTAATTCTAGCACTCTGGGAGGCCAAGGCAGGAGGATTGCTTGAGGTCAGGAGTTCAAGACCAGCCTGAGCAAGAGTAAGACCCCATCTCTACTAAAAATAGAAAAATAATTAGCTGGGCATGGTGGTGCACGCCTTTAGTCCCAGCTACTTGGGATGCTGGAGGATCATTCAAGGAGTTTGAGGTTGCTGTGAGCAAAGCTGTTGCCATGGCACTCTAGCCCAGGAAACACAGTGAGACTCTGTGTGGAAAAAAAATGCAATTTAAACCAGTAAAATACCACTTTACATTCATTAGCATGGCTAAAATTTAAAACACCGCCACCACCAGGTGTTAGCAAAGACACGGAGCATCTGGAACGCTCACACGTTGCTGGTGGTAGTGTCACACAGTAAACCTCTTTGGAGAACTGTCTGACTTCCAGCAATTCCCCTCCTACTTATTTACAAAAGAGAAATGATAACATATGTCCACAAAAAGATTGACTTGTATAAGCATGTTGGTAGCGTTTTTATTTATAATAGCCAAAAACTGAAAATAGTTCCAATGTCCCTTAATAGGCAAATGGATATATACGTTGTGATATTTTCATATGATGGAAAACTATTCAATAATGAAAAGAGCCACTGACACATGCAACAACCTGGATGAATCTCAAAAGCATCATGTTGAATGGAAGAAGATGGACGCAAAGGGCTATATAGAGTATGATTCCACTTACATGAAATCTGAATTTAGACAAAACCAGTCTTTGGTTATAGAAGTCAGATAGTGGTTGAGAGGAGAACGTGACAGGAAAGAAACAAAGAGATGTGAGGATGGAAATGCTCTAATCTTGTTTTAGACAGAGGCTACCGGGGTGTACACAAATGTCAAGGCTAATGACTGAGAGGGCTCCACATGTGGTGATAGCCACTTAGCTCCTGCCAGACTGTTCCACCCACCGATAATACCTGTAAACTCGGGGAGAAATGTAAGAAACAACTACCTGAAGCTCCTCGAGAGTGACAAAATCAGACAGACACTGGAAGGTGCATAACACTTGGACAGAGAAAACAAAACTGAGAGAATTTCTATTTGTATGGTTTTTAGCATGAGGGCAAGCCACAGTCTATACCATGCAGAGCAGCTAAAATTCAGAAATGCGCTGCCTTCCTAGCTCAAAGAACAAAACAACAGAGGTTGAGTTGACCGCTGCAGCTGGAAAGTAAGGAAATCATCCCCCAAAAAAGAGAGACAGAGAGAGGGAGCCTCGAATACTCTGTGTGCACCCTGCCCAAACCCTCTCCTAGCCCCTAACGTATGCATGCGTACTTCTAGCAATACAACTAAGGCTGAAAGATGTGAACTGAAATTTTAGCTGCCTCTGAATGCAGGGCAGATGGTTTGTGGTTTGAGTCAAATTATCTAGCTACTAGCACGAAAAATCAATATTATTTCAGCAATATGGTAGAGTCTAATGTCTCTACAACATATCACTTATCCAGAATATAATCCAAAATTATTCAACAAAGAAAGAGGAAAATATTACCTACACTCAAGAGCAAAGGCAATCAATGGGGACTGGCCCCAAGATGATCCAGATGTTGGAGTTAGCAGGCAAGGAATATAAAGCAGCTGTTACAACTATGCTGTAGGACGTAAAAGAAAGTGCTCATAATGAAGAAAAAGGTAAGAAATACAGTAGAGAAATCCAACTAGAAAAAAAGACCCAACTGGAAATTTTATAACTGAAAAACTAAATACTTGAAATAAAAATTAAATGGATGGGCTTAATAGCAGATTGGAAATTACAGAAGAGTTATTGACTTTTAAGACAGAGAAACAGAAATTATGCAATCAGAAGACAAGAGAGAACAAAGATTGAAAATAATGAATAGGACATCAGGGACCTATGGGGCAATATTAAAAGATGTAATATATACAGTAATTTTGGAGTCCAAAAACAAGAGGGAAGAGAGAATGAGTTCCTCCCCCCAAAAATTATTTTAAGAAATAATGGCTGAAATTTTTCCATATCTGGTGAAAGACAAAATTCAGAGATTCAGGAGTCTCTGCCAACCCTGAGTCTAGGTGATAGCATATGGGTGGTCACTGTACAGGTCTTTCAATAATTCTCTATGTTTGAAATTTTTCACAATAAAATGTTGAAAAATAATTTTAAAACTCATCAAAACACTTAATATCTGTATATTTCATTGTATGTTAATTATATATATATCATTTTTTAAAGTAACTAATTCTAGAATATATTAGCTGGATATTTAAGCTTCAGGTATTAACTGGAAGGTAAAATATTCAACACCTTTGTGACTCCTGCTTCATGTAGGTAAAGTGTGGCCCATGGGAGAGGGTGCAGACAATTGGCATGATCTGTTATGAGTCTGCTCCCAAAGAATCGGCCCGCTCATCAATCCTCATGCCATTTAGTAAAAGTTCTTTGTCTCGTAGATAGACACATCTAATGAAAAGCCTAAATTTACTCAGAACTCAATTTCTTCTCTATAATATGTATAGGCAAGAAAAGAATTGCTCCACTCAGCCCCTTTCATGTCTGATATTTGTTGTCATCACTGGGATCTTTGGAAAAGGATAATAATAATTCTGTAATTCTGGGATATCTTCTGTGACACACAGTGAACCAAGTTAGCCCGAGACAATCTCTTGTCCAAAGTCAAGGACAGAGTTTCACTTGGCCCCGTTTGGATCCAGCAGGTTTGAACATTTTCAAATAAGCATCACAAACTCTTAACAATTGTTCCTTTTTAAAAATGGGAACTAACATTAACAACCAGGTAGGTTTTTTAAAAATCCTCCCCGAAAAAGGTAATGCGGTACGATTAAGTTCATACAGAACTGACATCATATGGGGGAAACGAAAAAAAACACCTACAATAAAATGTTATGCCTGTCCCTGTTTTCAATTTCCTCCCACACTTCTCCTGCTTCTGTTGAAGCTTGTTATTGCTAAAGCACTTTTTTTTTTTTATCATAAAAAGAGCTACAGTTCTAAAAGAGACAATTGGCACCCAAATTCAGCTGAGGTGTTAGAGGCAATTAAATTGTGTTTGGTAATTTCTTTCCTGGGCATTTGGTATTGTTACTGTTGTCAATGTGCCCAGAAGAGGGGTGCTTTCTATTAATCATAAATACAGAAACATTACAGATATTATTCTTAGAAATATTAGAAAATTAGAAATATTATACTCATCTTTGACTATTTCCTTTTGAAGCCAAAGAGATAGATTACATCAAGCAGTATTATAGAAATAAAAGCAAAGACCTAGCTACTGATAAAAAGAGATATATGTTCAATTACCAATCAAAACGTATAAGTAACTTCAAAAGGCTCCTTTCCTAATTCAGGGTGCGTTAAATCCAAAACGTTACTTCCAGAGTAAATCTAAAGCATAACCAAATTTGTTTAAACGATAAGCCCTCAAGTCTCCAAGACCACAACACTGTGAAACCATGAGACTGCAGTTTTAGGCGTATCCACGGACCATGAGCCTGTGAAATTAGAGACCATGAGAAAGCGGGACAGCGCAATGATGAGATGTTGAGACCATAGGCTGCAAGACAGCAAGTTTCAAGACTGCCAACTGTCCATGTGAGATTGTGAGGTCACAAGTTCATGATGGAATGCAGTTTTGGGGCCTTCCCTAAGACATCTGACTTATTCTACTAAGCAGTTAAGTGAACAAAAAGAACTTAAAGATTCTGTCAATTTATTTGGAAATAACCCATCTTAGATCTCTTTGTCTTTTTGAAACAGTCATTTGAGTAGTTAATTTACAAATTCATTGAAATTACAGGGGACTTCTGGCCTTAGGATAGTCAAGCAAAGATGTTTCTTCACCTCTTTGCTCTTGGTAATCACTCCATGCTAACAAGAGCAAGAAGCACAAACTCCTTTTTTGATGAGATTTGCAACGCTCAACCACAAAATGGGAAGAGAGTAAACAGCCGGAAAAATACTACAACTTAACCAGGACAGTGGAAGGTCAAATCTAAATTTTGCAGAAGATGATACGAACAAGCAATAAACCAATTTGCTTTGCAAACCCAGGGAAAGGCTCCGATATTTTGAAAGATGAAGTTTGGGGAAAGGAGACAAAATGCAGTGGTTTTATTTGAAATCTGTTTCAAGAGCAGTTAGATACCAGTGCTTCACACCTTCCAAACAATCAGACCACTTTCCTTCCACTTCCACTACTGAATATAAGAGGTAATTTCTTCAGCAAAAGAAAATCAAAGAGATATTCAGAAACATTAGGCACAGAGGAAGGTGGTAGTAATGTACTAACCTGCAATCAGGACAAAAGTCTGAATACTAATATCTACTTTCAGTCAATTCCCAATTGACAGGATGCCTGTAGTCTAGTTTTAAACATCTTTCCAGACAAGAGCTTAGAGGATCTGTCTCTGCAGAAAGTGAATCAAGCCAGAAAAATAAAACCAGATACTGATATTTTGGGATTCTCCAGTGTATCTGGGAAGGTTAAGTGCCTTAATGAGTAGACAAAAAAAATTAATAATGTAACTATATTCATGTTTAATTCTTATGTCAGGGTCATGCCGTCATTCAGACACCTGGGCTGATGGAATTTCCACCATCTTCAACATATGACTGCCAAGGTCATTTTGTGAAGCTCATTTTCACTCTAGTCATAGGGAATTATATTAGGGTATTTTAATGTGCCAGGCCTGGAAATAGCAAAAATCACTTCTGCTAACATTCCACTGTATGAAACTCAGTTGTAAAGCCTTTCTTAACTGCAAGGAGTCTGGGGATGGATTTTGGTGAACACATGGAAGTTTTTGCTGCTGCACCAAATCAAACAGCTCGATCCATGACGGATGACTAGACACAGGAGCCCTCCAAGCAGCAAGCCCTGTCTCTGCAGAGAGCCTTTTGAAACTCAGGCCTGGCTAAGTATAAACAAGCCCCCATGAAACAAGATTAGGACACAAATTGAACCATAAGCAATCTAGAAAGGATTTTTGGAAATTAAAAGTATGACAGTTAAAACGAAACATTCAATTAAAATGTGGAAAAATAAAACTGAAGAAATCTCCCAGAAAGAGAAATAAGCAGGGAAGGGGAAAACTAAAAAGAAAGGAAAGGAAAAGTTATATACAGAGATGTAAAGATCATTTCAACAGCAATAGTGGAAGTTAGAAGCAAGAGATCAATATCTTCAAAACATTGAATAAAAATATATGCCCAGCCAAATGATTAACCAAGTGTGAGGACAAAGAACAGAAAATTTCAGATATGCAAAGCTGCAAAAAAAAATTATCCTTCATGAATCCTTACTTAGGAAGCCAATGAGCAATGAGGTCAACCAAAATAAGAGAAGAAACCAAGAAGGAGGAAAACACAAGATCGAAGAAATAGGACATCCAAAAACAGAAACAAAGAGGTGAAGAAAACTCTTAAGATGATGACAAAGAGGTGTCTCAGTAAGAGAGTCGTATAGCAGGCCTAGAGAAAAACAAGTACAGATTGAAAAATTGGACAGAAGTCAACAGGAGGGGTTGTCTTAAGGAAAAAGAAAGAGGAACTCATCATCAAAATAGATTTTACCATATGGAAACATTTTATTGAGAGGTGTTTAATATAGCTAGTGGATAATATGGCAAAACCTCACTACAGGGTCAAAGAAAACTAAGCAACTGGAAAAATAAGACTATTAATTACAGAGAGAATAAAAATCTATACAAGAAATAGAATACAGTATACAACAATACAGAGTAAGTAATATTTATATAGCCTATTACTTACCTGTTGATACATAACAAATTACCCCAAACTTAGAGTTTAAAGCAACCCACAATTATTATCTCACAATTTGTGGTTCAGGAATTTGGGCATGATTTAGCTGGGTCTTTTGCTTCATGGTTTCTCATAGGCTGCAATCAAGGTGTCAGTCCAGGGACTATGGTCTCATCTGAAGGCTCAACTGGGGAAAAATTTGCTTCTGCACTCACTCAATAGTTGTTGGCACTGTGTGGTTTCTCTAAATTAGCTGTTATAAAGACTCCCAGTGCCTCACTGGTTGTTGGCTGAGGCCACCTTCAAATCTTTGCCACATAGGCCTCTCCAGTATAGCAGCTTTCTTAAAGTGATAAAGAGAGTCCCCTAGAAAGCCGAAAGTTACAATCTTGTATAACCGAATCACAGAGATGGCATCCATTCAAACATAGTCATATTCTATTGGTTAGAAGCAAGTTACTCAAGGGAATGGGACTAGGCAAGGCCTTAAATGCCAGAAGGTAGACATAATTAAGGGCTATCTTAGAGGCTGCATAACATACATAGTCAAATAGTTTTGCAGTTTTTATAGGTTGAATTCAATCTTACAGAGTAAACTGAAAATTAAATAGGATTCTAGTGAAAGAATGGAGAGAGAGGAAAAGAAATTTCTCATCTACCATGTAGGAAGTCAATAGACAATGTCTAATAGAGATTAGCCAAAGGATAGAACAAAAATATAGCATTTAGCAATACGAAGTAAATATCAAGAGAAATCTCAAAAAAGTTGACAGTAATTACGTGTGGAGAGAGGATGGGGTAAGTGTCTGCTTTTTTTTCTTTTTTTATTCCTTGGCACTGTTTTAGCATATATTACTTAAGTACAATAAATATTGAATAAATTTTAGAAACTAGTCAGGATGAAATTATTATCCCTTTTAGTAGTTATATCAAGAAAACAATAATAAATGTGCAATTTTCCTTTAAGCTCCAGCTAATAAAATCATGAGAAAATATAAATTAATACCAAACCAAGAATCCAGAGCAGGATTTTTTCATCTAAAAAACATTAAGTAGAAACTTGACATTTCTTAAATAAATCTAAATGAACTGAATTTTGATCACTAAAGGAAAATTTTAATGTTGATCACATTAATTGAATTTCAGAGTTTAAAAAGCATTTTTTATTACTCTATTCATTTTATGATATTTTTACATTGGTTGCATTGATTTTTACCTCCTAGCATGTAAAAATATTATCAAATATTCATTATTATTTTCAGCTTTTTCTTTGGTAAGTACAACAGGCTTTATTTAAATTCTATATTTATGTGTGAGTGTGTGTGTGCTCACAAATACAAAGGATATATTGTGCATGGATATTTTTTAATTTTTGACATTTCCTCATGAAAGTATAAGACCTTTCTTGAACAGAGTTCCCTCTTAGAGTTAGTTACTGCATCTTTAGATGTATTCATAAAATATGTTTTTGGTAATTTAAAACAAGCATTTACTTAGATTAAAAAAAAGAGAGAGAGATAAATTTGCAACCCCAATGTCTCTCTGCATTTCCTAGGAAGTATAAAGAAACCTATTTAATAAGACTGTTTTCTTTTTATGCATTGACATCACATAAGGATGACAAGAATATAATTTTTTTCTTTCTTTTTGATACAACTTTGAGTTATTCCTAAAGGCAACTGAAGATGTATTTTTATTTGTTATTTTTAACTGCCTATTTTATTGGAATTTTTTTTTCCAGTTTTCTTGACATAATTGATGTACCACTTTTGGATTTAGACTTAAATTATAACTAAAACAACTCTGGGCCACTAATACATTGGATTCTTAGAATGCCTGTGCTGCAAGTTGACCTTTGAGTTAGGGGTCCAACTCATTTCTGTACAAGAAGGCAGAGGTGAAGCCCTTTGCTCAAGGTCACACAAGTAGTTAGTACCAGAATTGGAAGGATGCCCTATGGCCTGGTCTCCTGATGGACTCCTATTCAACGCTCTTTCCACTGTGTTTAAAATTCTCCAACCACTTCTTCTAGTAAATAAATGGATACGGGGTGGGTGTGTATATGTGTGTGTGTATATGTATGTGTGTATATATATGTGTGTGTGTATATACATATATAGACATACACAGAGTTGTAAACTGACATTCAAATTATTTCCTAGCACAGATTATAGTTATGATCTAATAAATAAGGTAAAGAACAGGAAAGGAAAAAATACATTCAATTTCTTTTACTTCTGAGCCACTTTTTATATTTTTACTATTATTTATGTCTATGGCTTCTGGTAGCTATTTCTTCTCATCTTAATCATTGATGATGTAAATCTAAATTTTCTTTAAAGGGAGCATCTGCAAAGGCATATTTTTAAAGCTTTATTGAGATACAACAATGTGTCACAAAGCCTACCTGCTTACACTGTACAATTCAATGGCTTTTAGTATTTTTACACTATGTGAAGCTATCATCACACGCAATTGTAAAACATTTTCATCAGCCCCAAAAGAAATCACACACCCCTTAGCAATCACTCCCCCAGCGCCCCCTTCCCTGCTCATTTACCCCAGCCAAAGGCATTTATGAATCTACATTCTGTCTCTTAGATTTACATATTCTGAACATTTCACATAAATGGAATCATACGATACATGGACTTGTGTGCCTGGCTTTTTTCACTTAGTATAATGTTTCCAAGACATATCCACATGTATCAGTACTTCATTTTTTGTTGTCATTGAATAAGACTCCATTGTATGGCTATACCACATGTTGTTTGCCCATTCATCAATTGATGGACATTTGGGTTGTTTCCACTTTTTGGCTATTATGAATAGTGCTGCTATAAACATTTGTGTATAAGTTTTGTGTGGACATATGTTAAAGTTTGTTAAAGTTTGTTAAAGTTTTGTGTGGACATATGTTTCTTACATAGAAATGGAAGAGTATATTTTTAAATAAAAATTATATATATATGTGTGTGTGTATATTATATATATATAAACAAGGTGGCTCAGAACTAAATGAATTTTAATATTGTTTTTTTCCTGTTCTTTACCTTATTTATTAAATCATAACTATAATTTGTTCTAGGAGATAATTTGAATGTCAGTTTACTAATCTGTAATAGGCTCACTCAGTGTGCAAATATTATGGACCACCTACTTGATGACAGAAACTGAGCCGGCCATTAGAGGCACAATGACAAATAAAAACATAAAATCCATTCGGGGAGTTGATGGTAGGGAAATTTCTCATTTTTTAGAAGAAAATGAAGGAGATAGCATTTGTTGAACACATCCTGTGTGCTAGACACTGTGTAAGATATTGTGTATCAGTTTGAAGTTGTAGTAATGGCCAATTGAAAAAATCTTTTATCACTTTAATCTAGTATCAGTTGGCTATAAAGAAAATTGAAATCATTAAATTGTTCACTTGATTTCTATTTTTTTCATAAATAGAGTCATTCACTGTCTTATTCATCACTGTATCTCAGGAACCTACTCTACCAATAATGATCAAATATAGTAGACTTAATAAAAATTTGTTGAACTCTCAACGATGATTAGTGATTTAGCAATGATTCCCTGTGACTATAGTTTATTAAAATACAAAGAGCTACTGAATAGTTGTCTTATTGATTCTTTGAATCCCCAGTTCAAGGGAGCAGAGAAAGGAAAAATATATGCAAAGATGACATATGGAGAATTCTGAGCATAACTTGTAAGCCAGAGTAAGGCCGGTGCAAGTTTCTGGGCTACCATGAATATTGTGGTCTGATGATGTTTCAGACAATTTGCAAGACTAACCACTGCTTTCTGCTTTATTTCACATGGCTTCCAAGACTCCCTCAGGCACAAGAGTTGCTTTATTCTTTTGTGCTTGAGCTTGAAAAGAGAGTTTCTCTTTATTACATATGCTTTTGGTGCATGGCATCTGAAGGCAGAAGGTTAGCCAGAGACAACATTTGCCCCTGGTGCAGTCAGGTGGGTAATACCAACCCTTCTAAGTGTGACCTTTCTTCTGAGAACAAAGTGCTTTACAAATATTATCTGACTGAGCTCAGAACCCCAGCAGAGAGGCTAGGAGAGAAAGACCAGTAGCAAACTATTTCACACCTGAGGGAATCAAAGGAAAAGAGACTTACCCACTGAGATGTGAAGAAATTTTAACCTCTTAACAACTAGAGGCAAATGGTCCAAGAGAAAATTTGAAGATGAGTTTGCCTCCTACAAATGGACAAGGGCTAAAACAGCCCCCCAGTGCTTGCATGTATTCTGCTTAAATGGTAGCCATCCCACCTGCACAGATTCTGGCATTGCATTGATCAGGAAATTGCCTGACAGTGCATTGAGCCTAGTGGGCTCTTGACAATTGATTGTTAAATTGATTCGGAAAATGTGACAGTGATTCTTGGCATAAAAATAGAACAATTGCCACAAGCACTGTCAAAGGAAAGAACCCAAACCCTGTAAAATAATTTAAAGAGGTTTACTTTAAACCAAGTATGTGCATCATGGCCTGGAGAGCCATGCCCAAGAAGCCCTGAGCAAGTGGTATCACCATGGTTGGGATACAGTTGGTTTTATACATTTTACACAGACAGGAATTACACATAAAGTCACAGATCAATACACATAAAGTCACAGATCAATACTTGGTTTGGACCAAAAAGACAAGACATCTCAAAGCAGGGCATTACAGGTTATAGGTGGGTTTAAAGATTATTTGATTTGTAATTGGTTAAAGAAATGAAACTTTCTCTAAAGGCTTAGAATGTTTTAAGTTAAGGAAGTCTATTAAATCAGTTTATTAATCAGTCTATTAATTTTTGGGAACTAAAGCCTGCATCCCTGTCTCAGGCCAGTGTTTGGTAATGGGAGGGGAATGTCCTGTGTTCTTTGTGCTACAGGAGAAGGCTCAACAATGGAACTGTCTGGCAGAGGTCTTGGGTGAGGTCACAGGATTTCTTCAGCAGGGATGGGACAATCAGAATCATCAACTGTTGTTAAACAACAATAGCCTAAAACTGAAAACCATCCCTTTAAAAGCTCTGGATTTCTGCTTATGATTAGGAAAATTGGTACTTTAAGGCGGAAGTCTGCCATTTTCCTCATTTGCTGGCAAATTAATAAATCTCTCTTTCCTTCTCCTCAAACAACTTTTCCTCTTTCTTCTGATTCAGCCTCAGGGATAAGTGCCGAGCTTTCCATAACTACACTGGACATAGACAGACTCAGACTCAAATGATCTGTTAAGTAAATGGATGACCTGCAGGTGTGTTTTAAGCTTTGTCTTGTGTAGTCTTAGGCTTGTTAATGAGTTATAAAGGATGTCTCCAAGAAGGGATGGAGGGCATGACCAGACATGTCTGACCTCCTTTCTCATGACCAGTACTTCAGCTTTGGAGTATTTCTCAGGTCCCCTTGGCCATTCTTGGCCAAGGATCCAGTCAGTCAGCTGGGGGGCTTAAGATTTTATTTTACTTCACATCATGATACATAAGACAGTGTCTGCAATAACTGCCACAGTGACCCTAATAGAGAGATGCAGACAGCATGAGGTCACGTGTGATGGATTTGGATTGCATCTACCCATAGAAGGGTTTGAAAATTAAAATACATTTACGTTTGTGTATATATATGAATATATACATATAAACTAGCACTTATATATACATAGTATATATGTATATACACTGAACTACATATATATATATATATATCAGTCAATAATGAATGAAAAGTACAAACAATTGGAGTTTGAATGAAAACAATTATTTATCAATTGATCTGTGTGTGGACATTTTTACTGTGTTATTCACTGGAATGATAAGAAACTAGTAAACAACATGGCTTTGCCCTAGGAAAGTTAAGGTTTCAGCTGAACAAAGACTTTCATTTGTTAGATACGCGAATCCTGCTCTTCCACTTACTAACTGTGAACTTGCACAAGTTACTGAATCTCTCTATGCCTCAGTTTCATCTGCAAAATGAGGATGATGATAGTATTTACTTCAGGGGTCATGTAAGAATTAAATAGGTTGATAACGAAAAGGACACGTAGCAGTGCCCAGCATACGCTAGTTATCTCCGTTGTTGTTGTTGCCGCTAGGTGTTCATCATCAGATGAATGGATAACAAAATGTGGTACATATATGCTAAAAAGAAGGAACTCCAATCATTTGTGACAATGTGAATGAACCTAGAGGACATTATGCTAAGTAAAATGAGCCAGACACATAAAGAAAATACTACGTGATCTCACTTGCATGTGAAATCTAAAAAAGTCAAACTCACAAAAACAGAAGAGTACAAGAGTGGTTGCCTGGGGTGGGAGGATGGGGGAAAGGGAGATTGGTCAAAGGATACAAGCTTTCCGCTATGAGATGAATAAGTTCTGGAGACTTAATGTACAATATGGTAATTATACTTAATAATAATGTATTGTGTACTTGATATTTGCTAAGAAAGTAAATTTCAAGTATTTTGGTGATGGATGTGTTAATTAGCTTGACTGGGGAAAGCATTTCGCAACGGATATGTTCATCAAAACATTATGTTGTATAGAAGCAGAGAATGGAAAAGTAGTTACCAGAGACTGGGGAGGGTGGGGACAGGAGGATGGGGAGAGGTTGGTCAGTGTGTGCAAAATTAAAATTAGATAGGAGGAATAAGTTCTGGTGTTCTATCACACAGTAGGGTGACTATGGTTAAAGTACTGTATGTTACAAATTGGCCAGGCATGGTAGCTCACATCTGTAATCTTAGTACTCTGGAAGGCCAAGGTGGGAGGATCACTTGAGGTCAGGAGTTCAAGACCAGCCTGAGCAAGAGTGAGACCCCATCTCTACTAAAAATAGAAAAAATTAGCTGGGCATGGTGACACATGCCTGTAGTTCTAGCTACTCAGGAGCCTGAGGCAGAAGGATTGCTTGAGCCCAGGAGTTTGAGGTTGCTGTGAACTAGGCTGACGCCACTGCACTCTAGCCCAGGCAACAGAGCAAGACTCTGTCTCTACAAAAAAACCAAAATTATTGTATGTTACATATTAGCTAAAAGAGAGGCTTTTGAATGTTCTCACCACAAAGAAATGATAAATGCATGAGGTGATGGATACATTAACTACCCTGATTGGATTATTATATGACATATATGTATCAAAGCATCAAATATACTCTCATGAATATGTATAATTACAATGTGTCCATTTAAAAAATAATGTTGCACACCTTAAATACATATAATTTTGATTTGTCAATTATACCTGAGTAAAGTTGAAAAAAAGAAAAAATGTTGTATTATTCTAATCCTATATTCCCAGTGAGTAAAATAAAACCCCTAAATTTACTGTAATAAACTTTTCTGTATGCTTCTAAGTGATACTGAGATTGTAATTTTTAAAATAGCCTTTATATGGTAGAATTAGAAATAGTCTGATTTTTTTTGTTTCTTTTTGCTATTGTTATTATTTCAAATATGTTACTGATGATCAGTATAAGTCAGGAGAATATTTACAGTATAAATAATGAAATGCGTATAAGCTGTGCCTCTTATAACTGTTACTACAGATAGCATAGCACACTGTTTCTTCTTTTTTTAATTTAGTCTCCATGAGAAGAAGATAACACTGTTCCCATAGATCCTGAATTAGCATTTTTTTATGCTTGAGGATATGATTAATTTTTTCATTTTTAAAAAACTTATCAGTAAAATTATTTTTAGCTTAATCAAAGTGTTTAAATATCTTTTCTTTAAGTCATGTTTACCAGGCACACAAACTAAGGATTGGCTTTAGATAAAATTGTAAAAAGATAGCATTTGGTTATATGTTCCTAGTTTACTCAATCTGTTTTCTTAAGCTTCCCCAGCCCCCACCTTCCACCTTCTCCCCTGTCCTCCAGAACAACTGCATCTATCCCATCCGCCTGATTTAACCCATCAAAACCTGTCTGAGAAGAAACAGCTGAAATTAACATACCCTCATCTCCCTTTATATCAATATATTTCCCCACAAAGTAATAACTAAATTTTAACAAGACATAATACCTGAGCTTCTAACATCAGGGTATCTTTAATTCTAGGAATATGTTTGGTTGCCAGAGTATGAAAAGTCACAGGGTAAAAATGGGACATCTTCTTAAATGTAAACATTAATGATAAGTCATTTTAGCATTTAAGGCTAATAAAACAAGCCTGGCTACATTACAAATGGGGATGGCAGAGTACTCGAGAATTTTAAAGATGAAACACAAAACTGTAAGGAAATCTTATATTAGTGGTAGGCTATTTGAGTCAAAGCCCTTAAAGCCACCCACTCCTCTGCCATCAGAAGGGCATCTGTAGAAAAATTTAAGTAGCAAGGTCTTCAGCTAGAGAGAGAAGTCTTAATGTGTAATTTCCATAAGATACCATAAATTAACATAAATTAGCAAGAGGATGATGCTACTTTATGCTAATGATAAGATGATAGTAAAATACCATAAATTAGCAGGAGGATGATGACTCCTACTTAATAGAAAGAAGTTGAAGTTCCAACATTTACTGACTGTGTGATCTTGGGCAAGCCACTTACCCTCTCTAAGTTTCCACACCTATGAACTGGGAATGAAGTCTCCCAGTTTAGTGTTCTTCACAAGCACTGGTGAAGCTGAAGAAAGATGATTGTGAACACGTTTTATAAAATGCTACATAAAGGTAACTTACTCTTGTTTCTGTTTTTGCTTTACCATGTGTTTTGTGGAAATGTTCCAAGGCCTTCTCCAAACCCTGGAATCCCATTCCGGCACAGCTAAGCCCCACTTTGCCCACTAACTGCTCCTCTCCTGCTTTCCTGTAGTCATACTTCTGGACTGTTTTGTTTTTTAAGAAACAGGGTCTTGCTCTGTTGCCCAGGCTAGAGTGCAGTGGCTCACTCATAGCTCAAGCAATCCTCTCACCTCCGTCTCCTGAGTAGCTGGGACTATAAGTGAGCTCCACCAGGCCCAGCTAATGTTTTTATTGATTGATTGATTGATTGATTGTAGAGACAGGGTCTCCCTACGTTGCTCGGGCTGGTCTCAAACTCCGGGCCTCAAGCAAACTTCCTGCCTCAGCCTCCCAAAGTGCTAGGATTACAGCCATGAGCCACCACACCCAGCCTACTTCTGGACTTTTGAGCTCAAGATGCCAACTGCCTACGGAGGAGTGTCAGCGTTTGATCATAAATAATTTTCTGTATTGTGTATTAAGATCTTACACAGAGATAGAAAAAACACGTTCTACATTTTGAAGAATCTGTGCATGGTTCTTGCTCACATTCCTCCTCTACCTGGGGGATCAGCAGGAGCTTGTGAGGAATACAAGGTTAGTTCTGGTAAAGCCCACCTGAGAGCTGGAAGTAGCTTGAGTCATCACATTCCTTTCTTTGAGACGAAGATTACTTCTCTCTTTGGCTTATTTGCCATGTGTGTAAATCTCTTGGGGAGAGACAGATATATAGCTTTAGATTTGAGGCCCTCAATTGGCTATTTACAAAAATAGAAAAATGCCTTCATCTGAACTTGAAACTCCTGGAGTGGGTCTAGATATAGAAAATGCTACTTCCAATGGAGAAAAGCAAGCCAGGCATGTGCACACAGATAAATCAGACAGTATTCCCCTCCCAGAAAGCACCCCAAACATCTTTTGTTTTTTTCTTGCAACTGCTTGATAGGGTCAGTTTTCCTTTAAATTGTTACTGCATTCTCCTTGGTGCGTGGACAGCTGGGAAACCTGAGTCAGCCCTGGGGCTTAGGAATTGGCGTGTTAGAGACACAAAATGCATGACCATTTTAAAGCTCCAAGAATAGTACCTCTCAGGAAAAGGTATACTGGCAACCAGAAATTTGTGCTTTCCTAGAGATTCTTCTAGGTAATGTGATCTAATTTATTCTAGTCAACTTTGAGAGTTAGCACATCTGGCCTCTAATACCAGTTGTACCATTTATTGTACAATTGACGGACAGACTCAGGCTCCTGCCCAGCTGACATTCAAGTAGGCTTGGGCTGAGATGGGATAGGCAGATAAACATTCTAAAAGGATGAGAACAATTCAAGCTTTAATCTTTCCTTTAGCTTTGAGCAAGTTTGTTCAATCCCACAAACAGATTTACTTTCAATTAAGACACATTCCTGATGTTTGCTTTCTTTCTTTCCCTCTTTCTCTCTTTCTTTTTTTCCTTCTTTCCTTTTATTGGAGGAGGTCTTTAGATAGATAGATAGATTTTATTTCAGCATATTACAGGGGTACAAATATTTAGGTTACGTATATTGCCTTTGCCCTGCCTGAGTCAGAGGTACAAGCATGTCCATCCCCCAGACAGTGCACACCATACCCATTAGGTGTGAATTTACCCATGCTTTCCTCCACACTCCCACCCACCTGACACCCGATGAATGTTACTACCATATGTGCATGTAAGTGTTGATCAGTTAATACCGATTTGGGTGAGGTCTTGCTGTGTTGTCCATGCTGGAGTGCAGTGGCTATTCACAGGCACGAACATAACGAACTACAACCTCAAACTCCTGGCCTCAAGCAATCTGTCCACCTCAGCCTCCAAGTAGCTGGGGCTACAGATGTGTGTCACTGCACCCCACTTTATTTTCTTTTAAGAGAGATCATTTCCTTTCACATTATTTTACAATGACACCAGCAATACATGCTCATTTCCAAAGAACACAGATAGATACAAAGAGGATGATAAAAATCATCTTTGTGAACATGTGAAAAATCCCTTTCACAGCTTTGAGCTATGCATATGTATGTATTTAAAACTCGGAATCCTTAAAAAACAAATCGGAATCCTAACATACGGAGTCATTGAACATTTGCATTTCTTCTCTAAACCGTTCATGCCCTTTGCCCAAATATTTAAGCCGGTGTCCCTCTTCTGATTGATTTGAAAACCCTATTTGTCTATTAAGAATAGTAACACCTTATCATAAATGTAGTAATTTTGTGTCTGGTTTATTCTTAGTCTTTTAATATATTGAATTTTTTAAAGTAACCATAATTTTTTGAAGGACAAAAGCAAAAACATATCACTGCAGAAAAGGTAACAGCAAATATGAGTGAGCAAAAAGAAGAATTTATTGAAAAAGAAAAGCTCATATTAATCTACACCTTGACATTATCACTGTTCATTCTTAGCATGTATCTTTGCTGATACATACATCTACATGTGCATACATTTCTTTTAACTATGTTTACCTGAAAAATCATTGCTCATTATTTTTATTTTTCACGTAGTCATGTCCTTTTACATTAGGTCTATGAATTAAAAGCTACGTGTAATTTGATTCTGGATTTTTTTTTCTCCTGTTTGAGAGCCTTAATAGGCAGTTGAAACAATTTACCCTTCTAACATGTTTCTCCCTTGCTATTTCTTTCTGTTTCAGTCTTTATCAAAGGGAAGATTTCTCTCTCTCTCTCTCTCTCTCTCTCTCTCTCTTTCTCTCTCTCTCTGCATTTTAGTTTGATAGATAGCCTGTTTGTGTTTGATTAGTGATCACATTTTCTTTTTACCTAAACTTTTTTCCTCTATTCCCGAATGTCAAAAAAGAAACGAAGAATCTTTCAATTCTTCTTGTGTAAGATGAAAAATTACAGCATTATCTCCTTCTACCCTTTCTTCAGCTTGATATAATCTGGAACTTTAGACCTCAATTATGATTATGTAATTATTATTTAATTAATTATTGTGTTTTAATGTATACAGCTTCTCTGTCAAGAGCTTCTGATATTTTTATCCTGTTGTAGGTACATGTTTATGTAAGCCAGATGTATCTCCAATATTAAATAGTTTCAGAGCTCATGCACATTGCCATTTCATTTTTACCATAACCCACACATTTTCCAGTTCTCTATTTTGATTTCTCACTCAGTTAGATGGAACAACTGACCGAGACCCAAGTGCAACCATCCATTACCTCTGTGCATGAATACAGGTATGTGTCATTGCTCTCTTCTCTTCAGCACCTGGTGAACCCTTTTCACCTAGACTTCCCGGTGTTCAGGAAAACTTTCTTCTTTCTTTAATCGTTGCTTTGACTCCATCAGCAACAGTCTTCTTCTGGAATTCAGTTATACATAAATGTGAGCTCCTAATTACATTCTGCATTGCTCAGCACTTTTTTTCTTCCATCTTTCAATTTTATCTCTGTATTTTCTGCCTTAATTTCAGGAAAATTTTAGAGCTTCTCTTATACTTCAGAAATTTTATATTTTCAGTATCAAATCTACTATTCATTGTGTACATGATGGCTTTTATTTGAATACTTATATTTTTAATCTCTATATGCTTTGATTTTAGAACATCATGACTGCTTATTTTGGGTTCATATATACAAATTATTTTAAGTCATATGGATAACTGTTTCCTGAGGTAAATCTGTTTCAGAGGGAAGCACTTGTTCTAATTCTTTAAAGCAGTTTCTTATATTAGGTTGAATTATGTAAAATTGCCAGTATTCTAACCATTTTTTACTTACAAACATGGCGATTTTGTAAGACTTAACCTAAAAGAAATGCTTTATCTTTTCCAAGACGTGTGACTTACTCATCCTTTCAGAAGCAAGTCTTTGCTGCCCAGATTGGCTTACAGTCAAGTCAAACTTAAGATGAGTTTGTGAGATTTGTTTGTGCCCTTGTTACTAATTCTTCAAGGCCATATATATGGGGACAAGGGTTTATTTTTCTCAAGATAAATTTACTGCATCAGTTGAGCACTCCTGGATACCGGGCAGTGGGGAAGAAGCCAGAGTTACAAATAGTCCCAGCAGTGAATTACGTCCATGCCATTTTACATATGACTGTGGGTGCTGGATAGGACACTCCAGATCTCCTTGGTACTGCTTAGTTGCCATTACTCTTTTTAGTAATTAAGGCAGATAAAACCAACGGTCAGTGTGTTCTTCACTGCTACATGTGGTTGCCAGATATGATAAATAAAGATACACAATGCCCAGTTAAATTTGAATAAACTAATACTAAATAGACTTTTAGTATCAGCATGTCCTATGTATTAATAATATGTGGGACATACTTATACCTAAAAAGTATTTGCTGTTTATCTGAAATTCAAATTTATCTGGGCACCTTGTATTTTACATGTTAACCCAACTGTTCAGCTCGGTCACAGCATTAAATTCTTCTCAACACAACCAGGCAGCCAGTATAGATCCACTGGTGTTGACATGTTGAATTGATGTCCATTTGACATCCTCTCATGCAGCAAAACTGGTGGGGTCCTAATCTTGCCAAACAGGCCATGTTTGCCTCTAATGCTTGTTTCCCTGAGGTTTTGAATATTAGCCAGGATCTGACAGGATCTCCTCCCCTCATCCCCAGGAGCAGTGGTGTGGGCCACCCTCTATAACTCTTGTCCGTCTGGATTCATCTCACCACTCACCAATAAATGCTCCAAAAGTTATGGAAAGTCAGTAGTGCCCTTCCCTAGTTTCCAATGATCATGCAAGTTTTCTATTGCTTATTCCAAAGGAATCTGGGGAAGAAGAATATTAGATAATTGTGATATAGTCATCTTGCCTTCTAATCTAAATAGTTAAGGCAATTTTCTTGATCAGAAACAAAATGAAGTCTTGCACATGGTCCAATGGCCAAGTTCCACCATGAACTTTAATAACCATATAGGCCCAACTGTGATACTTATCCATAGATTGGTCAATATTTTTATGAATGGATTGTTCTTTTGGTTGTAACAACACAGAGATTTTAGAAAGGGCAACCAAGAAAGAAATTGCCTCTGCTGCCTATTTTGATCATGGGGTAATGTGCAAACACTAAGATTTGCTAAATGAGTATCATGAAATAGAACACTTTAGAGAAACACAAATGAAGCTTTGGAAATTCTTCATTAAGATCATTTATTATTTCAACACACACTGACATCAAACTTCAAATGAGAATCCATTAAGAATAAAAATCAAATAATTTAGGCCCCATCTCAAAAATGGTCATACATGGCCTCTTTCCTTCTCTGCCTTTATCTCTTCTCCTCCAAGGATGATTTATGACAAAAGAACAGCATTCTACAGCATTAAATCAGATTTCATACTCATTATTATGATGATGTGTGCATCAATGATGCATGCCCTACTCTTGCTTAAATCATGGAGATTATGAGAAAAGCATTCCTTTGGGGAACTCAGTTTGTTACCCTGTTTTTATGGATATTTCATGCAAGAAAAAGCAGATCTTGGCCTGGGTATTTGGAATTCATGCATCCATTTGTAATTTTCAGTAAATACTAAGGTCACCTGGCCAACCTTATTATGATGCTCCATATACAATATAAAATTTTTAATTCAATTCATTTTCAGTTCAAAACTGTGTTGGTAATAATACCTTGCTATTCCTACAGTAGGAAGATTACTTTTTTTGATATAGAAATAGCTTTGATTTTTAAAGTTTTAGATGTAATACATATTCAAAGTAAAAATAAAAAATATAAAATGATATAAAGAAAATGTGAAAAAAATACCTTTAATTTCAACAGTGTGAGACAAGCATCATCATGTTGGAGTATTCTTTTGGTCTCCTATCTGTTCATAGATAGAGACATAAATGTGAATGTATATACAGGCATAAAAATATTTAGGTCATTAAATATGAAATGTCTGTTTTTGAATCAAAAAGTTTAGTTTATTATATCTCAAACAAGAAGCAGTACAATTAATCAAAGTATGCGTCTAAACTATCGACACAGTTTTGCCATCTTAACAGTAGCTTGTTTATGCCAGCTACAAAGAAGCCTGGAGAGCAAGTGGTGATGAAATTACAAAAGGCATTTTCCACAGCTTGTTGAGAATTGAACATTTTTCCTTGCAAAAAGTGGTCCCAAAGCCTGGAAGAAGTGGTAGCCAGTTGGTGCAAGGTCTAGTGAATACCGTGGATGACAGAGAGTTTCCAAGTCCAGCTGCTGTAGTTTGAGTAGTGTTGTTTGTGCAACATGTGGTTGAGTGTTGTCTTGCAAGAGGATTGGCCTGTCTCTATTGACCAATCTCGGCTGCTTAATTGCAAGCATCCTCATCATTTCGTCCAACTGGTTGCAGTAGACATCCGCTGTAATCGGCTGATCAGGTATCATGAAGCGGTAGTGGATAATAGCAGCGCTGGACCACCAAAGAACACCATTAGCCTTTTTTGATGAATATTCTATTTTGGACTGTGTTTTGGCACTTCATCTTTATCCAACCATTGTGTTGAATGCTTGTGATTGTCAAAAAGAATCCATCTTTCATCAAACGTAACCATACAGTGTAGAAATGGTCCACCTTTATGTCGTGACAGCAAAGATAGGCAAGCTTTGAGACAATTTCTCTTCTGATTCTACTTTAATTCATGCAGAATCCATCTATCCAGCTTTTTTACCTTGCCTATTTGTTTCAAATAGTCCAATATTGTTGGAATAGTAATGTCGAACCTTGCTGCTAGTTCACACATAGGTTGAGATGGACTCACTTCCACTGCAGCTTTCAGCTCTTCATGGTCCACCTTGTTCTCAGGTTGCCCACGTGGCTCATTTTCAAGATTAAAATCACCACAACAGAATTTCTCAAACCATCAACAGACTGTGTGTTCCTTAGCCATAACCTTCCCAAACACTTCCTTGATATTTCGAACTGTTTGGGCTGCATTGGTTTCGTGACGAAACTCATGTCCAAAAATAACACAAATTTTTCACTTATTCATGGTTTCACAAAAATTGCTGTAAAAAATGTGAAAAATAATCACAAGCCAAACCATTTGTTTGAAAGACTGAGGATGTACCTTCATAATAAAAATAAAACAAGAAGTATCAAAGTGAAATGTCAGAGATATCAACTGTCTAACTCAGTACTTAAGGAAATTAGACATTTCATACTTAATAACTTTAATACAATCAAAAGAGTTGGCTTTATTTTAGGTGTGGTGTGCTTCAGCACTTAATTTGCATTACTTTTTAATATTACGATTCACCTTATAAGGTAGCTACTATTATCATTCCCAATTTAGAGACCAAGAAATCGAGGACAAAGCGCTATAGCAAGCAGAAAAGCCAGAAATTGAAATAAGACAGTCTGACTCCAGACAGAGCTCAAAACATACTAGGTGCTGTTTAATGATCTGCCTTTTTCACCTAACAATATGTCATGGAGACCTTCCCATATTAAAGTATTTTGATATGATATCCTAATGTCACTATCATGTAACACCCACCAATCAAGATATAGAATATTTGTAGGCAAAGCTCTCCACGGCCACCCCCCACAAGCAACCGCTGGCTGGCATTCTGTCACTACACAGACCAGTTTAGACTTTTCTGAAATTTCAAGTAAATAGAATTATACAATATGTAGTCATTTGTTTATCTTCTTTCCCTCAACATGAAGTTTTTAGATTTAAACATGATATGCGTATGTCAATAGCTGAGAAGGACTGATTTTAACATACATAACAATTTGTTTATCTAATCAACTGATAATAGACATTTGGATTGTTTCTGGCTTGGGGTTATTGTAAATAAATCTTCTAATTACATTTGTGTAAAAGTCTTTCTGTGAACATACACTGTAGGGTTTTTTTTATTTTTAGGTGTGTACTGTGGAGTAAAATTTCTGGGTAGCATCATAAGTGAATATTTAACTTTATAAAAAAACTGCCAAACTATGTTCCAATGTAATTATACCAATTTTCTTTCCAACAGCAATGTATGAGAGTTTCAGATGTTCCACATTCTCACCAATACTTGATATTGTCAGTCTTTTTAATTTTATCTATCCTAGTGGTGAGGGATGGGATCTCTTAGTTCTTATTTTCCCAATGATGAATGATGTTAGGCATCTTTTCATATGCTTATTGACCATCCTTATATCATTTTTTTAAGAAAGAATCTGTTCAAATCTTTTCCTCATTTGTACCTATTACATTCAAAACTTATTATTGAGTTGTAAGTGTTCATTGTATGTTCTAAATAAAGGTCCTCTGTCAGATACATGTATTGTGAACTTTTTCCCAGTCTACGACTTGACTTCTCATTTTCTTAACAGTGTCTTTTGAAGAGCATTTTGTATTTTAATGTAATGTAATTTATCAATTTTTCCCTTTACAGTTTATGTTTTGGTGTAATATTGAAGAAATATTTTCCTCCCACAAGGAAGAAAAAAGTATTCCTATGCTTTCTTTCTAAAGTATCATACTTTAGCTTTTATGTTTATGCCAATATCTATTTCTAGTTCATTGTTTGTATATGTTATGAAATAATCTGGAGATTCACTTTTTCATATGGATATCTAATTGTTCTGGTATCATTTGTTGAAAAGACTAGTTTTTCAGCAATGAATTATCCTGAAATGTTTGTTGAAAATCAATAAGACTCTATATGTAAGAGTCCATTTCTTGATTTGCTCTTCTGTTACATTGACCTATATGTATGTATCTCTCTCTCTCTACATATATATATATATATATATATATTTTTTTTTTTTTGAGACAGAGTCTTGCTCTGTTGCATGGGCTGAAGTGCTGTAGTGTCAGCCTAGCTCACAGCAACCTCAAACTCCTGGGCTCAAGTGATTCACCTGCTTCAGCCTTTTGAGTAGCTGGGACTACAGGTGCAGGCCACCATGCCTGGCTAATTTTTCTGTTTTTAATGGAGAGTAGGATCTTGCTCTTGCTCAGGCTGGTCTCAAATTCCTGAGCTCAAGTGATCCTCCTGCCTTGGCCTCCCAGAGTGCTAGGATTATAGGCATGAGCCACCGAGTATGTCTATTCTTACACTATCTATCATCGACTCTAATGAGCCTCTAAAATTTGACTGCCTGTCATGTTGGAAGAGTGAACAGATTAGTTGTTCTTGAGGGTGATATTAGGATCAAGCAGGGAATATCACTGGAGGAGAGAGAAGATTGCTATAGTATACCTTCATCTATACACTATATTTATGGAATAGTCTGCTTATTACAGCAGTGAGCTCCCCATCACTGGAAGTGTTCAAGCCAAGGTCAGACCATCAGTTAACAGTGATGTTCTATAAAAGATTCCTGCAATCGGTAAGTAATTTGTTTAAATGTTACACCAAGTACAGCAGGTAGTCCCGAGGACAAGTTAAGTGGAACACGGAGAGTCAGAGAATCAAAGTTTATTCACCTGGGCAGGCTCAGAGAGGTCTCGCCACCAAATTCTGAGCCCCATCTACCGGGATTTTTCCCACTTTTATTAAGTTGGGGCGGTCCAAGGGCTGGGATATCAGGTGACTAATGCCCACCAGGTAATAGGTTAGTATTATGTTGATGCACCAGGTAATAGGGTAGTTGATGCACCAAGTAATAGGTTTAGTGTTATGCTGATGCACCAGGTAATAGGTTAGTTGATAGGCCAGGTGATAGATTAGTATTATGTTGATGCGCCAGGTAATAGATTAGTTGCTGGGCCAGGTAATAGATTAGTATTATGCTGATGAAGGTCTTCCATGAGGGGTTGGGGTCTCAGGTGGTTGATGCACTGCCAAGTAATAGATGGGGGTTTTCCTTATCACAAAGGACCTGTAAAATCCCTTCTAGTTTTGCAATTTTATGATTCTGGGGAAAGCTTTCAGGAACTCAGTAGAATACTTGAAAATTTACATCGCAAAAAAATTTTACATGTTCTAAAGCCAAAAATAGCCTATGAATAGCCATCTTTCATCACGAATTTAAATTCCCAAGTAAAATAAGAATCCAAGTTTACCTTTTTGGTCATCTCTACAAATGAGAAGACAGTGTTCTAACTCCAGTAGTACTGAGTACCTTCTACCAATCTCCCCTGCTACAGAAAAATAAAAATAAAAAGATAAAACAGCTTGAAGAAAAGGTGTATTTTTTGCCCTGATAACAGAATTAACTAGGTCCCACAAATTCAAGGCTGGAGGGAAATTAGGCCATGATTATAGGAAATCAGACTGAAAATAGAAACATTAAAATATAAAAAACCATAGCATCACTATATTTATTACTTTTTAGCCTGATGCATATTAATTAGCATCAAATGTATCAATTGCACACAAACTTCTCACAGTGAAGCTCCACTTCTGTTATGTTTTCTCATCATATTTTGAAATATTTTATTAATACAACTTCAGCCAGGCGCGGTGGCTCACGCGTGTATAATCCTAGCACTCTGGGAGGTCGAGGCGGGCGGATCGCTCAAGGTCAGGAGTTCAGAACCAGCCTGAGCAAGAGCGAGACCCCGTCTCTACTAAAAAATAGAAAGAAATTAGTTGGCCAACTAAAAATATATAGAAAAAATTAGCCAAGCATGGTGGCGCATGCCTGTAGTCCCAGCTACTTGGGAGGCTGAGGCAGGAGGATCGCTTGAGCCCAGGAGTTTGAGGTTGCTGTGAGCTAGGCTGACCCCACGGCACTCTAGCCCAGGCAACAGAGTAAGACTCTGTCTCAAAAAAAAAAAAAAAATTTAATTCCAAATATTAAATAATAATTTATTGTACCATGTTGTATGCATCAAGCACCTTTAGAAGTGATGGTCAGTGCTTCTGATTGGCATGAGAGGTTAAATTGATAGATTCCTCCTAATTCACATGTTAATTCATAACTAAGAATGCTCAGTTATGCACTGTGGTAGATGAATTGTATTATGGCCCGGATTCTTTACTCTTCATACGCACACATTTTGTCAAGTGGCTTTAGACTTCCTCCTATAAAAATGGAGTATTTCTCCACCCCATGTACCTTGGTTTGAACTTTAAAATGAGTGGAAGGGGCACTGGGCTAGTCCTAAACCTAGGCCTCCAGGGGCTTGCAAGTGTCTGCTTTAGTGACCTTGCCATCACCAAATGAACATGCCTGGGCTAGTCGCCAGAAAGATAAGAGACTTACCCAACACAGCTGAGCCATGGCCAGCCTATGCCAGCCAACTCCCAACATGTGAGAGAGCTCAACCAAAATCAGCAGGCTCCTGATTCACCTAAAGTTGACCCCGGGTGATACACTCATCTCTGTGCAATAACAGAGCTCTAGGGTTGTTTGTTGTGATATGGTTGTTTTGTAACAAGTAACTGATACAATTATCTTGTGAGCTTTCTTGCTGATGATGTAACACACCCATTACACTTTTAAACACATTGAAAATAGGAACCAAACTGCTTTCCGTTTTCCTGCATATCATTAGAACCTCCAGCACCAAAGCTTGCAAACAGACTTCTTCCATATGTGTGATCACAACCATTGTTACAAATAGACAGCGCGATCTGTCAGGCATGAGTCCATAAAACACAAAGCAGAAAGGGCTGCCTTCAAATGCTGTCATGCTTATTTTTAGAGTCTCCAAAATCAATTTCAAGGTGAAATCCATTCATCCAATAACTTTGGATTCATCAATATAAATATGTACAGGTATATGTATATGTGTGTGTGTTTGTAATATACATACACACTTCTTTTTAATGCCCTTGAAATATTTTTTAAAAGGTTAATACACTCATCTGCAAATAAAACTTCAATAAATTTTAAGAAATAAAGCCAAAAGGCTATTTTTTCTTTCTCATACATTAACACCAGAATTTTATAAAAGACCAAAAGCATCAAATTACTTAAAAAACTCTCCTAAAGTATTTTTATGTCAAACATAAAATAATTCTCATAAACTATTAGTTAAATAGGAATAACAGTATATTTCCTAAACTTAATAAGGAGTTTTTAGTCTGAAACCAGAAGCCACATCATACTTAATTAGTCACATTAAGATCAGAAACAAATTTTAAAAATGTATGCTGATAATACCATTACTTATTAATAGCCTGGAAGTGAGAGATCATATATTAAAACAGACAAATGGAGAAACATATCATCCATCAGTAAAAAAAATACATTTATCATTATTTGAAAGTATAAAATTGTCAATGTAAGACGTTCAAAAACAGCAATAAAATTATTCCATCATAAAATGTTAAATAAGGTGCTGGTTCAATTCCTAGCATTAGAAATTGATTGAAATCATTTGGAAAGAAATGATTTCCAACTGATTTCCAACTGATTTCCCCAACCAGTATTTTGCTCTTCAAAATATTAAGAAATGTCATTTAATAGGAGAATTTGTAAGAACTTGAATATAAGGCGATATCAATTTTATTGGGAGATAATTTGGGAGAATTGTTACTCCATATTTGGAGATAACATATAATGCATATATAAATTTGTATATTATACACGCAGTAAAATTTTTATTACATATACATCTATTCTAGCATATAGATATTTATACAACTTAAAATAATCATATACTTAAAATATGTAATAGGAAAAAATAATCTGTTTATCCAAGTGAATGATAGATGATAGATAGATAGATAGATGTAGATATAGATTATTTTACAAATAGAATTAATTTTTCTGTGGAGAGAGAATGTTGAAAAATGGCCATGGAGAAAACCTTAGAAAAAGTTAAGATTTGATTGAGGGCCAGTATTAAAGTTGATTAGTGCTAGGAAGACCAGTAGAATTTAGACAGGACACAGAACAAATACTATGTGTAAAAACTGGAGTTTTTTAATTGTAATCTCTTCATGTGCATATTATATCATGTGTATCATCAATTAGTTGATAGGACACAAAACATGAGAGCTGTAAATATATAATGGTTATCAACATCACAGTTTATACTGCAAAGTCATTTGTCTCTGTGCTTGTAAAAATCTTGTGTAATTATCTCAAATAGTCAGAGGTACTAGGAAGCACCACAATAATAAAAACAACTGAACTGTTTTTAAACATGCCTGTAACTGTGACAAACATACTCATATGCACTCTTTCTGTTTGCTCTGTGGAAGGATGTCTTGTTTTATTAATACTTCTGGTCTCTATTCTCTTCACAGGAGTTTTATAGTTAGGTTGCATAAGAAAAATTTCTCAGTGAAAACAATCCTACTTCACACTGTGAATTCAAAGATGCTCAAGCTATGCATGCGAGGGAGGTAAGATTCGTGCATCAGGACCACAGATGGATGGCTAGGAGTTCATTTTCTCTTCCTCCTTCAACCTCCTGTCTGGTAGAGGTGTTAATGAACAGTGAAATGACCATATGCTTAGTACAGTCAGAAACACAAGAAGAGAAAAGGAACCATTATAGTCTATCCCCAAAAATCCAAGTGTTTGCTAGGCCCTAAAGACATAGAAAATGAGTAACAGATATGGATCATTAAATCACAAACAAAAATGGCATACAGAAATCTGATCAACCTTATCAATGATGAAAAATAAAAATTATTAATAAAATGAGATATAACATTTGTTCACTAGATTAGAAAAAATTAAAAAGGTTGATAACATTCAGTGTCAACAATAGCGTGGAAAAATGAGCGTCCTCATAAAATGCTGGTAGGTAGGTAAATTGGCACAACCTTATAGAAGATAGTTTTGTCTGCATGTAACACATATACCCAACTAAATGGTGTTTATTTTTAAACACATTTTTTAAAAAATCTGGAGGATGGAAGCTATTGGCCTTGATTGAGCTGTTCTCTTTCAATCTTATAGCTCCATCACCTTGGAGTTTAGGCTGTATTTCCACATTTATCATCCCATGATGGAAAGATGGTTGCTGGAGCTGCAGACTGCTCATCAGAATACCAAGCAGGAAGAAAGGTCCAGGAGCCTACAGATCCTGGTTTCTGAGACTATCTTCCCATCTGGTAGAAAGATCATTCAGCACTCTTTCCTTTGGGTCTCATTGACCAGACCTGAGACACCGTTCTCTCCTAGACCAAAAGCTATTGAAGAACCAACAAAGATACACATGGCCTATCTTTCTGATGGAAAATAACTCTTGACTGGGGCATGGATTTGTTTCAGTCACAGATTTATATATGATATTTTGGTAGTATCTACCAAAATTAATTTTTTTTTTTTTTT
>VBSM01000413.1:4913588-4931014 GCA_008086735.1 Cheirogaleus medius
TCGCTCTTGCTCAGGCTGGTTTCAAACTCCTGACCTTGAGGGATCCGCCCGCCTAGGCCTCCCAGAGTGCTAGGATTACAGGCATGAGCCACTGCGCCCGGCCTCTACCAAAATTTAAATGCATAAATCTATCACTGTGTTATTTCTGTCAGGAAGTTAGGCCATAAAATACTTTTAGAGGCTAGGTGCAGTAGCTCACACCTGTAATCCTGGCACTCTGGAAGGCCCATCGGTAGGATCACTGGAGCTCAGGAGTTTGAAACCATCCTGAGCAAGAGTGAGACATTATCTCTACCAAAAATAGAAAAAATTAGCCAGGCATGGTGGCAGATGCTTTTGTAGTCCTAGCTGCTCAGGGAGGCTGAGGTAGGAGAATAACTTGAGCCCAGGAGTTTGAGGTTTCAGTGAGCTATGATGACACCACTACACTCTACCCAGGGCAACAGAGTGAGACTGTCTCAGAAAAAAAACAAAAACACAAAAACTACTATAAATACTGTGCAAAGATATATCTATCTGTATATGCACTTCTGAATCTATTTCTATGTGTGTCTATGTATGTGTATCTGGATATCTTTGAACATTATGGCTGGAAATACCTATATTCACATCAGCATCATTAATAGAAAATTAGAAATAACTTATAATTTGAATGTCGGTTGATGCAAGCTAAACAGTACAGTGCCAAGTGCAAGAAGTATTAAATTATTATTTAGTGTCAGTTTGTTATTGGTGGAATTTTTTTTGTTCTTGTTTATTTTATCTCCATCAACAGAAGATTAGTTCAATCCATTGCAGACATATATACTGGAATATATTGGAATGTTGGAATACCTTGCAGCAATCAGAAAGAATAATCTAGGTTTACATTTGCTGACATTGGAAGATATACAAGATATAGCGTTCAGAAAAAAATGAAAGCTTCTTGGTATATGTATTGTCTCATCTTATTTCTCTTTTAAAAATCAGGGAAAAAATAAGCTGAGGAATGTAATTGGGAAAGAGATTCTACATTTCTATATTTTCATATTTTTTAAACAACAAGCAAGCATTACTTTTTTATGCTTCTAGCTGATTTTAGACTTCCCATTTGTTTTCAGTAGCCTTTATATAAAAGGCCTAGGTGTGATATGCTTTGTATTTAATATGCTTAGCAATCTTAGCATTTCTTAAATATATAACTTGATGTCTTTTAGCAATTTTGGAAAATTCTCATCCATTATCTCTTGAAATATTACTATTATCTATCCCATTCTCTTTGTTTTCAGCTTGGGCACACCAATTGTACATGTTAGACTTTTTCACCATATCCTATATGTATCTTTTACCCTATTTTGTATTTTCTATCCTTTTAGTTCTTTGTGCTTCTGTCTGGATATTTTCTTTTGACTAATCTTCAAATTTACTAATTCTATGTTTAGCTGTGTCTAATCTACTGTTAAACCCTCCATTGAGTTTGGAGCTTCAGATGTTATATTTTTTAGTTCTTGAATTTCCATTTGATTCTTATTTTATAGTTTCCCTCCAGAATTTTCATTTATTTATTTTAATGGTTTGAACACATACTATGTATTTTGATGACTCTTTTTATCTGGATATGTATTTTCTGGTTTTTCTCTTGATTTTTGGTCAAGTCTCATTCTTTCACATGCCTAATTATTTTTGATTGAGAGCTAGATATTCCGTATAAAAAGCTGTAGAGATATTTTGAGATTCTAGATAATATTGTCTCTTTCCAGAGAAGATTTAATTTTGCTTCTTGATTCACTTTTTCACAGTGAGGAATTGAGATTATCTAAAATTGGACTTGATTCTCCATAAGAAATTTTCTACTCCTAGCCCCCTTTACCTGTACCTTTAGAGGTCCCAACCAAATGTCTGAGATGTTTGTGAGAGTCTCTCCATATCGATGGACTATCTCAGTCCGTGTATACCCCTCAAGTAGAAGGGGTGAACTCTGAAACAAGGCACTGGAAACAATCTTAGAAGAGAGAATAGAGTCTTTCCCATTTACTAAAGTCTTCGATAGAAAACTCTCCATCACTTCCCAACTTTTTTGATTCCCTCCAGTTTTCCACAAACTCAGAAAAGCAAATAAAACTAAAGTCCCACTGCCCTCAAATGGTAGGTTAAGGGGGAAGACACATTTGCATATTGGTATCAGATAAATTAGAAATATTATTAGTGTAGCCAGGCATGGTGGATCACTCCTGTAATCCCATCACTTTGGGAGGCCAAGGCAGAAGGATTGCTGAGGCCAGGAGTTTGAGACCAGCCTGGGCAACATAATGAGACTTTGTCTCTAAAAAAATATTTTAAAATAAATAAAATTTTAAAAAGTATATTGTTTGAGTGTTCATTCATACTGTACCAGGAAAATTTAAGCCTGGAGAGAGTGGCCCACCTTAACCATGAACAAAAGAAAAGGTACAACAGCAAAAGAAGACATAAGCCAAAGAACAGACAAAAATTCCCAGGAAGTGCCTTATGTCATAGAAAAGTTTTAAAAGAATATGAATTTAATAAATTAAAGACTCAGAGTTAAAACAATAAACCCACATAATAAGAGGAAATGGGAACATCCTTCCAGCCAAGGAATCAAATTGAGAACCCAAAACCCACCATTACCTAGCTAATAAATAAACAAATTAGAAATTTTAAGGAATAGATTTAGCATGACTGAAAATTAAATTTCTGACAAAGGGAAAAGGCTTTAAGCATAACGAATGATGAGAAAACAGGCAAACAGATAAGGAACTTAGAAAGAAGATGATATAAAAGATAGACGTACGCAATCCATCAAGATAATTCTTATCCCTGAGGTAGAAAACAACAAATATCAATAAAATACAACAAAAATATGTTTAAAGACATAATAGAGTGATCTGAACACACGTGAATAATTTTTTCCATCCCAATATCCCACTATAACCACCGAATAATAACAACAACAATAATAATAATATAATTATTATATGTCAGAGAGAACAAAGAGGAGAAAACTGTAACAAATTTGGGAGGCTGAAAAGCAAATGGACCAGTAACTAATTAGGCAAATATAAGATAGTCAGATCTCAAGCCAGCAATGGAGACAGCTGAGGCTCACAGTAGTTTATTGCGCAAAATTCTCAAAAGGTACATAAACTAGTATCCTCACATCCCTCCAGAACTGGAGGCAAAATGGAAGAGAAGCCAAGAGCAAGAGCATGATGGAGATAGTTGTTGGCAGAGAAGATATACAAATGGTCAACAATCGTATGAAAAGAGGCTCACCATTTTTGGCCATCAGAGAAATGCAAATCAAAAGTGCAACTAGACCCCACTTTACACCACTTACATTTGTGTAATCAAAAAGACAGACAATAACAGGTGTTGAAGAGGATGTAAAGAAATTGTAACTGTCATACCTTGTTGATGGGAATGTAAAATAATGCAACTGCTTTGGAAAACAGTCTGGCAGTTCATCAAAATTTTAAACAGAGTTACCTTATGATGCAGCAATTCCACTCCTAAGTATGTACCCCAAAAAATTGAATGCCCATGTCCCCGAAAAAACTTGTACACAAATTATACATTATTCACAATAGCCAAAATGTAGAAACAACCCGAATGTCTATCAACTGATGAATGAATAAATAAAATGTGGTATACACATACAATGGATATCATTTAGCAATAAAAAGGTGTGAAGTACTGGTTTATGCTACAACATGGATGAATCTTGAAAATGTCATACTAATGAAAGAAGCCAGTCACAAAAGGTCACATATTGTATGATTCCATTTATATAAAATATCTAGAATAAACAAATCCATAGAAATAGAAAGTAGATTAGTGAATTTCTAGGGCTAGGAGTGAGTGGGTTGGGAAAATGAGGAGTTTAGTGCTAATAGGTATGGGGTTTCTTTTTGTGGTAAGGAAAATATTCCAGATTTGATTGTGTGGCAGTTGCACAACTATTTGAATATATTAAAAATCATGTCCTTATACTTTAAATGGATGAATTGTACGGTATGTAAATTATATCTCATTAAAGTTATTATTTTTATAAAAGTGATTTGCTGAGTTTCCAACATAATAGATGAAAATATATGGAACTGAGGCTCATTGTTGCCACTTTTCAAAATACCAAAGACAAAGAGATGATTCTGTAGACTTCCAAAGGAGGAAAAACAGGTTCAATACCAAGAACTGGATATCTGAATGGCATCAGACTTCCCAATAGCAATCTTATGCACAAGGAAAATGCAGCAGTGCTTTCAATATTCTGAAGAAAAATATCTCTAACCTAGAATTCTATACTTAGCCAAACTGTAAATCAAGTATGAGAGTAAGACGAAGACATTTTAGACATGTAAGTTCTCAAAAAATTAACCTTGTGCACCTTTTGACATGAAGCTACTGGAGATTGGAAAAAGTATGGTGAAATTAAAAGAAAAAAACTACTGGGGGATGTGCTCCTCTGAACTGAATGTATAAACCAAGACAAAGGAAGATATAGGGATATGAGAAATAGATCATCCAGTGCAGGAGATAGACAAAGAATTCCCAGGAAATGCCCAAGGAAAAGGGAAATCCCAGAATGACAATTTTGTTCCAGACTAGAAAGCAACAGTCTAGTCTGAAATTTGTCCCAACAAGTATGGAGAAACTACTTTCACCAGGTAGATGAGAGACAGACAGACCCAGTCTGAATGCCTGCATGAGCCGGCTTCAGGCTCTGTGCCTTGGATTGCTTCACCCTGTGCTGCAGAAATTCCTGCTTTCCCATCCATGATCAATGCTGGATTGTCTAAAGATACTCATTTCAAATCACAGAAGTGAGCTTCATTCACCTTCATCTGGGGGCTGAAAGTAGACTATGCGAGATGTAGGAATCAGAGTATCCATGCTTACTCTGTGTAACAGATTAACTCCCAAACCTCACTGACCTATCACTCTCACACTGCGTGGCCAATGGAGACGGCTACACGTAGTCACTGAGACTCCCAGGCTAATAAGCACTCTAATTCTCAACATGTCTCCACCACAGTTGCTGTGGCAGGTTAAAAGAGAGTTGGCCCGGCCCTAGGTCTTGAACCTCCCACCCAGAAGTAACACGCATCTACACTCCCGGCAAATTGGCAAGAACTAGAAACATGGTCCCAACTAACGGCAGGAGTTGTAGGAAATGCGACAGACCACATGGAAAGATGGTGAGAAGTCTATATCTCTGTCACACATGCCGAGACGCAGAAAATACTGAACAGCCCAATTTCTCATATTTTTATCACGTACCCAGAACCTGGCCCACAGTTTATCTCTGCAGACGCCCACCTTGGTAAGCCCTGTGTTTCTCAGGATTCAGTCGTGACCTCGCCCACTTACTTCCTCAGAGGAGGCTGCTGTTAATTCTGAGGGAAGCTGAGGGCAGACTGTGACCCTGAGAATCCTCAGTTTATGTCTCCTTCATGTAACGCAGCCTTGTCTAACACAGCTAGGTTTGTACTTGCTACTCAGACTTTCAAAACTAAAGGCAGGTAGATAAGAGACAGACAGATACAGGCTGGGAATTAATACATGGGTAAATACTATTTTTAAAAGTAAGGAAAAGTTAACACAAAATCAGAGCAGTAGTTGCCTCTGGTTGCGGGGGTGCATGATACAACTGGGAAAAGCGCTGGTAAGATGTTCTGTTTCCTAATCTCGATTGTAGGTACTGGACACATGGCTGTTTGTTTTATGAATATTCTGGAATCTATTTAGCATCTATCTATCTGTCTAATCTATGTATGTGTTTATGCAGTTTTCTGTTGTGCAGAAAAGGACTAACCTTGCCCAAAGAAAGGTTTGGCCCTTGACCAGCTCCTGGAAGATATTTTCTAAGCCCTTAAAATGTCCTGCTTGGTGAAAGTGTCTTCATTTATGCAGGCTCTAGGGTCAGGCCAGATGGTGCATGCTCGCTGTGTGACTTACAGTGGGGGCCTTGGGGGTGGAGATACCGGCTTGACCTCTGGAGGGGCTGGAGACAAAGGTCGGTCATGCCTATGTGTGTGTCTGACCCCAGTAAAACCCTGGACATCAGGGCATGATTGAGCTTTCCTGTTTAGCATGTTTCCTCCATGCATGTTGACGGACATCACTGTTGGGACAGGCAAGTTCTGTCTGCACAACGACAATGGGAAGAGACACTGGGGCTCATGCCTGATGTTTGGGATGCTGCTATAACCTACTCCATGAACAAATTTCAATGGCCTCTACATGTTTCTATAATCCTCTCCCTTAACTAATTACTTTACCTTTTGAGTTCTTTCCCAGAAATGGCAGATTTTCTGCAAGACAAAGGAGGTCAGATCCTGAAGGCCCCAGGGCAGGGCAGACTTTCTGAGGCCAAGACTCCCCATCTCCCTTGACTTGCCCCAATGCACGTGGCCCCACCTTAAAAATCTCAAGGTCTCCATTAGTTGGAGAGATGAATTTGAGGCAACTTCTCCCGTTCTCCTGAAAACACATCTTTTGTATTAAACAAATTCTTTTCTTCCTTGGCAATCCTCATTTTCTCAATAATTGGATGGATCTTTATGCAGCAAGTAACTGGATCTAGGCCCAAAACCCCTTGCTGTTTTGATAACAATTTTGATTCCCTGACCAGGAAGGCATTGCCCGTGGTTTGGTGGCGGCAGAGCAGGAAGAGCCCCAGAGCCTCCCTGAGGTGCCACCTGGCCATATTTGCCAGGGGGTGGCTTTGGACTTTCCTACCATGCTGTCACCGGCCTCCAACGCATTTGTGATGTCTCTTGATTTTCTCAGAAGAAAGGACCTCTGGATTTTGACATTTGCATCCAGACAGGTGAGTGCTCTTTGAAGGTTACCGCACAGTGGGAGAAGCTCCTTGCAATTTGGAGAATTTCAAGGGAATTCCCATTTGTTTTTTGGATGGGATAAGCCCCCAGCCTTTTGTGAGAGTAGGAACTGACCTGTTTTGATTTGGTGCTCTGAGAGTTTATTAGTCAAAGGGCAGTTCGTTTGAACAAAACCTCTTATCTTTATAGTGAGTATTTAATCCGTATTGGTGTGTGGCATGTAAATGTGGAGTCTGTTAAGCTCTTTGTCTCTATTTTCTTTTGGTTTACTTTAAATTTGCTGTTGGTGGTGTTATAAGCACAGTCTAAAGTGTGAGAGGTTGAAAGACAGTCCCATCCTAAGGTCTGAGAGGTTAGAAGACATCTCTGTCTTAACGTCTAGAGGCTGAAAGACATCTTCATCATGGAGGCAACCTGGCTGAGATGCAGGGTCATCCATTTGTTGAAAAGGGAAAGAGAGGAACAGGGAAAATAGTACGTACAGACTTAATGTGAAACTTCAGAGGATCTCATTGCTGGAGATCTGAGACAAAAGCTATTGAAACTTTGTGTGCATGGGTATGTGTTTAGATGTGTTTTGTGTATGTACATGTATTTTATGTTATGTCTACATGGTACCAAATTGGCTAAAAATAAAAGGAGCTCTCACAAATTAAATAAGCCCAAATGTTTTTCAAGTTTACATGAATTTAGTACTCTTTTGTAAATAAGCTAGTTTTAAAAAATTACTGGTAAGATAAAAATTAAAAATGTCTTCAAAATTATCATCACATTTCTGCTTGGATTTATCGGTCATTTTATTATTTGAAAGTATCAGGGTTTGATACAAAAGTTATAAAACTATAAAACTATAGCTATAAAACTATAAAATAAAATGATCTGTGTTTTTGTGACTTTTAATAAGTAAGACTAATTTAATATTGTTGGTGTAATGAAAACAGCTAAATCTTCTGAGTTAATGGAAAAATACCATGTGTTTAAGTTTCTCTTTTTTTTTTGAGACAGAGTCTCACTCTGTTGCCCGGGCTAGAGTGCCCTGGCATCAGCCTCGCTCACAGCAACCTCAAACTCTTGCGCTCAAGTCATCCTCCTGCCTCAGCCTCCCGAATAGCTGGGACTCCAGGCATGTGCCACTATGCCTGACTAATTTTTTATATATATATTTTTAGTTGTCCAGCTAATTTCTTTCTATTTTTAGTAGAGACGGGATCTCACTCTTGCTCAGGCTGGTCTCGAACTCCTGAGCTCAAAGGATCTGCCCACCTCGGCCTCCCAGAGTGCTAGGATTACAGGCGTGAGCCACTGGGCCTGGCCCAAGTTTCTTGATTAAGTAAAAAGTAGGCATACATGGACAAAAATAAGTATCAGTATTAGAATAAATAAAATTATGAATAAATGATAGCACAAAAATGGAAACTTATGGTCAAAGGTTTATGAATATATTTTGGTTTTAGTCCCTTAATCCTAGTTGCAGATGCAGTTTCTTCCATTGACTTTACTGTCTGTGGAAAGGTACACACAAAATCTATTTCTGACTCACTCACCCTCTCATCTGATATTAATAGTACTGGTAGGGACTTAAAGCTGCCCTATGAGCTGTATGTTACAAGAACTTAAATCAAATTGGAGGCTTTAGTTGTCCCTTTGGTCTTGCTCACTCTTGATTTGTTCTGAGTACTGGTTGTAAGTTTGTACACTGTATTGACATAACAAAGGTCTTTGTCCAAGAAAATCTGAAAAAGAATCCCTGAACTGCTCATTTTTATATAGTAATTTATTTCATAGTAAATAAAATGGTTGCATTTAGAATCCAAACAGAATTTCAAGATAATCTTCATCTTTAAAAGTATTACGTATACTTAAATTTGCACTTGAGTTGGAAAATGTTTTGAGACCATTTAGATTATTTCTAAAATAACTTGATCTTGATCCTATGTAAAAAAAATGTTATGATTGTGGGGAGAAAGAAAAACTTTCCCTTCATCCCTGGAAGGTTCACAGAAAGATCAACTCACAATAAGGAAGAGTAATAAGAGAAAGAGATTTATTTACTGAGCACATGGGGAGAATCACAGAGTGATTACCCAATATCCCAGTGGGGTACAGAAGTTTATATACCGTCAGTTTAGAGGGGAGAGGGAAATGAGGAATACTGGGAATTCTGTTTAGGAGCAACAAGTGGTTACTAGGGAGGACGACTAGACAATTGAAAGAATGATTGGATGGAGGAAACAGATTGACTTGCAAATAATTCTCTTTGGAAATTAACCTGAGAGACAGGCATTATCTTTAAAATGATTTAGGTCAGATCTGATTGCATTCTTGATCTTCTTTCCTGCAATATCTTGGGATAACTAGAGGGGAAGGAAGAGGTAATTGTTCTTTTTGATGAGAGTGTCTGGTTTTATGCAGATAAAGGGAAAGCCCCTTCCAACTCCTGTTGATCTCCAAGGGCCTTTAATCAAAATACTCTTTATACCAAGGAGTCATATTTTGGGGTGAAATTCCCTGAGCTCCTTCATGATTTTGTGTCATAATATGAGATGGTAAGGATTGATGTTAAAGGTTTTATTCAGTCTACAGTCGGATGATGTCATGTCCATAAATTTTATTTGGGGATGTTGGTACTTTAGAGATATCTAAGTAATCAACATCTTTAAGCAGTATGTGTTCTAAAACCTTAGAGTGGTCTTGGAGGCCCTGAATTGCAGCCGTATATATTTTTTATAATTAATTTTTAAAAGATACAATAGAAGAAATTTCCCTAAATATAAGTAGCATTAAATCTGCAGAACACAAGGAAATTTTGTGTTCTGTGGAAGATTTGTTTTATTAAAGTTCTACAAGAAGACATGTCATAAAGAGGTTACTGAACATTAAATATAATGAGAGAAAAGAAATCTTTAGTTATCTAGAAGAAATGCAATTCACTTACAAAAAGGAAAAAATAACTGCTGTTAAATTTCAGAGGATAATTATAAAAAAGTTATAAAAATCTGAGGAAAAGTATTACTGAAGAGTATAATACTCAGCTAAAACTATTGCTCAAGTATTAAACTAACAGACAGACGTTCTTAATCAGGAAACAATCAGGGGTTAGAGTACCCATGAGCCTTTGCTGAAAGCAGTTATGCCAAAGTGAAATCCACACAATCAAAAGATGATTCAAAATAAAGATTTTAGGGAGACACTGAACTAAAATGATGAGTATTGAGCATGGAACTCACTTAAATGTAGAGCCATGATTAAACTATCAGGATTATGGAATTATGGGTATACAGCAAAATGTAGATGTTAATATTCTCGGCTAAATAAAAATAATAAAATAGAAGTCAGGTTGTGGTCGGGAAGGAGGTAGGAGGGAGGAAGAGAAAGCATGATAAATTTCTCTAGCATTCACAACAGAAAGTTGAATAAAACTGTCTAAAATTTTTTTTAAATGGACTTAACCAAAAACATGACTTGCACTTCTGTTGTTTTTCATAACCAGTTTTCTCTAAAAGGAGTCTATGTGATTGAGCTAGTATAAAAATAACTTAGTATTTATGAATCACTACATTCCAGGCACTGTTCTAAATGTTCTGTTATCTCTTTTTAATCCTCACAGCATCTTATGATTTAGGTACTTTAAATCCCATTTTACAGATCACAATCCTGAGGCACAGAAATGTTAAGTAATTTGCCCAAGTTCCAGCAAAAAATTTAAGTGGTGGATCTTGGAAGTAATATTTTTTCATGCATAGAAACAGTTCTACAAAGTTTGACTTTTTCCCCTCTATTGTGTTCAACTATAATTAAATTTAAAAGATTTTACTTAAAATAACATGTATGACATAATTTAGTTTTTATAAAAAAATGATTTCTTTTATCTAGCCATTTTTCTAACTGTGTAGGTCCATAGGAAAATGTCAGGAATCCTGCTCAGCTAACAGAATGTACCTCTGAGAGTTAAAATTGGGAGTGGTGGTCGAGCACAGTGAATCATGCCGTAATCCCAACACTTTGGGAGGCTGGGACAGGAGGATCACTTGAGGCCAGGAGTTTGAGACCAGCCTAGGCAACACAGTGAGACCCCTATCTCTACAATAAATAAATAAATAAATAGTGATGTTTTGCCCTCTGCTTTATAATTGTCTATATCGTTTAAACTTATATAATTGTATAATACATAAAATTAATAAAATATTTAAAGCATGTCTTCCAATTTTTGAAAAAAAATATTGTCTTGCACCAATGCCATGAAATTTTAAACAGCTATTAAAGTACTACTGTTGGATGAATAAACTTATTTTTGTAAAAATGGCCAATTTTTGCACAACATAAAAAGTACATTTTAATTATTTAAAATTAACTATGGGGTGTATGTGTATGTGTGTATCTGCATGTATGTTTGAGACAGACAGACACAGAAGTATGTTCTCCAAGATATTAGTGGTTATATCTGATGGTTGGGATTTTAGATAATTTTTACTCTATTCCTTATTGTTTTCAATGCTCGTCCAATTATTAACCATAAGCATATCATTAACTTCATTAGAATTTTTATATTCATTTTGGGAATAGTAAAAATAAAAGATACCTTTTTATTTGTCTCTCAGAGAGGTACTTGATTATTGTACTCCTGGTGTTAGGCAAAAGTGTGGGTGTTTGGGTTTTTTCCACTATTTTTTTCCCTTTGCTGATGAGTGCCTGCAACCTGGCTCCTGATTACTCACTTTGAGATTTCAAACAGCAGGAAGCTTTCAGTATTGAGTCATTTTGCCTGAAAGTGGAAAAAAAAAATGCTCCAGGACAAGTTGAAGGACAAGAAAGGAATTGATTCTATTTTGACCTGTTGCTGTTCAATTAGATGAAATTGACCAGCTGTGGCGAGATTGCCCTCCCAGCCTCGTTCTTGATCCTTTTCTAAACACTTTGCTATTCTCCCTGGTCATCTAGTGGTTATAATAAAGAACAATATAATATTAGAATAAATGAAATAAAATTATACTAAAATATTAACGAAGACCTTGCTACTCAAAGTGGGTTTGTGGAACAGCGGCATAGGTCTCGCTGGGAAGCTTATTAGAAATGCAGAATCTTGGGTCCCCTGCCAGACTTACTTTCCTCAAGATTCCAGGTGATTCTTAGGTGCATTGAAGCATGAGAATCACTGACTTGAGGACATCATGTTCCTGCCTCTCTGCCGGTTGATCTAATGTGAACAAGCATCAAGATTAGAGAATCAGGAATGTCCAGTGGAAAAACCCCACCCCCTGGACTGAGAAGTAAGCTCACTCACAGCAAGAACTACCAACCCACGCTGCTCGCCACAACACATACCCTGGATGAATAAATGCTGCAGAACCTACAAAACCACAATTCAGAGGTGTTTAACTTGACAGCTCTAACTAAAGTCACATGAAAAGACGGTAGCATTTAGAAAGTTAAGACTTGAATGTTCTGTGCTGCCTCTTCAGGGTGCTGATTTCCAAGCTCTTTTCCAAACTGACTTTTATCCAAAGTGTTTCAAGTGCTGTGACTCAGAATAATTTAGCTGAGTTGAAATTGCTTTGACTCACAATTTTTTTGTTAGTGTTTTGAGGCAAGAATTAACAAATGACCTACAACTATGAGTAGGGAAAAGGTCTTCATGCTTTTTCATTTTATCCCTAAATCCATATTTAATAAAGATAAATATAATTTATTCAAATTATTACCAGTGGACTGAAAATAAGTATCTTATTATTAAAGACCATCATTGAAAACATAGTTTTCACATGATTTGTTAGAGCAAGAATTTAAATGTCTTTAATGAGAAAAGTGGAACTACTGCACACTGAGCCAATTATGTAATTCTACCAAATTTTCCAGGAAATAAAACTCATAATGTTTATTTAGGAAGGCGTGGATCGCCAAGGCTGCACCTGCAATGTGTCATTAATGATTAAATTTGCCTCATTACTGCAGAGAAGAATACTTGACTTTTCTGTAGAAGCTTTAACTGCTTCTTCTTCACAGCATTCCTAAGGTGAGTCTAGAGTTGGTATATATATCTCCATTTTACAAAGAACTGAGCCCCAAAGATCAACTTTCTCACCCTTTCTCAATGATGTTCTATTTGAAGACTGATGGCTCTTTATGGAATGTGGGCTCCGATTTATTTAACTAGAAAGCAGAATCCTCATTAGATAAATTATTTTATAAATTAAAAAGACTGTAAATTTCCAACAGCTTCAAAATGATATAAGCATTCAGGAAGTCATTAAGGGGCATTTAAATTTGAGTTTTAAATCTAAGGCGGATGAAAATCTAAAGAGTCTTTGCCTTTAGGGAGAGGGGGTGGAGGGATTGTCTGGGAGAGACATCAGGAGGGTTCCTGCAGGGATGGCAGTATTCTAGGTGGTCAGAGGGATGGAAAGACGTATGATAAAGTGAGGCAAGTAAAATGTTAATGGTAGAAACTTGGTGTGTAGTCAGTGTTTGCTGTAAAATTCTTTAAACTTTTCTGTATGCTTAAATTTTTCTGTATGTTGTCAACCTAAAAGGAAGATGCTGAGGCAAAATTAACAACATAAGTAGAGAGTTTGTTTGGGCCAACCTTGAGAATTGCAAGCCAGGAGCATAGATTTGAGTTGCCCTGAATATATACCCCAATTAGTGGCAGTAACAAGTGCATTTTTAAAGGCAAAAAAGGGGAACAGGAGGTGCTGATACAACGTTGTTTGTGAGGAATCCTCATTGGTTTACAGAAATACATTGATTAGTGATCAGCTATATGTTGTTAAGCTATGGGGTGCGGGTTATAGTGTCTGTTGCAGCACTGTTGGGTTAATTTATAGCTACTTGTGGCAATAGCAAGCCATTTCAAGAGGTGGTTATATAACTCAAACGGAGGACTAGGGCATGATCGCTATCTCATTTAATGCCTCTTTGGGCCTAATAATTTGAAAGGGCTCACATTTCTCAGATGAAAGTTCTTTTCTTTCCTCCATGTTATACTATTTGGTATAAAAATATTAATATAAAATGTTGTTTTAAAAAAGCAAATTCTTTTAAATGGAATTTTAGCTTAAGGTATGTTGGAAAACCCATATCTAGGCACACCCATCACCTGTGTCTATTTGAGAAACAATTTGAAAGAATGCACATAAAAATTATAGTCATAGAAGCACTTGGAACCACACTTGGAAACTTATTATATTTTTTAAATTTTTGATTTTTCCAAACAGTACTCTAACCTTACAAAATGAAAGCTGAGATGATTTGTTCTTTTCTAGATATTTGAGAAGCATATTTTATGTTCAGGATAACTCATTGTTAATGAGTTTCTTTACTATCCTTAATATTAGTGACTAAATAAACATTTCTAAATTATTTTATTGTTAAATAATTACAGAAATTTAGGTTTTTCTTTTCATTTTCTCTTCAAATGATCTCACTATTCTTACGGCAATCTTGAAATACAACAAAGGAAAAATATTTCCTTTTTTAGTAATTTGGTATAACCTTGACCTTGCCACCAAGGTTGCTTACTTTGCTTTTTTTTTTTTTTTTTTGGTGCAATGAAGAAAAAAAATAACACTTCCTCTTTCAGAGCAACAGTTCCAGTGACAGACAGCTGCCAATGTTGACTGAGTTACCTTTCAGTGGTTTCCTCCATTTCACTTGTCTTTTGATTTCACAGCTCAAGGGGAGAAGGCAAAAATGAGTGAAAAATCCTTAAATAAGCCAAGTGTAACTCTCAAAGCAGACAGTTTGGGACAACCTTCTGGTAGCAATATTTTTTAAATGACCTTGCTAATGTAGTAGCTTCCCATCTCTAAAAGCGATGGGCTGAGGAAAGATATGTTTTCTCTCTTTAGTTCTGTCACACACATACATGTACCAGCTTCACACAGGCCATCAGCCTCTGCACTTTATTCTTTCTTGGAAGTGTGGGCTGCCTCTGTTGTGTTTTTCCTACTACATAGGACGCAGGTGAGTGCTGCTTGCTTGTCTGTTGAAGATATTAAAGCACACTGGCAATATTTTGTTCATATTTATATGCCACTTGAGACTTCTTCTGATTTTTAAATGCTTCACCAGCTATCTGCCTTTATGTCAGTTAGTGGTGGGATTGAACCCCTGTTTGGATGACTTATTTATATATTGATTCTCTTCAGGATAGCTTTATTGAATTTTTGACGATGTTCAGCAACCCAGGCTTATTTGTGAAAGTCCTTTACTAAATTATTGAACAACAATTGTGAAATATGCATTGACTGTTGATTTGCATTGATAGAGTTGATATTTCTTAGGGGGGATGTCCAGGTTATTGGCATAAAAATATGAGGGACAAGAACTAATAAAGGCTATTGTTGGTGCCTTCCCACGAACCCAAAGAGGTAGATGCCACAGGAGAGAAGGAGGTTGATGAATCCTAGAACCTAACAAAGAAACCTAGGGTAGCCCCTGTGGAGAGAGAAGTTGCCGAGTCTTTGTTTCGGTTGCAGTGGCAGAAATGGCAGTGAGAAGTCCGGAGTAGAAGAAGGTAGAAGTAGAGGGACGTGGGGAACATGTGTTATCTGTGTCCTTTTCTCTCCTCCCTTATTTTATCTGCTGTCACTGTGGCACGGAAAATGTATAGTTCCAGTCCAATGCCAGGTAGAGGAGTGGTTATATCAGAGAAACTCTGGAACCTGTTTTGGGAAGGAAGGAGGTAAAAACAGTTGAGATAAACTAGCCAGCCCTCTATACATTCCCTTTTTCCCCCATCCCACTTCCACCCATGGCTAGATAATTATAACTCAGTAAGAAACTGAAGGCTTTTTAAAAAATAGCAGAGGTGCTGGAGGAGGGGTCCCTAAGGAACAAGGTCACTTCATGGGAGGGGGTAGGTGGGTCTCCAACCTGGGCATATGTACCTTTTTCCTAACCAACCTGAGGGGTACAAGCCAGGGCTGAGGTGTTTGTCCCTCCTTCTGTGTACACATCACCAACCAATGTGGTTAATATATCCAAAAGAACATGAGCTCACAGAGAAAATAAAGAGGTATCTGAAATGCTCAAGCAATGCAGAAGTTAGATCACATATGGAAAACCTATGCTAAAGTAAGTAGCATTAAGGAGCGGAGAAAACAAGAATTTCAAACAAGCATAATAAAAATTCTCAATGAGATAAGGGAGAATATTGCAAATGTGGGGCTGAGGTCAGCAATTGCAATTAAGAACTGGACATGAAAAACTTTTATAGCTACATGGAGACCTTAAAAGGTGGTTAATATGCAGAATGAGTATAGTCTAAAACAATTACTAAACTGGAATATTAGATCCAGGAACTCTTTAAGAAGGCATTAAGGCCAAGCATGGTGGCTCATGCATGCAAAACCAGCACTTGGGGAGGCCAAGGTGGGAGGATCATTTGAGGCCCGGAGCTGGATACCAGCCTGGGCAATATCACAAGATTTCATCACTTAAAAAAAAAATTTTTTTTTAATTAGCCAAGCGTGGTGGCACATGCCTGTAGACCTAGCCACTCAGGAGACTGAGGCAGGAAGATTGCTTGAACTCAGGAGTTCAAGGTTACAGTGAACTGTGATCACACCACTGCACTCCTGTCTGGGTAACAGAGTGAGACTGTGCCTCAAAAAAAGGGCATTAATAAGAGATAAAGAGATAAAAAATAGAAAAGTTAAGAAATATGGAAAAAAATGAGAAAATGAAAATAGCCTATTTTTAAAATTTTTTTATGTTTTATTGATCCATAATATAATAGTTTACATATTTTTGGGGTACATGTGATATTTTCTTACATGCATAGAATGTGTAATGATCTAGTCAGGGTCATTGAGGTGTTCCTCATTTTGAGTATTTGTGATTTCTATGTGTTGAGAATAATTCAAGCTCTCTCTTCTAGCTACTTTGAAATGTACAGTACATTGTTAACTATAGTCAGTCTACTCTGTTGTTGAACAAACTGCATGTTTGCACCATTAAACTACCTCTCTTTATACCCTCCTCCCGCCCACCCACCCACCTTTCCCAGCCTCTAGTATCTATCATTCTACTCTCTACCTATATGTGATCACCTTTTTTAGCTCCTGAATACAAGTGAGAATATGCAATATTTGTCTGTGACTATGTTATTTCACTTAACATAATGACCTTCAGTTCCATCCATGTTGCTGCAAGTGACATGATTTCATTCTTTTTTTATGGCCAAATAGTATTCTGTTGTGTATATATACCACAGTTTCTTTATCCATTCATCTGTTGGTGGACACTCTGGTTGCTTCCATATCATGGCTATTGTGAATAATGCTGCAATAAACATGAGAGTACAGGTATCTCTTTGATATACTGATTTTTTTTTTCCTTTGGATAGACACCCAGTAGTGGGATTGCTGTATCATATGGTAGTTCTATTTTTAATTTTTTAAGAGTTCTCCATACAGTTTCCATAGTGGCTGTACTAATTTACATTTTTACCAACAGTGTATGTAAGAGCTCCCTTTTCTCCACATCCTCACGAGCATCTGTTATTTTTTGTATTTTTAATAATCACCATTCTCACAGCAGCAACAAAAATAAATAAACGGGACCTGATCAAATTAAAAAGCTTCT
>VBSM01000413.1:4931114-4948390 GCA_008086735.1 Cheirogaleus medius
ATATATGTAACCTTAACATTTGTACCCCCATAATATGCTGAAATTAAAAAAATGTTTCAAAAAATAGTCACCATTATGATTGGTGTAAGATGATATCTCATTGTAGTTTTAATTTGCATTTCTCTTATGACTAGTAATATTGGACATATACCTGTTGGCCATTTGTATGTCTTCTTTTGAGAATTGTCTATTCATGTCTTTTGCCCACTTTTTAATGAGATTATTTGTATTTTTACAGTTGAGTTGTTTGACTTCCTTGTATATTCTGGATATGAGTCCCTTGCCAGATGAATAGTTTGCAAATATTTTCTCCCATTCAACAGATTGTTGATTGTTTTCTTTGCTGTGCAAAAGCATTTTGGTTTAATATAGTCCCATTTGTCTATTTTTGTTTATTTGAGGTCTTAGTCATAAAAGCTTCACCTAAAGCAATATCCAGAAGTATTTTCCCTATGTTTTCTTCTAGTAGTTTTATAGTTTTGCACCTTATGTTTAAGTCTAATCCATCTTGAGCTGAATTTTGTATATGGTAAGATACAGGGGTCCAGTTTCATTCTTTTGCATATGGACATCCAATTTTCCCAGCAGAGAGTATCTGTTCTAGGATAGAGATTGTAAGGTTAGAGAGGAGGTAATGGTTTGAAGAAATATTATAAGCAGAATTGATTGAGTATGGTGATTTGTTTTCTGTGGGAGTTTAAGGACTGAGGAGTCATGTATGCTTTTATGTTTTATTTACAAAGAGATAATGTCGACCTAGAGTGATACAGGGAGCCAAAGAAGATGACAACATCAGCATGGACCAGTTGGGCTTAACTGTAATGGAGTTAATGCCTATATGGAGCTCAGGTCATTAGGTCCATCAGGAGTTAGGTAAACAATCTGAATTTCAGGAGAAAACTCTGTGCTTGACAGACATGGGGTTCATTAGCATTCTAGAATGTGGTTGAGTACATGAGAACAGGCATATGGTGCAGAGGTAATGAGACGAGAGAAAACCACAGGGCAGAGGCCAAAACATGGAGACACCAATAGTAACGGGATTTGGCTCAGGTCCTCATGTGGTTAAGGAGAAGAAATGTCAACCCCTCTGGTTTGGATTTTGTTGTTGTTGTTTGTTTTTTTGCTGGAGTGGAAAAGAACAGCAAGGTGCCCAGCAGGAGCCCCTGACACAACAAACTCAAGCTGTATAGAAACTCCTCGCCAGGCAATCAGCGACAGAGCCAGTCCTGCCGCCAACAGATGCTTCCAGGTGTGATCACCACCCCACCACCAACACCCCCCCTACACACACACACACAATGGCCCCATATAGGACATGGAGATAAAACATTCAGAGATGGATGCAGAGAACCAACAAAGTAGAGATTTAAAGTGAGGGAGCTAACTGATGTGTCCAATCTGCTAAGAACCGAAGATTGACTACTGAACTGGCAACACATCCCTGTGGTGGGGATGGACACCAAACCCCAGGGAGTTGAGCAGTGCATATGGAGTGGAGATGTGAGAAGACAGATGAAGTCAATTTTCTCAAGAAGTTTAGTTGGTGAGGGAAGGAGGGCAGGTGGATGTTAGAGGACAACCAGGAGTTCATACAATATCAGCTCTGCCTCAGTTAAACTGTCCTTTCTGCAGATCACTGGCAGCACCCTGGCCACAAGGATCAGAGCCATCCTTTGAGCCTGGACCCCTGACCATTACTCAGATAATGGGATGCAGCTGGGAGCAAGTGCTCTGAAGATGGATCAAGCTAGGGAATAGATGTAGATGGTTAAGCAACTGTAGCAAAGTTAATTACAATAGATGGGCAAGCCGTGCATGCATTTCCCATTTTCTTCAGTCAATGTTGCTACAAAGCTGAACATTAGGCCTTGTTTCTATACTAAGCTACTTCCCACAGACACGCTTGGCCGTGAAAACCATGCAAAGAAGCAACTGGAGAAAAGACAGGTGATACAGGTGATAGGAAAAGGCTTTTTAGTCCACATTCCAGTCTCTGCTGTCTTTACTGCCTTCTTATATCCTTGGACCAAATTCCCTCACCTGGACTCCTCACATCACTGTTCATTGTCTCCACTGTCCTGTTCTGAGACAGATTTACGGGTGCTCTCACATCAACTGATGGTCAACGGTGAAAATCATTCCCTCTGCTTCTGCCCAGCTTCCTCTGCCCAGTATTCATAACAAACATGTGGATCTCTTTCCATACTGAGAAAGGCAGGTAGAAATTTTAAATGTTAGCCTGAAGAAGCCAGCCACGGGAGATGAATTTTTTTTTTTAATTTCCAGATTTGAAACACATAAGGGATCACTGGGACTCTACTTTTTCAACCTTGAAATCCAAAACCTTAAAGTCCTAAAAAGAAGGCTGAAACTCTATGTGAGGAGCTAGGTGGGATTAAAAACCAACTCTGTCTTGGGCAAGAACAATCTCTTTTCTCTGCCTACTCTGAGCACTGGGCGGCCTGGCTGTGAACTCTGAGGACTGTGTGTGACCTTCCAGCGTGGACCCTGCTTGGCTGCTCCTTGTGAGCTGGAAACAAACTGGCGTGAGGTGCAATGAGGGGCAAGGTTGTGCCTCTTCTGGAAGCATGGGCCATGTCTCAGCACATTTTGGTTTTGTATTTAAATTTACTTTCTATGTTCTTCATGCTCTTGTTTCAGGAATGCACTCCACGTCTCCATTTGGTTTGTAGACTTACCTTTCTCACCTGTCAGGAACTGGCTGGGAGGTTAATGGATTTCTCAGCAGCCTATTTGGTCTACCAGGCTGTGGTCCTACCACTGCAGGGACCTTAGACAGGGCAAGTGGCAACTCTGGATTGTTATGATATGTTACCTGATTAAGAAATACAGAAGGCCAGTCATGGTGGCTCACACCTGTAATCCTAGCACTCTGGGAGGCTGAGGCAGGAGGATAGCTTGAGCTCAGGAGCTCAAGACCAACCTGAGCAAGAGCAGGACCTCATCTCTACTAAAACTAGAAAAAATAGCTGGGTGTGGTGACATGAGCCTGTAGTCCCAGCTACTCAGGAGGCTGAGGCAGGAGGATCGCTTGAGCCAGGAGTTTGAGGTTGCTGTGAGCTACAATGACACCACTGCACTCTACCCACAGTGACAGAGTGAAACTCTGTCTCAAAAAAAAAAAAAAATGAAAAGAAAAAAGAAATTCAGAAAAGATTATATGTAAAAGGAATGGATGTTGTGCCCTGAGAGGACACTTTGAAATTTGTTGATTTCTTTTTTCTTCACTTGGTCCTTGCATGTTTAAGGAGAAGAAACGTCAATCCCTCTGGTGTTCCATGCTGGAACAGCAAAGAGCAGCAAGGTGCCCAGCAGGCGGTCCTAGCACAAGAAGTTCAAGCTGTGTAGAGGCTCCTCTCCAGGCAATCAGCGACACAGCCCACCCTGCTACCAACAAATGATTCCTGGCAGAGATTAAATCATGGCCATTCCCCTCACACACACCCCTTCCACCCCAAATGCCAGCATCTAGTGGATGTGGATGTGGAGTGGACGATGAGAAAGGCATGCATGGAAGAGGAGGCGTGGAGAAAATGCAAGAGTTGGAAGGAGACAGCCAGGCGCAGTGGCCTGTGGTCCCAGCTACTCTGGAGGCTGAGGTGGAAGGATCACTTGAGGCCAGGGGTTTGAGACCAGCCTGGGCAACATAGTGAGACCCAGTTTCAAAAAAAAAAAAAAAAAAAAAGAACTGGAAACAAACATATAAAAAGTCAGCTCTGAAGAGAAAGTCCCTGATTTGTAATAGTCAAATCACATAACCATGGTTAATGAGTTAGTGGTGGATAATAATTAACTGATTGTAATACTATTTTTTACAAAAACTTAAAATGCAGAGATTACTGGCAGAAAAAAATGTAGATTCCAATGATTGAAAGCGATCAGATAAAAGGCAGCAGCGGGAAATATGCTGCTACTTTATCTCGCTCCACACCCTAGTGACCAGCTGCCCCGTCTGCCGCCGGTGCTTTTTCTATTACCGTGTTTCCCCGAAAATAAGAGCTACCCATAATATAAGCCCTAGCATGATATCTAAGCATTTGTGCAATGTAAGCCCTACCCCGAAAATAAGACCTAGTGATGGGCGTGGCTACGCAGCGCATCTGCACAACCCATGCATTTCGTCTCGGAGCGGTAAAGAAGACGAGCAGCCCTTCTCACCTGCCCCATGAGAGCTCTATTGCTCGACATGAGAGCTTGGGGCCAATGGTTCTAAAGGAAATAGAGTCGCAAGAAATTCAGGATGGAATTCGGGGTTTGGAGAGTTATGATGATGTTCCAGAAGAAGACGACTTAACTATATTTGAATAAATGTAGATTGTTGTACCGTACTTGAAAAAAAAAATCCTCTGAAAATAAGCCCTAAGGTGTCTTCTTGAGGAAAAATAAATATAAGACCCTGTCTTATTTTCGGGAAAACACGGTAGGTATCAGCTCACGGTAGGTATCTAATTACATGTTATAAGAAGCAACCAGGTCATTATACAATATAGCCCATTTATATATTATTTTCTCCTCTACAGATTCTGAACACAGGGATTTTTTGAGTTTTCTTGAACTAAGCTGATTTACCTAAATGTGGTGCTTTGGTGGCATCATCTCAGGGAACTCAAACTCCATCTGCTTTATTGTACTTCCTTCAACCCTCAATCTTGTCCCAGGTCCCAGGGACAAGAGTGAAAGGGAGAAAAGGAGGAAACAGGAAAAGGCTTCTAGGCTACCCATCCCGATTCCAAGCATGTTGCTAGAACACAGCTCTGTGGGCCAGCCTGTCACCTGGGAATATATCACAGCATTCCAGGAAAGAGATGATGCTGGTTTGTGTCAGGGTGGGGGAGGGAGCAGAGACAAACTGACAAATTTGAGAAATACTTAGGCAGTAATGGTAAGGACTAATTGGTTTAGGCTGAGAAAGAGAAAGCGAGAGACTTGTGGCGGGAGCAAATGGGTGAATGTGGTGCTTGTGACTGACACAGAAAAAAAAGGAGAATGAGGTAGTGGAGTGAGATGATTAATTCAGTTCGGAATAAATGGAGTTTGAGAGGTCTGAACAAGGTCCCAGTAGGACTACCTAGTAGGCAGGCAGGTATTCCCTGCAAACACAGATTTTGGAATGAGCAGAATGTAGGTGGCAATGAAAACTGTGGGATAATATTCAGAGTCCCAAAGAGACCACAGAGACTACATAGAGTTAGAAGAACAAAGGGCTAAAAGAAGCCCCAACATGCAAGGGACTGATAGAAGAGCCTGGAAAGGAAGCTGAAAAGGAGTGGTCTGAGAAGTAGAAGAAAAACTAGAAGAAATCGCTGGAATGACAACCGAGGCAATAGAAGGTTTCAAGAATGGCTGGAAGGTGGTGGCAGGGCGCACAGAATAGCTTTTGAGTCTTCCCATATAAAGGGAGAGAGAGACATGAAATAGAAAAACAAAACATATGGACAACAGTAGAATAAGATTCGGTGACAAGATGCCCTCAAAAGCCCCAGAATATCAGAGGGTGACAATAAACCATCAACAGTCACAAACCCCACATGGTTTTGGCATCTGCGTGGGAGGTGGCTGATGGAAGGAACAGGGTATCTGATACACTGGAGAACAGGAGAACCCCCGTGTAGCCAAAGGAATTCACTTTGAAGTACAGTGGGCCGATTTGAGAACAGCAGCAGCTGAAATAGGCCGGGCTTTCCTCACTCTGCTGCTCTTCATTTCTGAAATGTAGGATCCCGCAGTAGGGAGGTCTCAAGGAGTCGGAGTGGCATAGCCCCTCCGAACTCCTGAAACCGAACCTTTGGAGATCCTCATAGGAAAGGCCACACATGAGACAAGTGAAGTCGAAACTGAGTATGTGAAAGGCAGGCCTAGCTCAAATTAGGGGAGAACAGAGACAGGCAATCTCAGAAACCAAGCCACCCAAAAGTTTTAACACCATCTGAGAATAACAGACGTTCTGTAAAGTTAGAAAAGCTACCAGAACCATGCCTCCTTCTAAAAGTTTAGAAAAATTAAATTGTCATAAAAATGAGCAACAGAGAATCATCAAGTTCAAATTTCTTACAATATATCTATAAGATAAAATATGACAAGGAGAAGAACATTCTATAGAGAATGAAAGCATGCCAAAGATAGGTTCAAAATAGATCAAAATGGTTATAGACATAAAATGAGCTCAAAGACTAAGTGACATAAGAAACACAAAAACAACATAGAATTTGAAAACCTCAAGTGGGATGAAAGAACTCAAAAAGAATTAGAAAAGAAAAAAGTCATTTTAGAAATGAGGACTAAACTAGAAGAAACACAAGAGTGAATAAACACAGCAAATAATGTCTTAAGAGAAATAAAAAATTAAAAGATAGAAATTTGTTAATTCAAAAAGTAACAAAGGGCAGGAATGGTGGCTCACATCTGTAATCCTAGCACTTTGGGAGGCCAATGAGGGAGGATCGCCTGAGGCCAGGAATTTGAGACCAGCCTGGGCAATAGCAAGACCCTGTCTCTACAAAAATAAAAAGTAAAAAAAAAAAATTAGCAAGCCATGATGGTGCACGCCTGGAGTCCCAGCTACTTGCAAGGCTGAGGCCAGAGGATTGCTTGAGCTTAGGAGGTGGAGGCTGCAGTGAGCTATGATGATGCCACTGCACTCTAGCCAGGGCAACAGAGTGAGAATCTGTCTCAAAAAAGAAAGATAGAAAGAAAGAAAAGGAAGGAAGGAGGAAAGGGAGCAGGGAGGGAGGAAGGGAGGGAAGGAGAGAGAAGGAAGAAGGGAGGGAGGGAGGGACGGAAGAAGAGAGGAAGGGAGGGAAGAAGAGAGGAAGAGAAAAGAAAAACATTTTGTGACAAATGATCCAACAAGCAGATAAGAACAAAGAAAAAGAATAAAACCAAATGCAAGGAAACAGAATAGATACTCTAAACTATAATTTAAGAGAATGTTTCTAAATTTTAAGGAAAAAAATTAGATTTGGGGCTGAATACTGAAAGAGCACAAGTGCATCTGAGGATATTAACCCAAAACAATCAACAAGAAGACAATTTAGTAAGATTGCTGAAATTTAAAGGAATATATAAAGGAAAGGAAATTAGATTATCATTAGACTTATTGACAACAATACTTTGGTGAATATGAATATGGAATAAAATAAATTTCAGAGAAAGTGATTGTGAACTAAGGATGTTAAATTCAGCAACACAGACCATCAAGGACAGAGGGCACAGAAAAACTGATGTCACTAGGAAAAAACTAAGGAAATAGTGTTCCTATGAATTCTTCCAAAATAATCTACTAGAAAGCAAGCTTTGAACAGCCAAAATGACTAGAGAGACACTGACATGAAGCCAGTTGGTGAGCATAAAATATATAGCAATTTCTAGAACTAACAGCAAAAGGGAGTTGAAAGGGCGACAGTGTATTATGTAATAACAGTACGATCTGACAGTGTAGATATGGTGCAATCATTATGAGATGGATGTGGGCAGACTGGCATATGAAAACAATTTTTCAAACTGCTTTAGGGATAATAATTGATGGTTGTAGCATCGATATTATTATTCTGAAACTGTTGTATAATATGTGTATATTATGGGACAGTAGGATTTCATACCTTGGCACAATTAACATTTTGTTGTGGGGGGCGGTCCTGTGCATTTAGGATGTTTAACAGCATCTCTGGCCTCTACCTCCCAGACACCAGTAGCACCCTGCACCCAGTTGTGACAACCCCGAATGTCTTCAGACATTGCTAAATGTCTCTGGTGGGCGGGGAATCACCCCTGGTTGAGAATCACTTGGATAAAGCAAATGAGTAATCATGGAACATATTAATTTGAATCCATTTCCTATGTTCTTGAAAACCAGGATTCTTGGTGTGGAGGAATAGAAACATAGTTTACAGATACACACACACACACAATAATACTATACATATATATAGAGAGAGAGATAATTCCCTTCATCAAATAGGCCTAAAAACAGTGACCAACACAGCAGCAAAAAGCATCCGTAGTACTCAGATTATAGTCTTGAAATATTATTTCTCATTAAAAAGAAACCAGGGCTTGTTGGGATAATTTTGGCTCCAGGTCGAAGGCAGGAAATAAACAAGATGTTCCTGGGATACCTTGACATACTAGATAGCAATAAAGAAATCAGAGACTAGTAGTCACTGACTAGTAGTCAAAAAGACTCCAGGCTCTAACCTCACTGGTCAAAATTGGAACAATTTGATTTTCAATAAAGTTAAGATTTACAATACACTGGAACTCATTAAATATGTTTAAATTCATGAATTCATAATAATATTTTTAAAAAACATTGGTTATCTTCAGAATATGGTAGTTATTATCTTGAAAACTTATAAATATAGAAATGAATCAAGAATTTATCTGACCTTTCCTCTACTAACTAAATGGTAGGTGAGGGAACATATCTCTTTAAAAAGGGTTTCCAACTAATAAACACCACCATTTTGTAGGCCCCAGTGATTTAATAGATCTAGGTGTGCAGAATCAATGGCTGTTAACAGCACAAAAAGATGAACAGCTAGACATCACCACCTATAGTCTTGCCAAAGAAATCAAATCCAAGTCTGATTGGGCCCAGCTGGCAATTTGTGGGAAGAGCAGAGGACAGAGGAACACACTAAACTGTACCAGGAGCATTCCTTCAGCAAAATTAAGATTGTGGGGAAAATTCTACAGCAAAATGGTCCAGTTTTTCCACACAAAAAAATTCTAAGGAACAGAAAGGTATAGAAGAGGTGAAAGAGATGAAAAGAGACTTACCTAATATAGCAATTTTTTTAAATGAGCAAGACTAAGATATAATATCTAGGGATGTACACATGTGATAAAACCATATATGCAAAAAACTGATTATTATAATGACAGGGAAAAACCCCTACCCCAGGGCCCCATGGCTGAACTCACTGTTGATTAGATACTTTTTGAATCCCACTGCTGATTGGATGTTAAAGCTTGTTGCTGATTGGACGCTTTTTGAGTCCTACCAAGGGTATAAAAACTGGAGGAGAACAAGGAAGCAGGGCTCAGAATGCGCCTCTGAGCCCGTCGGCAGAATAAAGGCTGCTTCTCTGACTCTCTGTGTGCCACTCGGTTCTTTCCCTGATCAAACACTGCAACACTAGCTGTAACACCTGCTGTTAACACTTGCTGGAACAATAAAAGTCAGGATAGTGGTTAGTTGTGGGAGGAAAGGCTTCAAAGTGGCAGGCATAGTTCTCTTTCGTGGCCTGAGTGATGTTTACCAGGGTATTCAACTTATAAAAATTCTCTAAGTTACACTTTTATTCCGTGTGATTTTCTGCATCTGTTTTTATTTTATAATGGAGAGGTTAAAAGAGAGAAAGAAAGAGGGGAGAAGTGGTTATCAAAAATGAATGTTTCTAAATTCATGCAACTTAGTGATAGCACAGTCATTTTTTTATGGTTCTTTTTATTTTGGTTTTGGTGGTTTTGGACATTTTGGTCAGTTTTGGTGGAGTGGTGTAGATGCAAAATAGTTTTAAGTAAGGTAAAGAGTGAATGGGAGAGGAGGAAATGGAAAAAGCAAGTATAGACTACTCTTTCAAGAAATATAGCTATGAAGGGAAATAAGAGACATAGCAATAGATAGAGGGTTATGTCTAAAAAGGAGAGATGTTTGCTAAAATGCTGTGAGAAGCAGTGGGCCAAGAAAGGCAGAATACGTAGGTGAGAGACTCTCATTACCAAATCTTGAGCCTGTGACCACTGAAATATAATAAATTATTATAGAACTAGATAACCCATTTTTTTAAAAAAAGCGAAACCCATGAGTTCATGGTAATTTCATTTATTCATTCATTGAGGAGAAGAGAAAGCTCTTCAGTAGAATGTCAACTAATAAATATAGGAGGAATAGTAGAAAATAGTCAATGCAGGCTAAAATTAGTAGGAGAAAGGTTAATGAAGAACAGGATATCAACATAGTCTCAAGTTTTCTCCCCACAAATACCTTATTAATTAAAAAGGGAAAAATAATAACTTTTCAGTAGAGAAATATGGCAGACACCACCTAAACCAAGTAAATATTGCCAATATTGGATTGGGACAAACTGTTATCAAGTCCCTGCTGATAAAATACACTGTGATATTTCTGCCAAAATTGAGTAACTTGAATTTGAATCATGAGGACACAACAGACAAATCCAGAGTAAAGGACACTTCTAAAAATTAACTGGTGTTTACTCTATAAACTTTTGTTTGTTTGTTTGTTTGTTTTTGTTTTAAGAAACAGGGTCTCACTCTGCCGCCAAGACTGGAGTGCAGTGGCACGATCATAGCTCACTGCAGCCTCAAACTCCTGGGCTCAAGTGATCCTCCTGCCTCAGCCTCCTGAGTAGCTGGGACCACACGTGCCCACCACCATGCCCGGCTCATTTTTTGAAATTAATTTTTGTAGAGATGCGGTCTCTTTATATTGCCCAGGTTGGTCTTAAATTCCTTAAATATAGATCAGGAATTAAATAATAGTATTACATCAATATTAAACTTTGTGAATTTGATCATTACACTGTGGTTATAGAAGAGAATGCCATTGTTCTTAGGAAATATACTTTAAGTATTTAGAAGTTAAGAAATATGTTGTCTCTCTCTGATGTCACCAATGTATCTGAAATTCTCAGAGACAGAGAGAATGCAAAAGCAGATGGAGGAAAATGTAAACAATTGGTGGATCTGGATAAATGGGATTTTCTTGTACTATTCCTGCACCATTTTTGTAAGTTTGAAATAATATCAAAATAGAAAGAGGAAGAGCAGAGGGATGATTGATGGATTGAGGTCACTGAGGAGATGAAAGTTGATTAAAATTTCAAGAACACACAGAGGGAAGGTCCTTAGAGCAGAGGAGGGACACTTTGTCCTCTGTAAAAGGAGGGAAGAGGAAAGGATGGGTTCTGATGTCCATTTTCCATATTGGTTGAGATGAAAGAGAAAAGGAATGTTTTTTGTCATTTTATCAGCAAGGAAATTACTCTCCATATTGCTATCCTCCACTTCAAAATCGATGAAGGAATAAGTAAGCATGAGCCCAGAGCAGATGGACCACCTCGCAGCCTGTGTGTTTGTTAATGAACCTTAGGGTACACAAAGGAAGGTTTTAGGTGGGCTGCGGGGGCCCACACGCCTACTCCTGTGACTATGGAGGCAGGAGAGTGGGAAGGTCAATAATGCAGGAGGGTCTCCCCCTCACCGTTGCTGGAGAGAGAGTGGTTCAGAAGAGAGCAAAGCAGTGAATGTCCATCAATGCCCAAGGGAGGAGGCCCAGTCTTGGTCCTGCTTCTGATTTTCCCTTAAGCCAGTGTTCATAGAATGAGCTTTTGGGCTATTTTTAAACTAAGGCACAAAATATGTTTTATCTACAAATTGTTCGTAAAACCGTTTGCCTTAGTCACTGCTCAAATTTAAAACCTATTTGTGGAAAAATGAAATCCTACAACAAATGGTGAAATACTCAAGTTATAAACTTGGTCTCTGTAAGTATAGAACAGCATTACTTTCATGATTTTCTATTAAAATTCCCCAAAGAGACCAATAGCCAGGATAGATGCAGTGTGCTTTCATTGAAAAGTAGGCTTTTCTTCCTTCTTATGGCTCAAAATTTTCACCATTACCTCTTTTCAGCTTGCTATAGCAATGATTTGATCAATTGCAAGATGTACTATAAAGACTAAAAAGTAAATACAAATAATGGCCTCCAGAGATATCTTCATCCTTGTAAGTAAGACTGTTCAAATACAAAGTTTAAATATACTGTTCTTTACACAGGGGAAAATATAACGCCATCAGAAATTTTTTAAAAAATAAATGAGAGCATTTACTCATTCAAATGAAGTAAAAAACCTATTTCTATAATTTTAGAAGTCTGAAGATTTATTAAATGGATGTTTCTAGATCCTATTCCTCTCAAAAATTTATACTAAAATAGATGTGTAGGTTCACCTTGAATTCTAGACGAGAAAGAGGTTCATACAGGTTTTTCCCAGGGTAGGGTCTAGACTAATGTTCTCAAAATTGCTTATCTTGTGGGTCTCTCTGAGGAGAAAAATAGAGTGGACTTCTCCCTTATGAACACAATAATTGCCTTATTGTACAAAGAATTTCTATGATGTATGTCTATAAAATAACAATTTTGGGAGAAATAAATGCGTGGAGAAGAGTTCTGTATGTGTCCTTTCTCAGCCATTAACCAAACAGTGAAAAAACATAGAGAAGCCATCAAAATCTATGAAGCACAATTTAGTAAGGTTACTCATGGAATTAACAAATTTAAAAACCACAGCATCTTCTTTTAAACTTTCAAACAAAAAAATGATTTATTCACAAGTTGCCCAAAATATTTTTTACTATTTACCTGACTGTAAAGTACAAAACAAAATGAAATAAGCCCCTCGCCGATAGTTTATCAGTTTCCTCCTGATATCTCAGCACTTTTTAAAGTCTTATTTATAACTTGATTTTATGACTTCAAATATCTTAAAATTGATTCGACCAGAACGGTTAACTCTTTCATTATCTGCCCCTTTAAGGAAAATTTTCACTCTTTGACTTTTTTTTAAATTTCTACAAAGATTGTTTGTTTAGGTTTGGGACGAGGAGGTGAATAGGAAAGAGTGCTTAGGGAGTACCAGAAAGAGGCAGGCTACATCATCCCCCTTGGAAGTTCTAGTTTATTATGTGACACATTTACAACTGTGACTGTTTCTTGCTTTCTATTAAAAGTTGAAAAGAACCAGCGTTAAAAAATTGTTTTACAATAATCTAGAAGTGACTTATAACTCCATCATTGCAACACAACTATTTTCCTTTTTATATATATTCTTCTTCATGCAAATACGTTTTTCATATAGTTCTAATAACATTATATGCATTGATATTTTTCCATTTTTTTCTGATTATATAAGTCATATTAGGCCAGAGGGATCTAGGAATCATGGCTTGGGTGGCAGTTCATGAGTCCTTCTAATTTCCAATCCTCTGATGAAATTACTCAGAAAGTTGGGCAAATGATATATATTGCTAGAAGCAAAATTGGCCCCAAATGGCTGGACCTTGGGCTGCCCAAGGATGGTGCAGGAATCAGACTGTGTTGGGGAAGTTATGTATTCACTAGTGCGTACAATGCTGCTGGAGAGGTGGAAAAGGAGGTGACAGCCCACTGAAAAATCTGCACCATGGATGGCTGGGACATCTGAATTTATATTTGCCGTAAGGCCAAAGGCAAGTGGGTTTAAACACAATTATTAAGATAGTCACTGGAAAAAGAGAAAGAGAGACATATAGTAGAGCTTTCCATTTGTTAAATATTCACTTCTGGCTACTAAGTTTAAATATTTCTACTTGTCTATGAGCCATTTGTATTGCTATTTGTTTCATACCCTTTACCAATTTTTCTATTCAGTTGCAGTTGGTCTTACATAGTAAGGATGTTACTCCTTTTCTTCCCCCCTCTATGATATTTTCTATTTATAGAAGTTTTCATTTTTTATATAGCCAAATATTCTAGTATTATCATTTTTGTTATTTGTCATTTTGATGTATCAGAAATTTTCCCCCAAATATTTATTAAATATTCACATAAAATTTGTTGGTTTTGGTGGTTTCATTTTTTTACATTATTTAAATCCATGTGGAATTTGTTCTACAGAATAAAAAATTATAAAGAAAAGATATAACAGCCTCATATTACAAATAATACAGCAATGAACACCATTAGGATATTTTTTGCTACTATTGAATTACTTACTTTTTATAAATTCTTAGTATCACTGGGTGAAAGGCATCTTTAGTTCTTAGCTATATTTTCTAGAAGAATTATATCAACTGAAATGTAACTAACAATGAAAGTTGTTGGCAGTTAGTTCTGTAAGGCTTTGTTTTGTGTAGCTTAACACTCTCTACTTTCAGAAATGTGCTACCAGCGATGACTATGATGTGTTTTATGGGAACCAGGACCATTTTGACAGGGCCTTGATGTTATATGACATACTTCTATATGTCAGTTTCCTGATGGGCACCACACAGTTCAGAGCATGAACTCTCCTCTCTGGCAGCTCTACAAATGCTCCATGAGTCTAAATTTTGTGGACAGAACAGTGGCAAGTAAAAAATGGTTAACTAGCAAAATGAGTTTAATAATATGAAACATATTAATAAAATTAGAAAATCAGGATGCTATATTAATTGATATATGCATAATATACATATAAAAATATAGTAAAGTAATGAGGGCTGCCACAGTGGACAACTCTAGGTGGCACAGTTCACATTGAATTTTATGTAAATGGTGCATCCTGGTGTTTGGCAAAACTATGGATCTGTAGGTAATACACTCATCACTGAAATTCAGACATTGCTTTTGGATGAGAGAATTAAGAATTACTTTTACTTTTCCTGTGGACTCTTCAGTATTTTCAACTACACTTGAAAACAAAGTTCTAGTGCTTTAAAAATTTGAAAACTACCAACCTAATTATCAATATATGGCATCTTGTAATCTCAAATAAAGTATGAACAGAGAGTATTTGAATTGGAAATAGATCTAAGCCATTTATTATGTTTGATTGTTAAATATAGAATTTAGACTAAATAGTGAATGCATATCCAAATTTAGCCATTAGGTTATAGATATGTCAATTCAATTATTCACCTAACATATTGAATGCCTATGTACCAGGGGGGCAAAAGCAACAACATTCACATATAGCTATAATATTACATAATAGGGTGTAATACAACAGGCAATAGGAGCACAATTGATTTTAGATTAGGTCCTGCCACATAGTAAGTGCTCAATAAATATGTATGAATGAATGATGGATGATAAAAAATGGATATGATACCAACTCAGACATCAAAGCAAAAGTAATATTTGAAGTTCATATACAGTTCATTTTATCTACCCAGAATGGGCTTGAAGGAAGGAGGAGGATGAGGGGCTTACTCAAATGCTGAAATCAAGCACAAATTTGCACAGGACAGATACAAGAAAATTGTGTTAGACATGCTACAAGGGTACATGTAGATTTATGACAATTATAACTGAACCACTCCGAAAAGCCAACCATACATTTTACAGATAGTTCTTACTAGAAGCTATCTAAAAGTCAAACATCTAGCAAATACTGCGATGCTTTACTCGTTCCATCTATAGACGATACTATGTTTGAGGCCCTGTGTTACCAACTGGGGATAAAGAAAAGAATGGAATAGTCCTTATCTCAAGAAGCCCATGGCCTAGAATGAAATACTTGTCATCACTGTCATCATCACGAACATACAATGCAGTGGATATGTACAGGAGAAGCACAGATCCAGTATTATGGGAGTGTCAGACAGGGAAAAACATAAGAAGGCTGTTAACTCAGTCTTTAGGAGTTGATGTAAGAATATTGAAGGATAACAGAGACACCTAAAGGGACATAAGAATAGACTGGGCAGAAGGAAGAGCAGGTATGATGGCAAGGAGGCACCAGAAAGCAAAATGCTTTTAGAGACCAGCAAGTCTGGTCTGACTAGAGGGAAGGATGCTTGTGGAAATGGCATCCAAGGTGAGTTTGATTAGGGGCATGATGAGTTGGGGAGGCCTGTGACTATCCAGGTCAACCTTCTCACCATCAGCACCATGAGTCTGCAGCTTAGAAGAGCTGGTTGGGGTTAGGGGGGTGGAGACCAAAATTTGAGAGTCAGGAAGATAAAAATGGCTAACATGTATTGAGTGTTTTGAGTGTTTAGCACATGCCTGACACTGTTCTAAGCACTTCGTGTAATTTACCCAGTTAATGTTCACAACATCCATATATGGTAAGAACTATTATCAATTCATTTCATAAGATAGGAAAAGAGGTCCAATAATAAATATTGGCTGACTTACCAAGGTCACAGAGCTGGTAAATGCCTGAGTCATAATCTGAGTCAGGGACCACCTTCTTAATTCCTCAACATGGGCCACACTTGGGTTCCTTTGAAAGTAGATTCACTCTATTGCATGTTCAATTGTGGAGTGATGTTCTGCAAACCAAGGAGCAAATGTCATGTCTTGTAAGAGATTTAGTTTAAAAAAATCGGGTTTGAAATTTTCCTGTGTGTGATTTTAGGCAAGTAACTTTATCTCTGTGAGCTTCAATTTTTTCTTCATCTGTCAAAGTTGCATAATATCACCCAAAAGAATTTTTCGAGACTGAAATAAATGGAATTTGAAAGTGCAGCACATAGTGAGTACTCACTAAAAGTCTACCATGCATTCAGCTCTCTTCAATCTGCAACAGACTATTTGCTTCTAAAAGTGGCCACTGTCACAAAATAAAGGGAACAGAAAGAGGAGAAAGATGGAACTGCAAAATAGGCTCCTTTTATGTCTCTTTTGCAAAATTAACATGTTTACTTGCAAAAGGCAAGGGAAGAATGTTTTTGTCCACCCTATTTCAAGAATTGGAGTGAGCAGGTAATTATACCTATATTTATAGAGGAAAGAGAATTATGAGGTATTATAATTTCTCAGGCCAAGACTCTGTGTACTAAAGCTGACAATAATACAATTGTTCTTCAGTATCCAGTGGGATTGGTTCCAGGATTCCCCATGGATACCAAAATCCACAGATATCAAGTCCCTGATATAAAATAATGTATACTTTGCATATAACCTATGCACTTCCTCCCATATACATTAAATCACCCAATATAATGCAAATGCTATATAAATAGTTATACTATGTTTTTTATTTCTATCATTTTTATTGTTGTGTTATTATTTTTTATTGTTTTTTCCCCCGAATATTTTTGATCCTCAGTTGGTTGAATCTGTGGATGTGGAACCCATGGATACAGAGAACTGACTGTAATTTCTTTAAAATGTGGTACCAGATATTATTATAAAACATCTGTTGCTATTTTGCATTCTCATATCATTGAGAGTATTATAGCTGTCATTCGATTTTTCAAACCTTGAACTTTATGACTTTACATATTTTCTCAATTTTAAGTGCAATTTTATTGAATCTTGACAATATTTTCCCTAGATACACAACTCCAATTGTTTTTATTGAACAAATATTTAAATCACTCAAAGACAGAGTGTCTAGCAATTCTTTCACAACATCTTAAGTATCCAGGACAATTTGGAGAACTTAACAAGTGGTTATTGAATACAAAAATATAGTCATTCTCTGTTTAAAACTATGGTGCTCAAATGGTGGTAGTGTTCACCAGGGTTGGGGGGG
>VBSM01000413.1:4948490-4970453 GCA_008086735.1 Cheirogaleus medius
TAAAAGCAAAAAAAAAAAATACAGTCATTCTGTGTTTCATAAAAAATCATTCTGCTAGTAAGTCTTTCGAGATCATTGCAATGCTTTAATTATAGTTTGATTTGGGCATTTGGAAAAACCTGCCAATGAATAAGCTATATGCTGCAGAACTATTTAAAAATGCATGGCTTCAGTTTCTCCATTCTGATGATCGCTCTGATTAAACTATAACCCAATGTAAGTAGTATGATGATCCTTGAACAACATGAGTTTGAACTGCATGGGTCCACTTATACAAGGATTTTCTTCTGCCTCTGCCATTCCTAAGATAGCAAGACCAACCTCTACTCCTCCTCCTTCTCCTTCTCCTCAGCCTACTCAACATGAATATGAGGATGGAGACCTTTGTGATGATCTACTTCCACTTAAGAAACAATAAATATATTTTCTCTTTCTTATGATTTTTAAAAATATTTTCTTTTCTCTAGCATACTTGACTGTAAGAATACAGTATATAATACATATAACATACAAAATATTTTTTAATCAATTGTTATAGGTAAGGCTTCTGGTCAACAGTAGACAATTAGTAGTTAAGTTTTGGGGGAGTCAAGAGTTACACACAGATTTTCAACTGTGCAGGCGTTGGTGCCCCTAACCCCCAAATTGTTCACGGGTCAAATGTACTTTGAAATCAGTAAATATGTCCTTCTTCCCAACTTTCCAAGACAGAGGCATAAAATTCCCATTTCATACTCTATAATTTCGCTATTAATCTTTGACTCATCCTTGACATTCTACTTACACCTACACAAAGTCTTTCAGTCTAACAAAACTTAGGGCTTAGCAAATTTAGACACACAGATCTTTACCGTTAAGAGAAAAATACCTCTCCCCCTTCCAACTTCTTGCCCCCTCCACCTCCCTCAAACTACTGTAACATAAGACAGATTTTTATCCTGGTGCTGTCTCTGCTAACTTTTAAAGATGTTGTTATAAGTGTTCTGTGTTAATTGAAACTTTTGTAAGAGCTCGATAAGAACTCAAAGGCTTCTTACAGAATACGCCATGGCTTATGTCCTCAATGATACCTTCAGAAATTGGCTTTACACCATCCCGCTGCACAGCAACTGAGGCTTCAATTATTAATACATCCCTAGCATTATGCTCTTCTTATGTTAAAAAAATCTCTATTATATTTAAATTGAATTTAGATTTCTGCTTCCCCTTAGAACTTGTTAGCACAATGACTCTTTTCCCTAGCTATATATTAGATTTACCTGGGGAGCTTTTAAAATACTAATGCCAGGGCCTCACCCCAGAACAAATAAATCAGAATCTCTAGGAGGGCTAAAGTCCGAGCTTCAATGTATTCTTAAAGCTATGAAGGTGCTTTTTAGGTGTAGCTGGGGTTTAAACCTCCATCTTAGCAATTTAGAGGGTACCTAAGTAGGGTCTAGCCAGGTCTGCCCAATTAACTTCAGAGGATGCCATGATGGCCAGCACAACAACAAAATGCTAGTCAATTATAACGTATAAACCAAGCGTTTAAACTTGAATGTTTAAATCTGATTAATGTGCAGATTCCGATTCAGCAGGTCTGGGGCGATGCCTGAGATTCTGCATGTCTCAAAAACTCCCAGGTGACACAAATGCTGCTCTATGGCTCACTTTGAATACCAAGGATATAAAGCATTTGATTATTCTACTTAGTGGCTCTTTATCTCTATACTGAAATCTTAACAAATAATGACAGCTGGGCCTAACCCCTGCGGAAACTGAGCTGGACTGATTAGTCAGAACCAGACTCTCTGGGGCAAGACACAGGCCTCTGTGTTTTCAAAAAGCTCCTAGGGTGAATCCCATGTACCATAAGGCACTGAAACCAGAATGTTCTAACCTACTCTATGTAACCTACCTTGTCTAAACCAGCTGCATGTGCTGTTATAAAATATACAATTGCTAGAATTTGGAGGCTTGGATGGTGGCACTGAGGCTAATTGGGTGAGTTCCCCTAGGATTTCATTTCAGATTAAAAGGTGATAGAAATTCAGGAGGAAGACATTGAAGAATGTATCGCTGGCTCCTGAAAAGATCCACTGCCATTAAAAAAAGAATTATAATCATCAAAGTAGTTTTACATGATGGCATAACTCTACTCACTAATGTAGTCATACCGAAACTAGAACACTGCCAATAAGTTTTGGATTTGGTAGGCAGAGGCTGACCGGTTGATTTGTCTCTGTCGACTATGATCATCTGTGAACTCGTAGAACCTGCCCAATCCAATAAAGAATTCTCAGTGACATTGTCCACTCTACTACATTGGTTTGGCTAAAAAAAAGGTGGGACATCTCGAAGGGGGGGGGGCTTGCAGGTTATAGGTGGGTTTAAAGATTCTTTGGCTTGTAATTGGCTAAAGACGTGAAGCTTTGTCTAGAGACTTGGAATGTTTTAACATAGAAGCTGTTATCAGAGATAAGCCACCGGACATAGATTTGTTGTATAAATCGAGGACCTGCAGGTTTGTCTTGCATACCCTTAGGCCTGTTAATGGGTCACAAAGGATGTCCCCAAGAGAGAGGGGGGCATGATGAGGCCTGTCTGATCTCCCTCCTCCTGGCAGACAATTTAGTTTTAGGATATTCCTTTGGCCACGCGGGGGTCCATTCAGTCAGCTGGTGGAGGGGGTGAGCCTTAAGATTTTATTTTACTTCACACTATAAAGGATATACCTGAGGCTGGGTAATTTATAAAGAAAAGAGGTTTATTCGGCTCATGGTTCTGAGGGCTGTACGAAAAGCATCCTACCAGCATCTGCTTCTGGTGAGGGTTTCAGGGAGTTTCCAATCAAGGCGGAAGGTGAACGGGGAGCAGGCGTGTCACCTGGCAAGAGAGGGAGGAGGAGGGGCCAGGCTCCTTTAAACAACCAGTTCTCCGGTGAACAAATAAAGCAAGAACTCACTCATTACAGCACTAAGCCATTTGTGAGGGATCTGCCCCCATGACCCAAACACCTCCCACCAGGCCCCACACCCGACACTGGGGATCGAATTTCAACATGGGATTTGGAGGGACTGAACCTCCAAACCATGTCACCCTCTGCCTAAAGCTCTCTTCTCCACTTTATCTTCCTGCTAGACTGCTACCCAGCTCTTCAAAATTTAGGCCAAATGCTACCTGCTCTTAAACACTCTCTATAGCCCAAGATGAGTTGATCTAATTCCCTCCATCCTGTCTCTGTTAAATAAAGCATTTTAAACTTTGAATTGCTATTCTTTGTTTTACAAATCTCTCCTTCAACAAACCTGGAGCCACCCCTCCACTCCTCCCCCAGGAGAGCAATTTTACTGTTTTGTTTGTTTTTTAGCACAACTAAAGGAATTGCAAAATGAGTGGGTTGCACTAAATGGTCACTAATGTTGCCTTCTTTGACTCTCTAAAAGAATTCAGCTTCATGGCTTTGTTCAATAAACATTTATTTGTTAAAGCTCAAATTGATTGCTTAGGTGCCCTAGAGAGCAACAGAATTAAGAGACGTCGATTTAGCAAATAGAAAAAACAAATAGTCATGTATTAGGATGAATTCAAATGTGTAAATGGTGGTTTTTATTAGATAATGTGGTAGCTTCTGTATCCTTCATGCCACAGTTTAGCTCCCGGAAAAAAAAAAGGCTCATGTTCACCATTATAAAAGCAACTCAAAACCCATCCAAAAAAGGTGAGGCAGTTTCAAGGGTATTTTTATTGCATCATGCTTTACATGGCTTTGCAGCCATTGAAGTCTGAACAATGCCAAATTTCCAAGCTAAATTCTATAAGTGGAAATCGAAGGCTATGGTTAAGTGAACAGAAATAGAACTGACAACCTAAATGCGTCAACATCCATGGAAAGTGACATCAGAAGGTTTGGTGTGCTATTACATTTTTTTTTTAAGGTGAGTAGGTGTTTTAAAACTTTTAAATGTTTAGAAAGTGGTTCAGCTTGGCTTTTTTTAATACATAACTTTTTTAACATGAAAGAAGTTCTTTATAAGAATCAAAAGACATTGTTACTGCCTACAAATTTAAAATCATGTTTATGGCTAAGAACAGGGATATCAAGAAAGATGGTGGATATCTCCCAAGAGATATTATAATTTGGGGATTATTATAATAATCCCAAGTATTTAGAAGAGGTTCGTGGAGTGTGGATTTGATCTATCAACAAAATGGACTGCCATGAAACTACACCACTGCCCGGTTCTGCATGAACCATTTGATGACAGTCTCCTTGCTGATATCAAAAAAAATCTCCAAATTTTTGTTAAGAGGACAGCAGAACAGATCAGTTTAAAGTTTTCAAGCACAAAATGATGAAAACATTCTCAGACAATTCTGTATCACTCTGCATAAGGTCATTGATGTTATTATCTTCAAAGTGAATTTGTGAACCCAGAAAAGAATATGTAGATTTTTCTATTGAAATATTTTATCTCTCCTGGTGAATGGTGGTCAGTAAAATTTCTGTTGAAGCAACATTAGTTCTTCCACTTTCCCTGCTCCCAAAACACTATGTACATGCCTTTGTTCTAGAACACTCATGCTTATCAGATTTTGAGTCTGTTTACTTCTGTAGACTGACTTCTTTGAATGCAGGAATTTTATTTTTAATCATTTTTTTAATGTTTAGCACCTTGCCAATGCCTGAGGCTTTTGTAGGTGAGGGAAAAATGCAAGTTCCCCAACACTGGCTTTTAATGTTTAACAGAACTCCATGCAGGTTTCTTCTGAATTTAGAGCTATAGATCAAAACAAAAAAGCTGAAAGAAATACAAAGCACAGAGGGTATTCTTAAGTAGCTCCTTTTCTGTAGATGGTCTAAGTCTTAAGACCAGTTCGAACTGTTTTAAGCTGCATTTTAGTACCCTTTGGTTCACTGTGATACAGAATGGGAAGTACTGTGTGTGCCTAACCTGCACTGTATGTAAACCTACAATGATGCAGAGAAAAAGAGCTCTGCATCATTTGCCGGAAAGAAACTTAAAGCTCCACAAACTGGCAGGCAGTGCGGATCTTACTCTCAGAAGAGCTGTTGCTATAGCCCAGGACTGAGTGCCCCTAGAGGATTTCTATTTTGACTAGGAATGAGAGCTCTGTATAAGTAACTTCTAATAAACTCATCTAACTCGTCAAGCTGGATTGGTCTGGGTCATTTCTTTGGTCTCTTGGCACCATCTCAGTTCGGAGGGAGGTTTATCTAAACCATCCCAGGATTTTCCCGAAACAGTGGGCCCCAAGTGGTTCAATATCAGCAATTTCATACCATTTAACATAATAATTGTTCAATATTTAATGAATGAATATGTAATCAATTATTTCATTCCATTTACCAGGGTTGAACTTTTCAAGAGGAAACACGACTTTCATGTTTTTATGATGTTTATAAAATGATAGCAAGTGTCAATTCATCAATTATTAATTTGATACCATAGGGGTTGGCCCAATTTTTATGTTATACTCAAGTCAGCTCTTACAGAGACCAAATAAGAACTCTGTGCCCTCATTTCTTCTGATAGATGAATTTGAATTTTGTTAGAGCTTTTGAATTTGAGAATGTTTGTTCCTAAGAATGGATTTTCATTATGTGTGTATGTTTGTATGTCAGAGATACATATATAGCTATTGGCTTTTCTCAATATTTCTTAAACGTAAACAAGAAACTAAAATGGGGAAAAAAATGTCATTCTCGTGACCTCTGGAAGACATGAGATTTTCTTCTATGTTTAAGTGAGCTTTTGGGGAAGATGACACCTCTGAAGACAGCGTTAGAGAAGTCCAGACCAGCAGTATGCTAAAGAATACCAGTCAAAATCAAATTGGATAGAGCCATATTTTTAATTGTATTATTCAGGTGATGGTATGAGAAATCCTTAATACCATTCGACAATTTGTTTCAATAATAGCTCATTCTCTGACACAAGATAGCCACATAACCATGCCAAAGAACCATTTTCACCTTTTGATGTACGTTTCTATCCCATTTCAATGACATTTTGGCTTTGAAACCACTATCATTTAGCCTAAAATCTTAACAAAAATGTACTTCCCTTGGTATAGTTGCTTCTTCTCTGAGCAATAACTTATTTCAGTTTGCTTAGGCTAAGCCACTCTTGGATGTATTATTTGACCTCAACTGCTACACTAAGCCCAGTTTACTTCTAGGATAAGTGGCCAAAATGGCTTGCTGCTATGAAAAAATAATTATAGCAAGAATTGCTGCATATCTAATACAGATGTTTCACAACAGGTTGTAGATGTTTAAAAATAAGAAATACATGGCATAACCTTTTTCTGAGTGAAGAAAATGCTGTTGGGTTAAGTCTTCAGAAGTCACCCTTCCGATCTCAGAACATTAACTAAAAGAAGATAGAAAAATAGGCATTAAAATCAATCGTTATTAACGTTTTCTTCAATTATTAAAGATAACTTTATGGAAGCATAATAGACATATAATAAACTCCATATATTTAAAGTGTATAATTTGATTAATTTTCTCTTGTATGATACACACTCTTGAAACCATCACCGCATTCAAAGTAATGAATACATCTGTCACCCCCCAAAATTTTCTTATAATCTCATCTCCCCTACCCTACCCAACTCCATTCATTCTCAGGGAGCCACTAATTTGCTTTCTGTCAGTATGTATTGGTTTACATTTTCTAGAATTTTATATAAATGAAATCATACTTTTTTTTGTCTGGCTTCTGTCAATCAGCTTAATGATTTTGAAATTCATCCATTTATTACATATATCAGTAGTCCACTCCCCTTTATTCCTGAGTAGTATCTCCTTGTATGAATATACTACAAGTATTTTATCCATTCACCTGTTGAGGGACATTTGGCTTGTTTCTAGTCTGGAACTGTGAAAAATAAAGCTGCTATGAACAATCATTTATAAGCTTTTTTATGGACATATGCCTTTTGAGTACTTTCTAGGAGTTGAATGGCTGGATCATATGGTAGATGAGTATTTATTTAGGAAACTGTCACAGTGTTTTCCAGAAATACTTGTACAAATTTTACCTTGCCACCAGTGATGTAAGAATCCCTGTTGTTCCACGTCCTTGTCAACAACTGCTACGATCACCTATTTTCACTTTAGACATTCTAATAAGTTTTAATTTGCCTTTCCCTAATGATTAATGATGCTGAACATCAAATATCTTGCCCATCATTTTATTGTGTTTTTGTTTTCTTATTGTTGAGGTTTGAGAGTTTTTCTTACTAGATACAAGCCATTTACCCAATATATGATCTGCAAATATTTTCTCTTAGTATGTGGCTTGTCTTTTCATTCTCTTAACAGTTTGATTGTGATCTTGACTCTATACCAAGCTCAAATCAAGGTGGTTTGGTTGGCCTTTGTGTCAAGCACCTATTGGGCTAGCCAGTCCATGAGCTGGGCCATTCAAAGAGCGATGCTCCTTCAAGAATCACAAAAATGTTCACACCCATCAGGGTGGTTACTGTTAAAAAAGAGAGAAAATAACAAGTGTTGGCAAAGATGTAGAAAAATTGGAATCCTCGTGCACTGTTGGTGGGAATGTAAAATGGTACAGCCGCTGTGAAAAACAGAATGGTGATTCCTTGAAAAATTAAAAATACAATTATCATATGATTCGGCAATTCCGCTTCTGGGTTATATACTCAAAAGAATGAAAAGCAAGGTCTCAAAGAGATATTTGTACACCTATGTTCAGTACTTAATACCACTGACCCACACACTTAAACATGATTAAGAAGGTAAATTTTGTGTTATGTGTGTTTTACAATAATTAAAATTTTTTAACTAAAAAAAAAGAAATCAGCAAGAAGGTGCTACCTATTGTTCTGGTCTTTGAGGTTAGAGTGGGCACATAGCAGCACGGGGGCAGCCAGCATGATGGATATTCTGAATCAGGCACAACAAAGAGGTGGTCATATGTTACCGGGTTTGAAATCCAAACCACTGGGCTAGTCAGTTAAGTTCTCTGGGCTTTGTGTCTGACTTTTATAGAATGGAGTAAAATGAAGGAACCTTCCCCTGTGTGATCTGAAAGACCAAAATATGAACTAAGATGGACCCTAAGGTTAAGGAGACAAAGTTACCTATGGGTGAAGTGTTCCGGGAGGCTGGCATAGTAAATTTCTAAATTCCTAAGGCTAGAAGAAAAACTACACTCTTGTTAAACTCCCTGACAATAGGAGCTGTTAGGCAAATTTTCAAACCCCTCCTAACTCTGATTCACAGCCCAGACCACTACAAATCTGACTGGACTGAGGACTGGCCTTACAAACATTCCATTTTCAAAAGCAACTGCAGATCGTAAGCCAGTTTCAACAAGTTTATAGAGGCTGCACACAAACTGTCTTTGTGTCCTATAGCTCACCTTTTGATGGAAAGATCCAAATTGCACCCACACCTCACTTTGATACTAAAACCCGGCCCCAAAGTGAGCATGGGATGTATATTACATGTATGTTTACCCATTGTGCATGTGCTCAGCTGCCCTCATAAGTATGTATAGCTTTTCCCAAAAACTTTCTGAATATGTATGACTATTGTGTAATGTGGCCCCTGTGAGGCACAAAACCCGACCTGCCCCTTCCCTCTTTAAAGAGAGAACACCTTCAGTTCACACCGGAGACTCTCTCTTCCCAGTTTGCAAACTTATATCACCAATAAAGCTTTCCTTTCTACTATTTAGCTGTTCTGGGGGTCTTGTAAAGGACATCTGATTTTTATGTGAGGTTTTCATGAAACTCAAATAATGATTTTTAAATTGAAAAGTGCTATATATCAAGTTGGGAGAGGGGTAGGTAGTGTCAGATAAAGGGCTTTTATATCAAGAGCCTCTATTGTTAATAAACAAGGGTGGTTTAAAGTGGACAATCTGAATAAGACCTGGTTTCTTCCCCCTTAGCTGACTGGCCATATGGGGAAGTCTATCTGAAATCTACCATCTGTACCACCACTTAATCACCTGTTTATTGTGTGACTTCTGTGACTATAGGCAAGTTACCTAATCTCTCTGAGGTTAGATTTTCTCATCTGTTAAATGGGAAAAATAACCAATAATAACCTCACAGGAGTGGGAGAAAAGTAGGTCATGGTGCTTAAAGCAGTTGACATTGTTGCCAACAAATTTATTAATAGAAACACAGCCTTGATAAGCATTCTATGTCAGTGGTTCTCACATTTTAATGTGTCTATGAATTTCCTGAAGGTCTTATTAAAATGCAGATAAAGAAACCATGGGTCTGGAGTAGGGCCCAAGACACTGCAGTCCCCAAGCTCCCAGGTGATTCCAATGCTGCTCATCCATGAGCACATTTTGAGCAGCAAGACACCATACCACGGCTCTCACAGCGTGGTCTACTTTTATATAGCCTGGTCCCAATTTATAAAAAGAAAGAAAAAGTTGGAAAGTTTTAATCAGGCCCCAATTCTATTGACTTCAGTTCTAAAACTTCTAGACTTTCTGGGCAATAGATACTTTAGACTTAGACTTACCTTAATCTTAAACAGGTTAACATCACTGTCTTACAAAAGAGGGAAATAACAGGCCAGAGCCAGAAGCACAGACCTAAGGTCGTAGAGCAGCGGATCCCTCAATCCTTACACTTACCACAGTACTATGATTGAGGACAGAGTCTTAACCCAATTCTCCCCTAAACATGCATACACAGGGACAGAGGGACAGTGGCTGGACTCCAGAGAGAAGCCAATGGGGGTATCATGCTTCTTTCTCATCCAGACTGTTCCTCTCAACCTTCCCAAAGGATCAGCAGTGAATACCTAGTCCACATTTTGTCAGTGCCTTGGAATCTAAGCAGGATTTTATGCAAAGCATTCCAGGCCATCTCCACCTTGAAAATTATTTTCTTCCTTAGAAATTTGAAAAAACACTCAGCCAAAATTCAGGTTGTCTTTCCTTGGCCTTTGGGTCTTTGAATCTCAGGCTTCAGTTTCTCACTAAAAAAAGGAGCCCTCCAGGAGAGCATAGAGCCACGGAGTCGAAGAGCTGACAGTAATGGTGATAGCCAACCCCCACCGCCCATGAGACAGTGGCTCCTGGGGGTATTTCTCCATAGCCATGACTAACCACACCAGCTTCCTGGGAATGTGTTATAAATGTTCCCATCGCTGTGCTGAGCCCGGTGGGTGCTTCTTGGCTCTGTCTCACCACATATGTTATCTTCATGGTAACTGCTCCCAAAAAGAGTTGTAACTCAAGGGAATCTCTTCACAGATTTGTGTCTGGCTTTAAAACAAGGAGCTCTCAAACATGTCAAATCAGGGAAGCAGACTGTGTCTCTATTTTGGGGTGCATTTTCCCTCTGGGTTTGTAAAGGTTTCCTCTGGGAGGATTCCTCCCTTTTACATTCGTGGGCTTGATTGCTTACATATTGCAAACCAATTCAGCATCTGGAAAAGAGCCTTTTTCAAGGTGTACAGTTTAGTGAGGTTCAGGTTGAATCCATAGGGAGGGAGGTGGCAGAAGATGGGGGAGGAAAAGCATGCTTAATGTACACAGCATGTAACATTAGTTGAATACTTCTCTTGGTTGCCATAGGAATGAGAAGACTTTTGATTTTAAATCGTGGTTCCTCTGGAGCTATGTTAAAAATGTGACGATAGATTCTTGCTATTTACTGCTACCAGTTTTTTAATCAGGAGCTTTTTAAAAAATGCAGCCCAAATGTTTGCTCTGCAAAGAGAGGTTACAGTGACCTCAAAAATGTCACTCCCAAGGTCCTAACAGCTACAGAAAACGAATTTCTCCCAATTACTTTGGGTCCTGCAGTTCCCAAGCTAGTGAAACACAATGCAGTTCTGTTATTTTTCTCCCCAGGAGGGATCCATGAAATACACAAAAGAGCCTGATGGTAGGATGGTAAGTCACTCAAGGTAATTATCATTATAGTGCTGTGGAAGCACATTTAAAAGTCAAACAATGGGTTTAAAACTGTTTTAAAGATTACTTGTTTAAAACATGGCGGCACATGTTTTTTTCCATCAGTCAACCCTCTAATCCTTTTTGTTGCTAATTCAGAGTTCACATATGAGAATACCAACCTGCAAGTTCAGCATTAAACACAGCACCAAATTTAATAGTGTTTACTCCTTCCTCTTCCACCACCAACTAAATACTGTATTTTTCATGTACTTTGAAAAGCTAAGGAGAAATTGAACACCTTAAAGGTTGAGCACTGTACAAAAAGCTTCCCAAGCAGCATGCCAAAATGTCACCCCCTCAGCCCTTCCTTCGTAGCTGAACCCCTGGAGCTGACGGCCTCTAGACACATCTGCCTATTCACAAATATGATTGTTTTCAAAGTATGCCTTAACATGAATGCAAGTGGGAGAATCCAAGTTCAGCTACTTGTAAACTTCTGGAGAAGGAATCGGTCTAGTTTGTTGTATTCCCAGCAACTATTATTACCAGCACTACATTCCCAGCATGTAGTGAGTGATAAAAATTATCTGCCAATTAAATAATGATGAACAAATTAATAATGACTGAGCATTTAGATTAAGCAACAACTGTGGACCAATCCCTGGAAGAATAGAAACTTCAGTTGTTGAGCAGTTACCCAATGTATAAAGTGTCTGCTCTGCACCAAGCCTCTATGTGCATCACGCCATTCACTTGGGCTGGGGAAAGAGAAGATGAACTTATGAAAATTCTGATAAAATCTGTAACTCACCTGGCAAACTTCTCACAAAAAAGCAGGGCAGTAAAATGAATGACAGATGTCTTTTTGGCGAGGATATCTCGGCGTGGGTCCTCAATGCTCCCCTACTGGGCATGGCCTTCCAGAAAAAGAATGCACTTTGAAGAGCTCTCTGTGAAGGAAAATAGTGATAATATCTAACACTCCTTTGGTGTGTCCTATAAGCCAGGCACCATTCCAATGATTTGCACATATTACCTCATTTAATCTTCGTGTATACATAAGTAACTATAACGTAAGTTGGAGAAATAGACAAGACATTGTATTTCAGAGGACCAGGTGTTTATTTGTGATCAGAGTGATGGAGTTAATGTTTCAACATATTAGATGGATGTGGTTGGGGTGAAAGGGATGGGGCGTCCTATTTCCCCAACTCCTTGTATATATGTAGGCTATTCAAAAAACATTCTTAAATAATACCTAAATACTTCCTGTGTGTCAGGTTCTGTGCTGTCATTTGACCCTGACTTTTATTCCTATGCTACAGAGGTGGAAACCGAGACCTAACAAGGCCAGCTCGCTCAGCTCCTGAACGGCAGAACCAGGATCCCTGAGCTGATATTTTTAACTACTTTACTGCAGTACCCACCGAATGATTGGATAACATTTCTTTGATGCTTACTACACAGCAATGAGTGTTTTGAAGCTAAATATGATAGATTTTTAAATTATAATGTTTATGAAAAATAAAAATTCAGTGAATACCAACAAGATTCTCTTTGTTTCAGAAGTCAGCCCCCCCTCCCCTGCTGCTGTCACTGCCTTTATGAGGGAAGGGATGGGTCTTCTGTTATCTTCAAGCCACTAGGAGCAGAGAATTATGATTTGAAAACCTGATACCTGCAATATGATGCTCTTCAATGCCTTCAGGTAAAGATCCTAAAGGCATTTAGCTCTGAACAACAAATCAAACTAGGTACTGTGTCATGAATAATAATAATATTTATTGTACAAAGACATGCATCAAATATCCTTACATACACACGTAAGTAAAACATTAAGTATTAATATTTAAGCATACAGAACTTGCTGTAGAATTTGTCAGTGTATTTAGAACCTAAAAGGAATGCAATAGTCACCAAAAGTCCACTTGCCATGTTATTTTTGTACAATTCACACTACTTCCCTCCCTGTGGGCTCTCACTCTATATTTAGTCCTATTTTTCTAATGTGCTTAGGCGGCTCAGGGGCCATATAATCCATGTAGGGTCTATTAAACTTGGAGCTTTTAGAAATCATTATTCTTTCTTTCTTTAATGTGTCTTTTGATATTTTCAGATTGCTATCTGGATTTTTAGGAGGACTAGGAAAATGCAATTGAATTCATGATTAATTTGTCAGCTCCCTCCAGGACAGAGTGGAAAACAAATTACACACACACAAACAAACACACACACACACACAGAATTGAGGGCAATGTGGTCTGGTGCAGTAGCTCACACCTATAATCTCAGCACTTTGGAAGGCCAAGGCGAGAGGATCACTTGAGCCCAGGAGTTTGACACTGCAGTGAGCTATGATGATGCCACTGTATTCTAGCCCAGGCAACAGAGCAAGACCCTGTCTCAAAAAATAAATAAATAAATAAGAATTGAGGGCAATGTGATTTTCATGCCAGAGGGAATATGTCAAATATCATTATTATGTATCCTAAAATTCATGTTTAAAAAGCTACTGCTGTCAACATATTTCTCCATCATTGGGTAGTCATTTGAATGCCTTCGTGTTTAGGTACTTGTGAGCTACAGTAAGTAAAGAGTTGCTAAAGAATTCCTCATTTCCTTAACATTTCCATATTTTCCTACTTCCAGATCTATTATCTGGACACTGAGATGGAGATATAATTTCTATTTTTTCTGAAAAGCAAAGAGATTTCCATATTATAAGCAAGACCAATTTACTAGAATCTAGCTGGCAGAAGGGTAAGATAACATTTGGACTCTTGTTCTTCACTCTTTGAACTGGCCCTTCCCCAATGCATTAACAGAGGGAAAGGATATTATCAGACGTGAGCAGCGATTGGAGCTAATGGATTCGCTCTGCTTGGCCCTGACCCCTGCCACATTGGCCAGAGCCCCTCCTCCCCCAGGGTGGTTCCCTCCAGTGCAGTTTCAAGGGCAGAGGTCTTTGTGGTTTGGGTTTGGAGACTTTTCCTGCTAACTAAGTGTAGCATAATGGGGAAAACTCCTTTGGCATAATGTTCTTGAACAGGATTTAGGAATCTGCCTCTGTACATATAAGGCAGCTTCAGGCCCTGGTCCAAATTGAGATGCTTGCATATTTCTGCCAGCTGAATACCTGGTATCTTATATATAAGCGCTCAAAATGTGACTGTAGGCTTGCATGGAATAAAATTAAGCTCCTCTTCCCTGTGAGACTTTTTTTTTCTCAGTCCACCATCCCAATCCCCCCTGCCCTCTTTAGCTTTCAAACTATCCTCAACACTCTTGCAAAAACAAACTAGAAATTCATTTACTCTAAAGTACATATAACTAATGATGGCTTAACGTGTTTCTTCTTCCAGTGAGATCTCAATATGAATAAGGCCTTAGATAAAATGTTTGCAGAACTCCTATCATTTAAAGACAAGCTTTAATAAGCAAGGAAAGGAGAGATTTCTTTTGAAGGAGGGGTGGGGACATAAGAGGTGACTTTCCAAGCAAAGGGGAGTCACTGCTATTGAAACATATCTATTCTGGGATCAACTGTTTGCAAAATTGACTATTGTTTTCTATAGTTGTTTAGCAAGCTAGCGCTTCACCAAAGATCTTCAATCTAGGTACCCTATGAACAGATCCAAGATGTCATCACACTGTAAAAGAGCTTCTAATATTTTAAATTTAAAGTTATTTGGGTTCATTAAAAAAAAGAGAAACTCCCCCAAGATTTCATGCAAGTAAAATGCAGAACTTCATGTCGTCCAACATAAATATTAGACATGGTATATATGGTATATGGTATATATATGTCTGGAATATAATAAGCTCTGGAATATAATAAGGCAATTACATAAGAAAAATTTATTGTAAAATTATAAATAACAAGAAATTCTTTATCTCTTAGCAAACAGAATCAACCCAGACTGACTCTGATGGTATGAAAAAGCAAGTTATTTACTTAGAAATCATGTGACCTCTCCCAGAATGTTTGGGTCTTGTGCCATCCAATAGAATAATAAGTATACCCCAAAGATAAATTAACGCAAGCTGGTATCTTTACTTGCCTATTGATTTCATCATGAAATATGCCTCTATTTTGAATTAATTGAATACTTCTCTTTGTATATGGAATATTCAAACACATCCTTTTTTTTTTTTACCAACAAACTGAAAACAGAAAAGTATACACATGCTATCTCATGTATTTTTAATAATCCTAGATTATTTGTTTCAACCTTAAAGTTCTACACTTTCATACTACAATCAATGTAAAAGGTATGATTCTACTTTGCAAATGTTCAGAACAATTCTTTATCTATAGGACACAGAGATATGTTAACACTGAGTTAACTTTTATAGAGCTGGTGTTTCGAGGATGTTTTGGGTTGAATTGTTTGGTGCTGCATAGATTTTAGTCTGAATATTTTATCTGATCTTGCCTTCTTCTCCGATTTTATTATACCTCAGAACAATGTACAATCATAAGTGTTGCTTTTGAGTAGTTTAAAGTTATAAAACAAAGCTGAGCTGATCAGATTTTGTCATTGACTTTTGAATAATACTATGCTTCTCCAACTTTAAAAATAATTTTCTCACACACATATGCCTATATGAAATCTACAGCTATGTTCCTCGGAGAGTGAAATCATTTTTTGAAAATCTATTTCAGAAGCTGGTCATATGATGTTAAAGAACCCAATGATTAATTATATAAAAGGAAGTCTCTTTTCGAAAGGGAATAACTAGCCCCTTCCCAAATACTTTTTTTTTTTTCAAACAGAGTCTCACTCTGTTGCCCGGGCTAGAGTGCCATGGTGTCAGCCTCGCTCACAGCAACCTCAAACTCCTGGACTCAAGCGATCCTCCTGCCTCAACCTCCCAGGTAGCTGGGACTACAGGCACACACTACCATGCCCGGCTAATTTGTTCTATTTTTTACTTGTTTGGCTAATTTCTTTCTATTTTTAGTAGAGACAGGGTCTCACTCTTGCTCAGGCTAGTCTCAAACTCCTGAGCTCAAGCAATCCTCCTGCTTCAGCCTCCCAGAGTGCTAGAATTACAGGCGTGAGCCACCAGGCCCGGCCCCAAATACATTTCTTTAAGTTGAAATTTTCCCCTCTGAATTTTCTTAAATCATGGCCCTTTCATGTTATTTGTTCACTTTGTAAAGTTCTTTACATTTCTCTTCCTTAGTCAACTCTCTAGAAATGACTGACTTCCAAACCCACCACCCACTCCTGGGAATCAACTCTATCTTTCCCATTTCCATGCCTTTCTTCAATCACACATACATTTGCACTCACAGGAATGTTTGCTCAGCAGCAATAGACCTGTGCATTCTCTCTCCCCTCTCTCTCTTCTCTCTCTCTCTCTGTCTCTCTCACCTATGAGTCATTACAATTTCAGTAGAATCACAATAGAGAGTTCAGAACCTGTCGCCCACACCTTACAGTAAGTGAAAGGAACCCAAAGACAGCTTTCTCCTCTTGTAAATGTCAAGTGTTCAGCATGTCTCCACTGGGGGCTGAATAGAAATGTAACCTTAACGAAGTAAGTCCTTGGGTCTGAGCAAAGCTTTGAACGTTCGGAGTCCAAAGTTGACTTTCCTACAGGGGCATATGACTATGATTGGTAGTTTTAGCTTCTTCTGTCATGAGGCTTAACTACCGGCAGCACCAGCTTGATGTCTGATTTGCCCTGATTGGGTGGAAGAGCCCACAAGACAAACAGCAGAGACGTTTCCAGTTTGTCTCAAGGGTAGCCAGCAGAGTCGCGTATATGGTGAGGGAGGGGCCCCCTGATGGTCTTCCTTCCAAGACTTCTCAATATAGCTTCTCTTACCTAACCAATCTGACCCACCGCGTATTACACCATATACCATACTAATGACCATACTAATGCTGCTTGGTCAGCAAAGGGTGCAAGAGGGTTGTGGAAAACCCAAAATAGGGCTTGCATTTGGCTATCACTATGCCACACTATGAACAGATCTCAAAGTATCGTGATTAAAAGTCCTTACTGAGGTTTCATAGGGAGGATGTCAAACCAGAACAGCCTGAGGTCCCTAACCAAAGTTTCCTTTTGTTGTTGGTATTATTGTGTTACGTTCAGACAGAGAGGAATGCATTTAGGCAGATTGGCACGATCCGTGCTGGAGATTTGACTAGGCAATCAGAGGCAAGGAGACGAGGAAAGGCCGGGGGGAGAGGGGAGGAGTGAAATCATACGTGCCCTCTGTATTTCATTCCAAAAAATAGTTCACACTTATAATTACCCACCTTGTTTTGCAGCTTAGAATAAAAGTGGCGTTGCACCAAACCCTACTGGAGCAGCCTTTGTGATTAGAAAGTACTCCACACCTTGGAGAGCCGAGGAGACATGAGAATAATTTTAAATGCAAATTAAATTGAGGGGGTAGTAGAGAAGAACACATAAAAGACAGTAAAACAAAACCTTTCAATTTTCTTAAATTAGCAGTCTAATGTGTTCTAAAGAGCAGCTCCACTCAGATCTCTTCTTAGGGGTTGCATTTCATCACAGTATAAAATGGGCAAATCCATCACTTCCCTCTGCTCGGTGCTTTTGAATCAAGATTGAAGGGAAGATTAGAAGCTGTTCATTGGGGCTTGCAGGCTCAGAAGCGTCGCACAGCTTCACTCGGTGCTCCACGGCGTCCTGTTGAAAGGGGTCAAGTGCAGGTAAGCATCTACTAACTTCGAGACTCTTCCTTTCCTGTATCTTTTTGGCTAGTTTTCCTTTGGGGCGGGGTCTCCCCAAAAATCTGTGCTATATTGCGTCTTTCAAAATCTGAGAAATTTCAGATAGCTTTTTAAGCTTTTTTCCAGTGACTGACTCGCAGAAGGGAAGAGTTATTTTCAGCCTAGATGCCGGTGACTGTTCTGTGTATTAATTATAACAGCGAATGTCTAACAGATGCTACCTAGAATGGCCCTTCCTAACCTCCCCCCATTCCCTGCCACCCTTAGACCAGCATTAGGGTAAGAACTACTGCCCTCCGACAATTTCTAGACAACTTTCCCATTACATTAATTTTTTAGTCATTTAATATTCTATTCTGTTGTAATTGCAAATGAAACTGAGATTCGAGACTAGAAAAATAAATGTATTAAGCCATACATCCATTTTTTAATGACTGTGATACTTTTCTACGTAAAAGATGGGGGGGCAGGGAATGGCCCTACATGATGGTTACATGTAGATTTTGATGGTTTTCTGCCAAAGTTTTACACGGGAAACTGGTAATTTTCTTCCTTCACAGGGGAGGGTGCAGAGAGGCTGAGGCTGGCGTCACCTTCCGTTGCTAAGGTAACGTGCTCTGGCCATTTTATCTGAAAAAGGAAGTCCAGTGGACGGTATGCATTATTCATCGCTGTTCTAATCAAACAATCAAAATTGTTTACTTTCACCGGGAATATTTAGCGAGATCAAAGACACTCTGGCTGAAACTGCTCTTGTTTTACTGCCGACAGTTAGCCCTTGATTTTCTTGCAGTAAGTATAATTTGCTGTTGGGGTACATGTGGGTATTTTTAAAACTTTCCTCTTACCGGACTTGGTTTCTTAAATTCAAATGTGTACTGTTAGAAAGAGAAACCAAATGGATTAGCCATCTGAGCTTGATTTTAATGACTTGGTCTTGTTCATTCGTTCTAAAAAATATCCTGCAGAAATAGAGACACTTCATTTGTGCAAGTATCCGGGAAAGGCTACACAGGCTGGAAAAAAGAACCCAACAGGCTGAATGTTTTTTGATGAAGTGTATCAGCTTTGTGACAGGCTAGGGTATGATAATCTTATAGGGATTATTGCAAGGCTGCAATAATTGTCGCAGCTCTACAAACTACAATTCTTTCTCAAAAGCAGCCTGTGCCAGGTGCAGGCAGGTGACGATCCTGTAGCACTTTATAAATTGTGCTGGAGGGAATTGCTAAAAAGGAAGGAATTGAAGGCGTTTCTACAGCAAATATGTCAGAGTGTGTCATAAACGCAAGGCATCTATGAGTGGAGGCTCGGATTCCCAGGCGATCTTCCCTGCTCCAAGGTAATCCGAACGTCCCCGGATCAACTGAGGATCAACACTCACAACGGCTGACATTTAATGATGCCATTTATCAGACAGACCTTTTGAAAACTGATAGCATGTGAATTTAACAGTATATTTTTCTGTTGATACACAGCAAAGAAAGACTGGTATGTTATCTCTCTTTAGCCTGGATCATCTGTTGTTTTTTTTCTGAGTTGAATATATTACTTTTAATGAATGTTGGCTAAGTGGGTTTTTTTGTTGTTTTTTGGGGTTTTTTTGTAGACAATAGAAATGCTGTGTTGAGGGGAGCTTTAGAATTGGAAATGTCAGTCAAATAGTGGAATGTTATAATGGAATATTCTTATTGAAACGTTTTAAAGTACATATATATGTACACCCTCGGCAGTCTTAAAATATTACAGATTTTTTTTCCCTCTTTACAGGCGTCCAAGTGAACATTTTCTCTCCAAACTCTGTGTTTAGAACATCAAGGATGGATTACCCTAAAATGGATTATTTTCTGGATGTCGAGTCTGCTCACAGACTCTTGGATGTTGAGTCGGCTCAAAGATTCTTCTACAGTCAAGGAGCTCAAGGTAACAGCTCGGGAGGAGAGGAAACTCTCATTCACATGCTGGTTTTCTATTAACAGTGCCGGGTCAGCTGTAGCAGTTTAAGCTTTGCTCTGTAGGTTCAACAACTGGCATTTCTAAATTGATAACCTCTACCAAATTGCTGCTAGAATGGAGGCAGGCATATGACAGAATAAATAAATCCACATTTCTTGGATGTGGTTTAAAAAAAAAAACCCAACTTTTGGCACAAATGTCCTTCCGAAAGCTGTGTTAGAAAACGATTCCCCCATGTCCTGGTGTCCAAAGCCTATGTCTGAAAGAAATCAGGGGTGCTTTTCCCTCTGGAAAATTTGAAGTTGCAGCCACTGACCTTGAGGATTTCTTGGGGCATCACGACCCAGCTGAATGGAATCCGGCCGGGTTGGGGGCTCCTGAGATAAGCACGGAGCCTCTGTAGCTGCCTTATCTATTTCAGATGAATTCAGTTGCTGCCCCCTCAGAGAATTAGCAGTGCACATTTGGGGAGCAGTGAGGAGCATGCCTGTTGGGAAGTGTGGCTGATGTGTACATATTTATTACACATTTCGATTTGGTCAGTTAGGCTCCGGTTTGCCTCCTGATGATGGGTACGTCCCAGATGGCATGGGTACATGGTGCACCGAGAAGGAAGATGCTGTTCTTTTCTAAATAGAAACGCAACTAAATTCTTAGAAGTTACAATGCAGAGCTGAGAAGAAAATGCAGTCAGCTTTTATACACCCGGCATCTTTCTCTGTTAGATGGTGATGGCCACTTCACACAGGCCACTGATAATATCCTGCCTGGGCTTTCCCCAGGGACCTTCTGAATGGCTTTTACTCCCTCTCAAGCCAATTTCTCGTGGCGACCTCGGGGGCTTGCAAGCCTGCTTGCCTGCTTCCCTGCTTCCATTTTCCAGGCCATGACCCCACCTTCTTAAAGACGAAAGGGGCTGGAAATGATTTTGCTGGGGTCCGTGTGCTCATCAATAGAGTTCAATCAATCAGCAGAGGTGATACAATAACTAATTCTCCTCATCACTCTGGGTGTCGGGAGTTAGCACTCCATCACTTAGACATAAAAGTTACTGAAGGAGGAGAAGGGTGAGAGACTGGCCAGAACCTCCAGCCCCTCTGGGTCTGCAAATAAGAAGATGCTGGCAGTGGATGTAGAATGGGGGCCGGCAGGGAGCAGGGCATGAGGCCAGGCTCAGTCCCATTGCCAGTGCTGAGGTTAAACATTGCTGCTTCACCCGTCCCTTCGACTTGAATGAGACAAGACTGTTCTGTGGTGGGATCATCCACGTGAGCTGCATAGCTATTGGCAGAGCACACAAGGGGGGCAACAGTTAATTATAGAGAATAAAGATGGCCACTTGGTCTTGCAGTAGGGACAGTTTAAGCCTTTAAGAAGACCATGGACGCCAGGCTTTTATGGAAGGAAAGCAGGCAGGCTGTGGGAGGCTCAGGAGATTCAATCAAGGCAGCCTGCTGGTTGTCAGCAGATGGGGCTGGGGGTGGAGTGGTCAGAATTGTCACCATCAGTGACTGTGGTTTAGACTCCAGAGCTGGAAGGACTAGAAAATGCATGGGAGGTGGTAGCATAAGCTACTGCTGCTCCCTGGTATCGCGTTCATTTTAAGACACTCAGAATGATGTTCCAAATCAAGGAACCCTGGGTTTACAGGAGGGGTGAGGGTTCCTGATACATCCTCTAGGTCAGTGTTTCAAAACCCCTAGACTTTCTGAATCAGAAACCCAGGTGTAAGGCCAACGAGTTCGCATTTTTAGCAAGAGCTCCAGAGATGGTTACCTAGCCAGCACAGTGGTCTAGGGACCACATTTAAAAAACTCGTCCACCTCGTCCAGTTTTCTCTCCTTCCATCCCCAGAGCAGGAACACCATCCTCAGCATTAGAGGCAGGATGATACAGTGGTCACAGTCTCTTCTGTAAAATGGAAACAATAATAGTGCCTAATTCACAAGCTGTCAAGAGCATTAATGAGATACGGTAAAGTGCTTAAAATAGTGTCTGCCACATAAGAAACATGACATACAAGCAAATAGATAAAATAAATATCCCTGGCAAAAGGCCATCCTCTTCGTTTGAGACTTCATAAGGAAGCCACTGCCTTGCAAACAAAAAACGTGGCCTGCTAAAAGTTTAAGCTATTTTTAGCAAAAACAAAAATTTAGAAATTTTAAGTAAAATTAAGAGCACAGTGATTCATTTCTTGTCCCATCAAAACCCAACTCAGGGCAAAACTGGAAAATTGTAAAATTCATCTTGGTGCTCGCCTTCCATCTTGTCCTTCACTTTATTTTAAAGATGAGAGGTCCTCACCATCCAGAACCTTCCCTGAGCCCCACCACCTAGGGCCTGTCACCCCAGGAGCCTCCTTCCTTCTGGAGCTCCACTTC
>VBSM01000413.1:4970553-5025685 GCA_008086735.1 Cheirogaleus medius
TCTCACTGTTATGCAGGTATTTCTATAGGCTGATCAAGTATTCTTACAGATGTAAATATTTTTAAAGGGCAAGGCAAGAAAATCTGAGTTTCTCTCATTTCCACATGCTAGCATTTATATCAATTTATTTACAAATTCCTAAAGTTCTGGGAAAACAGTACCTTTTGTATTCATAAAGTGCAAAATGTTTATCCAAAGCAACATTACCGGAATTACAATGTCCTTAATCCTATCATAGTTGTTTTTGTTTTTTTAGTTTTTCTTGCAAAGTGGCAAAAGTCTCCCTCTGAGTAGAGGCTGTTTTAGCTAGTTAAAGCAAGAGCAGACCAGGAAGGTGAGAAGAAGAAAAAGAGGGGAAAAAGCAATCTATTAAATCTATTATGAGACAGGTTCTATTGGAAGTCCCTGAGGTTTTCAAAGGTCAGTGATCTGTTCTGCTGATTAAAGTAGCCTGTTATATTCTCCCATCTCCACTTCTCTGTGCTTTGAGCTCAAGGTGGGGAAGATCAGCCCCCTCTGGGGATTCTGCGTTAGAAGCATGATGTGCTGCAGAGGGCAGAAAAAAGCCCAGGATCATCCTGTTTGCTCCTGTCAGTGAAGGGGGCTTTCCTCATTAATTACTGGGCAATTTGTCAACAGTAAATCCTGACACAGAGGGAGTTCTGGGAAGGTCTCCTTTAAATGAAAAGGAGAATTCCGGAGGTTGGACATACAGTTGGCTTCAAATATCAGCCATGCCTTGACATCACATAAGTTGAGTTCACCTATCATTCAGGTTTCTGACAATGATGTCCCTCATACTCAACTCTATAATTTTGTAGTGAACAATTGATCTGTAGAGAAGTCATATGAAATCACAAAATTAGCATCCTGAGGTTTTCAGGTTGAAATGGACATTACAGATTGGTGATTCTCTTGGCTCCCTCCCTAAGCCAAGTAAAACAGAGCCTGTAGGGGCCAGACCGAGGCCCCAGTACTGCATTTTCAACAAGCCCCTGGGTTATTCTGACAAATAGTGAAGGCTGAGAACCACCATCATGGATCACCAATCACTTGCTATGCAGAGTGCGATCACAGACTAATAGCACCAGCTTCATCTGGGAGCTTGTTAGAAATGCAGAATCTCAGGCCCCACCCCAGAATTGAGAATCAGAATCTGCATTTTAACAAGATCGCCAGGTAATTTGTGCTAACGTTTAGGAAGCAATGATTGAATCCAGTGCACATTAGAAACACCTGGGAGCTTTTATGAACTCAAGGCTGGAGTCCACTGCAGACCAACTGAACCCGAATCTCTGGGGGTGAGCCCCACACGTGGGGATCTTTTTAAGTCCCCCTAGGTGATTCAGATGCCCAGCCAGGGCTAATAAACTACTCACCCCCCATTTTGTAATAAAGGAGGCTTTAGCACACTGTGCAGCTATTCTTGTCTGCATATCTTTCTCTACCTAGGTCTTCCCCTTTAAATGAATCCAAACCATTGGAAAGGTTCAAATGAGCTTCAGAAAAGGACTATGCCTCAAGGGCTGTACTTTGCACATTCATTGTATCTATAAATCCTCAAAGAAACTTTGGAAAGTAGGAATTATTATGCTCATATTGCAGACTAGAAAACTAAAGATTGACGAAGTGAAGTATTTTGGAAAGATAGCAGTAGAGGCAGGATTTAGAGTTCAAGTATATCTAACTCCAAAGCCCAACGTATTTTGTTTAAGTCCTTCATGGTGTGTACTGGACAGAGGCACCTTCTCATCTAGCCAGATTGATAAAATCAACCCTGCAAGTCAGGGAAGGTAACTCCTGACCAAATTATGCTTCCAGAGATGGGGAAGCTGAGGCCCAGAGAGGCTCTGCCATGTGCCCAAATCACACGGCTTATATAGAGAGGATGGAGATCTCAGCTTACCATGCCCATGCCCTTTTCACTGTGCTAGGTCTCTTTGCTCAAAGACAATCAATATCTTTGGACATTTAAATTACCTTCTAAAGGGGAAATACATTAAAATACAGCCAATTGACTAAAGTCACTAGGCAATCAAATTTATGACTCCCACTAACAATTTCCCCTCTTTTATCATTTTAAATAACTCTTGGCATTAGAATCAGTCACGGCAGTCACTGTTACTCGTCATAATGCACCTTTTCTGTAGTCTGCATCATCTTGTTCAACAAAGGGAAATGCCAGTTCTGACAATTGATGAATGCCACCATGAGCAGCTAAGAGTCTCTTCAAGTTGTTTTTGGAGGAATTCATTGAAACCCCCTCTCTCAACCATTTCCCTCCAAACACCCTCCCACTTCCACTCTTTGCCCACCCTGTGAAATCTGTCTGAACAGCTGGCTTTTGAGTGTTCAGCTTTGAGTTAAATGTGTTCTAAACCTAAACTGGGACTTCTTAGCATGGCCCCCAGAGAAAAAGGCTTTGGAAGCACTCAGATAATTGCAAATCATTAACAGGAGTCACCAACACAGAATGTGCTGGGCTATATGCTTTCCTGTCCCTAACGTGAGACCCAGCCCTACTGGAGCCTCCTCTGTGAAGCTTTGCCTGTCTTTCCCAGGCCTTTCTTCCAGAGCAGTCTGTTCACTCTACATTATAGCCATCGTCATATTCTATGATTCAGCCTCCAACCCATGCTAGAAGCATGAGCTCACTTAAATGGCTTCACATCTCTAAACCTCAGGTTCCTCATCAAAATAGGTACAAGGCTAGTTCTGAGTCCATAGGGGTTTTGAGAATTAAATGAATTATGCCTTTAATGTGTTTAGTTCGTTGTCTGTTATTATTGATTATTCACCCTGTTGTTTTATTATTAAGTGTCTGTGACCTACGTCTACCCTGGTGATCTCCTTAAATACCATATTCTTGGTGCCTCTCAGCATCCTCAGCATACAGTGGAAGCATTAAGATCTATTAAATGTCTCTATTGAACTGATGGGATGAAAATGCTTAAATCTCCACTATACAGAAAACCCTGGATTCAAGGAAAAAGCTTGATGATTCAAGATTAGGACCTCCTAAGACCTTTAAAGAATTAAAATTTTTCGTTGAAAATGGAACCTGCATAAGATTGAAGGGAAGGACACGTAACAATAACACTGAAATTACACAGAGGTAGGAAATGGAAGAAAGTCATCAACTCTGCTACATCTCCTCTAAGACAGAAGAAACTAAAAATAAAAAATCAAAAGCAAAAAGAAAATACAGCAGGAGGAATTTAGGTATATTATTGAAAAGAATTAACCTTTTAAAATAGATTTCCAGGGGTCCTTAAGTGGTGTTTTTTGTTTTGTTTTGTTTTTGAGACAGAGTCTCACTCTGTTGCCCGGGCTAGAGTGCCGTGGCGTCAGCCTAGCTCACAGCAATCTCAAACTCCCAGGCTCAAGCAATCCTCCTGCCACAGCCTCCCGAGTAGCTGGGACTACAGGCATGCGCCACCATGCCTGGCTATTTTTTTTTCTATTTTTAGTAGAGACGGGGTCTCGCTCTTGCTCAGGCTGGTCTTGAAGTCCTGACCTCAAACAATCCTCCTGCCTCAGCCTCCTAGAGTGCTAGGAGTACAGGCGTGAGCTACCATGCCCAGTCCCTGAATGGTATTCTTTTGAGAAAGGCTTTCTGATATAGAATAGTCTATGATGACTGAGTTTTTATTCTGCTTAAAAGTAGAGTTCTGGAATAGGTGACTGCTCAACCTTGTAATGAATTGGAGTTCAGTTCAAAAGCTGCTCTGAACGTGTTCAGGAAACAAGCTCTGAGCTGTACCTTAATTGAGATCCCCTTTTCCCTTCCTGCTTTACACTTTTACTGCCTGGTCCAGCCCTCATACTTTTTGGCTGATCAAGCTTCAAACCAGCCACTATCACACTCCTGCTTCCAAGCAGACTCCATGGAAGGTGGCTGTAGACACCCACCTAAGCTGCACATTGGAACACACACTGGAACACACACACATTGGAACCGCTCAGTAGCAGCCTGGCCATGGCTTCTCAGGAGTCTTGCTCAGGGGGTACCAGGTTGTCTTCCTTTTCCATGCCTATCCCCTGACACCTTCATACTATGGTCTTATCTATGGTTCATATCTGCACCCGCAGGTCTGATTTGCTCCGGAAGACTGAGGCAGGGACGACAATGACGGCAAGGCAGCCCAGTCCCCCTGTGGGGCATGATTGCCAACCATTCATAACCTTCCCATTCACCAGTCAAATGTCCTCCCATGTGCTCTTAGAGGACTGCTAGGCTCAGGACGTCAAAACTCAGCCACACCTCTCTCTCCTCATAGCAATGCGCTGTTTCTGTTGGTTCATTACCCAAGTAGCTTACATGTAATCATACTATTTTCCAGACACTTGTCTCTGAGAAGTGCTTCAGGTGACATTTTAAAAAAAATAGTTTCCAGTCATGTTTTTGTGGTCCTCAAACCAACACCCTCTACAAGTCCTTTTTTGGTTTTTGGTTCTTTTCCTCTATAACTCCAGTCAGGAAGCAGCACACTGTGCTTCACTCACCGATGACAAACTAACTACCAAGCCTACCCTCCTAACCTCCCACACGTTCCATTTTAGACCTCTAATTGCCCACACCCGGGCTCTCCAAACCTGTGTTTAATACAGGGAACATTGTGCGTGAACAAGAGAATGGAGGCAGATCAAGAGAAATACTGTAGAGCTAGCCGGCCTGCCAATTCCGTAATAAGCAGAGGACCATGAAGTCCAACCCTCCGTTTCCGGGTTGTGCCCTGGGAACAGGGCGATTCTCTGGGCACAAAGTCTCATTCCTGGTGCCTGCAGTCTACCCACATGCAGCCTAAGCATGTCCTGCCTCTGCCCAGAGCAAGGATCTGTTTGCCATGTACCGTGATCCAGGGCTCATACGTAAAGTGGGGCATGAGGGTGTGAGGGAGAGAGAGAGAAAATGAGAGAACGAGAGGAAGAAAATGACTTGAAAATAGAATGAAATAATTCCAATCAATTAATCACTCCTACTCTCACATAAGGCAATAGTGAGAGAGTAAAAAGGCAGCCGGCATCAACCATGACCCAATTAGCATAAACAATTCACAGGTGCTTGGGAAAGAACTCTCGCTCCTCATTTGCCCAAACAAATCTGTTTGCAAAAATTTCAGTACCACTCTGTGCCTGTGCTGGCAGAGGCAGGGATGAGGAGCTGGCACGTCATCGCCAGCTCATGGTCATTACCATTGTTATTATTTGTAAGAATTTCTCAGTAAGCGATTGGACACACACACTTATACAAAAGCACTGAATGAATACTGGTGTGAAACTGAACTTCTGAAATATGAGGACTGAACAGAGAGTTATCTTCACTATCTGTCTCTTTTCAATTATAAAAGCAAAACAAGGGTAATGTCAAAACCTTTGGCAAAATAAAAAGGGAGAGTAAAATCAATCCTACACAACTATTTAAATTTTTCATATTTACTTTCTGTCCCTTTCATATACATTTGGAATTTTACAAGGTTATAATTATGACACATACAAAATTGGAGGGTATAAATGAAATAGTTTCTTGCATCGGCTGGAGAACATCATAGTGTTTTAGGACTTGGATCTTAGAGTCACCTAGTTCTGAGTTGAATCTATGATTTCCCTTTCCTAGCTTGTGAAGTTAGGCAAGTTATTTAATCTTTCTCTGCCTCACTTTTCCCTTTTGAATGCAAATGATAGTAATAAGAATTCTTAACCCAAAGGGTTATTTTGAAGATTAAATGAAACAAAATGTAGTTTCACAAACTATGGTACAATATATGATTTTCAGATAATACAAGAACTCTTTCATAATAATATTGTATTTATTTTATTATGTTTTAGAAAAACATAATTAGAAAAAAGTAATTGAAATATAAAAATATGTAGCTAGCACTGCATACCTATGGGCTACTGCTTAGAACAAGCACTGCAAGAAAATGTAGGCTAATTAAAGTCCATTCAAGGAATAACATTAAGTAAATAATACTGTAGATAGCACCTAGTTATAGCAAAATGCATAAAGTGAGAGGGGAATGACTAAAGTTTGGAAACTGAACAAATAAATATAAAGCACCAAGCAAAATATCAAGCGCCTAATACAAGTTTAATAAGTGTCAGCTCTTATGTTAATTATGCAACAATTTTGTCAAGCCTTGGGGGAAAGTGGCAGAACTTCAGCTTCCCCAAGAGAGAGACTCCCACCTGCCTCATCTCTTCCTTTCTCTGATGCCTTTCCTTCCTAATTCAAATTTCTAAGCCCTTGGGAGATGTGAAACAGTCTTAAAACACATGAACAAGAAAAAGCAATACAACTTTGATTTTAACATAAAATTGCTACCAGATTCCGAAAGAATCCTCCTTTTTGTTCTACCACTAGATAGCATTAGCTAAACTGTGCTGATTTCCTCTGAACGTGCAGCAAACTCTAATTTATCAGAGATGTACTTCTGTTTCCAAGTTGGCATCCAAGTTGAGATGACAATCACTTGCATTTGAGTTAGATTTGGGGAGGAGAATAAAGAATATTCTGGGCAGTGTGGAATGGCATGCGATAAGGCATAGACATACCTATGAAGAGCATGATACATAAGGGAACTCTGTGTGTTATGCTAGGCCTAGGCAGAGGGGTTATATGGTAGACACGGGGATGGCAAGAGAGGAGGCCGGACTAGTAGGCAGGAACCCAAGCACACATAAGGAGTATCAAAGCTGAGACTGAATCCACCAAAGACTCTAATACAGACGAGATCTGTTATCTATTTTCATAAAGATCAAAAATATGGAGGGCAGATTGGGGAAGAAGGCAAGAGGCAAGGAGAGCCATCAGGAGGCTACTGCAGCGATCCAAGCAAGAGCAAAGACAGCCTGAAAAGGAACAGAGTAAATTCAGAAGGGGAGAGGACCCTAGAAATATTAATAAGATTCTTTCCAGATTAAGTGGTGACAATGTGAATAAACAGAAAGTGAGAGAGGGGTACTCGGAATGGTCCCCAGATGTTATGCCGTTCACTGAGAGAGGAAATTTAGGAGAAGGATCAAGATGGAAGGGAGAAAAAATAAAAATTCAATTTAGAACATATTGAATTTGAAGACCCTATGGAATAATCAAGCATAGATTACCAGTATGGAATATATTCTATGGGTCTAAAGCTTGGTATAGAGATCTTGGAAAACCATTTAAAATTTTCTATGTTCCTAGGTATTTCCTAAAATAAATTTACTAACATATTTGACATCTGTTTCTGAATACGTGGCTCCACTGGGCCTTTAATTTTCCTTTCACATTGATTAGAAGATTGGGAGATTGTTTAAAGAAAACATATTTTCTAAATTAAAAGCTTTTTGCTATAAATATGATGTTTTCGCCCTAGCACTAGTACTTAAAATTAATAGTCTATTTGAAGTATTCACATGAACCAAATGTTTGATGTTACCAAGATTATTTCAAATTCTAGCTTGTGTTTTCAAAATAAGCAAAATTCTTAGTTAATACTTATAAAGTCATTTAAAGAAAACAAAATTTTAAAAAAATCTCAGTGTAGCTCAATCACTTTATAGAAGTATAGCTTGTGACAGAATGCTGCAAAGGAAGGGGAAAAAAAGGAATTCAGTTATAGCTGGTTAAAAATAGACCTTACTTTTTTTTTTTTTAACATATGCAGTAAGATCTTCTGTTCCATTTAGTTGATTATGCACTGTTGGATGACTAAATTGGATAGGTGACAGGGGGAGAAGAAACTACTTGGCTTAGCCCAATTTGGGTCTTGTCTTTGGGAAACAAGACCACACTCCAAACATCATACCACAAGATTGAATTTTACATTAGCCCCATATCTGATGCTGGCCCATGTACACTGAAGTCGCAAAAGGAAATGACAGTGAGAAGAAGACTCACACTATGTGCCAGGGGTTTTGTATTTATTATCTGATTTGATCTGCCAAAAAGAAATTGATAACATACAGGTTATTATCTCCATTTTACAGACAAAGTAACCCATGTTTCTAATAATCAAGTAACTTCTCAAGGTCACATAGCTATTAGTAATAGAGCTAAAATTATAATCCTGAAAATTTTGATTCTTCCCACTACATCTTGTAGTCCTACATTATATTGGTGACCTTGGCAATACTAGCGTAGACATCCACGAGCAGGTATGTGGGCATATACGGATATTCATGTACCTCCACACATTCAAAGGTAGAATCTCAATGTTGTGAGATATAAATGTGGCAATAGAGTCATTTCATGTAATTACACTCTTAGGTTCAGCTTCTCAGAAGGATTTTTAAAACCTTTTTTGTATATGGGAAACCATCAAAATGGGATGGTAGGGCCTCTGTCTCTTAAGCTGAATTGCAGGGTATGTGATTTGCTTACAATTACCAGGAGGTGGGGCAGGAAGGCATCTGCCTAAATGGCCTAGGAATACCTTATGGTACTCATAACTTGTTTTTCCCTCTTACTACCAATGTACCTTATAATAATTACAGAAACTTTAGAAAATAGAGATAAACAACAAAGCAAAGCAAAACAAAACTCAGCTAGCCTGATCATATAAAAATAGGTACTCTTTACAGTCTGGTGAATATTCTTATATTCTTTTTATACACATGAGCACATGCATACATATTTTTTTAACCTAAATAAAGCTCCTCAGATTTATTACCTTTTTTTTTTCTGTCTTAATTTTAAAAGTAAAAGAATTCTTCTTATCTTGGGGCAGCTGATTCTAACTGATGTCCAAAATAATCACAGTTTGGGCTAAAAGAGGTCAATCATACTTTGTTTTTGCCCAAAGGTGACTTTGTCAGCTGGGTTGATGTCCCTAGATCTGTTCTGCCATTATTTACTAGACAGAGGCTCTGACTAATACCCTGTGATCTAATCACTGTCATCAGCCCATTTGTAGACACAACAGAATGCAAAGGAAATATCTATGGGATCTATATTGGGCAGATATTCCTTCTTTGATGCATACATTTAGGAAACATCTAGGAATTTTTGTATCCCCCTCAACCACAATATGTCTTTATTCTTCTTGTAGATAGATGCAGCACTTCACTATGTATTAGGATTAAGTGCCAGATATTTCTAATGATTCTAATGTAATGTTTTGTACAACAGTATAATTATTACTACAATAACAGGACATCAGAGCTGGAAGGGACTTAATTCAACTGGCTCATTTTATAGGTGGTAAAACTGAAGCTCAGGGAAGAAAGGAAAAGCAAATATTGTTTATTGAATACCTAACATATAGCGTAGCTATGCACATTTATTTTATTCAAAACCACAAACTTATGCATTAGATACTATTGCTCCCAATTTATAGGAAATTAAAGTTCAGAGAGATTAAAAACTGACTTAATATCATGCAACTATAAAGAGGTGAAGTCAGGATTCAAACATGAGTCTTTCTGACATCACAGCTTTCCCCTACAACATCTTGACTTTCTGGAGAGAAGCGATTTATCTAAACCAGGCAGCTAGTTGGTGGCAGAGCAGGAGTCAGAACCCAGTCTCTTGATGTCTAGTCTGAGGCTCACATTCCTACACCCTGTCATCTTGTACATAGGCTCAAATAGGATTCAAGCCCGCAGCTTTTTGCCTCTGAGGTTATTCTGCAAGTAACCAAGCCCAGGAGTTTGCCACACAAAGATAAGTCAAGTCTGTATCACCCGTTTGTACAATGAACATGAATTAGAAATATTAGAACATTTAGATTTCAAATGATCTCATTAATTACAACAACTATATTGAAAATCAACCACATGGAAAATATAAAATCAAAATAAATAAGGTTTAAGACTACTTGTCCTATCAAATAAGATTGTATATCTTAACCAGGAATGCTCAATATTTAAATAATAGAAAGCTGCTTGGGTTTCTGTCCAACTCAGTTCAACATGCAAAGCCTGAGCACATTTTCCTTTTCTGTATCTAGCATGAGTTAGCAGCCAGCCCCCAGCCCCTCTGTGCAGTGTCTACTTTAAGAAACCGGGAGGAAAGGAAGCAAAGAACATTTGCTGCCCGCCTACCATTTGTCAGGCCCCATGTTAGGTGTTTTACATTTATTATATAATGTTTTATCCTCCCAAGGCCCAGGCAGAGTTTATTTTATTTCTGGTTTATATATAAGGAAACCAAAGCTTGGAGAGCTCACTAACTTTTTTTTACAAGGTCTAATAAGCACTAAGCCCAGGAATAATGCCAAGGTTTAATTTCTCAGCCACAGCCTTACTTGGAGCTGGATACTAATAATAGTTTTAACATAATAAATGTTTACCAGGAATTTTCTTTGCCAAAGACTACATGTATTATACGTTTGAATCCTCATAATGACCCTTAGACCTAGGTACTATGTTAGTCCCATCTTATAGATGCACAAGAGTGAACAGATGACTCAAGATGCATGAAATCACATACCTATTATGTATGGGATTTGGATACAAACTCAGGAAGGCTAACCTCAAAGACTGTGCTGTTAACCATTACTTCATATTTTCTGGGAGCAAAATAATATCCACATTATTTTGCTTGTATATTCATACAAAGTGAAAATTACAAAGTGCCACAAGGTGAACAGAGATAAAGAAAAAGGAAGATACTATGTTGTCATGGTGGTGCTGGAGTGTAGATGACAATAGAAATAGTTCAGCTATAGAGGATGGGTGGAGTTTAGACATGCAAAACTGGGGAGGAGGAGGAAGAAAAGAAAGGTTTTCCACTAGAAAGATCTGTGCTGTCACTTAATTTTTGTTTGGATCTTTTCTGTCTTAAAATTTTCTAATTGATCAATCAAACTAGTTAAGATTTCAGCTTCCCAAGAGACATAGATAGCATCTAAGTATCCATGATTGATGCTCTGAGTCCATTGAGCATCCACGGTTATTACTTATCTATTGCTGCATATCAAATTACCCTAACACTTCATGACTTAAAACAGCAAACACATTATCCCACAGTTTCTGTGGTTCAGGAATTATGGAGTGTCTTAGCTGGGTTGTTCTGGTTCAGAGTCTGAGGTCATAGACAGTATGCTGGGCTGCAGTCATCTGAAAGATGGGGCTTTCAAGGTGGCTCACCCATGTGGCATCTGGCAGAAGGCCTTGACTCCTTGCTACATGAGTCTCTCCACAGGCTGCTTGGGTGCCACATGACATTGTAACTGGCTTTCCCCAAAGCAAGGGACCCAAAGAGAAAGCAAGGCAGAAGCCACAATGTATTTTATGATCCAACTTCAGAAGTGATATACCGTCACTGATACCATATTCTAGAGGTCACAGGGACCACCCTGATTCAGCGTGGGAATGGACTACACAAGGGCACGAAGACCAAGAGTTGGGGGTCACCAAAGGCCATTTTGGAAGCTGGCTGCCACAAAATTCAAGTCTTTATAGGAGTGGAGAATTTTCAAAAGAAAGAGAGAACATAGCTTATGTACTTAAACAGGGTTTGTTAATATTTCTCACATTATCAAGTGGTTTTAAAATCAGGCACAATATTGCATACCAAAATGTAGGCCCTCAGGGAGAGAAGTTACTATGCCAATTTTAGGGTAGCTATTGAATAGTCTGGCATTCATCTATACCGAGGCATCAATTCAAGAAATCTCGGTATTCAAGCCTTTAAGAAGAATCGGAGCAAAGTCAATATTAGACCCATATTGTTATAGGATTATGGGCTGGTATGAATGCCAAGGCATGAATCCGTCTCTCCAGGAAGCCAGCTCCTTTGAGGTCTGGCTGCACAAGTTGTGGACTTCACTATTCCACAGTTCTGTTCACGTAGACTATAAAGTGAATGGTGTAGCCCTGAAGTTGCGCCACATGAAAGACCTGAATTGGGGCCAATAGGCCAATAGAATCCTGCGCTGGCATGGTAAAAGCAAGTCAGCCACTTCCTCTCCCCTGTGGACCATACAAAATTAGCCAGATATAAAAGGGCATTACTAGCAGAACTTTGTACAGTGGACAGCTCCTTTAATGACAAGTTTAAGCAGAGAGAACTGTGATGTACCAATAACAATTCTTCAGATTTTTGGTTTTCTAGCAAAAAATATGCATATGTATAGAAAAGAAAAAAATATTCCACGATCTATTTACTAAATGTAGTTGTTACAAAAAGTCCAAAATGGTATGTTTTTGCTAACTTTATTTAGGATATGCAAGTTATTACTGTAAGTTGGGTTATTATAGTTAATGACATTTATCTTCATCATTTACATTTTGTATTTTCTACCTGAATGATTTTCAATATTGTCACTGTAATTGGTGACTTTGTACTGGGTTTAATTGTGAGATGTAAAGGTTCTCATATTTCTAACTCATGTTAAATATACAAAATTGTGAAATATACTTCATCTATACGGCCCAGATTCTTACTCTGCTTGACTACATAATATCTCAGAATCAATCTTTAACAAAATTTCAAAGACCTCCAATAAGTCCAAGACAGACTATCCTTTATATCAATACTGCATTGGTCTACAGCCTGCAGGAATACCTGACAATGATAATTTTTCAGAAAAGTTTAAAGTAAGGGTGGGACATCATGTCTAACCTTTGGAAACTCTCCTAAATAGAAAGGAATACATACTTTTTTAGTAGCACTTTAAAATTTTTATTTAAAATAATTTAAAACTTAAGAAAAGTTGCAAAAATAAAATAGTACAAAGAATGTCTATGCGCCCTTTACTCAGATTCACCTGTTCACATTTTAACCCATTTGCTCTCTCTTATCTCTATTTATGTGTCATATCGTCTATTATATCTAGCTATCCTATCTATTGTCTACCTAGACAGGAGTATTAAGAAGTATGTATGCACATGTGTGTGTGTGTGTTTGTGTATACACACAGAGTCATGTGTCACTTAATGGCAGGGAGACATTCTGAGAAATGTGTTGTTAGGTGATTTCATCATTGTGTGAACATCATAGCTCACTTACACAAACCTAGATGGACTAGTCTACTGTACACCTAGGTTATATGGTATGGCCTATTGCTCCTAGGCTACAAACCTATATAACCGTGTTACTGTATTGATACTACAGGCAGTTGTAATATAAGTATTTTTGTATCTAAACATAGAAAAGATACAGTAAAAATATGGTATCATAATATTATGGGACCACCACTGTATATACAGTCCATCATTGACTGAAACATCATTATGTGGCACATGACTCTGTGAGTGTGTGTGTGTGTGTGCATGGAGAGAGAGACAGTAGATACGTATTTTATATACATACATATACAAATAGAGAGGAAGGAGGAAATATATATGTATGATCTTATGTGCATTTGTGTATTTTTATATATGATTAAATATGTGTGATTTTATATATGATTTTATATATACATATATATTTTTCTGAACCATCATGACCTTTTATTCCTAAAACTTTAGTGTGCATTTCCTAAGAATAGGGATAATCTCTTCCATAAACACAGCACATCTATGAACTGCAGTAAATTTAATATTGATATCTTAATATAATCTGCTCTTTGCATTTCAATTTTGCCAGTTGACTCAACACTGTGCTTTATAGCACTTTTCTCCTCCAAGACAGGATCCAGTCTAGGGCTAGTTCAGTCTAAGGTTAGAGTCCAGTGGAGAGTCTATTCTAGGATCAGGTCTCTTTTGCCTTCTTTAATCTGGAACATTTCCACACCCTAAATTTTTCTTTGACGTTTGTGAAATTGGCATTTTTGAAAAATACAGCTCCTTTTTACCTTTTAATAGACCACTCCTAATTTGGGAGTTGTCTGCCATTTTTTTATGATTAGACTTGGGCTAATGCCTTCTTGGCTGAAATACTCCAAAGGTGATGTTATGTATTTCTCTAGGTATAACATCTGGAGTCACCCAATGTCCATCTGTCCCTCATTGGTGATGATAATTTTGATTACCCAGTCAAGGTGCTGTCTAGTTTCTATTTTGAAACTAATAAGTATGTGTGGGGAAACTTTAAGACCATGAAAATATCCTGTTCATCATCAAAATTTCCTCCTAGATTTAGCATCCATTATCACTTCCTGCTTGATCTTTACTATTATGGTTACAAAATGATGATTTTTCCAACTTCCAGCACTTCCTCCACCTTGATGGGTCAGCTCTCAGCATTCTACTATAGGCAAGAGCCCTTCCCTTTCCTGCATTTATTTATTTATTTATCCATTTTTAAACCAGTTTTTAGCTACTTATCCGCTTATTATCAGGACTCATGAATAATTATTTTTGATGGTTTATTATTCACTAGTGGACTTCATTGTTTTTTGTGTGTGTGTTTAGGTTGTCCTGATTTGGCCAATGCAAGCCCCTTCAAGCTGACTGCTGTGTTCTTGTGACATGTCCCCTTCATTTTGGGAAATGCTGCCTTAACAAGGCATAACAAGGCTTAACTGGGCATAACAAGAAAGCCACTGTCATCATTCTTTCTTTATTCTTTACATACATTTCCAATCCAGTTATCTGTTGTTTTGTTATTTTTATCACAGCTCAACAGAATGTTTAAAAAATCATGGTTATCAGAAATAGATATGATGATGACAGCCTAAAAATAATGGTGAGACACACCAAAAAAAAAAACTACAGAATTTTGGAATAGTGCTATGTTGATATTTATAAAGATAGCCCACATCATTAATACATTATTTTAATTAATTTAATTTTTATGAATAGTGTGTTTTTGGAAATATTTAGTACTTATCTTAAATTCAATAATTCTCAAACTGATTTGTGCATCTTAATAAGCTGGAAACTTTTTATAAATTAATTTTTGGTGGTATATAACATATGTAGAGTGACATGCACAAATAATATTATCTCTATGAGATTCATGCATGTTGTTTCTTGTAGGGCAGTTTGTTCTTTTTCATTTTTATGTAGTATGACACTGTATGAAGATATTATAATTATTTTCATACATTTTCTTGTAGATAGCCATCTGAATTGTTGTCAGTTTGGGGCCATTATGAATAAATTGCTACGGAAATTCTTGTCCATGTCATAGGGTATATGTGTGATTTCCCATGTTTATGTAAACATACACAAAGTTTTCCAAAGTGATATTACAAGTTTATGTTCCCACCAGCAAGGTATGAATGCTCCAATTTCTCCATATTTTCACTGATACTTGGCATTGAAAGACTTTCGAATTTTAGCCAGACTGGTGGATGTGTAATGCTATCTCATTGATTTTTTTTTAATAAATTTGAATTTACCTATAGCTAATGATGTTGAGCATCTTTTCATATGTTTACTTGGACATCTGGATAACCTCTCTTCAAGTCTTTGGTCTATTTTTTATTACAAAATTGAGTTGAGTTGTCTGTCTTATCATTATTGTTTACTGAGTTCTTTGCATATTCTGGTTGCAGTCATTTGTCAAATATGTGTTAAAAATATCTTCTCCCAGTCTGCAGCTTGCCTTTCTACTTTTCTGGTGGTGCCTGTTTATTAAAAAGAGTGCATGTGGTTAATTTCTACCAAGTTGTTGAATATGTATATAAGCTGAAAGATGTTTACAGTACTCTCTTATCCTTTCAATGGTTTTAAGATCTACACTGTTGATCCCTATTTGATTCCTGATATTGGTGATTTGTATCTTCTTTCTGTCTTTATTAGTCTTGTCAGAGCTTAATTTATCTTATTGATTTTTCAAAAGAATGATCTTTTTATTTCATTTATTTTTCTATTATTTCCTATTTTATACCAACTTCTCCTTTTATCTTTATTAATTTCTTCCTTATTTTTGCTTTAGATCTATTTTTATCTTCTTAATTTCCTGAGTTAGGAACTTAGATTACCTTTAATTTTATATAAGTAAGCATTTAGTGCTATAAATGTCCTTACCAGCACTGTCTTAACTGCATCCCACATATTTTGATATGTTACCTTTTTAATGGTATATTGTAATAAACAGAAGCTCTTAATTTTAATGACATCAACATGTCTACATTGTTTTATGGTTAGTGCTTTTTATGTCCTGTTTAAAAATTTTCACCAAGTTTATGAAAATATTCTCCTATGAAAAAAATTTCTCTTAGAAATTTTATTTTTTACCTTTTGCTGTTAAGTCCATGGTCCACTTGGAATTGAATTTTGTGTAAGGTGTGAGGTAGGGATCAAGGTTTATTTTATTCCACCATATAGATATCCATGTGACCAAGCACTATTTATTAGAAAATCCATTCTCTCCCCACTATATTGCAGGGGGGCTCTTGTTACAGTCAAGTGACTGTTGACATATGGGACTATTTTTAGATTTTGCATTCTCTTCCACTGGTCTATTTATCTTACTTTGTTTTTGTATCCTATACCTTTACAATATATATTCTACTGTAAATCATCCAACTTTTTTCTTATTTTTTAAGATTGTGCTGGCTAGTCTTATTCCTTTGCATTTTAATATACATTTTAGAATCAGCTTGTCAAATTTAAAAAAAAACTGAGATTTTGATTGGAATTGCATTGAATCTACAGGTCAATTTAGTCAATTTGAAGAGACGATACCTTAACAATATCATGGTCTTTCAATCCATGAGCATGATCATGGTATATCTGCCCCATTTTCCATTTATTTAGGTCTTTTTAATTTCTTTAAGTAATGTCTTATACTTTTTATGTAGAGATCTTGCTCATATTTTATTAAATTTATTCATAAGCATTTGATAGTTTTGATGCTATTATAAATGGCACTTCTAAAATTTCATTTTCTAATTTTGCTAGTATACAGAAACAAAACTGATGTTTTATACTGATGTTATATCCAATGATATTGTGAAAATCACATATTGTTTCTAATAGTCTGAGGAGTCCTATGGATCCTGTATGTACACATCATAACATATATGACTAATAATTTTATTCTTGCTTTCTAATCAAAATACATTCTAAAAATTATTTTACTTGTCTTATTGCCCAGGCCAAGACCTCAAGTATAATGTTAGATAGAAGTGGTGAGAGTGGACAGAATTGGAATATTTTGAAAATCTAGGTACACAAGTCTCATCCTCTCAAATTCTGATTCAGTAGGTTCAAATTGGGGGCCTGGAAAATCAACATTTTAACAGGTATTCCAAGTGATTCTGATGTAGGGGTGTCCTAGAAACACACTTTGATTAGTATTTTTAAAGGACAAACTTTACTCACCAAATAATTTTCCTAATGAGGATGGAATATTGCATCCTTCTTTCTTCCTCCCTTTCCTACCTCTAGCCTCTTCCATGGTAGTGATGGAAGTATAAAGTGTTTTGAGCACCTTATTATGCCACTTCTCTTTTTCTGGCTCTAGATAGCGATATAATATGCATAAATGGGTCCACAGTGTTAAAATATTGAGTGACTTTAGAAAAGAAGAGAAAAAAGTGCCTTTTTCCCAAGCCAGCAGTCATATTTAGAAAAAATCGGGGGGTGGGGGGGATTATAATTGGAAGTTGCTGAGGTCACAATTGAATTCAATCCTTTGTTTACATACATCCACATCCACACATGCACACATATAAACAATCATGTGGGTGTTACCACATGATGGAAACAGTATGAGGGAAAAAAAATAGATTCTAAAGGATACAGAGTTATATAAAATAGACTGGAAAAATATGAAATCACCTGGTAGAAATATGGATAGCACATGTGGTTTCCTAATTATGATTAGGTACAAACCAAAGGAACAATATATTTTATTATACTAGATTAAGAGATGAAATATGCCATGGATATTTACAGAAAGGAGTAGAGATATAACAATAGCTGCAAATAATTATAGAGTATTGGAGCTAAGCAGGGCCTTTACGGTCATTTTATCTGACCCCTGCATTTTTATAGCTGAGGTGACTGAGACCTATATTGGTAGAGTGACTTGCCCAGTGTCACTTGGTGGGGTAGTGGGACTATTGGGAACAGCACCTACCATCCCTGATTCCCACCTCCAGGGATCTTCCACTAATGTCATTCAATCAGATATTTTATGATAAAAGATCATGAATATGAAAGGAATTCCAGAGAATAAAGAATGTGGAAATACTGGGACAAGCCCACAAAGATAAGTCCTTCCTATAGAATAAAAGGGGGATACATGGAAAAAGCATCTACTATGTAAGGGAACTGTTAGAAAGAACTAAAGAAAGATGCGAGAAAAGAGAGGCAAAGTGAAAAGAGAAGAGGAAAAATTAGATGAAAAGAAAAGAAGAAGAAAGTAAATCAGGGAAGCCAAGAAATGGAAGGTAATAACCAGAAATGAAAATGTGATAAAAGAATTCAAGAACATGAAGATAGATGTAGTGTTTTATGCCCATTTTTGTCAAAAGTGTATCTATCTAGAATTATTTTCATAATAAAGTAGTCTGTAATGAAATAATATGAAAGTGCATTTAAACCCCTTTGAAGAGGGATAAACCTCAAGTGGTAGCAACATTAAGTTCCTAATCCTCTAAAATGTCAAATGAACAAGAAACACAAATTCAAAGATGTACTTCTTTATATCAAGAACCATTATTATGTAAAATCAAAGAAGCACTGGGAGAGCTAAGGCTAAGTGTTCCTCCAAATGACTGTGTCAGTTTTCTAGAGACATGGCTGATGAATGAAAATACAAGGGGTTAGGGGATTCCAAACATTACGAATAATCAAATAGGCTGTGTCAATTCAAAGGAGGTATAGTTTACATGCTATTTAAAATTGTGTATTTCCTTACTTTTTGCACTTCCTTAAGAACCTGAACCTAAACACTGTAATCATAATATTGGATGTAGCCTTAGTCATCTAAATGTGTTAACTTTCATAATTCACTTGATGAGCGAAAGGACCTTGTTGTGCCTTTTGGAACAGGAGGTATCCATCTGTAAATGATGTTTAACAGAGATAAATGGGACATAATTAGGCATATGTCACAGGAAAGATAATTTTAAAGGTGGCTAATCAACCAAATATATGTACTTAGCAAATCAATATACTAGCTAAGGGCACAGGGTTTGAAATCAGGCAGACATGGATTTGGTCCCTAAATCAGCTACTCATTAGTTATGTAACCCTCGTTCACCCCTTTTCTCTCTTCTCTTCTTCCTCCCTCTCTCCTTCTTCCCCTTCCTTCCTTTATTAAAAAATATCTATTGAGCATTTGCTATACACTCACTGGATCTATGCCATAAACTAGTGGACTAGTTACTTTACATTTCTGAGAGGGTACATGGGAGGCTTATAGCAAAGAGATGTGTGCCGTGCCACATGAGCAAAGGTGCAGTTGCAGAAATGGGCCAGACTCCTTGGGGCCACAGGAGGTAAGTAATGGGAGGTGAGGATGGAAAGACAGGATGAAGTCAGGTTGTGGAGGGCCCTGAATGCCAGGATAAGCATCCGAAATTAACCCACAGAGAACTGCTAGCAACTGAAATCAAGTGATTAGGGAGATGTCTAGTACAGGCAGGCCAAAGGATGGATTGTTTCAAGAATGATAGATTACTAAGTATTTCAGAGAAGCCAGGAAAGAACTGGATTGGACTGTTAGAAGGATGTTGCCAACCCTTACAATAACTTTGGTTGAGTGGTGAGGATGGACACCAGACTGGGATAAAAGAACAGGATTGGGAGTGAAAAGTTGGAGCCTGAGGGGCCAAGAGTCCCACTGGCAGGCTAAACAGAATGGAAAGGAAATATTAATAGTATGGTAGAAATAAGAGTAACCAGCAAGGCCAAGGGCAGATACATTTTTCCTGAAATGAAGCATTACTATGCATATGTGAAGGTAAGAGACCAATGTGGAGAGAAGATTCTAGGGTGAGAGAACACACACTGAGAGAGGAAAGTCGCACTGACTGCCGCAGTGCACAGGGAAGCCTCGCCAGCCAGAGGAGCGCTTGCCCTGAGGCTGAAGGGCCTGACTCCGCACTGAGACTTCCTTAATACCAGGGAGGGAAACAAGGTAAGATTTATCTGTGTACTCCAGGTAGTCACTTATTAGACAGAAGAGTGACAACATCAGGCCACAAAGACTAAGTGACTACAGCTGCAGAAAGATAAACATAAAAGAGTTTATCCCATCAATAGGTTCAGTAGGAGCATCAAGCCATTCATATTCATACCCTAGAAACCTTTCTAGGTTCTTCTGCTGTGGTACAGGAAGGGTTGCAGGTGGCAGTGCAGACGTTCAAAACAATGTGAAGTCCTCTCATCACCCTCCCTACGGAAACAATGGTGTGGGTTGTAGAGACATAGGTCAAATCCAAAATTTAACCAAATCCAAATCCTCTGTGCCGTAAGTGACCAAATACAGAGGAAGTTGAAGGTTCAAATGAAGGGGTATTTATATAGAGACAAGCACATCCTACAAGTTAGTGCTTACAAAAGAGGGCCACTCAATTCTGTGTGAATATGCCTAGTCTCCATTCAAAATATCAACTCTAGAAATCTTAACAGTCAAACTGCTCCCAAACTTGTATACACTTTCCCTCCATCCCACCTCTGAGTCCTAAGGGGCAGGTAAGAGAGCTTCTGAGGATTTCAAATCTGATTCTACCTCTATTTGCGCTCCTGGTTGGGAGAAAGGGAGCAGAGGGCTGCGCGGGGCTCGATGCCCTCATCCATGACCAGTGGGACCAGGGCTTGCACCTCAGGGGTGAAAACTCCAGGCAGAGATTGCCAGACCCGGGGTAGCAGACCTCGCGTGCTCAGACTAGAGAATCTGCGGGCGAAAGAGACGGTAGTGTGCACTTGGAAGAGCAGAGTAAGTGCGTTTGGCGGGAGAGGGCACAGTGCTGACTGGGCATCTTTGCTTGGGAGTCCTTCCTTTCGCATGAGCCTATCTGTGCCAAGGGCTGGACACCGGGGCTGCAGGTGGGAGGCGGGTGTCAGCCAGGAGCACGGGCCCGCCTGGCCCTGTGGCTGCGAGAGGAGTTAGGGGGAGCCCCAGGCGCAAGCCAGGGATAGCCTGATCTTTGCTCCAGTCCACAAGTCCTTGACGGATTTTCTTTCTCTCCCTTCACCCTTTTCTCTCCTTTGCTCTCTTTCTCTCTCTCTCTCTCCCTCTCCCTCTTTTTTTTCCTTTTTCCCTCTCTTTTCCCCCTCCCTCCCCACCCTTTCCCCTTCCTCTCCCATCCCCCTCTCCCCTCCCCCTCTCCCTGTGCGGGAGCCTCTTCCTCTCCCCTCCTCCCCTTTTCCGCCTCTCTCCCTCTCTCCCTCTCCTTCTCCCTCTCAGCTCGCCGGGCGACCCTGCTCCTGCCTCCCACATTAATGGCGGCATCCTCGGAGGACGATATCGACCGGCGGCCCATCAGAAGAGTCCGCTCCAAGAGCGACACGCCGTACCTCGCGGAGGCCAGGATCTCCTTCAACCTCGGGGCAGGTGAGGTCGCCCCTGCGGCCGGCCCCGCGCCGCCCCCGCTCCCTCCCCCGCCGGCCCCCGCCCCGCCGGCCCTGCCCCCGCCGGCCCTGCCCCGCCGGCCCCCGCCGCCGCCCGGCGCTCGCTCACTCGCTCTTTGTGTCGCCGGTGTGCGGAGGGCGCGCGTGTGCGCGCGTGTGTGCGAGACATGCGGCGGTGGGGGAGGGCGGCGCGCGGAGCCCTGCGTCCGCCCGGGGGTCACACGCGGGCCGCCCCCTCGGTGAAGAGAAGAAAGTGGCAACAATGATGCTGGGAGCGCCCGGGAGCCGCGCGGCGTGCCGGTGCGCGGGCTGTGGGCGCAGGGGCGGGCGAGGCGCCGTGGGTGAGGCTTGCGGCCAGGCTACTACAGGGGGGAACTTGTTGGTGACAGTCAGACTCTGGGGACGCTGACGGGTTGACTCGGCCTCCGCCGCAGTGTTGGGCTGGGGAGAGGGGGCGGGGCCGGCCGCTGGAACAGAACCTCTTCCTTGCACCGAGCAGTTGGAAAGCGACCGTGGCAGTAGTCATCGTAGCGTGGTCTGCAGGGGACACGTTAGGTGATTTGATGCTGTCACTGGAACTGGTGCCCAAAGTGGCCCAGAGAGAACTAAGGGAAAAGGGTAACTAAGATAGAGGAGGGAGGAAAGGAAGGAGGGACGAAGGGAAGGAAGAAAGGAGTCAAAAGAGGACTGAGAGATTCAGTCAAAACTGCCTCAGTTGAATCCTCTCAGGGTTACCTAACCAAAAAAGCCCAGAGTCTATTGTTCCCTCTGCTGCTGCTGCTCCAAACTCACCCCGGAGGAGTGCCTAGCTAGTGGTGCTCACTATCACTGGGCGGAAGTTGTTTGCCACGAACTTCATGGTGCTGCCCTTTCTGAATGACACCTAAGCTTCAACCAGCCCTAGCTTGTGTCTCTTCTTCTGCAGAGTCTCTTACTATTCTAGCAACTCCAGTGCATAAAGAGTGAGGGCGGTTCCCTGAAGACTCTCTTTCAAAATAAGTTTCAAAAGCATGCAATACCTTTTGCTGTAGGGACCTAATCCCTTGAAAATGAGAACAAATCAAACCAGGTGTGTGTGTGTGTGTGTGTGTGTGTGCGCGTGCATGTGGTGGAGCCAAGAGAATCTTCAAATGATGGGTATTTGATGGGTACTTTTTGTCCTGTTGAAAAGTTTGAACAAGAGAGAAAACTGCATAGAGAAACAAGATACACTGGCTAAGCAACCATATCTTTATGGCTGGAGGAATGATGACTGAATGTGCCAGAGTAGCCAAATGCCTTGGAGTGTAATTTTCCAGTCTTGATGATTTGGATTTTTTAAAAATACAATACATATCCCATCACTTCTTAAATGTTTGCCTCTGGCCTTTGGGTTGAGGACAAAAGAGCTTCACTGAGGAAGTTTTGGCAGTTTTTGTGGCATGTTGGAGTAGTCCATGGTGCTCACTTTGGATTTATTAATCCCCTACCTGTATGTTTCAGACTCAGTATGTATTTGTTAGGGGGTTTGTAAAGGACTGAGAAGAGTTTCTTTTAGGACCAAGATTGTTTTCCCAACTCAGTGATATTGAGAATTATTCTACTGACCCCTTTGCTAACAAACTTGACTATATTCCTTTAGTGTCTGGCTTAGGATGGGAGGAAAAGGGTGAACACAGCTGTTAGTAAAAGTTGTTTACTTTGTACTAGTACTTTTATACCAAAACAATAGAAGAAAGTACTAAAAGTAGTTTCAAGTTTCAGCTACTATTCAGTTAATTGAGCCACTTTGCCACCAGATTAGACCCAGTGACTTGCAATCTTTTATTCTAGTTAAATTGCTCTGGAGTCAATTAAAAGATTGGCTCAGGCAGGACTTGTCTCCCTTTCATCTGGAAACAAGCAAGCCAGACAGGCAGCCAATCCTTTCTATATGTCGCTTAAAGTATCCCTAAATGCAAAGTGGCAAGAAAGACACCAGCAAGAAAGAGAAATTCTGAGGAGAGGCTGTTGTTACAGGAGGAAGGGCAGTCGCAGGGGGCTGTGCACTGCGGCCAGGGAGCTGTCCTCCCTTAGTGGTGCTGAAGCAAAGGACAGTGAGACAGAGACGTGACTGTAAGGTGGGCAGCGGAGGGACTGGTGCTCAATCCCTCTCTGTGTTGGAACACCAGGGAAAATGCAGAAGATGGGGCCACCAAAAACTTTTCTACTCCTGCCCACCTACATTTGCTGCCTGTTTACTATGCCTCATGCCTCCTGTTCCACTGCTCAAATCAGGCAGTTTTGCTCTAATTTTGCACCGACTGCTCACTCCTGGGGCTTTGTTTATTTTCCAGCTGGTTTCTGGTTGCTTTCCTAATAAAGTAAGACCTACTCGCAGATGTGCCTTTCCCCGGCGTTTAAAAGTAATTGTAACCCCTGGTTTAAAAAGCAAACAGCCTTGTTTATCTCCTTGAGCAGCAAGTTGTAATTAAACTATTAGTGTCGTTATCAGTGTTGCTGAACAGAGAAGCGTGCACACTCCCAATAAATTACATAATCTGAGCGTAGAGAGAATTTTGTGTATGTCTTAACAATTTATAAACAATTAAGCAAGAAAGCATTCCTCTGCCCTTTCTTCCCACTCCTCTCCCGCTCCAGTCGCTTATTGCTTATTCTTTCCAGAGAAAGCTTTATTAGTTTAAACCATTTATGTTTAATATTTGCTTTTCCACAACCACTTATTATATGGAAATCTATGTTTGATATTTTAGAGGTTTAGCAGTCCTTCAGGAAAATAAGTGTACATATATTCATTTTGCTTGGCTATCATAAAATCATTTTGGGTACCAACTCCTTTAAAATAATCTATCTGGTTGTCAAGTAAAGTGGACTGGGCATTTTGAATACTAACTAAAGACTTAAACATTTCTTCAACTACACCCTATCTCTGACAGTAGACAGAACTTAATAGCATTTCAGAAATAACTCCACAGCTTGAGTGAAGGATATATTCCTTTACCTACAGTCCCAAGTCATTTAAAGAATGACACCAGATGTGGATCTTTCATCAATTTATGAAGATGCTAATTTCAAGGTTCAGCCTAAACTGAAAGAGTAGAGAACAGAAGTTTTCTGAACTATGCCTTTTATGTTTCTAAAAGCGCCCCTTTTCTAGTTTTTCAGCCTTTAATAGACACAAATATTGATAGATATTTATTTGAAGATGGTAAAAATGCTAAAGAAAATTAAGTCAGTGCATTTGCTGAAGGTTATCCAGACATATCAAATATTTAAAACATTTGAAGAGGTTTTCTTTTCCCTGAGAAATTCAAATATGCTAAAAGGACATCGTATAACAGAAGAGTATGTTCACACTATCAGTAGCAAGTGTTTCTAATTGTATTCTCACTTAGTAATGAACATCACTGACATTTTTGCTTGAAAGAACTTACCTTGTCTACTGAAGTCATTCATTCACTGCATTGAAGTCAGTGCAATGAGGAATTGCAGCTCATTTGGCAGGTACTTTCTCATGGGCTGGTATATTCTATGTACTTTTATGCTGACAATATGTAGAAGAGTCTCTGGTACATAGAAGATGCTGAAAGGTTCTCCAAATTATAAACTAAAGTGAATGAAAGTGTTGTAGTAAGTAGAAAAAAGCACATCTAAAATTTCTTAAAGGGAGATAAAAGAAAGAAGGCAAGTCATCTTGTTGGTTTAGGAATGTTTATAATAAAACACAAATCCAATATTGGGCATTACTGAGAATGAGTACTTTTCTAATCACAAGGGGGTTAACCTCTGTTGTTATTTCAGAATTGTTTTATATGGAGGCGATTTTAAATTAATAGCATGGTCAACTCTAGAATACTTAGCCTCTTTGGAAAGCTGAGATCTGTTTTAGCTCCAGACACCAACCAACGATAGCTGTTTCTGGCTTCCACTGGTCTCTTCTACTTTTTCAGGCCCGGAGGATAAGGGTGGTCAGAATTGGCTCTGGTATCTACAAGAATAGAAGAGTCAGCCAGATGAAGTTATAAACTAGGTCTCTAGTTTATAGAGACTTCTTTTCTACCTTTCTTGAGAAGGAAGCCCTTTATCCCTCAGCTAAGTTAAGAAGGCCCATGATATTGACAAATGGCAACTCAGATTGTGCTATTATCACTTAGTAAGGAGAACTGTCCCGGAGCAAACTGTGAATATTATTGTCATGCTGAACTGAGATAGCTTCACCAACTAAAGGTCTTAATAAACATCCTCCTTCACGTTTTCACTGAAGAATGCCAATGTATCCCTCACAATGTTTTTTGTTACTGATTTCAAATTGAAGGCAGATTGTGTGGGTCTGACTTTTATTTGGTGGGCCCAAACTCTCCTTTTAAATGTTGCTTCCCATGTGTGGTAACCAGAATCCAAATGGCCCACCTCATGGCTGATGGGAAGCCTCTGTTGTGGGGATCTTCCCTCCTTCTGTGTCATAGTTAAAGCTAGCTAACCTGATAATCTCATTACATCATGCATTAAGGTGGTATTTACAAAGATTGACACATAATATAAAGTATATTAAAAAGGTACAGGAAAGTAAGTACAGTTGGCCTTCTGTATTCATGGGTTCTGCATCTGTGGATTTGAAATATTTGAAGAAAAATATTAATAGTTGCATCTGTACTGAACATGTACAGACTTTTTTTTTCATGCCATTATTCCCTAAACAATACAGTATAACAACTATTGACACAGCATTTACATTGTATTAGGTATTATAAGTAATCTAGAGGTGATTTAAAATATACAGAAGGATGTGCATAGGTTATATGCATTTTATGTAAAGAACTTAAGCATCCATGGATTTTGGTATCCACAGGGCATCTTGAAACCAGTCCCCCATGGATACCAAGGGACAACTGCAATTAACATTATGAGTAAATAGGAAGCCCTTTCCCATAAATATTTAACTTGGCTGCTTACCATATCATTGTCTCAACAACAGTTTATACATTTATGAGACAACTGGAACACAAAATCTATGTTGGGTGATTAAATTTTCTTAGCATCTTTGGTCTAAGTATTATTAATTTTTAAAAAACATCTTAGTATTATATTTATGATTATCTTATGCTAAATGGTAAATTACTTCTTTGGTTTGTTCATATATATCCATACAATTTAATTACATAAAAGCCCACAAAGGTGTGTTTTACATGAAAAATGTGAGGCAAGAGTCAGAAGAATTTGATTCTAATGCATCATTCTCCTAAGACCATGGGCAAATCATTTAACCTTTGGGGCTTTATGCACTCAGCTCTAAGATGAGGGTTTTAGATTTAAAATCTCTGAAGTCCCTTCCAATCTAAAAATAACTGGTAATTCTAACTCTAGCTGTATTGTTGGATACATACTATACTACTGACTTTATACATAGTTTTATTTATGATATAAAACACATAAAATAGCATAATTACAATAAGAATTACAGTATTTGATCACAGCAAAGCTATAGAAATATGTTGAGTTAGAAGAAGAATGAATATATATTATATAGGCAGACATATACAACATATTAATTAAAATATTTCTAATTTGAATATTAAGGGATTAGAGTCTTAGAGAGTTGATATGCTCTATAGATATTTGTTGTATGATTGAATAACATATTGGAGAATCTTGATAATAAGTGTAGAGTGAGGAAACTAAATACTAATCCAGTTTCTAATTGGCATTTCAAGTCTTTTAACTTATTCTTGCTTATAACTAAACGAGTATGTAAGATCTACAATTTCCCTTTATCCTTTCAAATTACCAGGGAACGTAAACATGTAGGCAGACCAGCTAAGTGGCAGGATTTAACCAAGGTACAAAGTATCCCTTTGAAAGTCACAGATAGAATAATCCTAACCTCTAAGCACTGACTTGGCCATGAACTACAAAGAACTTTTTTCCTTTTTCTTTATCAGCATATAAATTGACAGGAGTCATAAACTACTGGTCATATAAATGCAATAGATGCACATTAATACATTTTCACACATATATTATAATACTAAACCAAACAAATTTTAAAGTTACTTATGGAGTTACTCTTTGATGTATGCAACTTCCATTCATGATCATTATTTAGCTAGCGTACAAGTAAAATACAGAAGATAATTTATAGAGGTGACTTTTTTTCTCCTTGAGTTAATGAAATGAAAAAGGGGACATACATTACAGCCAAGGTGTTATGTTATGTAAACAAAAGAGAACCTGAAAAAACAATTGCTATAGCATTTTCTTCACTGTATGGTAGGAAAGACACTCCAGCATTTTAATATTTTGTTTCATCACTCTTCTTACCTACTTTGCTAGGTGCTGAAGTGGATTTGATTTCAGGGGGGAAAAGTGGACCCTGTTGACATTTTAATTGCTTTAATTTACAAGTCTTCACTACAATGAAGTATAGTTAAATAAAAGACAAAATCAATTTTATGGCCTTAATAAATGATCATGAATTCGCATAACTTTCTACACAAGTTACAGAAGGACAACAGGAATAATCTCATGCTGGTAGCTGATTAACATTTATGAATTGAGTAAAAGTCTGCAGGTTTTCTATTGATTTCTTCTGCCACATTTGTATACATCAAACTAACTATTCAGCAGCAGAATCTTTGATAGCAAATACTTGGATTGTAACTGTCGACATGAGGATTTAATATATATCTTGGTTTTGAAACTATTCTGAATTTTATTAATATGCTCATTGCCATTTATAGCCATTAAAGCCCATTATGAGTATATCTCTACCAACAAAATCACAAGTTGGTTTAATGTTAAATCATGGTGTGGTCAAAGGTACAGAAAAGGTTGTGTTATTCTTGAGTTTCTCTCTTATTCCACCTGGGTAGTTTTTGGCGTTTTTTATTTTTTTCTTCGTAGGGGGGTAGGTGACAAGAAATACTAATGTCATAATATTTATTCAACAAAAAAAATTGAGCAGTTAACCATATAGCAGACCATTTTTAGACACGGGATACATTAGTGATCAAAATAAATAGCATCTTACCCCTGAACTCTAACTTCTAAAAGTGGATCACGGACAATAAACACTGTCAGTAAATTGTGTAGTATGTTATATATTAATAAGTGTTAAGGCAAAAATGAATAAATCAGGCTAAGAGGGTAAGGCATGTGGGAGCAAGAAGAGGAGTGGATTGCAGGATAGGAGACATGGAGAAGAGGAATTTGCACAAAGTTCTTCAATGCAGGTAAAAGAGTGACCAATGCCAATACATGGTGCTGGGGGAATGCAAGTGGAAAGGCTCTAAATCCAGGTGTTCCAGAGTGGCAAGGAGCCCAGTGTGGCTGGAGAGGAGTAAGGAAAGGAGAGAAGGGTATGAGAGGAGATTCCAAAGTGAACAGGGACTGGATCAGATATGGTCTTGTGGGTCATTGCAAAGGCTTGGACTTTACTCTTAGTGAATGTGGAGCATTGTAGGGATTTGAGCATAGGTCATGTCATTTGACCATCTAAAAGGTTTTTTAAGGATCTTTGGGGCTGCTATGTTAAGAACAGTCTAGAGTGGAATAACGTGGACACAGAGAAGCCAGTGTAGAGACTATTACAGTAATCTGGAGAAACAGTGGTAGCTCATCAACGTGGTACAGCAGAAGCAGTGAGAAGTGGTCAGATTCCACATGTATTTGAAAGTACAGCCAATGGACTTTCATGATGGATTGAACATGGGTTGTAAGAGAAAGAGAGGAGAAAGGAGCACTTCAAAGGTTTGACCTGAGCAACAGGAAGGATAGAAGGGCTACTTGGGAGAATGGGGGAATGAATGGTCAGGAGTTCAAAGACAGACCTGTCAAGTGTGAGGTGTCTACTAGACATCTGCAGGCTCGCACCTATAATCCCAGCACTTTGAGAGGCAGAGGCAGGATGATTGCTTGAGGCCAGCCTGGGCAACACAGTGAGATTCCATCTCTACAAAAATAGAAACTAGTTGGGCATGGTGGCGCATGCCTGTAGTCCCAGCTACTGAGGAGGCTGAGGCAGGAGGATCCCTTGAGCCCAGGAGTTTGAGGTTGCAGCGAGCTATGATAGCACCACTGCACTGCCCAGGGAACAGAGCGAGACCCTGTCTCTGAAAAATACAAATAAAAAAATAATGAGGTCAGAAATAAATATTTGAGTTGTTATCCTATAGAGAGCATTTAGTAACATTTACTGTGTCTAGGATTTTTTTCTCTGTTTCAAGGATTTATTTCTCCCAATGACCCTATGAGATTAGCATTATTATTACTATCCTAATTTTATCTGCATAGAAATTAAGTCACAGAGAATTTAGATAACTTAGCGAAGGCAACAGAGCTACTAAGAGGAAGAATTGAAATTTGGATCATGTTTTCTATGATTTTAAAGTTTGTAATTTTAATGGTTATGATTTGCCACAAAAGAGCAAGCTTATATTACCTGCTTAGCTATGAGGTCACATTTAAAGCTGAACATGGCTAAAGGAAAGAAAGAGATAGAACTAGGAATTCATCCTACTTAAGTATTTAAAAAAATATTTTGGCTGGGACTCACTGTAAGAAATGCACTTTATATCACCCCATATAACACACATATTTATTTCCTCTGGAAAAAAAGATTTTATTTCTGTACTTCTACATTTGATATTTTTAAAATAATAAACTTGTGTTACTTTAAAATTTTTCAAGTCAAAGAAAAGAAAAACATTGTAAAAATCAACATTGGCACACAAGCATTCCCCAGAAAGAGATATTTCTTGTTCTAGCAATGCAAACTCTTGGTGGTGGGGGCGAGGTGGGGGTGGGAATCTTCCTCCTTGTGGACAGGAAAAGTCTTCCTTGAAGTCTTTGCATATTTCTGAGGGGTCAGCCCGCTGTAGCCTAAGCATGAGCATGAATTTTGCATTATGGAAACACAAAGCAGAGGCAAGACGGAAAGATGGCACCTGGTCCGGTGAGGGTGGAGGCTGCCTGCCTCTGAGCAAGCTAGCCGGAAGCAGGGCTCCCAGGAGGGAGAAGTTGCCTCTCTCAGCTGACGACCCCCTCACTCTGCCAGAGGCTCTTGGTCCTCTCTGTGCTGCTCTATACATTTTTTTTTTTTTAATCTCAAGTTTGAGTGGTGGTGGTGGTGGGGACAGCTTTCTAAGGGCAGGAACTATGTTTTCTTCTTCCCCAAGATGTTACCTCAGCCCCTTAAGAAAGGGCTTCAGGATGACCCCACCAGGAGCACCTGAGAGAGACTGCTGCTCACAGAACAGCGCCGCTGGTCACTGCCCAGACTGCCGCCGGGCTAGCAGGAAGGCTAATGGAATATTTCAACTGCAAATGATTTACACTAGCACGTGTTCTGGGTAATTAAAAAGAAGGATTAATAAATGAGTGCTCAGAAATGAAACCACAGTTGGCAGCGAAACGAAAAATCAGAATTGAGTTAAAGTGAAAGAAGAGAAAGGAGGAAATTATAAACTTAGTCCTGAGAAGGCAAATGGTTGGAATCAGTAGTAAGAAAAAAAAAAATGCAGTGCCAAATGACTGTGCACTGTTTTAGGAGAAAAGAACCAAAGGCCCACAAAAATCCTTCGCCCTACAAGCAATGAAAGAGAAAACAGGGCATCACCTTCCAGCAGCTTATAATGCCAGAGAGGTCAGGGAGGGGAAGCAAGGACATTTGGACAACCACCCTCTACCCGCCTGTACGGAAACATCAGGCGGTAACTTTACATGCTGTGTATTTTCCATTACTCAATTTAAAAAGCTATCTTTAAGTAAGGCTTTAGTTCAATTTAATTTTTTCTTTTTTTTTTAAATGTGAATAATTATCTTTACTTTTCAAGGTGGTTTTAGAAATCAATTTAAAGAAACTAATCAATTGAGTAAACTAATGTTGACTATTTGTAGTTTCTTTCATTCCTGAGAATGCCTTCAGTGCATTTGAGAGATTTTATATTTTTACTTTTCACATCAAGTTTGTGATATATCCATATTTATGACAGTAGCCATTTGCTACTGTATTTTTTTTTTATTTCAGGATATTATAGGGTACAAACGCTTTGGTTACATAAATTGCCTTTGCACCTCTTGAGTCAGAGCTAAAAGCGTGCCCATCCTCCAGACAATGTGCACCACACCTGTTAGGTTTGAGTTTACCCATCCCCTCCCGCCTCCTCCCACCTGTCTGACATCCAATGAATGTTACTTCCCATATGTGCACATTAAGTGTTGATTGATTAGTACCAATTTAATAGTGAGTACATTTGGTGTTTGTTTTTTTATTCTTGTGATACTTCACTTAGACGAATGGGCTCCAGCTCCATCCAGGATAATATAAGAGGTAGTTCATCATTTTTTATGGCTAAGTAGTACTCCATGGTATACATATGCCACATTTTATTAATCTACTCATGTATCGATGGGCACTTGGGTTGTTTCCACACAATTATGAATTGTGCTGTGATAAACATTCGAGTGCAGATGTCTTTTTTATAAAATGTCTTTTCCTCCTTTGGGTAAATACCCAGTAGTGGGATTGCAGGATCAAATGGTAGTTCTACTTGTAGCTCTCTGAAGTATCTCCATATTACTTTCCATAGAGGTGGTACTAGTTTGCAGTCCCAGCAGCAGTGTATAAGTGTTCCTGTCTCTCCGCATCCATGCCAACATTTATTGTTTTGGGACTTTTTGATAAAAGCCATTCTCACTGGAGTTAAGTGATAACTCATTGTGGTTTTGATTTGCATTTCCCTAATTAGAGATGTTGAGCATATTTTCGTATGTTTCTTGGCCATTAGTTTATTTTCTTTCAGAAAGTTTCTGTTCATGTCCTTTTCCCACTTTTTAATGGGGTGGTTTGATTTTTTCCTTGCTTTTTCTTGAATTCTGTATAGATTCTAGTTATCAGCCCTTTATTAGATGTATAACATGCAAATATTTTCTCTCATTCTGTAGGTTGTCTGTTCGCTCTAATGATAGTTTCCTTGGCTGTGGAGAAGCTTTTCAATTTGATCAGGTCCCATTTATTTATTTTTGTTATTGCACACATATTTATTATAATTAGAATAAAATACTCCCCCAAATACCCTTACAGGGTGAAAATGTACTCTGGTGTTTTCTATATTATCCTATCCCATCCATTCCCACTCCCATTCCATCTATATTTTCATTATAAAAATTCTAGTTATGACCCACCTAAATGATTTTATAACCTACAGTTTGAAAAACATTAATTGATGGTTTTCTAGGTGCTAGTTCTAAATGCAGAAAAAGTATTTGCAAGAAAATCCCACTTTATTACTTCTATGTGGATAACAGTGTGGCAGATTTATTCTTTTACCTGAATATGAGTCAAGGTGAAAAAGAAAAATCCCAAAGAGTAAATTCCAACTTAGCCCTTGGACGCAGTAGGCACAGAGCCTCACTAATATTTTTAGAGGCCACAAAAATGTTTTAATTTCTTTTAAAGTCAGAAGAAAAAAGTGAATATAATCCAATCTGTGGATTATATTTGTCTTTACACCAGCACAGTAATAAAATACAGTTTTTAATATTTTTTGTGGTGCAAGGGACCCACCAAGGCAAAAGTACCTAGGACTCACGGAAAACATAATGGGCCCTGCACAGAGTGGAAGAGGAGCAGTGAGAAAGACCCTTCTTTTCCAGGATGGTTATGCCGATATACTCTGGAGCCACACTTTCTGGGTTCTGATCCACATTCGGCTGCTAACTAGCTGTATGACCTTGTGTAAGACATTTAACCTCTCCCTGCCTCCGTTTTCTCACCTGTAAAATGGGATTAATGATGGAGACTGTCTTGGATTTTTGCTTTGAAGAGCAAATAATTTAACAAATGTAAAACCACTTAGAATAATGCCTGGAACATAGTGATAATTTGTTAGCACAAAGTGGAGAATGAGGTCTATTACGTTTATCTGTTCTGCCTCATCTTTGTTCTATTCTTCCATGATACTACGAAAAAAATTATGCCCTTCTGGTGACCACATTTTATTCCTAGGAGCAGACCAAACAAGTTACAAATTCAGAAACATTCACATCCAGAGCACATTTTCCTGGGGCTAAATTTTTTTCCTATTCCGTCCTTGTTGCTTAGGCTGCAGCATGAATGTGAGTAGCTCCGAATGAGAAAGAAAGTCGCCCTCAGACTCTGAAAGTTAGGAAAATTTACAGTATGAATCATCTATCCTCTGACTAAAATTGAATGGCTCGACCCTGAAATATCTTTTGCAAATGGCTGGGTGGACATGAGAAGAACCTACTGGAAATTCCAACAACCCTCTGAACTTGGAGGAAGTGTTGTGTGGGGAGAGGAAAAATAGAAGAGCAGAGAAAGAGATACAGGGAGAAGAAAAGAGGGAGGGAGGGAGGGAGGAGATACAGCTTTTCAGTGTGAGAGGCCATCCATACAGGTCACGTGAGCACGTTAAAAAATCAGGCAGTCTTAGCCTTTGAAAAATGAAAGGGGCATCTTTTCTTCTCTGAGTAATGGACACAAGTGTTCTCTGATGGGTTTGGAGATTTGCTGGTTCCAAAACCCAAGTCTGCAACTTATAAGCTGATTCATCTCTCTGAACCTTGGAAACCTGTAACATGTGGGTAACACTCTGCCTAATTTTCACTGATACTTTGAGAATCAAATGTGAAAGTGCTTTGCCAACAGCCAAGTGCTATTCAAAGGCAAGAAACAGATGTGGTCTGGGTGAATAGGGCAGCTTTAGATGTGTAGCTCTGGCAAAAATAAGGCACAGGAACGAAAATGTGAAAAATAGACAAATTCTCCCAAAAGTGTTGCCTTTGCCCTGGCCAAAAACTCAATACAGCCTAATGGACCAGAAATACAGCATTTACCAATTTGTAAATTTAGGCCATATTCATGCCTCCACTATCAACTCCCATCATTGTACAAAATGTGGTCTCCTTAGAATACAGGTGGTCCCTGGCTTATGGACCAGACGCATTCCTAAGAACATCTTTAGGTCAAATTTGTATGTAACTCAGATCTCTGATGAACAGCACATGTGTGGTAATCATAGTAATAATAACAACAATACTATAATGGCTTGCATGTGATAATAATAATACAGTGCAATTCTGTGATAATAATAATACCCGTGAACAGTAATAATAAGAAGTTACAGAACTATTGTGCTCTTTCTTTTAATTCAAACAAACAGAACATAAAAACAAACTGATACAAAATGTTTAGATAGGAGACAGAAGAAATTTTAAATATATATATATTAGGTTAACACTCACCTAGTGAGAGTTATCAATATCTTGCTTACTGGAAGGGGCATTTTTGAGGCAAGAAGGCAGCTGACATTAATGAGAAGATGATGATGGAGACGGTACAGGAGAGGACAGAGCAGATGCTGGAGAATCAGGGTTTGAGTCTGTTGCTGGAGGAGAGCTCACCACTGAAGTTGGTTTCTTGAAAAAGGTATCTAGGGCTGTTTGCACATCCTTTTTCTTTTTTGCATTATAAATAGCCTCGTAGCAGCTGATGTTCTCATTAACTGCATTGTAAACATTTGTGAACTGCTCAGTGTTACAGTCTTGCTCCTCAAGCTTAGCAAATCCTGCTTCCATGAGATGAAAGGCTTCAGCTCATTCTTTTATCATAAACTTTCTTGGCTCTGGATCTTCTGATTCTTCGAGTTCTTGTGTTTCTATCAGCTGCTTTCTCTATCCGTCTATGTAGCTAGCGTAAAGATGCCATCAATGAACCGCTTACACCATATGGGTTTGTTTGTATGTGCGGTAGAAACTAGTTCCTGAATTATTTATTTAATTATAAATTATCCTTAGGGGAGCCGCGGGAGCCTGTTGGTCAGTACGGAACGCCGTCAGTTGGGGCATCCGTAACCCAGTGACTGTCTGTATTTTGATCCATCAGTAAGAGACAGAGTGCTTTTACAGGCATTTTTGAGTTGCAAAAATTTTTAACTTCTTATAAGGTCTAGGCCTCGCTTTAACTTTCCACTTGACGATACTCTTCAAGACGGTACCTGTCATTTTAAGCTAAAAGCAACTGTACTTCACACTGGAACCCTGTGGAAGGCTATGTGGGGCGTTAGTCCAGCTTGGCCCGAGGCAGGCACTCTGCCAAATAACCAGGTGGTGCCTTTCTTTCTTCCATAATCTCCTCTCCCCTTTTCTTCACCCTCGGTCTCTTCCCCCAACTGAATGCCCTAATTATTTGTTTTGATTTTACGAAAACACAACCAGAAGTTTCAAGGCAAAAGAAACTTCATTTTTGAGAGGGAGAGACTTAAACGTCCCCTGTGGATCTGCGGAAGCCCAGGGCTGTTCGATACCTCCCACTCAAACCACAGAATTACACAGTGCCCCCAGCTGTGCAGACAGCTGCCCCGCGCTCCCTCCAGACCTCGCACCACGCTGCCTTCCAGCAACATCCTTGCTGTATGTGATCATGACGCTGGCTGTGTAATCAGCTAAGAAGTAACTCTTTCAATTAGAAAAGTGACTTCTACCAGCAGTTTTGGCATAGGACTCACAGCTGCCTCCCATGTAAGGAAACTTCGTTCTAGAAACAATTTCTCCATGTTAGAGTTATTCAGTTGAAACAGAACAGGCGGAAACAAATTTATGAGGGACTGGGTTTTTACTTATTGATTGATTGATTGATATATTTTTGCCTGTGGGTTTTACAGTTCTGAAGCTCCCTCTAAACCACGGATTTTATTCATTAAAAAAAAGCAAAATGGTTCAGCCAATTGTCTGGGCTGGGTCTGTGATGGATAGTACAGACCACACCAATTTTTGGTTAATCACTGCTTCCGTATTATTTATGACATATGATTCCACATGATTTTCGTGTGCGTATTTTACTGTATTTGACATAAAATGGCATTCGGTTAATAGGTTTTAAGCAAATTAGATGTTTGATATGTTATTACAATTATAGAAAATTTCACGATGACTAAATCTTTTTTCAAGTTGTAAAAGGCCCGAGGTAGTTCTCCTTGATCCTCTCATGTCGGAAGTTCATTTGAGATATGCAAGAATAAATCATTCATGTGGTGTCTGAAATTGTAGCCAAAGGTGGTTCCTGTACTTCATGTACCACTCAATTCTCACCACAGAATTCCTTTGTGACGCAGTCAGATAGCTTTGCTAACAATCACTGCAAATGATACGTGGTTTGCTGTTTAGTGGATGTGAATATTCCTCCTTGTTTTTCAAAGTTGATTTATATGTATGCATCTGTAGGTCAGGTAATAACCTTTTAGGTATCTTAAGAACATTTATATTTCTAGAAAGACAAGATTTGCTCTTATTTTTCTTGTTTGCCAAAATCTGAGTCAAACCATGTCACCACTCGGCTCATAGAACAGTAACCAAACAAATGGACGTGTGCGGTAAGTCTAAGACCAGCTAAAACCGTCCATAAAAATAATAGCAGGTCAACCCAAAGTAAGCTCAAATCAGCCTTAAACTCACTTCACTGGCCTCTGGGTTACAGCTCATATAATGCAATCTGTGTGAACAATTTCTGTTGTAAAGCTACCTTATAAAGAAATATATCATCTACAGAGTACTTTCATAAACCCAATTATAGGAACAATTCAGCAGAGTTATAGCTACTAGGATCCAAGTTCTATCTCCTCCTTGGTTCTGCTTATTAAAGACAGTGAAGTGGAAATATTGAGGTTGGAAAGAAACAATGACTGAATTTAGTCAACACAGAAAAGGCTGGCGTAATCACTCACTCAGGCATAACTTTACTTCTCTCTCATTGTTGTGTTGCCAGCTTCATTTATTATAGATGGCTGTTCCTAAGAAAAACTATAAGCAAGCCCTTTGTACACAAATATGAATATAATGTCAATATCTCACTGACTTATTTGCACAAAATTGCACATGATTCATTAAAAAAATTATTTGGTATTTACTGTAAATTCAATCATCACAATACTTTGTTAGCTAAGATGTTCGGTGGCAAGTGGCAAAGAGGAAAATAACAATAGTGATTAATAAAACACATGGATAACTAATAATTAATAAAAATATATTGTTTGGGGGGAAAAAGCCCAGTTGTGAATGATGTGATTTCTTTTAATCTTATCCCAAAGCTCAGACTGGAAGGTATTCATACTAAATTTGTTGTCCCATACAGAGTTGAAATGGTGATACTGGTTTTGAAAAGAAATCACATGTTTTAATAAAAAGGCATAAAAGGGGGCCAAGAAGAGAAATAGATGTTAATGTTTAAATGAAAGTTTTCTGCAGCCAAGACAAGACTCATCATTCAGAACTGGAGGAAAATGAGAAGCATGTTATGGCTACTAGTGTGTTAATTCAAACATTCAGAGTATTTGTGGCAACTGGGCAAATACACCCGACAACACTGGTGTATATTAAAGCTAGTGCAATTTTTTTTCCAGCTGCGGGTTCCCAGAGGTCTTTATTCTTTGTCAATCTCTGAAAAGCTCAAATACGGTTCAATAATCACAATGAATCTTGAGTACAGTGTAGTGTCTTTTCTAAATTATAACTGATTTCATTTCTTTTATGCTTTTTCTTTGGTGACTTAAGAAAAAATAATTGTGTTATTTATGTGGGTTCATGAAAACATTTATTTTTTTCCTTAAACCCGTAGCTTCTGTAAATCTGTTGCTGAGGGTTCAGTTATTTTCCTCCCCTGACTGGACAAACACAGTTTCAAGGCTGAAGTTCTCATAATTTTTCTCATTACTTTTCTGACTCAGCCTGGTGTAAGAAGAAAATTCCTTATGGCAGTGAAGGTTTAGAGGCTGTACAGCCAGGAGCAGATGAAATCGGTAGGGTGGTGAGTAAAAGGTAGAGCTCTAGTCTTCCTCCAGAAGTAGTGCTCCCACTGATTTGTGATCGGTTGTCATACATAGGAGGGGGAAAGTGTCTGGGGACCACTGGTTCACGTGGGTTGTGCTCTGATCTGGTGATGGTGAAATGATGGTCTGGTTGCTTTTGATGGTGCAGGGAAGCATTGCAGCATAGAAGAAGATAAGCATGAATCTGTGTCACAGACCTGGGTTTGAATTCTGACTCTATTGGGCAATTTTAGGGTAAATTTATGATCTTTCTGAACTTTAGCTTGCTTATGTATAAAATGGAAATGCTCATATCTCAGAGTTGTTGTGAGAATTGCATGAAAGGGGATAGAAAGCAAAGTACCTGGCATGGTAGGTACTTCAGACAACTCAGGTAGGAAATAGGCTTAATTTAGTTTATTAGCATAAAACATTGATATTGTATCATGGTAACAATTATTGTATCAGATTACCAAGGCCCTGTTACAAAAACCTGGACAAAATTTTAGGATAAAAATACTAAACTAACACACATTCATCAAGGCTTGCTATATGCTCAATACAGTTTGACAGTTTCATCAACTAAATCTTATCAGTAGAAACATTAATATCCTCCAGAGGTATTCCCTTCCTGATGCAAGGGACCATGTATGCCTTACTCACCCCTACATCCTCAGTGGCTAGCAGAGGGGCATGGCCCATACTAGGTGCTCAAAAAGTACTCATCAAATGAAGGAATGTGTGAGGGCAATGACTACTTCTCTACCAACCATCTCTATACCAACCTTGTTGGATTTCTTCTTCATTATCTGGTTACATATATAGACATCTCCATATATCTGGTCTTACTTCCTTCTGGCAATTTCTGTATGCAGGTGTCAGAGCAGGGAGCAAACCTGTCCCCTCAGAGCTGCCTACAAGCCCGTCAGGTATCTCAGCACGCTATACTCACTTCTTCAGCCCCTCTCTTTTCTGGGGAAGGGTCCAGAGACCTGATGTTCTCTATAGAGTTTGTATTCAGGTCCTAAAACATATGGAAAGAAAGGATTAGGTTGATTCTTGTGTTCCATTATAGTTGCAATATCACTTGTAATGATACTGTTAGCTTTTGCTCATCAATATTCAGTTCATGGTTGCCTCCCAGGTAATTCCTGAGATATCTAAGTTTAGAAAGCAGTTCTTTCAGAGAAGATTAGATGTTACTTCCCCTACACTTTGGAAATAGGGATGCCATTGATTTTGCCCATTTTGAAAATGCAGAAGTAGGAATGAAGCAAGTGCAACCAAACCATAGTGTGTTTCTCCTCAGTGACCTGAAATTTTTTCTCTTTGAGTTGAACCATAGGAGCTGCCATCATTGTGACAAAGTCATGGGTGCTTCCCCTTTGATATATTTCTGAAACCTCTACCTGAATTTTATAAAATAAACCTTACTGAAAGGGGATTAACCTGCTCTATGTCAGAAGTCATCCTTCATCTCCAAATCCTTAGAATGTAAACTTGGATGAGACAGGATCTTTCTTTAATTCTGTTGTCATACTCAGTTAGGCTGCCTTAAATTTCAGAGAAGGAAAATTATTAAGATATTTGTAGAACTGAGCAGAAAGAAAGCTTGGAAATTACCTATTCCAACTAACACATCTTAGAAATGAGGAAGTGGTGGCCTACAGAGCTCTGTAGACTCTGAGAAGAGAAAAAAAAGTAAAAAAGGAAATTCCCCAGAATCTAGACCTTTAATAGTAGCTCAGGTCCAGGGGTGTGCTGAAGCCAACTCATGTATGTTCACAAGAGCTGACTGTGCACATCTGTTCCTAATTCCATGATCAGTGACCCCATATTGATAGCTTGAAATCAGTCATGGAGGGAGTATTTACACCATGGAAATTGTCAAACACTACTATAAATTAGAGAGCTGGTTGTTAAACATTTACCAGCACACTACTGCTCAGTTCGTAGAATCGAGTCTGATACTTGCAAGACATGCTGTAAGCCCTGCCTAAGTACACATACAAATAACTTAGGCATGTTTTATTTGCTATTAAAAATATTGAAGGAAACATATCAGAATCATTTTGCTTGAAAAATTTGACAACTTAACATTCAAATGTTTATTTACTGCAAAGGATCTGGGGACATGTTGGTAGGTAACTTTATTATCGTTTTACTATTATTTTAATATGAAAAAATCAGTATGGCTAGGGTGAAAGATTATAAGCATGCCTATTGAAAATATGCTTCCATATATCTATTTATATCTAAAGAATAGATATAAATATGTATGATATAGATGATATAGGCATATTTAAATAATTTTTCATAGAAGATATTTCATCCCCTTACATTGCATTTTGGACACTTATAAAGATGAAAGTGGATTGCTGTTTGTGGTCCATTCTATAGTAAGTCAGGTTGATCAGTTTCCAACATGTTATTTAATACATAGCATTTCCAAATTTCCCAGATAATGCCACTGTCATGCATTAACTCTATTTGGAATCCAGTTTCAATCAAATAAATGGTGAGTCACTTGCAGTGTCCCCATACCAGCCCTGCCAGCTAGAAAGGTGTTTCTGGAAGCAAGAAGGCAACAACTATTTAGAATTCTCTCCTCAGCACAATTGCTTGACTACATCAGAACTTTAAAAAAGTCATCATATGTAGGCCTTCCAAAGGAAGCCTCTGTAAACTATATTTCAGTTTCTGTAGGACGTGTGATTTTTAAGTAATGGAAAGAAAGGTTTTGTTTGTTTGTTTTCTGAATAGTTGCTAACTTATAATAAATGCAGCATGTAGATGAAACAAGGGTCCCAGGTGAGCACCTGACTTGCTGTAGGAGATTTGAACAACCCTTTTACACTCTTTTCTTTCTTTTTAAAATATGATTCAAAAATACTCATAAAGGAGTATAAGTACATACACTAAGAAATTAAATAAGAATGTTATATTTATGCACAAAGGTGGTATAGGATAATAAATGAGGGTATTTGCTCTCTTGGTGTGTTTTAAAACTCTCCAGGACATTTCCAGGCATTCTGACATATAGAAGAAAATTTATAGATTCAGAGGGAGAGATCGTTAATTAAGAAAATAGCTAAAGGATGGAGAATTCCAAGAAAAATGACAAGACAAACTTAAAAGACATTGATAAATCTTGTTTGAATTACTTTAGTATATTCTACGTGAATATATGAATCAAGCATACATTTTTAGTGGTACTTAGCCTAAATATTATTGCATAATGGGCTTGGCATTTTTCTTTGATATGGAAAGTGAGATCTAGCACCTTAGGACAATTAGATTTGCCAGTTGGGAACTGGAATTAACCTCATTTTGACAAGTTTGATGTGACTGGGTACAACAGCACCTCTTTCTCTAGGAATAATTACTTAGAATGCTATCAAGCCCTTTTTAGGAAGCAGATCCTAGAAGGAACAGTTATCTCCATCAAACCCCTGTCAGGCCACAGATCCTGGGAAGAGAGTCCATTAGAAAAGAAATTGGATTTTACCTCCTTTATCTGCTTGGCAGAATGGATTAGTGTGAATGGGCAGAAAAAATTTTTCATCTCTAGATGAGCATTTTGGTTGATTCCATATCTGGCTCTTATATAGTGCTACAATAAACATGGGAGTGCAGATGTTCATTTGACATACTGGTTTCATTTCCTTTGGATATATATCCAGTAATAAGTTTACTGGAACATATGGTAGCTCTCTGTATAATTTTGGGGGAAACTTCCATGCTGTTTTCCATAATGGCCCATCTACAGATGAATGATTAAAGAAAATGGGCTATATGTGTATATACACAGTGGAATACTATTCAGCCATAAAACAGAATGAAATCCTGTCACTTTTGGCAGCATGGATGAACCTAGAAGACATCATGTTGAGTAAAATAAGCCAGGCACAGAAAGACACGTGAGCATGATTTCACTAATATATGGAATCTAAAAAAGTTCATTTCATAGAAGTAGAGAGTAGAATGGTGGTTACCAGAGGCTGGAGAGGATATAGGGGGGGGGATGCCAAGAGTTTGGTCAATGGGTACAAAAGTTAAACAGGAAGAATAAGTTCTGGTGTTCTATTACACAGCAGGGTGACTGTAGCAAACAACAATGTAGTGTGTATTTCAAGATAACTAGAAGAGAAGATTTTGAATTTGTCACTGTAAAGAAATGATAAATGTTTAAAGTGATGGATATGGCAATTACCCTGATTTGATTATTATACTACATATACATGCATTGAAACATCCATTGTACTCCACAAATATGTACAATTATTATGTATCGGTTATGAATGAAAAAATATTTTTCATCTTCTTTCTCTTTTTGAGAAAGGAATGAATTCTAATCTTGGTGTGGGTTGGGGTTTGTGGGTTTCACCATGAGCCCCTGGGTTTGCATCCCACCTGCAGCCTCCCTAAGTACAAGACCTTGAGTTAGCTGGTGGGCCTCCGTGTCTTACTTCCTCTTGGATGATCTGGGAATAATAATAGCATCTACTTCACTGTTGTGAGGATTAGACAAGGCAGCATGAATAGGGTTCTTAGAACAGTCTTGGGTACATAATGAGCACTCAGGAATGTCTGCAGGTGTTATTGGAAGGGACGGCTGACCCAGTCAACCCATCGTGCTAATAAGTTTTAGCGACTCAGCACCTGCCGGGCAAAGAGCCACAGACAGACGCAGGGTGAGCAGAGCCAGCTGGCTCAGCTGTGAGATCCCTACGTGAGTCGATGTTTTTGCATTCCTCCTCCTTCTGTACAGATCTGCTAAGAGGCTCAGAGGAAAACCTCTTTAACCCCCTGGGTTGAGCCTTGGCTGCGGCAACCTGTCCCACGCCATAGTTCAGGCTGTGACTAGGCAGATTTGAGTCTCATTTAGGTAACTCAACTTAGGGAGTAAAGTATTTAACTCAGGAGGCAGATAAAAGATGTGATATACCAGCGTTTAGTCACTCATAATTTAACTGCTTGGGATGGTTATGCAATTTGAAATGTCACAAGACGTGGGAAGCAGAGTGTGAGTCAGGGATGACTTCAGGTCTTCTTGCCCTGTCATCTGGAAAACCTCCTTGCTATGCCTTCCCACTGTGGGGGCTCTTAAACTGGGTTTACAATTATTGCAGAGTGGTGTTAGTGGGACCCGAGCTCTAGGTATTCATGCATCTATTTTACAACATACATCTATTTAGCATCTCCTATGCCCAGACCCTGTGCTGGACTCCGGGACACAAAGATAGATAAGCATACCCCTCGTCCTCAGGAGCCTGAGTCTGGCTGGGTAGAGGGATTGTAAACAGATGGTGATATAGTCAAGGCACAGACAAAGCACTGCTGGACACAGGAAATGAAGAGACTAACCCTGCCTGGGAGAGCTGGGGGATCTTTAGAGAAGAGCCCACGTGGACTGATCCTCAAAAGACGAGGAGGCTGTTTTGTAGGGATGAAGCCATGTGTGGAGGGATGTAGAGGAAGGGTTTCAGGAATTAGGGGGCATTCTAATCAAAGGAAACAGTCTGCACCAGATGCATTTAGCATTACGTTCCCCTGGTTCACAAATTATATATGTATTCCTTCAAAAATATCTGTAGATGATCCGCAGTGCACTGAATTGGTCATGGAGCGACAAACATGTCTCTGCTGTCAAGGTGCGCAGTGGAGAGGGAAAACGGGTGTGGAAGGTGCGTGTGGTGTCGCATTCGCATAAGGGCTCTAACACCTTCTGTACTGGGACAGCAGCAGAGCTTCAGGACCCAGTGGTGGCTTCATAGTGAAGATGGTGCTTGATTCGAGCTGTGGAAATGAGTGGCGTCCCCCAGGAAGGCAGAGGGAAGAGTGTGTGTGAAGGCACTAAGGCGCATCACGTGCACACGCTACGCAGAGCAAGCACACTGGTAGACTGGAGCACCTCGTGGAGCAGGCAGTGCAGAGGACCAGACTGGACAAGCCGGGCCTCAGAGAGGTTTGGTTCAGAAAGCTCATGCCAGCAGCAGTGAGGAAGATGAGTCGGAGCTGCCCAGTCCTGGAGGCAGGGAGGTCCTGGGTTTATCTGAAGCTTTTGGCAAGACATGGTAAAGGCCTGAACCACAGCAATAATAGCAGTAATGGAAAATTGATTTAGAATCAAGATATTTTAAAAGGTGGAATAGCTAGGACCTAGTAACCAATTGACTATGGAGGATTAGGGAGAGTGGTGGCTGACCTCTTAAGTTTCTACCTTGGCCAACTAGGCGGACAGATGGTTCTATTTACAAGTTCAGGGAACAGAGGATGGACAGATGCTCACAGGACCGGTTAATGCACTCACACCTAGAGAGGTGGCTTTGAGGCTGACATCCTTGTGGGGGATTCAGCAAGTAGTGAATACATGGGTCAGGAACTCAGAAGAAATGTTCATATTTACTAAAATCATAGGTGGATAAGATCTTCTTCTGGGTCACATATTCTTGTTTAGTGTGTCAGCAATGGATTATATTATGCCACAGTGTGGATCACTTCAAAGTACAGACAAAGGATGGCCCAACAGGACCAGCTCAGGTTCTCATACTAGTTTCCTCCAGGTACAATCAGGCCTATCACTTTATCCTACTATGCTTTAAACATCGCATCCTTTTCTGTATTTGCCATGACATGACTAAAACATTAAGAAGCTCTATGCTAGGGAAACCGTGGGGAGAGACAGAAGGGAATTGGGATCAGTCCCCCAAGGAACATCACTTTTAAAGGGCCGAAGAGAAGAGGAGCCAGCACGACACCAAGGGAGGGACAGAGGAACAGGAGGGGGTCCGGGACAAGGCAGGGGGAAGGGGATTTTCAGGGAAATGGAAGAACTAGCAGGTTCAGATGCAGCAGAGAGACCCAGGGAGGACTAAACTGTGTTCCTTTTATTTGGTGGAGAGAAATGATTAGTGACTTGGTCAAATGTTCTTCAGTCAAGTGGCAGATGGCCAGTCACAGTGGGGAGGAGAGTGGAGAAGTGAGGAAATAGAGGCACTGAGGTTGATTTCTCCTTCCCAGGCTTTGGCTATGAATGGAAGGTGAGAACAAGTGCCCTCGCTAGTGTGGGGCAGACATCAAGAGAGGTTTTGCTGTGTTTTTCAATTGCACACAGAGGTGTGGCTCCTCTGTTTTCCCAGTTAGGGTAGAAGCTCCCCGAAGAAGAGACACTGTTTTCTACAGTGCTGGGCATATTCCAGATGCTAATTTAGGACATGCAGGTTCACATAAGGACTTTTGTTACAGAATTATTCAAACAACATTAATTATATGTGCACCAATTTAAAATGTCATTTTTGATACACATAAATAAGGACATGTACACATTTCATTTCCTAAGGGGAGAAAGCAGATTTTGTGATGTTGGCTAGCAGTAATCAATCTATAAAAAATGTTGGGGTTCAAAGGACAATTATCCTCTTTCCCTGGAGATTTTCTTTTATCTAGAGTTATTTTTAAAATGTAACAAGATATTTTGTGCCCAGTTTTTCTGCCCAATGGCCTTTCTCCTACATTCATCTGTTAAGCAACATTTTCTCTATGGTAAGGCTCGGACCATATGTTCCCCTTCTGTGGTGTTTTTGACTTTCTTTGCGGGGGAAATGGTACTTGGAGGTGGGTCTTGTCATTCTCAAATACTGAGCAAATACACTAATTGGGTTTAAGCGTGAGATCAGCTCTTCCAACAATGTATTGATCAAAAATACGCCCTTACCATTGCACGTAGGTAGAAAGGTCTATGTTAATTTATACTGGGTAAAGCATGCCAAACAAAACATGATGGTCCATGTTTAAAGTTTGTGTTTGCACTAGGATGTGCCACTGAATCTCAGAAAAGTGTTAGAAATGATTGCAGATCATAGCAAATGGATTCTATTTTCAACTCCCATTTTTAATTTAAACTTCTACAAATCCAGAAGGATTTCCAGACATTTATATAAAGATATATCTACGGATGTGATACTAACAAGGCCTTTAAATAAGAAAATATGCCCTTTAAAGTATTGAAAAGAATAAGATAATTCTAGTGAACTGATTGAGTACACACAGCAGAAGTCTTTCTCTTTTGTAGAAGTTTGGGAAGAGTCATTAGTGTGCAGTGATTTCTGTTTGCATTTTTTCAGAAGTAAAATTGGGCACAGACTTATTAAGAGATGTTTATGTCTCTATATAATTTAGCGGTTATCTCAGCGTAAGTTCCATTTCATGCCAGGGTTTCTTAATGGATGTAACTGAAGTTTTGCGTTTGGGAGCTGTCCCCAACGTGAACCTGTGGATGTTTGTACTCTGCATCAGCTCCATATTCTGAGAGTGATGTGACAAATGGTATATTTTCCCCAATTAACTTCCATTGCTATAACTTGTACCCTCTGGCCTCACCCAATTCACTCGTGTATTTTATCACCTTCCTGAAGAGATTAAAAAATGCCATGCTACTTATTCTATTACTTTGTTTTAAATCAGATAGTTAAAAAACACCGCATTACAAACTAGCCCTAAGAAGCCCGTGTAATAGAACCAGAAGGTTGTCAGTTAAAGTCATTTTTCAATTCTAATATAAAACCTAAGATTTCACAGATCTCATAATATCTGAGCTGTGAATATTTGCTTCAGGCATCAACTTGGCATTTAAAAAAAAATCTTTAAAACCACATGGACATTTCACTTTGCCAGAATATCTACTTCTCATATAATGGTTAAAAATATCAAACTTCAACAAATATATCTAATCTTTTCCCATTTTAAGAGTCAGAAATCTCTTCTTGTTTGGTGAATTTATCTTTTCTTTTTTCCATTTTGGCCAGAACAGACTTGTCACCCACTTTGTAGTGATTGGTTAATTGATTAGGTAATTAAATTTACAGCCCAGAAAATGTATTCTAAACACACACACAACATTTCCTCTTACAATTTGTGCTTAGGGCGTTCACTCTGGGGATCCAAAGAATTCAGCTGGAGATAAAGCAATGGTGGGTAAAAAGAAAGGTATTCAACTCAAAGGTCAAAAAGGTAATAAAGTTTAAAATACGTGGCAACAGTGTTTCATCCAGGTGAGACAGATATATATTTTTGATTTGGAAATACTCTTTATTTTATCCTTACAAATATTTTTTATATTATTAGCCATCTTTGTACATAATGTTCATGATTAATGTTTGCACAACCCGCTACGCTGTTGGATCTTATCTTCTCAACAGTAGAGTAAACTCCTTGAGACCTAGAGGCATGCATTGTATTTCCCTAACACTTCAAAGGAAATATATTCAAACCAATAATTTCAACATATTTGAATATCTGCAAACCAATAATTAGGACAAATTTGAATATACTCAAACTAGTAATTCTTTTAGGCTTTATCTGTGGGATGTTTAAATGCAATGTCCCATCTACAGACACAAACACATCATTCCTGACAGTTTTCGGTAGAGGGTATAAGCAAGAGGTGCAGGCCTTGGGGTCACATCCAGTTTAGTTTCTAAAAGGCAAAGCCATTTCCAAATAAAGGAAGATGTTCCTGAGAAGTTCTTGGGTTACTTTTAGAGCACGTGTAGAGCTAAGGGACCCATGACTTTCTATTGTCTTTCTAGGAAGACTTCCCATTTGTGAAGTGCCCAGAGGATGAGGGCGCCAGACAGGAGCCTCTCTGGGCCTTACCAGTCAGAGCAGCCTGTGAAAAGGATGAGCAAGGACAGTTTCCAGTGCCCTCACTGTCTCACCTTTCCAGGACTAACCTAGCCTCCCTTAATCTTTTTGACACATTGATTTATCATCCAGGGATGCACATACGGTACCACATTTTATTCACTTGTTCAAGTAAAGAGGTTCTTAGTATTTGTAACCCTATGACAAATCAATGTTCTGCTCTCAAAAATCACCCCTAATGAAATAACACCACCTCCTATTAAAAAAAATGTTAAAATAAATATCTTAATTGTGTTTTTAAAAACATTTATTTAGAGAAAGTTGTATCTGGCCATCTGTTGCTGCATAGTTAACTAGTAGTAAATACAATATGAGAACATAAATCTGTTTCCATTCATTGTGCTCATTAATCATGTGGCCTAATGTGCCGGCACAGCACTACCCACATATTAAATTCGTATTATGGTGGTAAAGGCTAATATTAGGACATTTCATTTATTTTTCATTGCCAAATGACAAGTTAAAATTTAATGTTATATTTTTTAAAAATCCATTGCGGTGGAGAAAGCATGCAAATTCCTGTGAGATGCGAAATGGAATGAAATGCAGTTCATGCATATGGGGTATCTAGGAGCAGGTGGTTTTCTTTTGCACTAACGCTAGTAAATTTTTTAGAGTCTTGGTGTTTGAGGATCTCAGAGTCCAAGATTCTCTCCTGCCAATAGTTTTGATTGGAATATACTGTGCTACCAGGTTTACCTACTTCCAGATCTGATAGAAGACAAATTATCAACCATTTTCATAGATTCTACATGTGAGAAGCCATTTACTATATATGTAAAACAAATTAGGACTAATTAATTAAAAATAAGTACCTCATTTAACAATTATTTATTAAATGCTAACTATATGCTAGGCCAGATGCTAGGAAATGGAAAGACAGTGGTGAACAACATAGTCATGTTCTCTCTTCCAATAGATCTTACAGCCTGAAGGATCACCTTAGTCTGAACTTAAATGATGATTGAACATTTCTTTAAAAAACTAGTATCTAAAGATCTTTGCTATTTACAATGCATATACAATATTTTCCTAACATGGGTTTGTTTCTATATCTTTTGGCTATAAATGGAATTTTAAAAAATTATACATATCCACACTGACATAGAAAGTATTGAGTATGTAGCCAACACTGTCTTTATTTTCCTTTTCCTTTATTTTACTTATAGATCGAAGAAAAAAGTGAGAATTTCTTCTGTTGTCTTAACACACTCCTCATTACCATTTACAAATTAAAGATAGTCCAAAAATAAGAAAACAATCTTTCTACTTCTGTTGGAAAAGCTTACTCTGTGTAGTTGGAATCAGTACTTTCAGCAGCCTGTGGTAAACCAGGCGCTTAATGACGCCCACCAGCTGACACCCCTGTTCCTGGCGGTCTGCATATGCCACCATCCTGCAAAGGTTTCCACTCGGCTTTGCAAAGTGTTATGCAGCCGTGGTCCTTGGGCAGATACGGGCTCAGGTTCTAGGGGGAAGTCAGAAATGCCTTCTGTCTGTTAGAATTGGTTATATGGCTTCATTTTAACATTTGGAGTTTCACATAGTCTAAGTAAAATTCTGCCCAACTATTAAGTAGAGTTATTTAAACAAAATGAATGTATTTATTTTGAAGTTCGTTTTTATTTTCATTAATCGTTCATATTTGTCTTCCCTAGCTTAAGACACAAGAAACCTAAAGTGCTGGTAATGTAACCAAACAGGTATTTACTTTCTTCTTACTGCTCACTCATAGATTAAGAAAATAAGGTGTCGGATGTTAGAATAACACTAAAGATTCTTACATTCTTTAGAAAAGGTAGCAAACTAGTTAGGACCCTTTATATGATACAGCCTGTTATAAAATATTATCTTTAATACACAAAAAATAAGTTATGACCCACCTTTTTCCCACAGAAAGTCAAAATAATAATGGCTTCTGGGAGCCTGCAACAGCAGTAATTTCCATTCATTTTTTAGTAAAAACCCTCATTTTTAAGCTTAGAAATCTTCAAGTGCCGCCATAAGGATGTGCCTGAAGTACAGACAGCATTTGTGTCTAATGTCCATTGATGGCTGCGAATGGTGACGAATTGGATAACACTCAAACATTTTGTACATTATTCAATACAATAGTATTTGCACACATCTGAAGAATGACGGCGTGGACATGTTTGCCATTTATTCAGACTATAGTTCATAGCAGGTGTGTACACATGGATGAGATGACTTCTCTTAGCAATTCTGCAGTCCCACAGGGCATAGGTGTATAAAAGAGATTCTCAAGGTTGAGTAATGTGTGGATCCTTTTTAAAGAAAAAAATGTATTATTGGACCTATGGAATTGACTTAGATTATTTTTGTTATATATATATATATATGCATCATAATAAACATGTTAAACATGAACATATGCAAACCTGGTTATAAACTCCTTACTCTTCAGAGCCCTTGAGCAACCATAAAGTCAAAACAAATTAACCATCAAATACAGGCTACAGAATCATTTAAAATCAAGTTAATACTAATTTAATGAGGCAAAAGATGTTGTTTGGCTGAAGTTACCACTTAAAATGTGAATATGGTATTGACTGCTACGGCAACTGTGCTTTCGATCTCAGACTGCCTGTGTATTTGAAGTTCCAAGTTCTGGGTGATTATTTTTTGGAAGAACACAGTAAAGCCCACATTTATTCTTGGGATTTACTTGGTGCAAATAAATCATTTATTTATTAATTTCATCTTTTAGTCCTTGTCTGTACTATTTGTTGTTATTACACACAAAGAAGGCTATATTAATTTTTTAGTTTATAATCTAAATAAAAGCATAAAATTAAATCAATTCCCATAGAGAATGTGCAGAATCTTAGAAACATGTCCGAGCACTCTTCCACCTCCGTTCCTGATGACCATGACACCAGTTTGAAAATAGTACCTTAGAAGACGGTAAAACTTGCTCTGAACCTGTGCGATGTGAAAGGGTAGTCTCTGCATAATAGCACACATTTTTGAAATTCAAGGTCATATTATAAAACATTTGAATGCACAGTTTGATTTTTCTACATAGTATATCGCAGGGTCACTACTAACCTATAGTATGCCTTTATGCAAATTAGAAAAGGGTGCCCCTCCCCACAGACACAGCCACAAGCTGGGGCTCATGGCTTAAGCCACAGGGGTCAGCCAGGATTTCAGCCTTATTTCCCCTGCCTCAGTGCCCTTGTGCTGCGACAACCTGCACAACTGTACATCGCAGACTTGTTGTACTAGAAAGTTAAAGAAGTAAGTTTTCTCTCTAATTTTTCAAAGAAAGAAATCCTGACTCTCCGATTGACTCATTACCGAAATTAAACTTCTTTGCAATGTCATATTTACTTCTGTTAATTAAAGTAGAAGCACTGGGAGACGTTTCCCTTGGGAAATTATTCCCAGGGACCTCTTGTTAAATAAAAGACACATTCTACTCATTAGTTTCTTTTCAACTTATTTCCCTAATTTCATTGCATTCTTCCCATTTTAACCCATTTAATATAATTAACTGCATAGTCAAACCCTAATTTCAAGTTTTCTGACCCTTCTTGATCAGTTTCTATTTTTTGAAAAGACCATTTTCTTGTTATGTGTTAGAGAGCAGAAAGAAATATTTTTAGTATCTGTATGGCAGTGTTGTTCAGCAGCGATACAGACACATATACAGATATATAGATAATAGATGTACACACACATTCTCATTTGCTTACTATTACTATATTTGTAGCTTAATTTAAATGAAGTCCTTTCCATACAGATGAGCTCAAGTAGGAATACGTCATGGCGAATTATGTAATGCTGTTATCATGCATATTACTGACTGAGCTTTAAGTGCCATTTACAAGTTATTTCTAAATGTGCAAGTCCTTGATGAGGTCCACTTGTGTTCCCACCCTGCTCTAGCCCAGAGGGACGGAGGGAGGGGAGAAATTTATCAAGAATCTATGTCAGGAAACTCTAGATGACACCTGGAGGTGGAAACCAGGAAGTTTAGAAGGATTTAGGGTCTCAAGAACCTGACTTTATTTTAGTATTATTGTTATTGTTGTTTAGATATTTAAACTCTTTGACAAGTAAATGCTTAATACAAGCTCAATGTCTAGAAGATGGAGCTATTTGCAGGGAGTGGGGGGAAGAACCCATTCCATTGTGTGTGTGTGTGTGTGTGTGTGTGTGCATGGACATACCTAAGCATTCTGCAGAGGCAACCTCATATATGAGCATCACGGCCTGACATACAGAAACAGATAATTGCTGTTATGCGATTATGAGCTTAAATTGTAAATCCTCTCTCCTCTAAACTTCATACTCAGTAGAATTATGCAGAGGCAATTTTACTTAGTAGATTACAGCCATTTATCACAGAGTAAATCTTTGCCAGATCCTTGTAAAAGGAATAGATTACTAGGAGCTGCCTTTTACCTAGAGAATCAAAGCCTTGTGTATAGCCCCAATACCTCTCTGTATTTGCATGCACAGTGACCTCCTCTGAGCAGAAACAGCTGCATGCTCAAAGCAGGTACTTTCATGAGCTGCCTGCCTGGTGTTTGCATGCATTTGTTCAAGCTGCCTGATGGTCAGCTGGAAAAAACATCCAGGCACTGTTTTAGAAAATGATTCTTGAATTCTAAAAACATACAGAAAACTTAAATGGACCTAGACCATTTCTGAAATACTAGAGAGCAAACTGAGTATTTGTGTATGTAAATACTTGATCCCTGCCCTCCCCTCTGTGTTAGATGGCTTTGGAGGACAGGTGACATGGGGGCAGATTGGGGAGAGACATATCACTGCTCTGTCTTCCTCCCCCTCAGCTACAAGGAGAGGCTGCTGAAGGACCCTTTGCACAATTTGGCATTCACACTATTCTCAGGCAAATTACTGGTGGTCATTTGTGAAAAACTGAACTTTTTCCCAACTCAGGAGGCTGAGACTGCCTATTCCTTGTCACTCTCTACTCTGGTACTGGAGAACTTGAGTGGAAATGAATGAGTTATTCAAATAGTTTTGACTCCCTGCTGTGTTCTGTGGACAGACCTAGAGGCCATCCTGCTAAGCCTTCCGCCTTCTCCCACCTGCTGGATCTGGGATGATTCTGGCTTCACTGTAAGTCCCCTGTTTTGCATTAACTTTAGGGGAGAGAATCCAGACCCCTTGCACACCTGCTGGCATTGATAAGGCCTATGATTGCTCCTTCACTATTCATTCCACCCAGCATGTGAGTCTTTAGTGCCAAAGCCATTTCCAAATCAATGACTGCTGTCATAAAGAAGTGTTCGCTGTCCTCAAGAGCGTAGCAAGCTATGTTCCAAACAGGCCTATGTGGGTTCTAGGGTTTTCCACCTCGAAAGAACATTTTCATCAGGCGTGTCCACTGTGGCGGGCTTTTCTTTGGGAAGGGACAGAGAGGCTCAATGTGATCGTCTTAATCCATGGAGGCTTATTTTAATGAAAAGCCAGTCTGAGATCAGTACACTGTTACAGGACCTGGGTGGTTCTTACCCATAACATCGCCACAGGAATGTTCATGAATCTTTTCTCTGGTGCTCCACTCTGGCCACCTCTATTTCTTCCTGGAGGGGGGCAGGGCGGTAAATTCGTATTCTTCTCCCATTGCCAACTGACTGTTTATTTTTAAATTTTCCTTTTAAAATCCTAAGCGAAAGAATACGCTTCTCCTAACCTTGACTCTATTGGGGCTAGGCTTTTGTACCGAGTCATCTTACAGGTTTCTTGTCAACCCAAGGGTTGGCAGTCAGGTGCCCCTCTGGGTCCAGTTCATTGGATCTGTAGGTTTAAAACATGACACAGACCATGGCCCCTGCACAGGGCACTGCCTGTGGCTATTTTCCTCAGCAGGGCATGTGCATAGGGCCAGTGTCTGGAGAGGACACATTGGATGTGGCAATTACCTTGACCCTTCCAGTATAACGTCAGGCCATAAGGAGGCTGTATTCACAGGGACAAGCTATAAACAGCTTGTTTTTCTAAAACCGTTTCTCATGTTTACATATAGATTTGTAACACTGAGGATGTGACTAAGGTTTTTCATAAAAATATTGACTGAAAAAATGTAAATGTTTCCACCTAAGTCTTTAAATCTATTATTTTACCTTTTATGAGCTTGGATTGTGGTGGCACATGGGATAATTATAGGAAAAGTAGTAATAACAACTTACAAGAACGAAAAGGAGATGTGTTTAGCCTTTAGGGAATGTTAGATGAGGCTGGATAGTGGCCAGTGTAGAATTAAAAAAGAAGACTACTATTAATTAGATAGGCGAAGTAACGGAGAAACAGAAAATAAAGATTCTGGATGGCACCCTGATGACAGGAAATGAGGGGCTGTGTAGCTATCAAAAAGAAGAATTATTCAGTAGACATAGTAATTATCTTAGTGCCTATTCTTCTATGAAATATATAGCCAGCTGGAAACTCATTTGGGAAATAAAGAGCAAAGAAAAGATAAATATTTGTGTTAAACTTGTATCATTTCTACAGTCAAATATTTGCAATGTTCAGCTAGGAATCTTTCTTGTGCACTGTGGCCCTGTATGTTTAGTTTCGCCATGATGTTGGCAAGACAGATGAAACACTTCAGTTTACATGAGTTAAGCAAAGGTCTGAGCCATTATCTGAAAATGAAAGGCTTTCAACAGCCTGTTGCTTTGCTTGTGTATGACTTGTTTAATGTCAGAACCCTGGTTTCAAGTCACAAGTCATTGTGTTGTATTGTCATCTCCCCGCATCCATGGCCCAGGGCAGTGGCACCAAATGCACAGACTCTTTCTTGGTTGTGCTTCCTGGCAGATATCTAGGAAGATACTGATCAGAAACAGTATGAGGCTCAAATGCCTCCCATAAAATAACAAATCCACCTTGGACTAATGTTGGTTCAAAGTATAAGAATTACCTTTAATAACATTCATTTATTAGTTTGCTCTTTTAAAAGAAATATTTCTTCACTCCCTTTGTGCAGGTAAGTATATAGGGCTCAATGATAGCTGAGGTGCTGTGATTCGGTGATAAGGGCACAGGAAATGTGAATGGGCTTCACCTATGTCTTTATGACTGTGAGGTAACTTTTTACTTCGTCTTTAAGCTTATTTAGCTACAGTTCAAACTAGATGGATTGTTGAATGCAAGTAAATACATATTTCTAGAGTGCCATCCTGTGCTTGCTGTTGTGATAAGTCAATCCATGGTGGATTCCAAACTAGCACTTTTCGGGCTCAAGGAGCTTTCAATCAAATTGTGAAGAAAGGCAATTG